>CM053626.1:164292285-164311123 GCA_028646595.1 Phalanger gymnotis
TTCTTCAATATTTTTTTCATGGTTTTCTCACATCATTCTCATTTCTCTTCCCAGTTTTTCCTCTACTTCTCTAACTTGCTTTTCCAAATCCTTTTTGAGCTCTTCCATGGCCTGAGACCAGTTCATGTTTTTCTTGGAGGCTTTTGTTGTAGGCTCTTTGACTTTGTTGACTTCTTCTGGCTGTATGTTTTGGTCTTTGTCACCAAAGAAAGATTCCAAGGTCTGAGACTGAATCTGAGTGCGTTTTTGCTGCCTGGCCATATTCCCAGCAAACTTACCTGACTCTTGAGTTTTTCAGCAGGGTACGATCGCTTGTAGTGTAAAGAGTACTTTGTTCTAAGTTTGAGGGGATGCGCTGTTGATTTCAGAGCAATTTCTATACAGCCAGCTCTGCCACACCAGCACTGCTCCTTCCTCAAGAACCACCAACCCGGACCTGACGAAAATCTTAAGCAGGCTCTGCACTCCTGCTCTGATCCGCTACTTGATTCCTCCCACCAGGGCCTGGGGCCGGAAGTAACTGCAGCTATAGTTCTGTAGCTGCATCTTCCCCCTTGCCCCCCGGGGCAGTGGCCGAATTGCAAACTCTTTTCACTCTGTCCCCCACAGCTTTTCCCACTAACCTTCTCTGTTGTCTTTGGTGTTTGTGGGTTGAGAAGTCTGGTAACTGCCACAGCTCACCGATTCAGGGCGCTAGGGCTTGTTCCACCCAGCTCCTGGTCTGGTTGGTCCTGCCACCGCTGGCACTGGGCTCCGCTCCCCTCCACTCTGGGTGCAATAGACCTCATCCAGTGACCATCCAGGCTGTTCTGGGCTGGATCCCTGCTTCTCTCTGCTCTTTTGTGGGTTCTGCAGTTCTAGAATTTGTTCAGAGCCATTTTTATAGGTTTTTGGAGGGACCTGGCAGGGAGCTCACGCAAGTCCCTGCTTTCCAGCCACCATCTTGGCTCCACCCCCCGTCAACTCCGAGAGTTGATAGTTTTAAAAAGAATTTAAACCAAAGGATTCCTAACCATCTAAAATATAACATATAAAAAGTGACTATAATGTAAACAAACTTTTTTGTAGAACAAACTATATAGAACTTATACATCCAAATGAGTATTTCTCCCTTCCATGAATACCCTTTGGTAAGCAGCACACTTATTCCAACAATGCTACAAATATTCCCAGTGTTCCTGGAACTTTGATCTTTTTGGAAATCTACCTTCAGAATCAGCTTTTGGGGGGCACTTTTTGCTTCCTTTCTAATCATAGCTTTAGGTTCAGCTAAGGCTGGTCTTGAATACTGCCCCTTCTAAGTTTATGAATTAACTTGGCTCAATTCAAATAAGTGAATGTTTACTAAATAACTACTATAGCTACAGCACTGCCAAGCCCATTGAATACAAAGATAAAATAAGACAAAGTATCTTTTTTTTGAGAGTGGGTCTTCCTATCTCCACAGCCCTGATCCCACTGCCTTTTGACCTGGGCCAGTTAACCCCTCTAAAGGCTCCCCACTCTCAAGGGCCCACTATATTGGCGACAGACTTAGCATGGACACTCAATTGGTTTAGCCCACTGCCACTCAGAAAGGAGTTTATCCTGTACTCCCTATGGCACAAATTTCAGGAGTGTGTCACCAATTTCTCCCTTTAGGCCAATCATGTAAACCAGTTAATCACTTAACCATCATCATAAATGTAATACTTAAACAATTATACTTGCTAAATAACTATTTTTCCCTTTAAATCAATCAATCAGCAAATATTTATTAAGCATCTATTACGTACCAGGTACGGGGTGGGAGGGAGAGGGATATAAAGACAAAAATTAGTCTCTGACCTTGAGTTTACATTCTATTGGAGGAGACTCACATGCACCATATATATACAGAGAGAGAGAGAGAGACAGAGAGACAGAGAGACAGAGAGAGAGACAGAGAGAGGGACAGAGAGACAGAGACAGAGAGAGAGAGAGACAGAGAGAGAGATAGAGACACAGACCAAGAAACAGAGACAGAGAAAGAGACAGAGAGACAGAGACAGAGACAGAGACAGACAGAGAAGAAAGTTGCAGGAGAGGATACCAGCAGATAGGAAAATCGAGAAAGGCTTCAAATAGTAATTAGCACTTGAACTGAACTATATAAAAGAGAAAGCCAGAGAGGGATTCTAAAAAGCAAGGATGAGAAGTCCATTCCACACATAGGAAAATAACCTGTACACAGAAACAGGCACAAGGGCTAGGATACTGTGTGTGAGAAGCAGAAAGAAGACCAATTGCAGAATATGTGATGGGAAATAAGGTCTAATAAGCTGGAAAAGCAGGTTAGAGCCAGGTTAGGAAGGACTTTAAAATGCCAAAGAGAAGAGTTCCTATCTGATCACAGAGATAACTAAAAGTCACTTTAGTATACTGAAAAGGGGAGTGATGTAGCCAGACCTGTGCTTTAAGAAAAACCACCCAGTGGATTCTCTGTTTATTCATTCTCACTCTCTTTTCTCCTAAATCACAGACCACCTATATTCCACTCTTCTGGCTCTGATTTCTTCACTTTATGTTGCATAACGGTCTCTCCATATCTCTTTGTATTCCTTGTGCTTGCCCATCTTAATTGCTTTTGATTAATTACTTTAATTCCATGAAACTAATTTTACACATTTTGTTTAACTGTTCCTCTGCAGTTAAAAAAACAAGGTCTGAAGGTTGCTTTCATTTCTTTTTATAACTGCATCATGATGCCATGAAAATTTCTAAAAAGTCGAGTCTCTGTTTTGTTCTTGATACCACCATCAGGGTACATGCCTAACAAATTAATTATTGAGTAAAAATGTATATTAACTTTGTGTCCTTGACAGAGTTCTGCCAGACTGACCTCCAAAAAGCCTCTACAAGTCTGCAATTCCACCAGTTATGAATGAGCATACCTATTTCAACATAAACCTGCCAGGACAGAGTTTCATTTGTTTACTTATTTTTGCCAATTTGATGGATGTTTGGTGGAATCTCAAAGTTGCTTAAATTTTGCATTTTTAGTAATGTTTTTGTATTAGAAATGTCGAGCTTTTTTTGCTTTTTATTAGTAATGTTGCTTGTGCATTAGTAATACAAATTCCTTTTGCATTAGTAATGTCGAACATTTTTTCAAGTGGTTATTACTAATAATTTGCTTCCTCTTTTCAAATTGTCTGCTTATGCTTTTTTATCTCTGGGTTTTTTGTTGGTGTTAACAAGGGATAGCTTACTGGGGATGAATGAACATAGGATATATTTGGAAAATAAGAAGATGTAAAAACAAAGAAGAATAATAATTTTAAAAGAAGAAAATTGTTTGTTCATTCCTTTTAATAATTTATCCACTGCAGAATGGGAGTTATCACTGCAACTTTAGAAAAATTTTCATTACACATTTTAAAGTTCAAGATTTTTCATTCACATTTGCCATATTTTCCAATATATTTTCTTTTTCTTTTATTTTTTTAGTTTTATAGTATATTTTAATTAAAATGCAATACATGCATATTACATGTTTATATCTATCTTGTCCTCAGTTAATTCCTTCTGTTTGTTCAACAGAAAGAAATTAATGTCCCCTCCACCATTAAGACAAATATGTCATTACATTTCCTTCCTCCTCTTCTAGATTTCCTTCTTTACCACATTTGTTCTTAACCTTTACTGTTTGAAACTATTTTCTTTGATGCCAGGAAGCAAAACAGTAACAGTTCTTCTTGCTGTCATCTGTTAACATAAGATGGAACCAACCCAAACATTTGGCTATCTTGCCGTTGTTCTTATTTTTAAAGCCTTTTTTATTGTCATTAGCATTTTTCAGAAACCTCCTCTCACTTCAGGTTTGCCTCTTCCTGACATAATTCTTAAAAGGACCATGACATTCATTTAACACTGACAGAGAGACTACCATGCACCTAAAAGTCTCCCTACTCCTACATATTTCTCACCACTTATGTCAGGCAGCAATCATCTTTCTGACCAGAATAAATGCCAACCACAACTACTGGAATGCATTTAAGCAAGGAGACCATCAGAAGGATTTCATAAGCAGACTTCAAGCAGATAGCCTTTTTTTCTAGAAGGTATTTATGGGTCATTTTAGTTAAGGGGGAAGAAGATAAGGGTAGGATGGACCAGACAGCACATCCCCAAGCAAGTAAAAGGGAAGCATTAGGTGAACCCATCTTCCTATGTCTCCACCTTCACCGCACCTTCTCCATTCCCAATCATCCATTCATATTCACTCAAAGACATTTAATAAATACCTACTATGCAGGAGGAAAGGAAATGGCAGAGGTAGTCTATCTCTAATTTTCAGATATTGGGTTCTAACAGTTGGTAGCTGATCAATTACCAAACTAGAAAAATTAGCTCCCACCTCCTCTGATTATGTTGACAATTTTGAATCGAATCGAAGCCTTCACAAAATCTTAAGGATCAAAGACTATCTTATTTTTCTATTTATATCCCCAGTGCTTTTGCACACAGCAAGCACTTCATTCATTCATTCTTAGGAACTTTGTAACTTTCTAAGTCCAGCATGAAAACCAAACTATGCCTAGTTATTTTTGAGATGATAGGAATGGATGCCTCATACCTCAACCCATCTTTAACTCTTTCTTCCTCCATCTGCATTACTAATAATCCTTCTTCCTCATATTCAGTCTTCATAGTCTGTTACCTCCATGACTAGTGCTCTCCCTAACCTGTGCTCTGTTTTCTATGCTTAGAATGGCGTTCCTCTTCACTTGAGCTATCCAGTTCCCACATACAAAATACATAAAATATTTGGGAGTAAATGTACCAAAACACACTCAATACTCATACAGATTCGATTACAAAGTACTGCTTATGGAAATGAAAAACAATGTAAATAACTGAAGGAATATATTCAGTGCTCATGGCTAGGCTGTGACAATATAATAAAAATAATATTACTAAAGTTAAGGATACTTTACAGAACTCAATAAAACAATGACAATATCCATGTGGACAAATGAAAAGCTCTAGAAAATCATGGGCAACTCAAAGGCTGACTCATAGAATCTCAGAATGCAAGGGTCCTCAGAGGCCATCGAGTCTAACCCATATCTGGGGGTAAAAATATTACCTCTATAGCATACCCAAAAAGTAGTCATCCAGTTTTTGCCTGAAGAGCTTCAATGGGGAGAAACTTCTACCTTTTGAGGTCACCCAATCCACTTTGGAATAGCTCTAATTGTTACAAGGTTTTTGCCTTTTATCAAGTCTAAGTCTGACTCTTTGCAGTTACCTCCTGTTACTCTAGTTCTTCTCTTTAGGGCCAAACAAAGCAAGTCTAATTTCTCTTCCACATGAAGGTCTTTCAAATACTTAGAGACAGCTCAGGCCCCACTAAGTTCTCTCCACATTAAACATCTCCTGTTCTTTCACATAGTGTTCAAATGACATGAACCCCAGGTCCTTCACCAATCTGGTGTGTACTTCCTCTAGAAGTTCTCCACATGATCATTAAAGAAGAAAAAAGATAATAGCAAAGGAATAAATGGAACATTCTTTAATGTAGCATCTATCTAAAAAAAAACAAGAGCTATCATTATCTATAATGGAAAAAGAGGCTTTTCCATTAAGATTGGAGCAAAGCAAGGACATTCACAGCTACCACTGTTATTTGATTAATGTACACTTTAGCAATAAGATGAGAGAAATAAATTGAGGTAATGAGCCTGAGAAAAGAGGAAACAAAATATCACTTTTTGAATATAACATGATTGCTAACTTAGAGGATGTTAGAGAGTCAACAAAAATTTAACTTGAAGTAATTAGAAACTTTAGCAAACAGGTATAAAATAAACCCACAACAATCATCAACTTTTCTGCAAATTACCTACAAAACACAGAAGGAAGAGGTAGCAGGAAGCCCATTACAAGGCCTGGACCAAGCAGATATTGTGGCAATAGAAGCCTAAAATAACTACTACAGCATTCCATGAATAAAAGATACATTCCATCCAAAACTGCTACAATATGTAAAAAAATTTAGCATACCTACTAAAACACATAGGAATTATATGAATAGAGCTAAAAAACATTTTTATGGATGTAACGGCAGAACTAAGTAACTGGAAAGAAATCAACTGCTTATTTGGGGCCCTATTAATATGATAAAAGTGACAATACTACCTGAAATAATTTACTTTATTGAATACCATACCAATCAAACAAATAAGGGGCTAATGTATAGAATAAAACAGGAACAAGCTTCATTTGGCAGAAGAGAATAATCAAGAATCTCAAGGTGAATGATGAAAAAAACACAAAGAAAATCTTAGCAGTAGCAGATATCAAACTTTACTACAAAGCAGTAATCATTGAAGCTATTTGGTACTGGTTAAAAAAATGGAACAATGGAACAGTGGGATTGATTAGGTACAAAATATTTAGACTCAAACAAACACAGCACCACAGTATTTGATAAACCTCAACAGCCCAACAACTCAGCTAAGGATTTATTATTCCACAAAAACTAATGAGAAAATTGGGAAGCATTTGGCAGACATTATGTTTAGACCAATATCTGATACAATATACTACAATAAGCTCCAAATGGATTCATAACCCATGTATACAAGATCATAGTCTCAAACTAGAGAAACAGGGAAGGAAATAACTTATGTAGCTATGGAGAGGGGAAGAAGAATTCTTAACCAAATAAGGGATAGAGAAGATCTCAGGACATAAAGAGGACAATTTTGATTACATAAAATTGGAAAGTTCTGCACAAACGTAGTAAAAATAGTAGCTACAAAACATTCTCCCATAAAGCTGGGGCACAGTCTCCCACTAATTCATACAGCATTTGTGAGAAGAGTGGTCACAGAGTACAATGGTGATGAAGTATGCATGTAGGAAATACATGCAGCCGAATCAACAAAAATCTACAATAATGCAGGACCCTAATGTCCCTTCTCTCTTCGCAGAGTCCTCACAAAGTTCCCCACTGGATGTGGGGATCTCTATTGGGCTTATTGCTCGGCTGAGCTCTCAGGGTTTGTTTGTTCCTTTCTTGGCTTGCCTCTCAATTTCCAGAGCTAGCTCTGCCTTAAGCCTATAACGAACTCTTTTTTTCTGCAGCTAAAGGTCATACCCCTCAGAGCCACTTCCGCCTAATGATCGCTTTCTCTATCCAGGTCTGTCTGGCATGTGTGCCTCTGCTCCCACTGGTTGACCAGCTTCTCTGGAGGAGTAGAAAGAAAAATTCTCTTCTCCTCCTTCGCTAAAATAATTCTCTCTCATAGTCTAGATTCTCCTTTAACTGATAGTTTGGATTAAAGAATTGGCTGCAGAGCTAGCAACTTAGCCTTTTAAAGGCCCTTAGGGCTAATTTTTAGCCCACCTAATTTGAAGCTACTCCTCTAATTTCATTCAAGACAGGCATCAGTCAGTTGGTCAACAGACATTTATTAAGTGCATACTATGCATCCAGCACTATGCTAAGGGATGGAATATAAAGATGCTCACATTTTATAAAGGGATTTTATTAGCACCTCATCGTAAACATAGTGCTTTATTAAGTGCAGCATATGGTAAACTAACAAATGCTTGTTGATTGCTTGATTGCATTCTTAATAAGAAATAAGAAAATTTTCTTATTAAAAAAACAAATTTTTAAAAAGCACAATCTACCTTTTGTGATTGCCAATTAATACTATTGATATTGGATTCAGAATCCACTAAAATCCCCAGATTTTTTCCAGATGAACTGCTATCTAGCCATATCTCATGCAACTTATATCTTTGCAACTGACTCTTTTAAACCCAAAGATAAGCTCTCCTTCATGCAGCCCTCAATTATTTTCCTATTTGGTTGTGATCTCCCCCTCAGACCTCATAGAGAATCCTGTTTTTTCCTCTGTCATTTTTCCTTTTTTCCAGATCTATGATTTCATTAATAGAGAGAGCTCCCAGGAAGAAACTTCCTCTGTCATATCTTCTCTCAAAACTTACAGTCTTACTGAGTTGCTTGGGCAATTTGGGGTTAAGTGACTGCCTAGGGTCATACTGCCAGTATGTGTCAGAAGTGGGATCTGAACCCAGACCTATCTCTCAAGGTGGTCCTCTGGCCATTACACCAGTGGTTTCTATTTTGAGGCTTGAGAAGTCCTTGGAGATTCTATTCTGGTCCAAGGGGTTCTCTAATGGTGGCTTAAGCAGTAAATAATTGCAAAATATTATGAGTAGTACATCAAATTACTCCGAGGGTTCACAAAACATTTTGTTATTATTTTTGAAAGGGATTCAAGGGAACAAAACACTTTGGAAACCACTGCACTATAACATCTGTCTCCCTCTAACATTCTTATGGGTTATTTTAGTTATCACTGTTGGTGTCTTATCCTCTTGTTAGACTATAAACACAAAAAAGGCAGGAACCATATCTTAACTAAAATTTGTACCTACCGCAGTGCTCTGCATATAGCTGGTGCTTCATATATGCTTAAAGAATTAATGCTCTGGGCAGAAGGCATACTAAATGCTCTCCACTGAACAGTGCTGTATTTAGCACAGTGCCTCACACAGACTTGATTTGACTTGCTGATTTGAACATACACAAATAATTTTTAAGTCTCTAGCTTTGTGGTTTACCACCCTTCCCCATTCTTATTTGGCTTATATGAGGCCAGACATACTGGTCACTCTCTAAGCAGAGGTCTGTTGACCATACAGAGGGCAGAGGAAGTTAGAACCAATAGACTAGGACAGAGGTACCTTGAAAAAGGATCCCTCCCCCGTTTCCACCCACAGCTACACATAACTTCCCCTGGTTTGCACAGCCTTTTCTCAACTCCAGGAATCTCTACTACTTGGAAACAGCCAACTGGCCCTGAAAAAGCAAGGACAGCAAACACTGAAAACACCCCTGTCAATATCACAGTTACCAACACCAGACTTTTATTCTTATCACACAAACACATAGAGTAATAATGATTCTAACCACTTTGTACAAATATACACAGTATATAACACTTCCCCCAATCCTTCTTCTCTCCTATCTACCACATCCAGAGGAACTCTCAGAACTTTTTTCCCTTTGTTATTTATTGACAAGAGTACAAAAGAAGGCCCATCAAGGCACAAATACTTTCATCTCATACCGAACATCGGTGCCCACAAAACAAAGGCACAATAATATATAGCAGAAAGAGTACTATAGTCAGGGGACATGGTTCAAATCCTGACTCCGCTACTTAATTAATGCTTATGTGACAGTTCAGTGTGATGCAATGGAGAGAATCCTGGCTTTAGGGTCAGAGTCCTGGGTTCAAGTGCCACTTGGCTCACTATTTCTGTGACCTAGGCCAATTCATTTAACCTCTCTACAACGGATGTTTTCTCATGTATAAAACAAGACGATCTCTAAGACTGCTTCCTGTTCTAAATCTATGCATGCTCCTAAAATTCCTTCCCTGAGCCTGTTTTTCCATCTATAAAATCAAAGAGTTTTTCAGGTTCCTTCTAACTCTAAACTAAATAAGGTACATGGGGTAAAGAATAGCATGATAAACCTAGAGACAGAAAGACCTAGGTTTGAATCCTGTCTTTAATACTCACTTTGCTATGTGACCATGGGCAAGTCTCATAACCTCTCTATGCCTCAGCTTCCCATCTTGAAAGAGAAGGCAAAGAAACCTACATTACCAATCTCACAAATTTATTGTGAGGTATGAATAAGACAACACACATAAAGCAAAATCTTGCACACTCCACAATGCAATATTAATATAAGCTATTATGATCCCATGATACTAACAGACACTAGAAGTGAAATTCAAGGGGGTGGGAAATCATTCCCCCTCCCTCACCCAGGTCTTTTGCACATTCAGCAGAATCTGAGACCTTTTTTTAAAAAAAATTATCCACAAAAACCTTTACTTTTACTTAGCTTGTGACCAGACATGTCGGGTGCACTCTAAGCATGGCTCTGTTGACCATCCAGGATAGAAGAAGCTAGCGAAAGATACACTAAGGCAGTAGTATCCTAGAAAAGGATCCTGGCTTTTGGATCAAGATCCCTGCAAACCCAATTATTTTAAGTAGACAAACTACTAAATAAGAAGCATCAGTCATCTATCTGCTTTGCACTCTAATTAAAAAGCCAACAGAAACATGCTCACACAATGACATCAGCAAAATAGGAGATGAACCAGAAGCAGCCCCAGAGGTCAGTAGAGGCAGCCTGGCTCTCAGTTCCTTCTCCTCAACTTCCCTCGGACCTTAATGTTCTAAAGAAACAAACAAATAAAACTCAGCAGCCTCTATTCAGGTAAGCAATGGACGTTGGAGGTGGGAGGGAGACAGGGAAAGGGATGGCAAGGGATCAGAACCAGAGAAGGAACTTCTCTCTGCCCAGTCACTCTCACGCACACAACCACCAAACCCGGTGTGATGCAAACAGGATTTCAACTCAGGAAGGAACTCATGCAACTCAGGACAGCTCTTTTTTGCTGAGTTAGAGCGTGGCCAGTACAAACAGAATTAAAAACAATAATACTTTATTTCCAGATACGATCGTTCCATTCTGGGACTTTGGAGAATGACAGAATCTCAGAGTTAGAATCAACCTTAAAGGTCACCTAGTCCAAACCCCATGCCCCATGCAGGAAATCCCTAGTAATAATCATGATGATGATAGCTAGCATGAATATAGCACCTACTGAGTGCCAGGCACTGTGCTAAGCATTTTACAATCATCTTATACAATCCTCACAACAACCCTGGGTGATAGGGGCTATTATTATTACCATTTGGGGAAACCGAGACATACAGAAGTTAAGTGACTTGCCCAGGGTCACATAGCTAGAAAGCATCTGGGGCCACATTTGAACTCAGATCTTCCTGACTCCAGGCTGTGTTCTACTCTTTACACCACCCAACTGCCCCTAGTACAACATCCCTAACATATCCCTCATCCTCCTCTTGAACACTCCCAGTTAAGAGAAGCTTACTACCTCAAAAACAGCTAATTCTGCTGTTGGACAAATATGATCATTAGAAATCTTCTTTTATATTGAGATCTCTTTTAGCTGGGTAGGTAGGTGGCACAGTGGATAGATCATGAGACTTGAAACCAAGAAGACGTCCAGAGTTAGAATCCTGCCTCAGATACTTACTAGCTAGGTGACCTTGGGCAAGTCACTTAACTTCTCCATACTTCAATTTCCTCAGCCTTAAAACAAGAATAAGAATACAACCTACCTCACAAGGTTGTCATGAGAATTAAATGAAATAATATGCATATATATGTAAAGTCTTCCATAAATGCTGTCATCATTATTATCATACTGAGGCAAAATCTGCCTTCATTCCCCTATTTTAGGTCTGTTCTTGAGGACCACACAGAACATAAGAATTATTCACATTTACATAGCACTTTAAGAATCCCAAAGCATTTTACATACGTGATCTCACTTGATCTTCTCAAAATCTCTGTGAATACACACTTGTATTTTCCCCATTTCACAATGAGGAAACTGAGGCTCGTGGTAGTTAAGTGACCTGCCCGGAATCACCCATCTAGTAAGTGGCAGAACAAGATTTGAAACCAGATTTTCCTGACTCCAAATCCCAGGTTCTATCCACTCTACCCACTCTGCCCCTTGATACATTGAAATCCTTCTTCCATAAGAGGGCCCTTCAAAAATCTGAGGGCAAGCATTCATGTCCCTATTAAGCCTTCTCTTCTTCTGAGTAAATGTCTCCCAGGTCCCTCAATTGGCTTTTCACATGACCTAGATCTCTGGGCCCTTCTCCAGTTTGTCAACATCCTGCTAAAAAGGTGGTACCCACTGCATCCCAGGCTATCACCAGTTATCCTGATTTTGGTGTTGCCACTAGACTTTGATGACTCTGGAAGAAAGAGTGAGGCTGATCTCTGTCTCACTTAAATCCAATTAACTAGCAAGTCAAGACATCACCCTGTGACGTCATTGGTCTTCTCCAAAACTAAAGGACAAAGAACAACAGCCAGAACTGAATGCAACACTCCAGATGTTATCTCACTAAGGCACAGCACAGTGAGACCATTACACCTCCTTTGCCCTGCATAGAATGATTCTCTTTAACACAGACTATGTTTGCAATAGCTATTTTTTGCAAGTTCATGGCATTATTAAACTGCAGACTGTTAAACCCCCTCTGATCTTTTTTCTCATGAATCTCATCTACAGGAAGCAGAAAGTCATTCCTTCTCACTGAAGAGATAGCCCAATGAGGATGTAAGAAAGGAGAAAAATAACAGAAGCAAGGAAGGAAACACTGACTCTGAGTTTCTAGATTGGGAAGCTTCTTGTGGCTTAGTTATAACAAATAAATCCCATCGGTGCAGCAGTTTAGAGTGTATGGTACAGGGAAGCTTTTCTTCTACACCTTAATGAACCAAGAGAGTGTTCTGTGGAATAGAGGATTGGAGAGGGGGTGGGGTGTCTCTTCAAAATTCTGTTTGGGAACCCAGAATTCAGGTAGATTTCTCTAATAACATCACTCATTCACAAATTAGACTGGTACGGTAGGATTTTTAGCTATCCTAAACATCTATCTAGCCAACGACCTTTCCCATAATGCTTCCTGCTCTCAACCTACCTAGTCAAAGGGAGGGGGGAGTCTAAAGATTAATTACAGACATAACTACCAATCAAAACCCAAGAATTAAAGCTATGCATTAAAGAATCAGCAATACATTGGCATATTTGGTACAGCATTGGCATATGATAGATGCCAGTTTTGTGAGGTGTACAATCATGCCACCCTTGAGTGTTAAATTACGAGAAATTAACACATGAAGTTTGAACCAGCTGGGAAGCTTCCTGGCAGATAGACCAGGAGACAGCAGTCTAAAATAAAAGAACATTTTTCTTCCCAGCCCAGCCCCTGTAACCATCATTCAAGGGAGCAACGTTTATGGAGTCCACAATCTTTGTGGGCCCACCATCCGTACCATATCTGCAGACCAACTGCCACCAATGGGGTAGTTATACCCAAAAGTCATCATCTCCCAACCCAGCCTACCCGTAGCCATGGAACCCTACTTTTAGCATGCTCTCCCCTGCTGACGTCATGGAGTGAGCAGTTCAATGGAACAACCCCTGGTAGAGACTCAACCTGATTAACTGCTTTGGCATGTTACATGCCTAGCCTCCTCAGCAGTCGCAGCTGTGGAAGACCTAGGAAAGAAAGTCCATACATACACACACACACACACACACACACACACACACACACACACACACACACACACACACACACACACACACCCCACACCACCACCACCACCACCAAGTCCCTGGGCCTTTCAAATGGTTCAGCATCTGAAATAGATATGATTTTACTAATAGAAATGATACTAAAAAAAGATTCATTACCATACACCTTCCTTCTACATGCTAATGACCACTGGACCTTTCCATCAGCTCTGCAAGCAAACTCCCCCATGAGTATTGTCACCCCTTATTAGAACGTCAGCTTCTTGGGAGTATTTGCTTCTTTATTTGCATACCCAGTGCTTAGTACTGTACTTTTCACATGTTAAGCAGTTAATTAACAAATGATTTTTCACTAATAAATGCTTTTTTTTCTTTCTCCCTTCCTTTCTTACTACTCACATGGCTTTTAGTAGAAAAAAAAAACTTTATAACTAGTAAAAGATGGCCAGAGGAGGAGATGGGCCAATCACAGCATCACAATGAGGAGCAGCAGATGAACAACCTGAGTGTTGTACTGGTAGCCTCGAAATATTAAAATAGCCAGAGGAACACCCCCCAGCAAGTAGGTGAAATCTTCTATGGAGGAATTTATCAAAGGACGAGGGACAAGAGCCCCATAGGCCGAGAAGACATAGGATCCGAGGTCACAGAATCAAACATTTAGAGTTGGAAGGGACCTTAGAGGATGCATAGTTCAACCCCTTCCTTTTACAGAGAGGGTAAGAGACTTACCTAGGATCATACGGGTAGGAAATGACCAAGGAAGGAATTGAACTCAGGTCCTCTGAATCCAAAGCAAACATTCTCTCCATTGTACCACACTGTGCCGATATGCCCACCCTAACAAAATGTTTCAATCTAAGGAATTATTGGTATACCATGTGTAGGGAATGGAGTCTCATGAAGAGAGGACATCCTTCATTCGGTTACAGGAAAAGAGAGAAGCTGAGGTCTTCCGTCCCACAACGGGTGATCTGCACCTCTGAAGCCTATTCTGACCCCACCCTCTACTCTGCTTCCACTGAATCTTAGCTCTCACCTTATCATTTTGCCTCCAAGTCCATCCATCTTCCTGCTCGTCTTTGTGGTAACAGGGCAGAGACAGGCATTGCTGTAATGTACTGTCCCTTTAAGGTTTGTTCCTGAGCTAAGCCTGCTCAGAATTCTAAGAAAAACAGTAGACAGTTGCTGGGAGTTACACTCAGAGTTCTTAGCCAAGCAGTTGCTGAGGTTTGAATATGATAAGCTATTACAAACTAGGGAGATGAGGACAACAAAACTGGCATGATTACAGGACCAATGCAATTTATATGATTATAGTCTGCCCCCAGAAAGAGAAGAAAAGGCAGAAAGAGGGGAACGGACGGATTCCAGAACTGAGTCAGCTAAGACTGAAGTTGGAAATAATGGATTCTATAGTTGCTTTTGAGAAAAAAATCTAGCAAAGAAAAAAAACAGATTGGAAGCAGAGAATGAGAGGAATCACTGAGAGCGTTGACGAGGCTGGCAGAGATGTGTTACATCTAACACACAGAGGATAATAATAACTGCTACTATTTAAAGTGTTTGTGTTATCTCATTGGATCATCACAAGAAGCCTCTGAGGAGACTCAGGCTCAGAGGGGTTAACAGACTTGTCCAGAGTATCACAGCCAATAAGTTTGTAAGGCAGGATTTGAATTCATGTTCCTGACTTCAAAGTCCTGCATTCTGTTTATTCACTATGCCACTTAGCTGCCTCAACCCTACTGAGAGTAGAAGTATCTATGCAACAAAAGAAGCTAAATTTATCAAGGAACTTTTACGGATAGTAGCTGAAACAGAAAGACGACACCTCAGGTTACAATCTCGAAGTTGTAAGTTAACTCGGAGCACAATAGTTTTCCTCATTCATGAACCTCCTTCTGTAAATATGCACCCATTCTTCTTCATAGATACTGAGTGCATTGGTCCAAGAGTGTAAACCAAGATTTATGTGCAGACCGTGACTTATTTATTGTTTATACATTTGATTTAATCAGTACCAATAATACTATTATTATTACTTTTGCTTCATTGATAAGTGATTGGTTTTGTTTAAAATCTAAGTATCATTATTGTGAATAGCTGATTGAGTTAAAAATGCATTTGTGGGGGGCGGGGCATCAAATGCTAGAGTGGTAAGTAGAAGGAGTGCCCTCAGATAATCTGAGTGGGATGTGTAATCTATATCAGATTGCTTTCTGTCTTGGGGAGGGGTATGGAGGGAGAGAGAAAAAGAGAAAAATTTGAAACTCCAAGTCTTATAAAAAATGAATGCTGAAAACAATCTTTACATGTAATTGAAAAAAGTAAAATATTATTTACTGAAAAGAAAAAGGTGAACTCAGTTTCTGAACTTCTAAGTGAAACTGTAGTTCTATGGGAAACTAGATCTGTTAGTGTGAAAGTAACCTGGAGTGAACAAACCAATCAACCATGAGAATAAGTGGGTATCCACATGGCCAGATAAGAAGGATGAGGTTCTACAGTGTGGGTAGTCACCCTTACATGCCATATTTACATTGCAAACATATATATGCATTGAATGCACCACAGGCACTCAGTTGGAACACTGCATCTCCTGAAATTGCTGTGCTATTTTATTTAAGATGAGTTCATCGCAACCTTCTATTTGAGATGGTGGAATAAAAGGCTATATGTTCTATGATAAGTACTCCAGAAAAGATCTAAAAATAGCACCAGACCAAATAATAATTCAGAAGTCCAAAGAAAAACTACAGTACGTGTGTTCATCCAGGACAAGAATACAAGCTCCAAAAAGGACAAACCACTAAAGTTCTCAAGTAGGAAGATCTCAGACCAGAGAGGATTCTTCAGGGGCACCTGAAGCCTACAAAGCTGAGGGAAGGTGGGGAGGGGTGGAAGGAAACCTAGAGTCAGGGGCACGTGGACTCAGAAACCTGCAGAGCTCTGACTGTAAATTTGAAGAATGAGCAGGAAACATTCTAAACAGGTAAATAGCTTAGAACAGAAGACAGAAAACCTTACCCAAGTTATAGACCCCCTGAAAACTAGATGGAACAAACATAATTCAATGACTCTATGAGATAAGAAATATTAGAATAAAATTAAAAGTTTGAAAATAAAAGAAAATGTCTATCAAAAAAATGACCTTGAAAATAAGTCATGAAGAGATAATTTAAGAATAACTGAAAGCTGAAAACTGACCAAACTATCATAAATTAAACCTTCCCAGTTCTAGAACCATAGGGCAAAATGAAAATAGAATTTACCAGTTATCTCCTGAAGGAAAACCCAAAATGAAAACAGAAAAAATTCCAGAGCTTCTAATAAAAAAACACTGCAAGCAGTCACAAAGTTTAAATACCAAGGAACCACGGTCAGAATAACACAAGACTTAGAAGTCATGACTATAAAGGCAAGAAAATTCTGGAATTTAACTTTCCAAAAGGTGAAAGATAGAGGTTTACAACCAAAAATAGCAACCTGCCAAACTGAATATAATGAGAAAATGAACCTTCAATGGTATAGAGGACTTTCAAGCATTCCTTATTAAAAGACAAGAACACAGCAGAGACTCTGAATATATATATATATATATATATATATATATATATATATACATAATTAGAAAGTCCTATACAACTTATGAAGTGCTTATATTCCAAAAAAAGGAGAAAAGGGTCCTATTAGGACCCTGATGTTTTTAAGGGTCACAGAGGGAGGTAAATAAGACAGAGAGTCTTGTGGTAGTTTTGCCCGGTCTTGATAGTCCTGAGAGGAAAGAAAAGGGAGGGGGAAAGTAATATAATGGAGAAAAATGAAGAAGAAAGTGGTGAGACTACATAAAGAGGTGAACGGGATGAGGGTAGACAGCAATACATGAAATTCTTCTCTAAATCAGATAAACGAGGGCTGAGCACAGATACAAATGCATGTGTGCACAAGTAGGTAGAGAAGGAAAGTTTGGGATTCCAGGAAGGAATAGAGTTAGAGAAGGAATAGTTACAAGCAAAACAAACATCAACCTCAGAGGGCTGGTCATGAAGAGGGATTTAAGGGGAAGAAAAAACTGGTAAGATCCAATGAATAGGGCCTGGGAAAAGAGAAGAGAAGAAGGATAATGATTTGGAAGCAGATCACTTCAATTACTGCTCAGCAGTATTGATCGCACTTCTCATAACATTCTTCTTTATAATAGAGAAAGGTTAGGTACAAAGAGAAGAAAAAGTGTAAGATATACTGGGAGTAAAATACACAATTTACAATCATAACCATGAACATGGATGGGATAAATTTATCCACAGAAAGGAAGAAGGCAGAAGAACAGATTAGAAAGAATTCAGCAATATGTTCAAATACACACACACACACACGAAACAAAGATTCACAGAGTTAAAACGTAAGGCTGGCACAGAATTTATAATTTAGGCATATAAAAAAGTAGGGGTAGCAATTATGATCTTAGAGAAGGTAACAGGAAAAATAGACATGAATAAAAAATAAAAACGGAAAGGTCAATATGCTATCGAAGTATATTAAAAATCTCTTTTATAGTTTCTCTAGAAATATTAAGAAATAAATATTTCTTCTAGTCTAAAAACCCTTTCCAAACTTGTCCAGGTAGACAGGACAAGAACACAAGGCCATCCTTAAGGAAACTATTAATGATGGAATCCAAACCTCAGGACAAAAATTGCCTCTTGTCAAGTTAAAATCACTGCCTTCCCTATCCTTTGACTCTATTGACCAAAATCCTACCCAAAGAAAGTATTCTTTTTTAATTAAAAAAGTATTAAGATATTGATGCCAGGGAGCAGAATCTTCCAATCATTGAAAGGAGTGGTCAATGTTTTAATTGAGTCAGATTGAAGATTAAGATACTTGAAGATTAAGTAACTATTCTGGAAGGTTAGCCCAACTATATTTCAACACAGGACTGTCCAAACTTAGGTTATCTTAAGGCCACATTAAAATAATTAGGGGGAAGGGAAGATGGCAGCTGGAAAGCAGGGATTAGTGTAAGCTCCCCGCCAAGTCCCTGCAAAAACCTATAAAAAATGGCTCTGAACCAATTCTAGAACTGCAGAACCCACAAAAGAGCATAGGGAAGCAGGGCTGTAGCCCAGAACAGTCTGGATGGTCTCTGGGTAAGGTCTATCCTGCACGGTGCTGGAAGCGGAGGGGAGTGGAGCCCAGCGTGGGCGGTGCGGACCAACCAGACCGGGAGCTGGGCAGAGCATGCTCTAGCGCCCTGAATCAGTGAGACGCCCACAACCCACAAACACCAAGGACAACAGAGTAGGTTACTGGGGGAAGCTGCTGGAGTTTGTTTGAGGAGAGAGTTTGCGGTTCGGCCACCGCCCCCAGGGGAAGTGGAGGTGGGGCAGCTACAAAACTACAGCTGCAGTTGCTTCTGGCCCCAGGCCCACCTGGTGGGAGGAATTAAGTGGCTGATCAGAGCAGGAGTAAAGAGCCTGCTGAAGATCTAAGTCCAGTCCTGGTTGGGGGTATTTGGGGAAGGAGGAGTGCTGGTGTGGCAGAGCTGGTGCATCCCCCCAGGCTTGGAACATAGAACTCTTTAGTCTACAAGCAGT
>CM053626.1:164311623-164330552 GCA_028646595.1 Phalanger gymnotis
TAGTCTTTCACAACATGAGTGTTGTGGAAGGGTTATACATAATGATACGCATGTTGGCCCATGTTGAATTGCTTGACTTCTTAGGGAGGGTGGGTGGGAAGGGAAGAGGGGAGAGAATTTGGAACTCAAAGTTTTAAAAAATTAGATGTTCAAAAACAAAAACAAAGTTTTTGCATGCAACTAGAAAATAAGATACAAAGGCAATGGGGCATAGAAATTCATCTTGATCTACAAGAAAGAAAGGGAAAAGGGGATGGGAGGGGAGTGGGGTGACAGAAGGGAGGGCTGACTGGGGAACAGGACCACCAGAATATACGCCATCTTGGAGAGGGGGGGTAGAAATGGGGAGAAAATTTGTAATTCAAACTCCTGTGAAAATCAATGCTGAAAACTAAATATATTAAATAATAAAAAAATTTAAATAAAATAAAATAATTATTCAAGGGCAGCACGCAAAATAAAAAATAGTACACTAATAGAAAGTGGGGGAACGCGCATCATCGATATGATAGGTGAAGGTGTAAAGCCTGAAAGCAAACACAAAACAACAAAGTGACAACACAACAGCATAAAGATACATTTATACTGACTAGTCTGCATTGTACAGACAGAATGCATCCCACAGATTGATTGAAAATTCCATGCGATATGTTCCATCTGTAATACTGCTTAAAAACAACAAAGAAAATTAACATCAATGAGATTATTTAGTAGTGGTGGAATTAAAAAATCTAACATGCATTCCATGCAAATTATTATCTTATTTTTTCTCTCATGAAAATTAAAACCCACAGGCTGCATAAAATCGCACTGCATGTTGTATGCAGCCCACAGGCCATATTTTGGACAGTCTTGTTTTAATATATTCTCTTTTCAGTTCAAGATCTATAAATGTTACCTCAAATTTCCTTGGGGTAAAGAGATGTCAGAAGAAATAGAGGGACTATGCCAATTTGGGCATTTCTTTCCCTTAGTTAGAAATGCTTGAATTTAGAATAATGTTAAATGTTCTTGGCAGACTGCATTAAACAAAGAGTATCATATTAATATTTTTCTCTAAAAATGCTTAAAAGAGGCTCTCGAGGGCAGAGCCAAGATGGCAGCTGGAAAGTAGGGACTTGCATAAGCTCTCCCCCAAGTCCCTCCAAACACCTGTAAAAAATGGCTCTGAACAAATTCCAGAGCTGCAGAATCCACAAAATAGCAGAGGGAAGCACAGGTCCAGCCCAGGAAAACCTGGATGGTCACTGGGAAGGGTCTATTACACGGAGATGGGAGCAGAGCGGAGCAAAGCCCAGCATGGCTCACGCCAGGACCAACCAGACAGGAAGCAGGGCAGAACAGGCTTTAGTGCCCTGAATCAGGATGCTGTGGCAGTTAACAGACTTCTCAACCCACAAACACCAAAGACAACAGAGAAGGTAAGTGGAAAAACTTTTAGATCTGAGTGAAAGGAGTGCATGGTTGGCCCTAGACCCAGGGGCGCAGAAGTTGCACAGCTCTAAGGCTGCTTCCAGAGCTCCAGCTACAGTTGCTTTTGGCCCCAGGCCCACCCTGTGGGAGGAATTAAGTGGCAGATCAGAGCAGGAGTGCAGAGACTGCTTAGATCTGAGTCGCGGTCCTGGTTGGCAGTTCTTGGGGGAAGAGAAGCACTAGTGTGGCAGAGCTTGCTGTGTAGAAATAGCTCTGAAAACAGCAGCGCAGCCCTTCAAGCTTGGGACAAAGTACTCTATTCTCTACAAGCAGTCATACCCTGCTGAAAAATTCAAGGGTCAAGTAGTTGGCTGGGAACATGAACAGGCAGCGAAAATAGACTCAGAGTCAGATTCAGACTTTGGAATCTTTTTTTGTTGGCAAAGGAGATCAAAACATACAGTAAGAAGAAGTCAACAAAGTTAAAGAGCCTACAACAAAAGCCTCCAAGAAAAATATGAATTGGGCTCAGGCCATGGAAGAGCTCAAAAAGAATTTGGAAAAGCACGTAATAGAAACAGAGGAAAAATTGGGAAGAGAAATGAGAGTGATGCAAGAAAATCATGAAAAACAAATCAATGACTTGCTAAAGGAGACCCAAAAATATAATGAAGAAAATAACATCTTAAAAATAGACTAACTCAAATGGCAAAAGAGCTCCAAAAAGCCAGTGAGAAGAAGAATGCCTTGAAAGGCAGAATTAGCCAAATGGAAAAGGAGGTCCAAAAGACCACTGAAGAAAATACTACCTTAAAAATCAGACTGGAGCAAGTGGAAGTTAGTGACTTGATGAGAAATCAAGATATTATCAAACAGAACCAAAGGAATGAAAAAGTGGAAGACAATGTGAAACATCTCATTGGAAAATCCACTGACTTGGAGAATAGATCCAGGAGAGATAATTTAAAAATTATTGGACTACCTGAAAGCCATGATCAAAAAGAGCCTAGACATCATCTTTCAAGAAATTATCAAGGAGAGCTGCCCTGATATTCTAGAGCCAGGGGGTAAAATAGAAGTTGAAAGAATCCACCCTTTGCCTCTTGAAAAAGATCCCAAAAAATGCTCAAAAGACACCATAGAAAGTGAAATAATATCAACATTCAATATACATGGATTAAATGTGATAGTATTTAAATACTTAAAGGAAAGTTCATCAAATTATGGGGAGAAATAAACAGCAAAATTGTAATATTTGGACACCTCAATATACCCTTCTCAGACCTAGAAAAATCTAACAAAAAGATAAATAGGAAAAAAGCTAAAGATATGAATAGATTTTTAGAAAACTTAGAAACAACAATTATTGAACAGAAAGTGAAAGGAATATATATATATATAAATATATATATAATATTATTGTCTAGATATATTTCTTTCATAAGTATGGCACATTTATAAAGATTGATCATGTGCTAAAATAAAAATTTCAAAAGGAGTAGAGAAAAACAAAAATATTAACTACACCCTTTAATGAATACAACTAAAATTATATTCAATAAAGGGCCACTGAAGGAAGCATTAAAACTTAAATGAAGATTAAATAACTTAAACCTAAGGAAATCATGGATTAAAAGACAAATTATAGGTTTATAAAACTCAATTTTATCATTTCATGCCTGAAATGACAATATACCAAAACTTTTGAAAAACACAAAACAATCATTACGAAAAAATATATCATTAAATACTTTTGTCAACAAAAGAGAAAATGTAGATCACTGAAATGGAAATGGAAATAAAAATGCAAGGAAAGCAACAAATTAAAATACCTCAACTAAACACAAAAATAGAAATTCTAAAAATCAAATGAGAGACTAAAAAATTGAAAGCAAAGTATCATTGAATTGATAAGTAAAATTGGGATCTATTGATTTGAAAAATAATAAAATGGATAAACTAATAAAGGAAAACCAAATAACCAAAATCAAAAATGAAAAAGGAGAATTCACAATAAATTAAGAAAATGAAATTACTAGAAACTATTTTGCTCAATCACATGCTAGAAAAACTAATCATTTACATGAGACTGAGGAATATTTATGAATTTGCAAATATCTAGATTATCATAATAAGAAATAAAAAAGTTAACCCAATTGTGGGGGTTGGAGGTGGATTTTAAGTCATAAATGAACTCTTAAAGTAAGGATGGAGGAAGACCAGGTTAAGACGGATTTACAAGGGAATCCTATCAATTATTCAAAAACAATTAAGTCCAATATTAAATCATCTGTTTGCAGAGACAGAGGGAAAAAGGATCCTACCAAATTCCTTCAATGTTACAATTATGTCCTTGATACGTAAACCAAGCAGAGAAAAAGCAGAGAAAGGAACTATAGATCAATATATTCCTAATGAATAGTGATAGAGAAACACTTAATAAAATATTAGAAAATGGTCTACAGCAATATATTATTTTAAACCTTATATACTATGACTATATTGAAATATGAGGATGGTTCAGCATTATGGAAACTATGAACATCACAGACCTTATTAACAACAAAAATCAATAAAAATTAATGATTATGTCAATAGATACAGAGAAGGCTTTTGATATACTATGACATCCCTTTATGTTAATTAAAAATCCTAGTAATGAAGGGATCTTTGCAGTAATACGGTAAATGAGAAGAACACTAGAGGTCTTTACAATAAGATTAAGGATAAATCAAGAATGTGCATTAACAATACCATTATTTGATATAGTTCTAGAAATGCTAGCTATAGCAATAAGAAAATAAATTGAGACAATAAAGACAAAAATTAAACAAAATCCTTGCTTTTTGCAGATGATAAGATGCTTTACTTAGAGAACCCTAGAGATTCAACTAAAACATTCACTGAAACATTCAATAACTTCAGCAAAGTAGCAGGCTATAAAATAAATCTCCATAAATGTCAATCTTCGTATATATGTGTGTATATATATATATATATGTTATACACACACACACATAGGTTGTTTCAAAAGTCTTTGTATAGTTTTAAGCTATTAAAACATTACACTAAGACTTTTGGGACAAACCATATGACCAATAAAACCCAGCAAACAGAGACAGAAATGGACATTTCATTCAAAATAACTACAGAATGTATAAAATACTGGGTCTACCTACCAAGACACGGACAGAAATTGTAAAAAACAACTATAACACATTCTTTTTCAGAACTAAAAGGAGACCTGGACAATTGAATATTCATTGCTCATGGTTATAATATGCCAATACAATAAAAATAACAATACAGCATAAATTAATTTACTTATTCTATGCCATGCTAAACTACCAAAGAGCTACTTTTTAGAGCAGAAAAAAATAATAACAAAATTCCTCTAGAGGAACAAGCCAGCATTAAAGCTCAAAATGTAGCATAAATAGTATTCATCAGGATTATTTAGTACCAGTTTTAAAAAAAGAGAGAGAAAATTTGATTTTCAGTGAGACAGATTAGATATACACCATAAATGAACATAACAGTGTAGTGTTCCATAAGCCAAAGGCCTCTTAACTACTAGAAGGTGATACTCATTATTAGACAAAACCTGCTAGGAAAATTAGAAAGCAGTATAGTAGAAATTAGGTTTAGATCAACATCTTACATGATATACCAGAATAAACTAAAAACAATACATGACCTAGATATAAAGGGTCAGATCAGAAAGGAGATCATTTGTGCAACTGTAGAAAGTAGGAGGCTTTATGACTCAAAAGGAATAGAGGGGATCATAGGAGATAGGGTGGATAATTTTGATCACATAAAACTGAAAAGCTTTTACAAAAACAAAATCAGTTCAGCTAAGATTAGAAGGGAAATAGTTATGGGGATGGGAAAACAGAATCGGAAAAATCTTTGCATCAAGATCTGATATCCAAAATAAATAGAAAACTGATATCAAAAAGTACCAAAGCCATTCCCCAATATGAAGAGACAGTTCTCCAGGGATGAAATCTAAGCTATGAACAATTATATGAAAAAATTTGCTAAGTCAATGGAAATAATAGAAATGTCCATGTTACCAACTCTGAGTTTCTACCTTACACACAACAGTTTACCAAAAATGACAAAAGAAAGACAGGAAGGAAGGAAAGAAGGAAGGAAGGAAGGAAGGAAGGAAGGAAGGAAGGAAGGAAGGAAGGAAGGAAGGAAGGAAGGAAGGAAGGAAGGAAGGAAGATGGCAATTGTTGAAGAGTTTTTGGGAAGTCATTGTAGTATTATACTGTTGATGGAGCTGTGATGTGTATGAGCCGTTCTGGAAAGCAATTTGGAATTGTGCCTAAAAAGTCACCAAAGTATGCATACTTTTGACCTAGAGATACCAATATGAGCAATATAACATTTTCCATTGTAGCAAAGAACTGGAAACTAAGTAGGTACCAATCAATTATGCAATAGCTGAACAAGCTAAGCTATATGAATGGAATGAAATGGTTACCATGTTGTATGAAATAATGAAACTAATAAATTCAGAGAAAATTGAGAAGACTTATATGACCTCATACAAGAGTGAAGTGATCAGTACCAGAAGAAAAATTTATACAATGACTACACTATAAAGAAAAACAAGTCTTAAAGAGGAAAGAACTCTGATCAATACAATGACCAATCATGATTCCAGAGCACTAATAATGACTCATGCTACCCTCCTCCTGCCAGAAAGGTGATGGACTAGCAGTACAGAATTAAATAAACATTTTTTGATAAGGTCAATATGTGCATTTGTTTTGTTTAACTATGCTTTGTTAGAAGAGAAGATTTTTAATTGGGAAGGAAGTAATTAAGGGGAGACAAGAGATAGATGACTCTTCTCCCCTAAAAAAGAGTGTCATTGAAGCATTTTTTTAAAAAAAATATACAGCAGAGTTCTAAGGGAGGTAAAGACAAGAAATCTTTAAAACTAACATGGTCTAGGGTAGCTAGGTGGTGCAGTCAGTAGAACAACAGCCCTGGAGTCAGGAGGACCTGACTTCAAATTTGACCTCTGACACTTGACACACTTACTAGCTGTGTGACTTTGGGCAAGTCACTTAACCCCAATTGCTCTGCCTCCCCCCCCCCGCCAAAAAAAAAACAAAACTAACATGGTCTATATGTGTGTGTATGTTGTAGAAATGTATAATTTTACATACAAGTCACATTTTCTCTTTTATGGTGAAAATTATTCCTATTTTGATTTATTTTATTAATAATGAATCGATAATATTGTTAAAAGTTAATAGCACAGGTAACTTGCATTATTCCAGATGTATATATTTAATACTACGAAGTCATTATTATGCTGTTATGTTGGTGTTTTTCAGAATAACAAAATATCTTTATATATTTATATTTTCATACATATTATATATTTGCATATAAATATTATACATATATTTAAGTGAACATCACTTACTATTTTCCCATTAGGAAGGACCCTAGAAAACTCAAGCTAAGAGAGTGCAAGAGTGACTTGCCCAAGGTCTCACAGGTAATAAATAACAAACAGGGCTGAGATGAAGTTCTGGGTCCTCTGAACTCAAATCTAGCACTTGTCCCAAATCACCACAAGGCTTCCCAGAAGGCAGGACGCCTGGGAGGTTGCTTTCCAGTTGCTATCTGGCCAAGAGATCTGATCTCAGAAGAGGAATACAAAACTTCAGCCTTTAGGAGAACATGCTTATAGAGCAAATACAATTTTTATGGCTTCTTCCCCATTGTAAGGCCCTATATTTTCACACACTGGCAATAATTCCATTCCATATTTGATGGATCCCTTCCACTTCCAGAAAAAAAAAAGGGATATTGGCACATGCATATCTCTTTTCACAGAGAAAACAGGAGGAGGGTAAGGGAACAGAATCACAAAGGCAGATTTCCCCATTTTCAAAACTGCTGAGCTCATCACATACCTCTGTAATCCCAGCTAGGGCAGGAGAGCTGGCAGCTCTCTAGCTGCTCTGGTGAAAAGAGCTCGATTTGGAGTCGGAGGACCTGGGTTCAATTTTGGGCTCTGCCAATTACTACCAGAGTGACCTCAGGCAGGTCCCTAACCTCAGCGGGCCTCAATTTCCTCACGTGTAAAATGAGGAGGCTGCATGATTTCTAAGGTCCCTTTCAGCTCTAAATGTCTGATCCTAAAATTAAGCTTGGTGTACATCTCGCCAAGGAGAGAGATAAAGGAAGATTCCATGAAGTAGGGGGATGGGAGTTAGCAGGCAGAGCCGGATAAGGGACTAGGCAACTCAATGAAGACGGTGTCCACCCTCCCCCTCCTCGCCCAGTGCTCCCTGCAAGGACCGATGTGCCTCCGTGCCCTACACAGAATAAGACAAGAAAAATACCTTCCTTCCCACGGGCTGCCCTCCTCTCTGCCCATCCTGCCACGGCCTCCAAACGCTTCCCAGTCTGTTCAAGCCTCATGCATTAATTTCTCTTAATTTGCTTTGACAGGGATGCGCGCTGTCGTGTAAAATGAAATCATCCCGAAGCATTGAGGGAAAGGGGTGGGGGGAAGGGGGAGGCGGGGAGGGAAACCGGAGAGTGGAGGGGGAGGTCAGGGAAGGGAAGACGGGGGAGGTGGCCTATAAGAAGGTCGGAGACGAGGGAGGGAGAGCCGGCAGCTTTGCCAGGTAGAGCACAGACCGGTGGGGTTGAGCAGGGGCTGCTCTGATGGATGAGCTCAGCAGGAGCCAAGAGGCCACCCAGCCTCCTCACTGCACTGCAGTGCAGGGGCCAAGCCAGCCCTCGGGCTGCGGCTCCACAGTGGTGGCTGCGAGGGTGAGGGCAGAAGGACTGTGACCCGGAGCCTTAAGCAAGGATCGCGCGGTTTAAAGCAGGATGAAAACCACCCACCCAACCCCACACGTGACAAATAAGGAAACCAGGGCCCAGACAGGGGCAATGGCTTGCCCCAAGGTCACAAGGTAGTAACAAAAATGGCTGACTTTATAAAATAGCCCCTTAGAGTCCAGCAGAGGGGTTTTGTACACTTTTAAATCATCCCCACATAAACACAGGTACTATACCTGACATCCCTGTTACAGATATAGAAACAGAGGCTCTGTAAAGTTAAACAGTCAACAATCATTTATTAAACACGTACTTTATGCAGCCAGGCACTGCTAGGCTCCAATGATACAAAGAAAAGACATCATCCCTACCTTCAAGGTGCTCCCATTCTAATGAGACAGACAACACGGCAAAAAAAAAAAAATGTATACAAAATCTACATAGTGTAAATGAAATGTGATCTCCAAGGGCAGGCCCCCTGCAGAATAAGCGTCCTGTGTTTGGCATCTGGAGCCTTTCACCACCTGGCTCCAATTTAACTTTCCAGCCTTATTATACATTACTCCTCACCTACGTGAACCCTGTCATCCAGCCAAATTGGCCTTCTTGCTGTCCATCACGCATGACACTCCATCTCTGGTCTTCCTGCCTAACAGCCTCTGCCCCATGTCTCCTCTTTCCCTTAGACCTCTTGCTTAGCTTCCTTCCAAGGTAACTCAAGGACCGCATTCCACAAGAGAGGCCTTTCCTGGCTGCTAGGGCATCCCCTGCAAAATTACCTTGAACATAACTTTGTATCTACTCATATGCATGCATATTGATTCCCCTCAATAGGACATCAGATCCTTGAGGGGGAAGACTTTCATTTTTATCCTGGTTATCCCCAGTGCCTAGTATAGTGTCTAGACCATATGGCACATAAGTGCCTGTTGGTTTATTGATTATCCATAGCTAGGAGATGATCGGGGTGGAACCTGAACCCAGATCTGTTGGATTCTAAATCCATCCCTCTATGTGCCTTGTTATAATCCACCTTAGTTCCAGGGAAAGAGACCTTGCCATCCCTAGAAGCAGAAGGAAGCTCAAAGGAGAAATCAGAAATGAGAGAGGATCTGAATCTCTTTTGGCCCAGCCAGACTGACTTTCTCTCCGTTCCTCTCTTATGATACTGAATCTTTCACCTCTGTGCCTTTGCACTGGCCACCCCCCATATCTGGAATGTAACTCTTCTTCTCAGATAAAGCTCAGATGAATATAATGGAATATTATTGCACCATAAGAAATAATGAAGTAGACAGTGTTTCAGAGAAAGCTGAGAAGACTCATATGAACTGAGGAGAATAAAGTAAGCAGAACCAGGTGAACAATGCATATCATAACAACATTATAAAAACAACTTTGGAAGTTGAAAGAACTGCGAGCAATGCAATGAAAAATCATGATCCCAGAGCACTGGTGATGGAGCATGATGCCTTCCTCCTAACAGAGGGACTAAGCATAGAATAAGATATACCTATATATATAGGTATATACCTATATACCTATATATATATACCTATATAGAAAGACAGAAATAGTTTTATCTATGTTTATATCCGTATCTATATATATTTAGACATAACCAATGTGGGAATTTGGGGGTGCTGGCGAAGCTGTTTTGGGGGAGTTTTCCCCAGTGGTGGGGGCAGGATAGTTAGGAGAAAAAATATTTTTTCATTGCAAAAAACCCTGAATATACATAAAATAAATGCTTCAAAAAAAGATGTAGTTCAGATTGCTATCTTGACTTGAAACCTCTCCTAATTCCCCCTCCCCAACAGCTAGTGCTGTCCTTTATATTATCCTTGTATTAAACTACATCGTGTATGTATATTCAGATGGTCCCAGAGAAACGTTTAATGCCACCATTTCCAAGTTCTTCTTATGGGAATAGAATGGGGGCCCTTACTAATACCCTGCAGAAAGATTAAGTATAGCATTGTGCACACAGATCCACACACACACACCCTACTTTTTCATCAATGGGTCCGCTGCCATCTGATCCCTTTTCTCCAATCGCACTGCTACCACCTGAATTCAGCTCCCCATGACCTTTCACCTCAATTATTGCAATAACCCTGCCTTCTGTTTCTCATGACTCCAGTCCATCCTCCTCACTGCTGCCAAAGTAATTTTCCTTAAGTGCAAATCTGACAAACTCCTCTACTCACCCTATTCTAATGGCTTTCTATTGCCTGTAGGACAAAATAGAAACCCCTCCAATATTCTATCTCTCTTCACAACCTGACTGTAATCTATCTTCCCAGTCTCACTGGAGGATGTTATTCTCCCTTCAACTCTGCCATCTACTCATGACAATAATCTCCTGTCTCTGTGCCTTTTCTCACTGAATGTCTATACTACACTCCTGGGATATACTCTTTTCTTACCTTCACCTCAAAGAGTCTCTTCCTTTAAGATATGATTCAGGTATCACTTTCTACATGAAGCTTTTCCTCACCACGCCCCTCCCCCCCAACTGCTAGTAGGTGAACTACCTTATATTTAAGTTATGTGTGTACAAATGTATTAATGTCATAATTATTAGAATGTAAGCTTATTATGAGTAGGGATCTTTGAAAAACACCCCTCCCCCAATGCCTGTAATTAACATACCACCCAGCACATAGTAGGTGCTTGATAAGTACTTGATAGATGGATTTCAGAGGAAAGGAAAGAACATGGAAACCACAGCAATGGGGAATAGCTCTATCTTCACACTTTATAGAGCCCCGCCTTCCTCTTTCTAACCTAACTCAAAGTCACTTCATAGTCTGCGGCCTCCTAGATGGGCCACTAAGTTGTGAAGCAGGAAACCTGAGCTTTAGACACAGCTCTACCATTAACTACCAATGTGACCTTGGGCTTCTTCAGTTTTCTCAGCTGGGGATTGCAACCATCTGTTCTCCATGTCTAAATGGGATGCAAATAGGGGAAAACAAGATAGAAGGTTGGAAAGTACTTTGGTAAAAAGAAAAAAAAGGAAAACATTATAGAAACACAAAAGAGAGCTGCACTCTACCATCCGTGCTTGGAAGCCTCCTGCATCTCATCAGCACTCCTGCCTACTGTTGCTCCCCCAAAACTCATTTGATCAAAGCAGAGTAACCTATGACAGTCACACATTGAGCTCAGGAGTGAGCAATGACAAACACTGTTTTGGTGGGGGTTGAGGGGGAGGGGGTTGAGTGCATTTCACTTCATGACTGACAATTTCAACTTGCCACAGCTAAAGCAACTCATGAGCTCTGCAGGTCATGATGCTGACAGAGGAATTCATTAGCAACCTTGTTTGCTGATGGCAAAATCTGCTTTGTTTCCAGTTCACCCATTTCTCTGCCACAGGGGTGCAATGACCCAGAGGTGAGATTCGGTTTTGAGGCTCTCCTCTGCCACTGACTAACTGACTGCTTGTGTACTTTTGGACAAGTCACACCTCCTTCTGGCATCTCATCATTAAATTTAAGGCTGGAGAAGGGGCTATCTGAGATCCCAGGAAGAGCTGGAGGTAGAAGGGACCTTAGAAGTCACTTCATCTAACCATCTTATTTTATACATGAAAACACTGAGGCTCAGAAAGATTAAGTGATTTACCTAAAAGCATGCAGGTATTAAGTGGCAGGGCTGGGATTTGAACATTCTAATGCTACTATTGACTGACTATAATAATACACAATATGTAAATTTTAAGAGGATGATAAAAAGGAAATAAACAATGAAGTAATTTATTATTAAGAATGTTTTAAAATTTTATCTATTTTATTCTGAACTTAAGAAATAAAACTAGCATTTCTATAATAGAGCAGAACAGAAAAAAAAACATGATTATACATGAAACCACAAATCAATTATGTACAACTTGCTATTGGGGGGGGGGCGGTGGGAGAAGGCAGGGCAATTGGGGTTAAGTGACTTGCCCAAGGTCACACAGCTAGTATATCAAGTGTCTGAGGCCAGATTTGAATTCAGGTCCTCCTGACTCCAGGGCCAGTGCTCTATTCACTGTGCTGCCCCTTTTCAATATATCATAAAGTTATCATGTAACTTTCTTTTTCCTCCCTTTTTTTATTCCCTCCCCCACCCTATATATGGCTACCATTAAGAACAAATATGTATGTATATCTGTATGTGTGTGTAAAACCATTCTATACATATTTCTACTTATCATTTTTAAAGAGCATGATGTGGTTGAATATGCTCCACAATTTGTCTAAATCTTTGTCACTGTGATACAGCAATTCAAAGGCCTAGACTCAGTGGCCTCCAATGTCCCTTCAAGCTCCCATGCACAAAACTGTTTATAGAAGCACTTTCCTACTTAACTGTTCCAACTTGTTATAAGAGAGGAGTTTTACCCACCTTGAGGTAGAGGAAAAAATTACAGGAAGTGGAGGTAATAGTGGTTCCCCCCCAAACATGGAAGAAAATATCAATGAGGCAGTTAAAGAAAATTCATAAACTGGGTCATACTGTACGTAATGGGGTTCACAGATTCATATACAAGCCCTTCTTTCTATTCTTCATATATGGAAATGTTAATCCAATAAACATGTAGTAGGCACTTCCTATGTGCTAGGCACTGGGCTAAGCATTGGGGATACAAAAAGAGGCAAAAGACAGTCCTTGCCCTCGAGGACCTTACGATATAATGGCGGAGAAACAATATGCCAACAAACACATAGAAAACAAGCCAAGTGCACATTTGTTTTGGTCAAGTAAAATAAAAAATTAAGCAAGAGAAAAGGAAATTCAATTTTCAAGTCGTGCAGTCCTTTAAATAAGTGACCAGTTTACTTATTTTCCGCAGCAAATACTTAGTTTTAAAAGTCTGGCTAATTTTGATGGTTTCATATTATCATTTACCAAAATGCCAAGGCATAATATATGTTTGTCGATCAATTGGTTGGTGTTTTCTGCATTAACAGTAATTGATAAAAATCCATATTTCAAATAATTTTCTTGAGAATTCTGAATTTGGGGGCCTCCTTCTTGACTTGGGGGCCTCCTTCTTGCCAGAGCTGATTAGATGCTCATTGTTTTTATCTTGCAATGTGGCTAGTGAAGAGCTTGTACTGGAAGCATAACTATCAATTTTCTTGTTCGATTGGGCTTACACTGTCATCTTCAATCTTCAGTGTTTTTGTCCAAATCTTTTTAAGTTACTTGACCATTTGGGGAGGAGTAGTTTCATTAAAATCAAGTAATAAAATCTATAAATCTGCTTAACCAGCACATAAATTGCAGTATGTCACACAATATGCCAAAAATCAAATGAATGAGTGAGAGAAGATTGCACTGTCAACCCCTCCTCGTGGTAGGATTCCCTTTGATCCCTCAGGATATATCAAATATTGTGACTGACAATGGACATACAACGAAGCGAGGGTGACAAAGTCAAACTGCATATTATATAAGTAAAATGTACTTTTTAAAAGCTAAATCTAAATATTCCAATGATTCCAATAGATCCTTTCAATCGATCAATCCTCGAGCACTTATTAAGTGCCTACTCTGTGTCAGGCACTGTGCTAGAATCCGAGGATCCAAGGACAAAGAATGAAACAGTATCTACTCTCAAAGACTTACAATGTAACGAGGGACAACAATACAGATATAAAAATATGTATAAAATTTTGTGTGTATATATATATATATAGCATATATTTATTTACCTAATTATAAAAATACAGATATAAGAATAGGGACTGAGCCTGCGATTTTATCGGTATAGGAAATTCCTACATGAGGAAACTATCAATGTAGGTCGGCATCTTCTCTGCAACTTACAGTCTTGGAGGCAGAGGTGCTTAGACCACTGAGAAGTTAAATGACTGCCTGAGATCACAATCAGTATCCATCCGAGAATCTGAACCTAGTCAGGAATTCCTGGTCCCAAGATTGGCTCTCTATCCACTATTCATGCTGCCTCTGCTTCTGCAGAATAAATACAAAAATGATATGTGTAATGTATGTATAATATAATATAGGCACAGAGGACAGAGTGCTGGACCTAGAGTGAGGAATCTCGCCTCAGACACTTACTAGCTGTGTGACCCAGAGCAAGTCATTTAACCCTGTTTGCCTCAGTTTCCTCATCTGTAAAATGAGCTGGAAAAGGAAATGACACATCGCTCCAGTTTCTCTGCCAAGAAAACCCCAAATGGGTTCATGAAGAGTTGGACATGACTGAAAAAAAACTTAACAACAACAATAATATAAAAGTAAGAAATATAAATAAACAAAAGGTAGAGAAATGCAAGAGGATTAGGAAAGGCTTCATGCAGAAACTGGTTTTTGAGCTTTTGAGGTTTTTGTCTTAAAGAAAGGCAGAAGTTCGGGCAGCCAGGTGGCACAGTGAATAGATTATCAGCCCTGGAGTCAGGAGACCTGAGTTCAGGAGACCTGAGTTCAAATCCAACCTCAGATACTTAACACTTACTAGCTCCGTGACCTTAGGCAAGTCACTTAACGCCAATTGCCTCGACTTCCCCACTCAAAAAAAAGAGTACATTCTAGGGATACAGAACCAGTACAAAGGCATAAGAGACAGGAGATGGAAGGTCACATGTGAACAACTGAGCACAGTTTTTCTGAATAAAAGACTGTGGGAGATAGAATCACATACAAGGCTGGACAGATAATGGGAGCCAAGTTGTGAAGGTGTTTAAAAACTAAACAGAGGGGTCAGCATTTTATTTCAGGAACATTTGGGAGCCACTGAAGTTTATTAAGTATGAGTAATAGATGGCAAAAACAACTATTTTGGCAACAGTGTCATAAAGGAGGGACTCAAGTGGGAAGAGATTTGTACCAGGGAATGATCTAAGTGCAAAATGATGAGGACCTGAACTAAAGTGGTGGCTGAGTGAGTATGGAGAAAGGGTTGGATGCCAGAGATGTTGCAGAGGTAGAAAGGACAAGATTTAGCAAATGACTGGACATTTGGGGAGAGGGAGAGTAAGGAGTTTGGGTTAGCGCTTAGCTTATGAAGCTGGGAGACCAGAAGAACGATTGTGCCCTCAAGAGAAATAGGCAAATTTGCTTCTGTTTTGGACTGTTAAGTTTCAGATATCCAATAAGTAAATTGGTTCTACAAACCAACATTCAGGTGACCGATTAGGATTGAAGATAGAGCTCAAGGGGTCTTCTATATACAAGGGAAGAGAGCCTAGGAAAGAGCCATGAATTAACACCCCAGTTAGAAGGTGTGATGTAGATAATAAGACAGCAAAGGGAACTGTGGAGTGGCTAACCAATGGGAAGAAATGTTAGAGAGGAGAGAACAGTGTCATGAAAACTGAGAGGGATGGAATATCTAGTAAGAAGGGTATTCATTAATGTCAAATGGAGCAAATCAATCGAGAAGAATGAGGACTGAAAAAAAAAAGCCCAGCAGATTCAGCAATGAGGAGATGATTGGGTAATGCTGGAATGGATTATGAAGGGTTGACCATTAATTGAAGGGAGATAAAGTGGGGACAATAAGTGTGGGTAGCTTTTTTCTAGGAGTTTGGCTGAGAAAGAGAGGGGAGATACGGGATGATAGCTTGCTATGATGACAGGGCCTAGTGAAGGTTTTTTGTTTTTAAAGAATGGGGGAAACCTTGGTATGTTTAAAGATGATAGGGAAGGAGCGATAGGGAGAGGTTGAAGGTTCCAGAAGGGGGATAATTAATGTTGAAATCTGCTACAGAAAATGGGAGAGGATAGGATCAAGAGACAGAGGGATTGGCCTTCCTAAGAAGAATGACAGGGCTATATCATTGTCAGAGACTTTGAGAAAAAAGAGGAGTAAGTGAGAAATAATATCAGGGGTTTTAGGATGAAAAGAGGAAGTTGAAATTCAATGGCCATCTCTTTATAAATAGTCATATCAAGGAAAACAAATTCATGCATTGAACATGCCTGAAAACTCATGTCTTATCCTATACCTCTAGCCTATCATCTCTTTGCCAAGAGACTCTTCTAAAGTCAAGACTGATCATTACATTGACTAAAGTTTTTATATCTTTCAGAATGATTTTCCTTTGCATTACTTTAGACAAAGTAAAAATGGTTTTCTCACTTCGTTCTGCATCAGTTCAAAGTTTTCCCAGGATATCTGAATAGTCACCACTTCTCATGTCACAATTATTTTCTATTACATTCATATGCAGCCAGGTCCCAACAACTGTAAATATGAAACCCTGTGAAGTGTTTGCATTATTCAAATTCACATTATTCAGAGTTATAATTATATGCAAAATATGGTAATTGGTTCCAGCCCAGTGGAAATATGCGGTGAAAGAATGTTAAAATAAATTTTTATCTGTTTCTTAATGTAAAATAACAGCAAAGGATAAGAAAAAGTGTATTTCTGATTCAAGTTTGTGACAAATTTAGACAGTAGCTATAGAAAGGAAATTTTTAAAGTTACTGAATGTCACATCTAAAAATCATACACTGAGGACCTATCAAAAATATCATTTTGTCATTTAAAATATTTCAGCAGCATAGATGGAACTGTCTTCTCTTTCTCTAAATCTTCATACAAACGCTAGAAGGTGCAGAGAGTGTTAGCTACATATCAGTGAATTTGTGTGTTCACATTCTCACAAAATGAACCAAGACTTTTTGGATAACTTGGAGTATTATCTAAAGTCAGTAATGCTTTAAATGCAATGTTGTTGTTCTTGAAATATTTTTTTTAGCAACTGTGCTAGAAGCTAGAAGTCTTTGGCCCCCGAAGTTTCTTATTTGACCATCAAAGAACAAGAAATGATCGATGTGAACCTCTTAATTTAAAATCTCCTTCTGCCTATCAATAAAAGCATAAAGCCATCCTTAGACAATTTAAATCTGGATTTAGTTTTTTTTTAGAAATGTAAGTTGTAAAAGGCATTCTTTTCAGAATAAGCCTGTTTCATAAACATTAAAAATTTGCTGATCAGTGTTTCCATCTTCTTTGACTATTTTCTTCAAAACACAGAGACATTTAACTGCTGTCCTCATTTATACTCACTGCTTCTCCAGTAATTTTAACAATATGCAACTGAAATATGCAAACCAACCAAAGTTTTCAGTGAAAGTTTCTTCACTATCTTCTTCACTTCTATTTTCTTACATTGCCTCAAATAAACGTGAAGTTTTTGTCTGAATGGCTAAAAGACACGTGTTTTTTGATTGCAGTCTTCAATCCACACAACTAAAAGACACTCCATTTCTATCACTGTAACACTTCTATTCCTTGTAGTTGTTTGCAACCCACAAAACGATAATGCAACTTGAACTTCTTTAAAAATTGTATGTTTTATAATATTTTGTACCATAGATTCAGACATTCTGACATCTTATCCTATTTTTTAGTTACGATGCCATTCAATTACATCAAATTTTTGTGCTAATGTAGTAACAAGCCTCTTCTCTTTTATCTGGCAGTGTTTCCATCTGAAGTATTCTTTCTTTTGTCCATTTTAACGGTTTCTAAAAATAATGCAACTGTTGTAATACGTGCAGCATCAATACATCATATCCACATGCAGCAACAGACAAGCACAGACTAACAATATAGTAGAATGTTAAAATCCTCAACTAGCATGTGCTGCACAATTGAATGCTGGCTCGCATTAAATCTGACCTAGAATCATCTTATCATTTTCACTGAACTGAATTTCGCATTATTCAAACTCACATTAATCTGAACCTACCTAGAGAGAGTTTCTGCTATTGGTGTGTGGTGCAGGGGGCTAGCAGTGTAAGGAACCCCCCATCCACTTAAGCTCTGGCAGCAGTGCCTAAAATTTCTTTAACCATTCTCCAATTAATGTGTCCCAAATTTTGTACCTATGGGGTCTTTTTCTTTGACTTATTGTCCTTAACCTCTTTAAGGATAGACTCCTAGCAATGGTATCAGCAGGTCATTTGGATATAGTTTCAAATTATTTTTCAGAGTATTTGGAGTGATTCACAGTACCACCTTCACATCAGTGTGCCTATATAACCAACAATTAGCTTTTTTGCCATCTTTGCCAACTTGGTGGGTTCTGATGCTGTTTGTCTAAACTCCCCCAAGAAGGATGGAATCCATTCACCAGATACCTGCTGAATGACAGGGGAATCCAAACCTGGAATTTAAAATCTATCCAATAATTCACAAAATAAGTAATTCACACAGCAAATGTCCATTATTGATGATGTACCAAGAATACATGTTCTATTCAGGACAGCTTCCAAACTACCTCCAACTCTACTCTTAAAGAGGGTAAAATGGGCTGCTAGAGTCAAAAGAGACCTGTGAGTTGAGCTGTACACCTTCCCTCTCCCAAAAATAAAAGTCAACTCCAACCTCAATCTGAGGTGGATAAATATTTAATTAGCATGGTAACATCCTCCTCCTTTGTGTCAGAAAGGCAAGGAAGGTAAACAAGGTTACCTTTGAGAATAAGAGAAGGTCTGCAGAATAAGACACACAATTTTTGGATGCAGTTAATGTGGGAATTTGTTTTGCTTGACTGCAATTTGATCTAAGGGCTTTTTTTCCCCTTTGTTTACAAATGGGAAACGGGGACAAAAGGAAGAATATGGAATAGGGCAGGGGAAAAGAAAGAAAGAGAGAGAGAAAGAAAGAAAGAGAGAGAGAGAGAAAGAGAGAGAGAAGGAAGGAAAGAAAG
>CM053626.1:164331052-164370623 GCA_028646595.1 Phalanger gymnotis
CCCCCCACAGAAGCTGCTAGCTGGATTGTTGAAACACCTTGGCACCATTTCCAGTACTGATCATTTTCTATCATACCCCTCACCCCTGGGAGTCGCTGGAGGAGAGGATAGGGAGCTGAAATACCTTTTGTTCCCTATTACCACTTCCAGGCTCTTCTACCATCCTCACTATACAACTTGTCCTCCTTTAAGGTGCATGCTTTCCAAATTGAACACCCAAATTAGATTCTAGTGGCTGTTATCTCTTCACCCCACCCCCAATCAGTCAGTCAATAAACATTCTCCTTCCTTTCTCAATGTGTTAAGTTCTTGGCTTTCAATCACTCTCCATGACTCCTACCCTCAATATATACTTGTCCGTGTTTATACATATAGTATATATATGTACATATATTTATATATACACATACATATACACATATATGTATGTAAATGTGCATATATGTATATATATTTATGTGTGTATGTATGTATACATATATGTGTGTATATATGTATACATGTGTATGTATACATATATATCTCAATGATCCCTCAAATACCCAAACTTCCCAATTCCTCAGTCTATTCAACTTTATGACCTATTCCTCCACTCTACCTAGATACAAAGAAAGTGACACTGATGATAACACCATCAGCCAGATTCACGAATTCTAACACTCCTATATCTGATCATAATCTTTTATTATTCCATCTTTCCCTGGGTTATACATCACGTCAATCCTACTTTCTACTGACTGCCTTTCCGTTCCTTTGAAGAAGTAGAATTACTGAATCTCAGAGTCAGAAGCGATCTAAGAGGTCATCTGAACAGGAATCCTCTTCCCATTCCTGGCCAGTTATTCCACTTAGATACCTCCATTGACAGGGAATTCACTACCTCCTGAGGTGGAAGGGAACGAGCATTTATTAAGTGGCTCCAAGAACTATAATAAACACTTTACAAATAGATTTTTTGATACTAGGAAGCAGGTGTTATTATTATCCCCCATTTTACAGTTGAAGAATCTGAGGCAGATAGCTGTTAAGTCATTTACATGCCTTTGGGCAGAACACCCACAGGTAAGGGTATGATACCCTATGTGGAGAGAAGGAATGAAAAGAAATAAAGGAAGAAAGAAAGAAAGGAAAAAGAGAGAGAGAGAGAGAGAAAGAAAGAAAGAAAGAAAGAAAGAAAGAAAGAAAGAAAGAAAGAAAGAAAGAAAGAAAGAAAGAAAGAAAGAAAGGAAGGAAGGAAGGAAGGAAGGAAGGAAGGAAGGAAGGAAGGAAGGAAGGAAGGAAAGAATGCCTGTATTGTCCAACTGGCCAGTTCCAGTTGGGTCCCCAACGGCGCAGCTCCTATTTTCTATTCACAGACCTTAGCTTAAAAAGGCCAAAGTCTCCCACTGCCTCCAGGGCCAACTCCAGTAGTCCTTATCTATATCTTGTCCCTGGACCCACATGGCTCCAGAGTGACTTCGCACAGTCCTCCCTCACTTAAATCCAATTCACTTGCATGTTATAGCATCACCTAATGTCATGGTCCTCTTTGAGAATGAAGGACAAACAATAACAACAACCTAATTATGAAAAGGAATTTCAGAGTTCTTCATGATGGAGGTAGAATACTTACAGGTGATAGTAAGATACAGAGTGGGAGCACCCTGTACAGTGGAAGTTGTGGTTTGTCCTTCATTTCTGAAGAGGAGCAGGACATCCAGAAGATGCTGCTATGACTTGCAAGTGAATTGGATTTAAGTGAGGGAGGGCTGTGTAAAGTCGCCAGCCTCAATTACTCCTCTGGAGCTATCTGAGACAGTGGCCAAATATAGATGAGGAACACTGAAGATGGCCCAGAACAGTGGAGGTAGGGTGGAGGAAGAACTGAGTTTATTGAGGAAGTGGGAGATCAACATCAACAAAGGCTGATATCAAGGGCGTGCCCTTTTAGCAAAAACTAGCAAAACTCATGCATTGGGGGAAGGGAGGGAATCTTGAAACTTGGCAGATAATGGTTCTAACACGATGGGAGTTGGAAACAGAGAGGGAGATTGTGAACCACATGCTAATCTCCCTGAGAAATGAGGGAGAATGAGTTAGGGTCCAGTAGGTAATGGACACCAGGATCTGGATTGATTAATAAGGATTGACAGGAAGCAAGACATGCTCTGCCTCCTCTTCCAGGAACACAGTGCTGAGGGAAAGGGATGCAGTGTCATCCATGGTAAGCCAAGTCTCAATGAGAGCCAAAAAAAGGAAGCAGTATGAGAAGTCTAGGATGAAAGGAAGCTCCCCCTCCGAAACTCTGAGATTCAGCCAAACTAGCCCTTTCTCTGTTTCAGACAACACTTCATTTCTCTCTAAGCTCTTGTATCCATTCCACATGTGCCTGGAATATGCCCCGTCCCTTACTTCTGCTTCACAGGATCCCCCTTTTCATGATACAGTTCAAACATCACCTTCTGCATGAAGCTTTGCCTGAGCTCCCCAACTATTAGTGCCCTCCTCCCCAAACTATCTTGTATTTAACTAATCAATAAAGTTATGGACATGGAATCTGTCCTCAGACCTAAGCCGTGTGATGATGGACAAGTCACTTAACCCCTCAGTCTCAGAGGATCAAATGAGATGATACATCTAAAGGACTTTGTAAACCTTAAAGTGCTATATAAATGTTAGCTATTATCACCTTCTTTATATTTGCATCCGTTAACCATACTTTTGCTGTATATATTTTTATATGTACTTATTTTCTCTCCTGTTAGGATATAAGCTACTTGCGATTAGATTAGACACTGTTTCTTTCTTAGTATCTGTATCCCCACCACTTAGCACAGTGCCTAACACACAGTAGACAAATAATGTTATTTGTTGAGTGAGTGATAGGGTGGGAGTTCCAAAGCGTACAGAGACAGGATTCAACAGAGATGAAGTAGAATATGGAAAGGGTTGGGTCAAGGTGAATGGGGACAAGAGAGTAGACAGCAGGGGCTGGAGGGTGTGGTGGTTTTTTTTTTTTTTTGGCAGTCTGGGGAGTCTACATGAAGAGGAGTTGGGAATCCACCAATTAATCCAGGCATAGTGTCTATAGAGAGAAAGAGGCCCATTGACCAAGGCAAAGGAGTAGAAATTTCCATGTCCATTTGATGCATCCTAAGACTGGATTAACTTTCTTTGCTACCTTATCACGCTATTGGCTCATCTACTAGATCTTTTTCCAAATGAGCTGCTATCTAGCCACATTACTCCCATCTTATATTTGAGAAATTAATTTAGACATACAGAACCATAAACCATATAGCAGCTAGGTGGCATGGTGAATAGAGCGCTAGGCCTAGAGTCAGGAAATTTTTGTTGTTCAGTCATTTAGTTGAGTCCAATTCTTCGCAAACCCATGGACCATAGCATGCCAGGCCCTTCTCTCCTCCACTGTCTCTCAAAATCTGTCCAAGTTCATGTTCATTGTTTCCATTATACTATCTCATCCTCTGCCATCCCCTTTTCCTTTTACCTTCAGTCTTTCCCAACATTAGGATATTTTTTTCTAATGAGTCCCACCTTCTCATCACATAGCCAAAGTGTTTAAGCTTCAGCTTCAGTATATGACCTTCCAGTGAACAGCCTGAATTAATTTCTTTAAGTATTGATTGATTTGATCTCCTTGCTGTCCAAGGGACTCTCAAAAGTCTTTTCCAGCACCACAATTTGAAAGTATTGATTCTGTGGCACTCAGCTTTTCTTATAGCCCAACTCTCACAGCCATACATTGCTACTGGAAAAACCATAGCTGTGACATGTGGATCTTTGTCTCTGCTTTTTAGTATCCTCTCCAGAAAGTGCCATAACTTTCCTTCCAAAGAGCAAGCATCTTTTAATTTCATGGTGGCAGTCACCGTTTACAATAATCTTTGAGCCCAAGAATATAAAATCTGACACTGCTTTCATTTCTTCTCTTGATTTGCCAGGAACTAATGGCACCAGTTGCCAAGATCTTAGTTTTTTGGATGTCACACTTCAAGCCAACTTTTACACTCTCTTCTTTTACCCTCACCAAGAGGCTTCTTAATTCCTTTTCACTTTCTGCCATCAGAGTGGCATCATCTCCATATCTGCTATTTCTCCTGGCAATCTTTGTTCCAGCTTTTAAGTTATCCAGTCTGGCATTTCACATAATGTACTCTGTATATAAGTTGAATAAATAAGGTGTACTCCTTTTCCAACCTTAAACCATTCAGTTTTTCCATGTTTGGCTCTGTTACTTCTTGGCCCACATACAGGTTCCTCAGGAGACAAGTAAGTTGATCTGGTATTTCCATCTCTTTGAGGACTTGCCACATTGCCACATTTTGTTGTAATCCACAGAGTCAAAGACTTTAATACAGTCAATGAAGCAGAATTAGATGTTTTTCTGGAACTCCCTTGCCTTCTCCATAATCCAGTGAATGCTGGCAATTTGGTCTCTAGTTCCCCTGCCTCTTTGAAAACCAACCTGCTCTTTTGATATCCTCAGTTTACACATTGCGTGAGCCCAGCTTGTAGAATCTTAAGCATAACATTGCTATTATGTGAATTGAGCACAATTGTTCAGTGATTTGAACATTCCTGGGTATTGCCCTTCTTTAAGATTGGGACATAAACCGATTTTTCCAATCCTATGGCCACTGTTGTGTTTTCCAAATTTGCTGGTGTATTGAGTGTGCAGCACTTTAACAGTATTATCTTCTAGAGTTTTAAATAGCTCAGTTGTAACTCATCACTTTCACTAGCCTTATGGTTATCAATGCTTCCTAAAGCCCACTTGATTTCATTCTCTAGGATGTCTGGCTCTAGATCAGTAACCACACCATTGTGGTTATCAGTGATATTGAGATCTTTCTGTGATCTTGAGTTCTTTTGTAATCAGTGATATTGAGTTCTTTTGTCTGTTCTTGACACCTCTTCTTAATCTCCTCTGCTTCTGTTAAATCCCTACCACATGTCTTTTATCATTGCCCACTTTTGCATGAAAATTTCCCTTGATATCTCTAATTTTCTTGAAGACTTCACTCGTCTTTCCCATACTATTATTTTCTTGACCCTAGAGTACAAAATGAAGCAGGCAGAGACTAGTAGAGTTTTGTCAAGATAATTCACTGGTCATAACAGACACTTTTTCAACAAGTGGAAAGGTGACACTACACATGGGCATCACCATATAGAAAAATATATAGTTGATATAATGGTCAATATAGAAATCAGATTGACTATCTACTTTGGAGTCAAAGGTGCAGAAGCTCTATACAGTCAGTTAAAATAAGATCTGGAGCTCATTGCAAAGTTCAGGCAAATTGAAGAAAGTAGGGAAAAACCATCAGATCATACAATTTTGACCTAAATAACATCCCTTATGAATGTGAAGTGGAGGTGATGAATAGATTTAAGGGATTAGATCTGGTAGATAAAGCACCTGAAGAACTACAGACAAAGGTTCTCAATGTTATATAGAAGGTGGCAACAAAAAAAAACATTCTAAAGAAAAAGAAGAACAAGAAAGTAAAATGGTTGCTTATGAGGCTTTACAAATAGCTAAGGAAAGAAGGAAAGGAAAAGGGAAAGATATACCCAAATGAATGCAGAATTCTGGGGAATAGCAATGAGAGATAAGCAGGTTTTCTTAAATGGGCAATATAAAGAAACAGGAGACGGGAAGACCTGAGTTGAAATCTGGCCTCAGACACTTAGTGATCCTGGGCAAGTCACTTAATCCTGTTTGCCTCGGTTTCCTCATCTGTGAAATGAGCTGGAGAAGCAAATGGCAAACCACTCTAGTACTTTTGCCCAAGAACACCCCAAATGGGGTCATGAAGAGTCAGACATGACTGAAAAATGACTGAACTGAAACCATAAACTACCAATTTATCATCTTCATCATCTCTAGCACTTATATAGGACTTTAAGGTTTGCAAAGCACATTACAATTATTTCATTTTATCCACACAAAAGCCCTTGGAGGTAGATTCTATAAGTTTACTGTTTTTCTTGATTTTAAAATCCTGGCTTCCCTTGTAAGCCAGGACAAAGTTGCCAGGTGACATCTAGTCTCTCAGGGGGATACGCAACAACTTGTCTCAGAGGCTACTGATTGTGGAGTTAGGACACTTGGGTTTGAATCTTGGGCCTGTCAAATTCAAATTTATATATCACTGCTATCCTAATAACAACCCTGTTTTTCTTATTGTTGCCATTTTATAGATGAGGAAGCTGACTCTCAGAGAGGTTAAATAACTTGCAAAGAGTCACACAGCAAGTAAGTGTCAGTTTAAGGAAGAATCTAAACTGAAGTCCTCCAGACTCCAAATCCAGGGCTCTATCCATTATGCCAAGCTCTCTGCCTCTCTACAAATTGCATAACTATGACAATTTATCTGAGCCTCAGTTTTCTCATCTGTAAAATGAAGGGGCTGGACTAGGTGGTCTCTGAAGTCCCTTCCAGCCCTTAAATCCTATGAATTCAGGCTCCCAGCCTTCCACTCTGGAAACCATAAAATGAAACTGCAGTGGGGATTCTCCCAGCTAGAGTACAAGGCCTATTTTGTGCAAGGAGAAACAGATGGTTAAATCTGAGAAAGAAACAAGAGCTTAGCACCTATACTTTACAGTCTCTTCTTTAGACTCCAAAGCTCATAGCTAAGGTCCCAGATCAAAAGAACCTTCCACCTACTCTTTAACCTGCTACCAAAAACACCAACTAGCAAACTCATGCCTTGCTGGAATTAAGAGGGAGGAAGGTACTGTTCTGAATGAAAAATTTGTGAGGCAATGCCTGATTTTTACTAAAGGACTAATGTAAATTATTAATGTGTGCCAGAAATGAAAGTATAGACGCTGTCATTTTATAAATACTAACTCTACAAGAGGCAGTGTGATTAAGTGGGAAGAAAGATGTACCTAGAGTCAAAAGCACTCTGGTTTGAATCCTGGCTCTGCCACTTGCTACCTGTACAACCTTAGGGAATTTACTAAAACATTCTGGGCCTCAGTTTCTTTATTAGTAAAATTAAAGAGTGGACTAGATCTGGGGTTCTTAAATGTTTTCCCTTTGGAGGTCTGATGAAGCCAACAGACCCCTTCTCAGAATAATGTTTATAAGAAACAGAGTGGTGAATCGGCGGAACATGTAAGGTACACAAGATGCAGGAGTCAATGACTATAGTAATCTACTGTTTGATAAATCCAAAGACTCCAGCTTCTGGTATAGAACTCACTGTTTGACAAAAACTGTTGGGAAAACTAGAAAAGAGTATGGCAGAAACTAAACATAGATCAACATCTTACACCATATACCAAGATAAGGTCTAAATGGGCACATGGTTTAGACATAAAGGGTGATACCATAAGCAAATTAGGAGAGCAAGGAATAGTTTACCTGTCAGATCTATGGGGAAGGGAAGAATTTATGACCAAACAAGAGATAGAGAACATTATGAAGTGCAAAATGGATAATTTTGATTACATTAAATTAAAAAGATTTTGCATAAACAAAGCCAATGCAAGCAAGATTAGAAGGGAAATAGAAAGCTGGGAAACAATTTTTACAGCTAGTATCTCTGACAAAGGCTTCATTTCTAAAATATATAGAGAACTGAGTCAAATTTATAAGACTACAAATCATTCTCCAATTGATAAATGGTCAAAGATATGAACAAGTAGTTTTCAGATGAAGAAATTAAAGCTATCTCTAATCATATGAAAAAATGTTCTAAATCACTATTGATTAGAGAGATGAAAATTAAAACAACTCTGAGGTAGCACATCACACCTATCAGACTGGCTAATATGACAAAAAAGGAAAATGATAAATGATGGAGAAGACATGAGAAAATTGGGACACTAATGCATTGTTGATGGAGTTGTGAACTGATCCAACCATTCTGGGGAGCAATTTGGAACTATGCCCAAAAGGCTATAAAACTGTGCATACCCTTTGATCGAGCACTAGCACTATTAGGTCTGTATGCCAAAGAGAGCAAAGGAAAACAAAAAGGATCTATAAGTACAAATATATTTATGGCAGCTCTTTTTGCGGGGGCAAAGAATTGAAAATTGAGGGGATGCCTGCCAATTGGGAAATGGCTGAATAAGTTGTGATATATGAATGTAATGGAATACTATTGTTCTATAAGCAACAATAAGCAGGCAGATTTCAGAAAAACCTGGAAAGACTTACATAAACTCATGCTGAGTGAAGTAAGCAGAACCAGGAGAACATTGTACCCAGTAACAGCAACATTGCGCAATGACTAGCTTTAATAGACTTAACTCTTCTCAGCAATGCAATGATCTAAGGCAATTTTAAAAGACTCATGATGCAAAGTGCAGCCCACATCCAGAGAAAGAACTATGGAGTCTGAATGCAGATCAAAGTATACTATTTTCTTTTTTATTTGTTTGTTTTTTCTTTCTCATGGTTTTTCCCTTTGGTTCAGATCCTTCTTTCACAACATGCAGAATATGTGAAAATATGTTTAATATGATGCCTTCTTGGGGAGGAGATGGGAAGGAAAAAATTTGGAACTCAAAACCTTATAAAAGTGAATGTTGAAAACTAAAAATAAATAAATGAAGAATAATGTTTCTATGTAAAAAATACATAGGATTATAAAGGAAACCAATTATATTGAAATATAGTTATCAATATTTTTTTAAGTTCACGGACTCCAGGCTAAAAATCTCTGGGCTAGATGACCTCCAAGGTCCCTTCTAGACTTTAAATCTATGATCCTAAGAGACCAATTTAAGAACTAAAATGTGAATATTCTTCCATTTCACTTATATTGTTAAATTTATTGGCATATAATTTGACAAAATAATTCCTTATAATTGCTTTAATTTCATCTTCGTTGGTGGCATATTCACCCTTTTCATTTTTGATACTAGTGATTTGGTTTGCTTCTCTCTTTTTTTAATCAAATTAACCAATTGTTTATCTATTTCATTTCTTTTTTCATAAAACCAACTCTTAGTTTTATTTATTTAATTCAATGAATAGCAATATTGTTTTAAGAACAACTCAGAGTTAATAAGCCATTTTGACTATTGTAAATTTCCAAATGAACTATAAAGGATATATGAAGAAAAATGCTATCAGCATCCAGAGAAAGAACTCATACATAGAAGTATGTATAGAATAATTTTACATATATTTGTGTCTAATGGTAGCCTTGGGGAAGAGGGGAGGAAGAGCATAGGAAGGGGGAAAAAAAGAAATTTACGTGATAATTTTGTTGCATATTTAAGAAGAATAGCAAATCGTGCATAGTAGATTTGTAGTTTTATGTGCAATCATCTTTTTGATTGTACTATGTTATGGAAATGCTTGTTTTATTCCATAAATTAAAAATAAAATTTAATAATGATTCCAAAAAATGAAGCATTCAAAAAAAAGTGGGGAGAAAAGAGCTAAAAGGTGCATTAGGAATCTAGACCAACCTAACAATTGTTTACCTGAGGTTACTCCTGGAGAGCATAGCCATCAAACTTTTTTGGTAGCTTCTGGGGCCTGATAAGAGTGGGAGGAAATTGTAGCAACTACAGGATACTTCAAGATTTCCCACTTCTACCCCAATAAAGCCTATCCCAAATGCAAACACAATCAACTCTGGGACTTTTCCCACTGCCCACTCCCAAGCCTGAGAAACTTCAAAAGACAAAATGATAATCAAAAAAAGAAAGCCAGGGAGTTGACTTGGAAGAACACAATATAGTGGACAGGAGTTAGAACCTAACCTAGAGAAACTGAAGAAGAGGGAGAGAAGAAGGTGCCTGCAAAGCTTACGCTTTCAGGAAAATAAAGTCCATTAGGTTTCAAGGCCAGAGACTCAATCAATTTTCTCAAGAGCGTAAATGCTCTCCTGGTTATTTTTAGACATGAAATGCAATGATGCCCCTTTCAGGAAAACAACAAAAGAATCCCCACATTAACGTTCTTGCTTTAACAGCAGCCGTTAAGCCCAGAATGCCTTGCCAAGACACAGCCCTGCCCCCACCCACAGAACAGTTGACTGTACCCTCCACTTGTCTCTTGCCAAACCCTACAAGGTGACTGCTGCCCCAATTCTACCTGAGAAGGAGAGCCAAGGTTCAGTTTCATTGCAAGGGGCAGAAAGAGGCTGGGACTAAGTCTGAGGAAGGACCTTTTCCTGAGGTATAGTAAAGAAAAATGGACAACTTTAAGTAAAGCCACAAATTTTCATCCAAGTTTCCTTTGGCTCTGTGCGGGGGAACTCAGACCAGTAACAACAGGCTCTGCCTTGATTCAACTTAAATCCAGCATGAGCTGTCTATACTGCAAAACTGGCCAGGACAACCAGCCCCCAGGCAGAATGCTCAGAGCCTCAGACTGTCTTTGGGCCTTCAGGCCTTACAGCAGGAGGGACCACACCAGGCCACTTGGGGACATGGAGACTTGAGATCTCTTCCCTCCAATTTTCCTTTAGGGGTAAGTGTGTAAAGGAAATCACAATCTGTATGTCTTCTACATCAGAGCCCTATCCATGGAACTATGGTTGCCATCAATTATGCCTTGCCCATTAGACTGTGTGGTACTCAAGATCGTGAACAGTCTTTTGCCTCTTTTATTATACTCCCAGTGCTTAACACAGTGTCTGGCACATAGTAGGCACTTAATGTTTATTGACTGACTTGAATCATCTAAGCAAGAGAAAAGCTCACTCTAAGAACTGATTGATTATAGACAAGTTACTTTTCCTCATCTGGAAAACGAGAGGTTGGGATTAAGTTCTTTCATTCCAATCAATCACTGTTATATGCAAAGCTCTGTGTCTGCATGATCTCTCCAGTGCCTTATAGCTCTAAAATTCTCATTTTCTAATAGTGAAACAGGACTGAGGATCAAGGTCAGAATTCCTTCCTATACTCCAAAGCTAGAACTGAAGAATCTGCTCATATTTGTGGAACAACTGATGATGGAGAAAAAGAAAAACAACTCAGAGATATGTAACTCATTTAAGGGCAACCAAGTAACACAGTGGATAGATCACAGGGCCTAAAGTCGGGAATACCTGAATTCAAAACTGGCCTCAGACACTTACCAGCTGCAAGTCACGTAAGCCTATTTGTTTAAGTTTCATCCTCTCTAAAATGAGCTAGAGACAGAAACGGCAGACCACACCAGTATCTTTGCCAAGAAAACCCTAAAAGGAGTCACGAAGAGTCAGACACAACTGAAAAAATGACTAAACAACAACTTTTAGCTCATTTACATACATCATCTCATTTGCATCTTACATAACAATCCTAAAAGGCGGGTATAAATATCATTAGACCTATTTTACAGATAAGGAAAATGAGGCTCAGTGAGGCCAAATGATTTGTTCAGACCATACTTTTAGTAAGTAGCAGAGATGGGAATCCTTGACTTCTATCCTTTCCATTTAAGCACACTATCACCAGCTTCTAGTCTGATTCCTCTTTCCCCGGGCCAACGAAGACTTAAGAGACAGATGTAATAATCTTCATGATTTTCCACTTTTCCTAATTCAAGGGAGGAGGTAGTATTTTCACCCATCTCCTCCCAATCATTCCCATCATCCACTGATATAGTCGCAGAAATTAGTCCACATGGTGAAGTCTGGATGTGTAGAGACAGAGATAGCAATAATACTGAGATGTTTCGCCAGAAGCAATGTCTCTGGTTGGGGGCTTGGAGCTAACAAATAAAAAGGTAAAGAGAATCAGATATATTTTGTTATTACTTTCCAGAATGAAGAAGGAGTATTTATACTAGGAAAACTCGTCCGGGAAAAAAAGGTAATAGTAAGGTAAGGGGTACCATTCCTTCTAACACTGACAGACTTAAGAGCTGAGCCCTTATAAACTGCCCAGTGGACTAGCCTCCTAGGAATGCGTCTGGACTTCTTCAGTGAGATTAAGCCAGACTACACACAATTACCAGACAAAGGAACAACCACAGAGAACATCAGGCTCTCTTGGTCCCCACAGCAAAACACTCTGTAACCCTAGCATCTTTTCCATATAGCCCTGCCCTTCTCTGGCCACAAGCTTATCCCCTGCTGACTCCTGACCTATTTACCAAGAGGATTCTGCCCAGAATAGGGAAGAGACAGCTCTCAGACTCTCAGAGCATCCCCTACCTTGATAGTACATGTATTAAACCAGAAGAAAAATAAGGCTATGGAGAAGGAAGTCCTCCTCCCCAGCACTTACCCAGGCATAACACCACTGGTCTCACTGTGGTTTCTCCCCCTTCTGACTCTGACAGATGAGTCTAAAGTAAAGAAAAGGGGTGAAGAAGCCTTCTCCACAAACTAAGTCAAAGCTCTGGAAGGCAGTTGGACTGAGCAAAGAGAGACCTTATGCAATTTATTGTGATTACCCTTCTCATCGTAAGGCCTGGGAATTGGCTCTTACTATAGAAACTTTCGCTGCCATCATTTCCTATGTTGGCTTCCTCCAGCCTTAGGAGTTTAAAAGGGCAAAGTTTGTGTTGGGGGAGGGAGGAGTGAGAGCGAGGCCCTCGCGGAAGGCACCAACTTGTTTTTGTTTTGTTTTCATTTTTTTTTTAAAGGAAAGCAGCCGGACTCAGAGCATGGAGTCCAGCCAAGCCCAATGCCCGAACTCAGTACACGTTTCCTTTGGTCTGATTTCCTCCCGATGTACTTCAACCAAAAACAAAATCCCCCCCCCCATTTCCAAATCCCTGGCACTGAACAATTGCCTGGCATGTGGCATGATTTGAATTTCTATGCTACTCAGAAGGCTTTTGCCACAAACCCATTCTGGATAACTGGACAGTGGAATCAGGTACTGTCTTTATGCCACCCCAACTCTTTCAACTGTGGGCCTAGGTCTCATTCCAGAACTCTATTAAGCTAAACAAGGTTACCAATTTGATCTGTTGTGGTCTTACTGGAGATTATTTTTGTTAGCATTCTCATTTCTGTTAACACCCCAAAATAACTTTCAGGTTGATTTCAGGTCCTGATCTTCTCCATCAAGACTCAAAATTACATTTGACCCAAATATTTTTCACAGCAAGGCCTGAAGAATTGTTGTTTATCAATTTGAATAGGTGGGCACAGGTATAGGCAAATGGGAGTAAAGGGTTTAAATGGAACAAAAGCTCCATTTACATGCTACAAGTTCATGGGGATAAAGAAGCTTTGGATTCGTTCCTTCATTTAACAAACATGTATTAAGCACCTGTTGATTGTAAAGCACTGTGCTAGGCACCTACTGTATGCCACTATATGCCTTGTATGCCTTGCAGATACTAATGTATGATATTCTTTGCTAGGCAAGGCAGAAAGAGTAGATGGTGTGTGATCCTACGTGAACAGACTTGCTCATTCTGCCAGTGCATAACGCAACAGGAAACTTACAAAGCCAACTGAAGAAAGTCAGAATAAGTATTCTGATGCCTCAAACCAGGTTGACTTTAATGGCACCCCAGGGCATGTCTCCCCCTGCCTTCCTCAACTTCCTGGGGTTTCAAAGCAGGAGAGATATTTGATGAAATAAAACAAATTTTCTGTACTCCCTCATGCTGAACACAGTATATCAGCAGAATGAAGCCCTCCAAATCCAGTGGTTCATATTGAATGGTTCAGGACAAAGAAATATTCACCCCTTGGGCCCAACAAGCATTCTAGAGCATAGTATAGAGAGGCATCCCAGGGTAGTGGATGGAATACTGGGATTAGTATCAGAAAGACAGGGGTTCAAATCACATTTCAGACACTCATCAGCTGGGTGACTGTGGGCAAGTTTTACATAACTTCCCCAAGCCTCAGCAGAGAAAAAGGGATGGTAAAAGCACCTACCTCCCAGACTGGCAAATGTTTAAGAACTGGCTCTCCAAGAAAAAAAAACAACAGTGTGCCCACAACATACTTCAAATTTAATCTGCATCATTAACATTTTCTCCATCAATCTCTTAAGTCCAGACAATCAACAAAATAAGCCAAGCCCAGATTTATAGCTTTTGCAAATTTCCAAAGTATAAGTGTTCACACTTAAAATTCAACCATTGGAAGAGACTCAAGCACAGCCCTGGTTGTTATAAACATCAAAAGAAATACTGCATATATGTGTGTGTGTGTGTGTGTGTGTGTGTGTGTGTGTGTGTGGTGTGTGTGTGCGCGTGTGTGCGTGTGTATGTGTGTGTGTATGTATGTGCAGGTATATACACATATATGTGTATATATATGTATATGTGTATATACATATATATACATACATACATACATATATACATATGCTAGTAGTAGTAGAGGCTGTAGGGAAACTGAGGTGGGCCCTGGGCCCAATAAGAAATACCAGAAGGAAGGCTAAAAGGCAATGAATGAAAGAAGTGGATAGGATGTGAAAGTTGGTGGAGGGGGGAAAAGAAAAACTACAGAAATTGCAATGCTTCCTGATAATTAAGTGAATGCTATGCAAATGACACACAAAATAAATATGCAAAGGGCAATGTATTTGGGTCAATCCTTTTGGCATTAGAACTCCAATAACTTGCCTGTCACTTTGTCTTTTCTCTAAAATAAGACTTAAGCCCCTTCCCACAGAACATTCTTGTGAGGTCAATAAGAAGAAATATAAAATTACAAAATAGTTAATAATTTCACAAAAAAGGAGAAACTGAGGTAATAAAAATAGAGTGAATTTTGCAGCAAAGACACATGGCACAGAATTTCACACAATAGGGTCCTTAATGAATACTTTCTGTTTATTCACTAAACATTTACTAGGTACCTCCCTAGGCACAAAGCTTGTTGTTGTTCAGTCATGTCCAACTCTTCATGACCCCAGGGACCATAGTTAATACTGTCCATGGGATTTTCTTGGTAAAGATACTGGAGTTTCATGGTAAAAATACCAAAGTATCATTCTTCAGGGGATTAAGGCAAACGGAGGTTAAGTGACTTGCCAGGGTCACACAGCTAGGCAGTGTCTGAAGCTGTATTTGAACTCAGGACTTCCTGACTCCAGGCCCACCGCTCTATCCAGTAAGCCACCTAGATGCCTACTTTAGAGCTAGAGAAGCTACAAATATGAAACATTTCTTTTTCTCAAGGAACTTAAAATCTTACAGTAGGGGAGATAAGATATGCAAAAAATCATTATAAAGCAAGTAAGAATATGTAAATGCAAGTATATGAGAAGAATAAAATATGGTGAAATCAGATGAAGGAGAAATCATTTCTAGCTGGGTAAAATGGGGAAGTAAGATTTGGGTCATGGCTTGAAGGAAAAGAAGAGGGAGGACCAATTAGCAAAAATGAGGTGGAAATATTGGCTACTCAAAGCATAAGGAATGACCTGAGCGAAGGTAAACAGGTGGAAAAGTGTGGGGACTGTTTGCCAGAAGCACAGAGCACACCAGTGAACAAGTATTAAGTATCAGTCACCATTCTAGTCCGTGGGGATAAAAATGTAAAGACCAAAACAATCCCATTCATTAAAGAAGTTACATTCTAACCCAGGAAACAAGTATACACAGAATAAATATACACAGTATACAAACAAATACACAGTAGTTAAATGCAAGATAGTTTGGGAAGGAGGGAGAAAGAAAACAAGCATTTATTAAGTGCCTACTGTGTGCCAGGCACTGTGCTTGGCACTTTACCAACATCATCTCATTTAACCTTCACAACAACCCTGGGAGGTAGATGTTATCCCTATTTAGTAGTTGAAGAAACTGAGGTAGAGGTTAAATAAATCGCTTAGGTTCACATAAACAATAAGTGACTGAATTTGAATGGCTGGAGAGATCAGCAAAGACTTCATATAAAAGGTCATACTTGAGCTGCATCTATAAAGAAGAGGGATCTCCATGATGTAAGGATGAGGAGAGAGTGCATTCCAGGCATGGCGAATGGTCAGTGCCAAGGAACAGAGAAAAAAGAGGGAATGCGGTGTGTGAGGAACAGAGATAAGTCCAATTTGGGTAGATCAAAGAGTGTGGGAAGGGGGAATAATATAAAATGATGCTGGAAATATTGATTATTTGCCTTAATTTAAAACCACCCTTTGTTCCTGGTACAAATCTTACCTGATCAAAATGGAAGATCTAGAGAGAGGGATAGATTGCTTTATTCATGTTTGAATTAAAATGCTCATATTGTAATACTTTGTGTCAACATTCATTAATGATACTGGTATTTCATTTTTTATGCTTTAATAGTCTTTTTTTTCTTTCTTTCCTTTTTTTTTTAATCTGGGTCCTCCTTTCACTCTCAGGCTAGAAGTATAGCAGCTACTCAAAGGCCAATCCCACTACAGATCAGCATGGAAGCCTGGATCTGCTCTGCTGCCCCTCCTTAGGCAGCCTGATGACACCTCCCCCAAACTCAGGGAAAGGGCAGGCTCACCATATTGGTGCCAGATTTAATGAGGACACCCAACTTGTTTAGCCCACTGCAGCTCAGAACTCCCCAACTCAAGCAATCTACCAGCCTCTGCCTTCCCAGTAACAGAGAATACTGGCATGTGCAACCACACCCAGCAATGGTGTCATTTTCTCTATTTTAGAAAACAGTTTATGTAGTATAGGGATTATTTGGTTTTTTTAGTACTTATCCATCTGGTGCCTTTTTATATGGTACCTCATTCATGGGCTGTTTAAGTTCTTCTCATAAAATTGGTTTTTTATTATCTATTTCCTGTTTTGTCCATTTAGCTTTTGTAGAGGGGAGGAAGGAACATCCAGACCTGCGACTATATACCCACTGAGGAAGTTCCCTACACCAGTGCCTATCAGCAACTGCATCTGTCCATTTATGCTAACAGTTTTGTTGACATACAGCTATTTGTAATAGTCTCTGATATTTCCTAATTTCTTTTGCAATCATTGATTTCCCTGAGTTTCTAATTTTAGTTATTTGATTGGCATGACATTTAGTCTGGGAAGAAGCCCTGAATGCCAAAACCAGGAGCCTGCACTTTATTCACAGGCTCTAGAGCTACAAGGTACATTAGAGGTCCTGTAATCCATAGCTTCTCAAACTTTTTCTACTCTCGACCTCTTTTCATGTTTCGGCAGTATTCATTGGCATTGAGGGCCATGACATCATGTGCAGTGCAAAGTGTGCATACTGTGTGTTCAGAACCAAGGCGGCAGTGAAGTTGCATGATACAAGCACTGCCAGAAAGGCCTCAGATTCATTACACATTTGATATTTTTTTCATTTTTGGTCATTGCGTGTTCAGAAACCTTTTATTGTTGCCAAATGACCCAAATGGGTCAAGACCCACAGTTTAAAACGCACTGCTCTAATCTAACCTCCTCCTTTTCCAGAGGAGGAAACTGAGTCTCAAAGAAGGTGACCAGACTGGGATAATAATTAATTAGCAGAACCAAGATTCCAAACCACATCCTTTGATTCCAAGTCCAAGCTCTTTTCATCAGACTCAGTAGGCAATGCTGAATGATAAAAAGTGGGAGTCTATGATAGAACCCTGTTCCTGGGTTTATTCTTGGTGCAGAAGGTCTTCCCTTGTGTCCATCTGGCTGGAATTTGAAACATTTACAACTATACACAAAGCAAAGTGCTGGAATTCTTGACAAATTATTGGAATGAGGTCACCAAGCTCTCTCTCTCTCCTCCTGAAGTTTCCAGGGAAGAAGACCCTCTCTGGCCACCTGGGACACGTAGCAAGCAGTGGGACCCTAGAGAATTCTGGGTGGTAGAAGCACTCTATGTTCTAAATATCGATTTCATAGCCTGTGTACTCCACAAGTGCCATACCAATGCTGCATACTAGCAGTACATCAGATGAAATACCTTAAAAAGCTGCTTTTTCAGCTTTTTAAAGCCCATTCTCTGACATGCTTGGAGCTCTGTTAAAAGAATGTAACAAGGACAGAAAACAAATGGGAAACAGCCTTTCTTCAACCCTAGTGCAACAATGGAGTTCTCCGGCCATTCTTCAGAAGCCCATCCACAGGAGGGCCCATCTTGATGGAAAGGGTCTCAAAACCACTTCCCACCAGGATGGGTAGAAGGTCCTGGGGATAGTACAGTGTAAACTGGGGGCCTGATTGCCATCTTCAAGTACCTGAAGGTCTGGCATATGGAAGAGGGAATGGGCTCACTCTCTGTGGCACCAGAGGGCATAACTTGGACCAGAGCATGGAAATTAAAGAGACTCAGGTCTTTGTTCAATGTAAGGGAGATCTCCCTTATACTGGGGTTCCCAAACTGCACAGCAGCTAGAGAGTCACAGTAAACTCATAACGATGCCTTGGAATATTTTAAATTTTCTTTTTTTTTTTGGCAGGGCAGTTGGGGTTAAGTGACTTGCCCAAGGTCACACAGCTAGTACATGTGTCAAGTGTCTGAGACCAGATTTGAACTCAGGTCCTCCTGACTCCAGGGCCGGTGCTGTACTCACTGCACCACCTAGCTGCCCCTAATATTTTAAATTTCCAAGGGAAACAGAAATACTCATCATCTGTCAGGCACCTCAAATTACCAGCTCAAGGCCCAGTTTCACCATAAGATCACTCTACATTCTTTTCAATGATGTTCTCAAATATTTGAGACATGCTTTTGTTTATTTGTACTTTTGGCTACTCCTGTAACCTCAATCTTTCTCGTATGCAACATCTTATCTTTTTTGGTGGGTGCTGTGCTAAGAAAGCAAAAACTCTATGAAAGTCAACGTGGAACAAGAAATGAGCCCGGCAGCATCCAAAGTGATGCCAAGGTTTAAGAAGTTATATAGCGCCCACTTGTAAGTGTGGTTATTTAAGAATGAAATAAAAACATAATTTTTTCCTGTAATTTATGGGTATTACATTTTTAAATGGTTAATAAATTGTTAGGACATAAATACTTATTAAGTTGTTTGGATGTAACTACTTAATAAAGAGAATTGTTAAGTATGCCTCTTGGCTTAAGGGCACTGTGAAAATTTACTGAGATGCTTAGGACACCATGAACTAAAACAGTTTGGGAACCTCCGTCCTAACAATTAACTCGGTCTAAAAATAGAACAGATTGCCTTGAAAAGTGATAAGTTCCTATGCTCAAAAAGTTACTAAATTGTGCATACCCTTTGACCTAACTATACCACTATCAGGCCTATACTTCCCTGTATGTACAAAAGATATTTATAGCAGTCTTTTAGTAGTGACAAAGAACTAGAAATTAAAGGAGTGCCCATCAAATGAGGAATAGCTGAAGAAATCACGGTATATGCATGTGATATACCACAGGGACTAACAAAGTGGACTCAGTTTCAGAAGAAACTGGAAAGACTTCTATGAGCTAAGAATTTACACGATGACAACATTTTAGAGAAAAACAAATTTGAAAGACTTTAGAACTCTGATCGGTGCCATGACTGATGACAAGTCCAGAAGGCTAAAGAAGAAACAGACTACCTACTTTCTGCCAAAAAGGTGATTAGCTTAAAATGTGGTCAAAGACATACATTTTCAAACATGAACAATGTGGGAATTTATTTTCCTGCATTATTCACATGTATGATGAGGGTTTCAAACTAAACAGGGTTTTGTGTGTCCTAAGAAGCAGCTTAATCTAGGAAATTCAATGGGCAGGGGCAGGGGCAGGGAATACCACAAGGTCAGAAAGCAATTTTTATCTGAGACCCAGGTACCCATTCATAAGGACTCTTGCTTTCCCAGGGAGCAAAGGAGCTAAGAGAAACAATTTTGGCCTTGAGTGAACTAACAAGAAAAAACAGAATAATTACAAGAGGAATCCCAGGTTACAAGAGTCAACAGGAATGCAAAACATGAAGGTCCTGGAAGAGACTTAATAATCCTTGAAGCCAAATCAAGATGAATGTCAAACAATAGGGAAAAATAAAAAACAGCGAGTTTGAAGGTGGGGAGCCTGGGTTCAAATCCTGCCTGTGCCATTTACTATCTATTGCCAGTTGATACCTCCTTATACTTCAGCAAAAGAATGTGTGCATTCTAAATGGTATACTGTGTGTGCATATACACTACAGAGGAAACTTTAAAGGAAGAGGAAAATACAGGGTGTCCTTAAATTCTGGACACATAAGCAAAAATGCATATTTTGAAATATTTGGAATGTTAACAGACCTTAGCCCCTTTGACTTCTTTTTCTGGGGTATGCTAAAGGAAAAGGTATACTCAATGAAAATCACAGATGCAACACACTTGATTGAATGCATAAAGAGTGAATGTGCTAAAAATTGATGGCAATGTGGAGTCATTGCGTCGAGTTCACATGAATCTTGCAAAGTGCATCAACCTTTGCATCACAAATGATGGAAATCATATTGAAGATGTTATTTGTTAATATTCCCATTATATAAAATGTTGAAAATTTCATTCATTTCATTTCTTGAAAATATGCATTTTTGCCTATATGTCCAGACTTTAGGAACACCCTGTAGAAGGCTTTAACCCCAGGGATATGGTCTGCAGGTGAACAAAATCCTCTTCAATTCCTTAATGCAGAGGTCCTCAGATTCCAAATCCAACATTCTTTCTACATCCCTCAAGGAGTTTATTAATAAAAGATTTTGTTCTACTGTCCTATGAAAAGACAATCTAGGTTGGTGGGCAAGCAAGCCCTTGATGGTCAAACCAATAGGCCAGCCAATGTTTCCAACAAGTTGGAAGAAGTCAACTGGTTAAAATGTAGTTACTATTTTATGACATAAATATGGTGCTGATACCTAAACCGGTAAAAGCAAAACTAGAGAAAGAAAACTATAGCCCAATTTCCCTAATAAATACTGATTTTTAAAAATTTAAATAAAACATAACGAGATTAGCAATATAACACAAAGATCATACACAATGACCAAGTGGGATTTATACCAGGACATAGGGCTGATTCAAGATTAGGAAAACTATCAGCATAACTTACCATATCCATAAAAAAACCAACAGAAATCATTTGATTATCTCAATAGATGTAGAAAAAGCTTTTGACAAAATACAACACTCATTCCTATTAAAAACATTAGAAAGCATAGGAATAAATGGAGCTTTTCTTAAATGATAAGTAACATCTATCTGAAACCAAAAGCAAGCATTATCTGTAATGGGGATAAGCTAGAAATCTCCCCAATTAGATCAAGGGTGAAACAAGGATGTCTATTATCACCACTATTGAATATTATGCTAGGAATGCTAGCTATAGCAATAAGAAAAGAAAAAGGAATTAGAATAGACAATGGGGAAACAAAACTATGACTCTTTGCAGATGATATCATGGTACATTTGGAGAATCCTAGAGGATCAACTAAAAAACTAGTTGAAATAATCAACATCTTTAGCAAAGTTGCAGGATATAAAATAAATCCATATAAATCATCAGCATTTTTACATATTACCAACAAAATCCTGAATCAAGAAACAGAAAGAGAAAATCCAATTAAAATAACTAGATTCAATATAAAACACTTGGAAGTCTACCTGCCAAGACAGGAACTACATAAACAGAATTACAAAACACTTTTCACATAAATACAGTCAAATTTAAAATGGAAAAATATCAATTGTTCAAGGGTAGGCTGAACTAATATAACAAAAATGGCAATTCTGCTCAAATTAAGCTATTTATTCAGCACCCTATCAAACTACCAAAAATTATTTTATAAAGTTAGAAAAAATAGTAACAAAATTCATCTGGAAGAACAAAAGGTCAAGAGTATCAATGAAATCAGTGAAAAAAAATGTGAAGGAAGGTGGCCCAGTAGTACCAAATCTCAGACTGTATTAGAAAGTGGTAATCTCAAAACAATCTGGTACAGGCTAAGAAATAGAATGGTGGATCACTGGAATAGATTAGGCACACAATGCACAATAGTAAATGACCATAGTGATCTAGTGTTTGATAAACACAAAAATCCAGGCTTTTGGGACAAGAACTCACTATTTGACAAAAACTGCTGGGAAAACTGGAAAGCAGTTTGGTAAAAAAAACAAGTCATAGACCAACATCTCACACTGTATACCAAGGTAAGGTAATACATGATTTAGACATAAAGGATGACATCATAAGCAGATTAGGAGAGCATGAAATAGTTTACCTGTCAGATCTTTAGAGAAGGGATAGAGAGAAACAAGAGATAGAGAGAACATTATGGGATGCAAAATAAATATTTTTGATTATACTAAATTTAAAAGGTTTTGCACAAACAAAACCAATGCAGCTAAGATTAAAAGGAAAGCAAAAAGAGGAGGGGGGAGGAATTTTTACAGTAAGTTTCTCTGATAAAGGCTTCGTTTCTCAAATATATAGAGAAATGAGTCAAATTTCTGAGAATACAAGTCATTCTCTAGTTGATAAATGGTCAAAGGATATAAATAAGCAGTTTTGAGATGAAGAAATCAAAGCTCTCTACAATCATATGAAAAAATGCTCTAAATCACTGTTGATTAGAGAAATGCAAATTAAAACAACTCTGAGGTACCACTGACACCTATAAGATTGGCTAACAAGACAAAAAAAAGAAAATGACAAATGTTGAAGTGGATGTAAAAAAACTGGGACTGATCCAACCACTCTGGAAAGCAATTTGGAACTATCCCCAAAGGGCTGTAAAACTGCATATACCCTTTAATCCTACAATACCACCACTAGGTCTGTATCCCAAAGAGAACAAAGGAAAACAAAAAGGATCTACGTGTACAAAAATATTTATAACAGCTCCTTTTGTGGTGGCCAAGAATTTGAAATTGAAGGGATGCCATCTATGGAGGAATGGCTAAACAAGTTGTAATATACAATTGTGATGGAATATTATTATGCTATAAGAAAAGACAAGAAGGATGTTTTCAGAAAACCCCAGAAAGAGACTGACATAAACTGATGCAAAGGGAAGAGAACAGAACCAGGAGGACAGTGTACACAGTAACAGCAATATCCATAAGATGATCAACTGTGAATCAACTTGGCTATTCTCAGCAATATAATGATCTAAGATAATTCCAAAGGACTTATGACGAAAAATTCTATCCACCTCCAGAGGAAAAAGCTGATCGAAACTGAATGAAATTTAAAGCATATTTTTTTTTACTTTCTTTATTTTTCTTGGTTTTTTTTTCCTTTTTTTCTTTTGGTCTGTGTTTTCTTGCATAACATGACTAATATGGAAATATGTTTTGCATGACTGCACATGTATAACCTATATCAAATCGTTTGTCTCCTCAATTAGAGAGGAGGGAAAGAATTTGGAACTCAAAATTTATTTTAAAAAACAAATGTTAAAAATTGTTTTTACATGTAATTGGAAAAAATAAAATATTTAAATAAAAAAATTTAAGTAGTTACCATCAATAAACACTTCCTGTCCCATAAAACCATGCAGCTCCAACCACATCACCAAAGCTTCTCCCACGTAATAATCATAATAGCTAATAATTATATAGTGCTTACTATGTGCCAGGGACTGTGCTAAGCACTTTACAAATTATCTCATTTGAGCCTCACAAACCACCATGGGAAGTAGGTGCTGTTCTTATCCCAATTTTGTAGATGAGGAAACTGAGAGGTTAAGTGGTCTTGCTTCCATGCTATTCTTCCAATCTGAAATTCATTCAACAGCACTGCCCTGAAAATCTGAAGGTTTTGGCTCTGGTTCCAAATTCAATCAATCAATCATTCAATAAACATTTATTAAGTGCCTATCATATGCCACACACTGTGGATACAGAACACTGGGGATACAAGGAGGCATAAGATATTCTTTGTCCTCAAGGAGCTTCAGTAAATGTAGAAGAAAGGAAGGATTTATCATTTATTAAGAACCTACTATGTACTGTGCTAATTGCTTTATAAACATTATCTCACTTGACCTTCAACTGTGTGAACCAATAGGTGCTATTATTATCCTTACTTAACATTTAAGGAAACTGAGGCAGAAAGAGGTTAAGTGATTTACTCAGGGTCACACAGCTATAAATGTCTGAGGCCAGGTGTGAACTCATATCTTTCTGACATCAGACCCAGCTGCCTCTTTTCTGTAAAAGAGGGACACAGACTAGACACTCGCTAAGGTCTCTTCAAACACTGGCATTCTATGTTCAAGGCATCACGCAAGGCACTGCAGAGCCAGACTCCTTTGCATGGCTTCAAAGCCCTCTTGGTTCTGGTCCCACTCCATCTTTTATGCCTGATCTCTGCACTATTGACACATGTGAACCCTCCAGCCCGACTATTCACAGTTACATGTGCATGCTGTGCCCAATCCATGCCATTATTTATCCCATTTCTCTTGCCTAAAAAGTCTTTATTCTACTTTTCCAAATCCTACTCATCCTTCACAGTTCAGTTCAAGACTCACCCCCTCCAGGAAGCCCTCTCGAACTACCTCCACTATTTGTTTTTTGAATTTGTCTTATCACCCATTGCTAGATCACATGGTGGTGCCCTATAAAATATATTTTATTATGTCTTACAATGCTATTTAAACCTTATAGTATTATTTAACTGTAAGGGTGGGTCTCTTTTTTAGACTTCAGCAAAGTTAAAGGTCATAAGGGGTGAAGACATTAAAATGTAAGGCTAAGGATTGCCTTTTCAGGTATAAATGAAACATCCTACCATCTTAGGGCCGGAGGCTTTGAAAAGCTCAACTGCAAAGGTTAAAACCAGCAAAGACAATCCCAGCAGTTCAGGAATCTGGGAAATGTACCAACATAGATGTCATCAGTTAGGTGAGGTACCTCACTAAAGGAACGTAGCTCCAAAGTAGGCAGAATTATGGGACCAGGACTGTAATTTTCCCCAGTCTCTGGCTAGAGGGTGATAAACCTCAGAGCTAAGGCCCTGAGGGAGCCGAAAGAACTACAGGGGCTTCTGTCAGTCCATTAAAGCTAAGGCACCCGGATTGACTTGAGATTGGAGGGGGATGGATATTTCAGCTGATCATTGAAGATCTAGCCTAGTTTGTCCAGGATATCAACATGTCCTCCAAAGATGCCAAGATAAAAGCAAAGGAATCAATCCAGCTAGGCCACTTGACCAACTGAAACATCATGAAGTAATACCTGTAAAGCACTTCTCACAGTGCCTGGCACATAGTAGGCACTTAAATGCTTGTTTCCTTCCTTCCACACTCTGTGGAGAGCTAGCCCAACCTGGCAGAAGAGCAATTTATCCACCGCACCACCACCATCAGCACTTACCCTGTAGTAAACTTTGTGAAGACTTCCCAGAGAGAGAAAGGACGCTGATGGGAAAGGAATAAGTATTTATTAAGCATCTACTATGTGCCAGGTACTGTGCTAAGCTCTTTACAAATGCTATGTCATTTGAGCCTTACCACAACCCTGGGAAAGAAGTGTTATTATTCTCCTCATTTTACAGTGGAGGGAACTGAGGCAGACAGTGTTTAAGTGACTTGTCTGGGATAGGTTTCTGAGACTGAACTCAGATCTTCCTGACTCTAGGTCCAGTGCTCCATCCACTATCCACTTAGCTGCTTTGTTGAGGTCCTAATTTTCCAGAGCCAGGAGTTCCCTTGGCTGCACATATGAGTATGCCTCACTACCACTGTATTTCAAGTCTCATCTTGGACTCTGAGTATCTTCATGAGACAATGCACTCCCAAGTTTTTGGGGAAAGGCTTTGAAACTACTAGAACAGAAATACCATCCTATTCCATTTGAGTAAAAGCCTTTTCTAAGGTCTAATTGTGTCTTTGGCTGATTGCTGTTGGGAATGATACCAGTGGGAGCCTGTAAGCTACAGGGTTCGGGGAATCACCCACAGGGTTACCCCTAGAACCCAAGGTAGCAGTTATCCATCTAGGTACTCCACCTGCCAGGAAGAGTCTCCATCTGGGGAGGAAGCTTAGATGGGGTGCTATATAACTTAGTCCATCTGTGTCTTGCCTCCTTGAGTAACCTATACCCCCTTTGAGACAGTCATTCATTTCTGTATCTTCCACAAGACCCAGGACAGTGCTCCGAACATAGTAAACTCTCACTGTAGTATGAATGACTTGACTTCATCTGTATAATGGGTCTCGTATTTCCTGCCTTCTCAATGGCTGGAGGAGGGGGTAGAAGGAGAGAGATAATTTGAAACTGAAAATAAACATTTTTGATTTAAAAAAACCAAAAATATACAACGAATGACTTCCAAGCAAGGGAAAGAGCAGGCAAAGAAATAGAAGGAGCATGAGCAAAGAAGGTGGGTCAGGGAGGAGGGGAGCACTGAAAAGATAAGACTAAGTTGGACTAGACCACCGGGTGTTCTAGATGATACCCTCCTTTTACATCCTTCATTTTAAACCAACTAGTGTAAAAAGTCCCCTCTAGGCTTAAGCATCTCTTCACGCGGGATGAGAGGAGTGGCCTAGATGACCTGTAAAGTCTAGTCCCAGCTCTAATTCTGAGACGCTATGCACTAGTTGTTATCTAAAGTCCTTTCCAGCTCAAAATCCTATGAACTACGAACTGTGTTCCTACATCTAAATTTAGCCTCCTGTGCAGGAGAGTGAATCAAAGGAGCCCTAAGGCGCCAGTAAGAAGGCGGCACCAAAAGTCTTGTCTCCCCGGTATTGTAACACTATTATTGCCTGTTTCCGCTCTCAATTTATAGCAAGAGGATATATATATTTGGGAGATCTAACTCGATAAAGAAGTGAAACCCTTGACTCCTGCTTCCTCCCACAATCCTCGTCACCTCCCACCCTTCTGCCAAAGCCCCAACCTAACCAAGCATACAGCTTCTGCCTCCTTCGCACCAACCCATCTTTAAGAAGCTCCCATAAAATGAATGACAAAATCCCAGGAGACAATGGTCCCCTACTCATTGGCTTATTCCCTTGGGGTGGGGGCAGGAATGTGCCTGTAAATGTTTATCAACAATACAAAATGCAAAAATATAAAATGTACGTAGGTATGACACACTTTTACATGTAATCTGCATTTTAACATTTTTCTCTGTCACTTTCTTAAGTCTAGACAATCGAAAAAAAAACCCCAATAAACCAAGCCCTGATTTGTTTGCCAAATAGTATAGATGCTAACACTTATAACTTAATGCTTCCATCTCACCAGAATGTGGAAAAATGAAGACTTTTCTTACATTTCTTAGTCATCACGCTCTTCAAAAGTCCCATATGTGTATGGGAGCAGAGGAGAAAGAAGGAGAGAGAATAAGAGAGAATCAAAAAAGACAACAGAACCAATAGCTTCATCCTTTCAGTCGTTGTGTATAACATGGGACTCTCCCCATAGAATTCTGGCCAGCACATGGCTCTTTTAATAAATGCAGCCTCCTACAAAGGTTTCTCTCTCCATTCCGCTTCTAACTTTAATTGATTTTTTAAACAATAATAATACAGGTTAGTGACGTGTTCTGGAAAACTGCATAAACACTAAATCATCATTTCCCAGTGATTTACAACATGATTTCAAAGGTACTTCATCTGAATAGTGGCGTGTCACTTAATGTGTGACCTTAGCCAAGTTACTTGGCCTCTCTGGGCCTCACCAGTACAACAAGGGAGAATTATACTTCTGCTACCTACCTCACCCAGGGTAGTTGCAAGGAAAAAAAGCGAACAAAGACAGTTTCTTATAAACCTTAATGGGCTATAGTAAAGTGAGTTATTATTTGCCTTACAGTCTAATAGGTTTCCATATATATCTGTTCTCCTCTTCCCCACACTCACACCCTATTTATCCACTGCTATCAGTTAATCATTTGTAAACCAGCAAAAGAATCACAGAATCTTGGAGTTAAAAGAGGTTCTTAATTTTTTTTTTTTGAGGTGGCTAGTGGAGCTGTGGAGACAATGCTAGCCTTGGAGTCAGGAAGACCTTACTAGTTGTCTGACTCTGCCTCAGTTTTATCAAGTGCAAAGTGAGAATAAGAGCATCTACCAGAAAGGGTAGATAACATTTGTAAGGCACTTAACACGGTGCCTGGAATATACCAGGCACTATAGAAATGCTTGTTTCTTTGCCTTCTCTTTCCTTTTCTGCTATGAACCCCTCAGCAGTCTGGTGAAGATGATGGACCCTTTCTCAGAATAACATTGTTAAATGCAAAAAATACATTGGATTACAAAGGAAACTGATTATATTGAAACTCAGTTATCAAAATATTTAAAAAGAAACCTGTCATGATTCAATATATCTAGCAGCCAGTCTAATAACTAATACCAATAACTAGCAATGAACAAATAGTGATTTCAAAGTCATGATGGATCTCTCTCAAGATCTGTAATAACTATAATGTGACATGAAAATATCTGTGATTTCTATTGGTGCCAAAGTCACCAATACCACTCATACTATTGTGGTTTGCTGCCTACATTCATAATTAAAGGAAATGCTACATTTCAGTTAGAGGTTAGCAAAAAATAAACATGGAACTGTTTTCCCATCCATTCATAGAATTCCCCTTTCCCCTTGGAATCTCTCTCAGAACCTCATGTCAAGAACCTTAAACACTCCTTTACTACTCCAAGTAGAAATCCCTTCAGCACTCCTCACATGGATAACAACACTTGCCTTGATGTTTACTAGAGTGTCATAGAGGGGAAGGTGAATCCTGAGGATTTCTAGCCTTCTAGTATGAGGAAATCTGGCAACAGGAAACTGATTTCTAGAAATCTCATAACAAATAATCTGTTGGTAAATCTGGTTTTCTTTATTTTTAATTTTTTGGATAGAACTCACTCAACCTACAAGGGTCAAACTATGCACTGTCATTGTATCTCACATAACTATCCTTTCTCCCCATGGACTCCAAACAATTCTGAAATTTTTCCCACAAAACTGAGACATAGAAGGAAGAAAGCTTTTGTTTTGTTATTTTTTTTAAATCATTGATTGTCTTGGGTTACACAGTAAACCATAACCAGGGTCCAGGTATTATCATCTCCAACACACCACAAACCTTTTCTATCTCTTAACTTCCCTGGCTTCCTCAGGTAAAGTCCTATCTTCTACAATTTCCCTTCTACCTTTCCCAATTCCATTTAATGTTAGTGCCTTCCCACTGAGATGACTTCTAATTTACCCTGGGTACAAATCCTTTTTGTACCTTGCTGTTTGGATGTCGTTCCTCCCCATCCTCCCACCCCCAGCTCCTGGAGATCAGAGACTGTTTTCTGTTTGTTTAGTTTTTGTTGTTGTTGTTGTCCCCTTTCTTTGGATCCCCAGAGCTTAGCACAGTGCCTGGCACATAGTAGGTACTCAAAATAAATACTTGTAAACTGACTCACTCCTTTATACTACCTCATTTGCTGAGCAAGTTTTTGAATCTACTATCTCAGCTCGAGAAACACCAATTTGAGAGATTAAGCATGAAGTTCTAGGGACATTGACCCCTTCCATTTATTCTGATCTCATAAAATGGTGAATGTCACCAAACTAGATGTGTCTCAAAACTAGCCTTCTCTCCTCTATCCTTGACCTTTCTATCTGATCCACATAATTGGGGTCAACGGGGGTCAAGGCCTGGTCTGTGTAGGAATCTAGGATGAATAAACAGATCTCTGCCCCTCTCCAATACACACACCCACACCATCAGGGGTAATGCAGCATTGCTTCAAATAAGAATACATTTTAAAGTATTCTTTTCTTCAACTTTGCTAGAAAAAGAAGTCTCATTCTCATTGACAACTATTTTTTCTTCTTTAATCACTACATTGACACTGTATAATTATGCTAATCACAGTTGTTTACACAAAATGTTGTGAGAGGCTTAAGAAGTCATTTTTTCCAAAAGAAGGGAAAAAATTTTTTCCCCTGCCCCCACCTCAAAGACACACAGATGTTAAGAGTGGTAATCAAATCCAACATACATTACATGTGCTTCTGTAAAGAGCAATCAAAGGAACAAGAAATTTTCTCCAATCTCTAGGCCTTTTTTTAATCTCCTCTGCCCACCTCTAAGTGCACCCTTTTAGAAGAACCTCTTTCCTAGACAATCTACTGCTATTCATCCCACACTCAGTCAGCAACATTGACCTCTGCTTCCTACACAGCTGGATGAAGCTCACACTGCTGGGAATATGCCTGGGAATAATGCTGGAGCAGGGAATCTAACAGTTCAGGATTTATCTGAAATTGTCTCAGGGAGCCCTCTACTCCAGGGATAGGATCAGAAGAGGCTTACTGGGTGGGGGGCGGGGGAGGAAGAGAATGGCTTACGTATTGGAAGAGACAGAAAAGGAGAGAGAGATACAGCTCCTACCTACACTATGCGAATGCAAGGCCTGCTTATTTCCCATCCCCAGAGCATCCAGGGCTTTGGAACAGCTGCCTATGGAATGATCCAGGACCAGGAGAGAAAGGCACGGCCCTTGAAGATTAGTTTAGGCCCCCAAAGCTAATTTTCCCTTTCATTTAAAAGCATCTGAGGCCCCAACCTACAGTTATGTGGTAGCTGTTTCAACCCATCACCTCATTTTACATTGGAACCTACAATTTAAGGGTACACTCTCAAAGAATATCCCTTCCATGAGAGGATAACACACAGAATCCTAAACCAAACTGTGTTTCAGAGTTGTGGCTGAGGGTGAAGTGCTACAGTGAGGGACTGTTTTCCTCCTATTCTTTTCCCTTTCCCAACATATTTTACATTAAATAAATGCCTTCAGATCCATCCAGTCCCCTGGGATTCCCCTACATCCCCTAAGGTGGCAGGGTAGAAGGCAGCCCAGCTACAACCTCGATCCAAATAAAGAGCCAAGAGAACTTATCAAGGGAAAACATAGCAAGGTGTCATTACTTGATAATTCCAGCCTGAAAACTTATAACATTTAAGATACATTCCAAGCAAACTCCTGTTTTCCTCCCCAGGAGAATGAGTATCTTTTTCAAATAGGGTGTGTTCTAGTAGGACCTTAAGAAAATGAACCACACAACTCAGAAAACATAAGGAAGTTATGGTAAATAAAAAATTCCCTGAGAGGAAGATGTTGTTGGGCTCCCCTGCCCCTCCACCTCACTGCCCGTCCCCCTCTCAATACATCCAGGCCCATAAATGAAATGTAAGACAGCCAGTGAAAAAGCACATGTTTGCTTGTGAAAGGTTGGAGAAATTGGAATTTGGTCAGTGCTTCAGGTGAGAACAGCCCTAACTACAGTGCCACTGACTAAAGCCATTTGACATGAGATGATTTCATTGCCCATGTATCCCTTCTTGGCCAGAGAGGGCCCCCAGAAAGAAGAGAAAGGGCTGCCTAGGAAAATCAACCTCTGGCTTCATGCAACAGGAAATCTCCTGATAAAGTGTCAGAGAAAGGACGTAGAAGAACCCCAAAGTTTATTTGGGGCTTTGAGGTTTTATCATTGCTACACCCCACACACCATGGTACAATATGTCTGGATTGGCAGTTATAATGGATCTTCATTTTGGACCCATTGCCTTACCAACTGCCTCATGCCAGTGAAAAGAAACACAGAGACAAGAGTTTGAAGCACACATACACAACAACCTCGGGGCTAAGTGTCTTCCCCAATGTGCCAAGGTCCAGAAATTGAGACCATAGATACCAAAGGGATCAAGGAGCCCAAAACAGTCCTCTAAGAGAGTGGTGGGAGTCTCAAGGATGGAAATACCAGGTTTTCTATGATTTCAGTTACCTCATATCCAGGGAAGTTTTCTTCTAAAGAACTGTCACAGTTAAAAGAACTCGGATCTGCTGGGCTGGTTTGCTGGTTCTCTCACAAGTCCCACCAGATCACTGTGAAATGCAATGGGCCTTTTAAAGAAAAACGACCCAACTTGCTGTCTATTTTTCTGCTAACCCTGGTCAGGGTGAGGAAAAGGATTCATTCCATGCAAAAAAAAAAAAATCTAATCCTGGCAGTAACAAGAATTATAATTATAACAACCACCAACAGTTCTTGCAGGGTTTCTGGGGGAGACCTGCTCCAAAGGAAAACATCACCATCAGCAGGGAAAGGCAACCAGACCAAGGGGGTTGAGGTGGGCAGTCTTAGCAAGCCAACGGGGGCAGTCAATCTCCAACCAAACCAAACTAAAAAAGAATTAGAAGGCCAAGAAAATCAACTGTGAACAGAAACTAGCGAACCAAAACCAGGCAGGACTTACCAGGATCGAAGTGGGAGCTGAATGCAAAACTGGGATTGAAAAACGAAGACGACATGACTAGGGCAAGGAGCTTGGCGGACATTCTCATGGCAAAGCATAGGAGAGAAATGTCGGTTTAAAAAAACAAAAAGCAAAAGTGAAAAAATAATAATAAAAGAAGAAGAGGGAGGAATAGGCTTGGAGGGGGGAGGGGGGGAGAACAGAGCCCTGAATGATCACTGCCCCAGGAGTTGCATTGGAGCCAAATGAAAATAACACCACGAATCACTGCTGCAGCCCCTCCTCCTCCATTTTATTCTAATGCATCTCCTTCTTGCAGGTATTTTTAGAGAATTACCCCCGCCAAGATCCCCAAAGAAAAGAGGCCTGAGGGTGCCGTCTCTCTCCCGCTCTCCCTCTCTGTCTTTTTTTTTTTTTTCCCCTCTCTCTCTTTCTCTTCCTTTCCACTATGGGGAAAGTGCCTTTGCTTCTGCAGCAGCAGGGTAGCCCCTGGACTGGTGCAATCCCAAAAATATATAAATATATGTAAGTAGAGAGACAGAGATGTCTCCTTGCTTCCAATAAGGGGGTGAAAAAAAAAACCAAGAGGCATGCACACGCGCGCAAGCACACCCACACACTCACACACGGAGCGATCCCTGAATACAAACACGCGCGCGCATACATGCGCGCACACGCGCGCACACACACACACACACACACACACACACACGCACACGTTTGCAAGTTTTGGATGCGGCTTGCACCCACCCCCAGCTGCGGTTCCTCACACTGTGCCCTTTGTGCGGCACCTCCTACAGAGGGGAGGGGGAGGGACTTTGGGGCTCAAAGTCATCAAAATCATAATAACAACAATAATAATTAATAATAAATCACTGTAGCCGCCCGTTTCCGGGAGGAGGAGGAGGAGGAGAGGAGAAGGAGAAGGAGGGGGTGGTTGGTAATAAAGAAAGAAACCGCCCCCAAGGAGGAGGCAGAGGAGGGAGCTGCGGGAAGGGAGAAGTCACAGCAGCGGCAGCGGCGGCAACGGCGGCGGCGGCGGCAGCAAGTGTTTATGAAAATGAAAGAGCAGGAGCTGTTCCAGTGCTGACCCCGACAGCAGCAGCAGCAGCAGCAGCAGCAGCGCCATCTTGCATCATTTCGCAGCAGCGGCTACGGGGGCGGCGGGGGCGCTGGGGAGCTAGGGGAGAGGGAGGGAAGATGGAGAGAACGGGGGGACCCAGGAAGGCGGAGCTCGCGCGGCCCCTGGCGCGTGCCTGTCCATGCAGTCCAGGTGTCTCCCTCCCCTCCTCTTCCCCTGTCCCGAGCTCCCTCTCCCCCTTCCCGTCCCCTCCCCCTCATCCCTCTCTTCCCCTTCTCCCCCTTGTTCACCCCCTTCTTCCTCTTCTCTTCCCCCTCCTCACCTATTTCCTCCTCTCCCCATCCCAACCTGCCCTGACCCCAGTAGCTTTGGGTCACATAGACCATATAGGCCCAGGCCTAGGGGTCCTAGAGCTAGAAGGGACCGTGGAGGTCATTCTAGGTCCAATCCCACCCCATCCTTTTTTTTACAGGAAAAGGGCAGTGACTTGCCCAAGGTCACACAGCTAAGGTTAGAAGAGCAAAGGATTCCTTTTTTTTTTCTCCCCCTCCTATAGTACCATCCCTTATATAACCCATGATTTTTTTTTTTAAAGCAGCAGACAGAAGTCAGCAAAACCAATTAATAATAATAGCTAGCATTCACATAGTGCTTTAAGGTTTGTAAAGTGGCTTGCAAATATTTCATCTGACCCTCGCAGCAATCTTGGGAGGTAGGTACTATTTTTGTTGAATCATTTCATTTGTGTCCACTGTTCCCGACCCCATTTTCGGATGATACAGGAGTGGTTTGCTCTTTCCTTCTCCAGCTCATTTTACAGATGAGGAACTGGGGCAAACAGGGTTAAGTGACTTGCCCAGGGTCACACATCTACTATGGATCTGAGGTAAGATTTGAACTCAGGGAGGCGAGTCTTGCTGATTCCAAGCCCTGTGCTTTCTATCCACTGCACCACCTAGCTGCCAGGTGCTATTATTACTGCTTTACAGATGAGGACACAGAGACAGACAGGTTAAGCGATTTGCCCAGGGTTACATAGCTAGTAAATGTCTGAATTCAAATTTGAAGTCAGGTTTTCTTGACCCTAAGACCAGCACATTCTACCAATTGTGCCACCAAATAGCCACCTTTCAGTAGTTTGAAAAAGGACCTTGTACCTCTGCAAAGGAGTGGGGTTGGAGAGGAGGGGAGTCCTTCTTACAAAAGAGTTTGGGATTCTAACCCAAAGCAGCTATCTGGGACAGTGGATAGAACAGTGAACCTGGAGGCAGGAAAGGATGAATTCAAATGGAGTCCTGGGTAAGTCATTTAAATTCTGTTTGCTTATGATTCCCCATACATAAGTAGGAGTGACAGTGATAAAACCTCTCAGCATTGTTGTGAGGATAAAATATTTGTGAGAGCTTTATAAACCTCAAAGTGCCATATTATATTGTTATTATATATAATTATATATAACATATATGTTATATAGCTATGATTGTTGTTAACCTTGGTCCTCTTATTCCAAATCCAAAGCTTCTCTCAAGTCAGGGATCTTAACCTATTTTGGCAATCTGTTGAAGCCTATGGGTCCCTTCACAAAGTAATGTTGTTAAATAATTGACGAAAATGCTGAATTTTATTTAAAGGTTAGTAAAAGGTAACAAGCATTTATTAAGCACCTACTATATGCCAGGCTAAGCCGTGGGGGTACAAAGAAAGATACACAAGACAGTCCCTGCTCTCAAGGAAATCAGAATCTAATAGAGGAGACCAAAAAAAAATCAGAATTTTGCCCCCTCCAAGTTCACAGACTCCCTTAACTATATCCATGGACCTCTAAGAAGTAAAAGTTAAGAACCCCCATTATGGTGGAAAGAACACACATATTATCTCACTTAAGCTTCATAGTAACCCTGTGGGGTAGATAGAGCAGGGAAAAGGAACTGGATCTGTGATTTTACTGAAATACAAAATTCCCAGGTGAAGAAATACTGTTACCAATGCAACTCAGCACTTTCTCTTCAAACTTATAGCTTTAGATGGCAGCATAAGGCACAGAAGGGTTAAGTGACTTTCTCAAAGAAGATTAAAGGGCCAGTCTGTCAGAGGCAGTGTTCTTGGCTTCTAGGCCAGCTTTCCATCCATGAAATGGTTCACTGCCTCAAGGGTGGAGTCTATGGAAAAGGTAGATTCTCCAGGTATTAGTATTATCCCCATTTTACATATGAGGAAACTGAGAGTTGGAGCTTATTAAATATTAGCAGCAGTTCTCCCTGCCTCCAAATCCAGCACTGTCTCAACTGGACCACACTGCTAAAAATCTAAGCAAATACATATGAGTATAGAGCAGGATACTTTTCAAGTGAAACTGAAACAATCCTGCAAGTTTCCCTTGCTTGGGATCAGCCATCCCACTTCCCTATTTCTCAAAAATGAAAATCCCACATCATCTCCCTTGCTTTTTCTTCCTACTTCCATTCAAATTGTAGAGAGGAATGACAGTAGTTGATTGGATGTTTGACCCCCATCTCAAGTTCATGTCTGAGGGTTGTAGAAAAAGACTATACAGTAAAGTCCTTGGTTTCAGCGCAGCCATGAATCGATTCTCTCTAGCAAGTAGATGGGGAGGCCCTTCTGACCCTTTGCCTATCTTAGGGCTAGCCACCCCTATCCCCTCCCCCAGTGCACACTCATACTTCTCAGCCTGGTCTGTAGGAAAGGTATGAACCCAGGAAGGCATCACTAGCCTTCACAAGTTCAAGTGGAGACCTTCCCTTCCCAGTGAATGGTTTTAAATGTCAGAGGGAGAAATCTGAGCTTCGTGAAGTAGAAAGAATAACAGTGTGAGAGCCAGAACACCTGGATTCTAGTCCCAGCTCTGCTACATACTGGCTGAGGACCTTTGGGCAAGCCTTTGGTGAGACCCACCACTCTTCGTCTCAGATTCCTTACCTGTACAATAAAGGCTAGACTATATGATAGCTAGGTGGCACAGTGGATAGAAAGCTGGACCTGGAGTCAGGAGGACCTGAGCTCAAATTCAGCCTCAGACACTTATTATACAATATTATGTTATCTCATTTAAGCTTCACAATAACTCTGTAGGGTAGATACAGCAGGGGAAAGGGGCTGGATCTGTGATTTTACTGGAATAGAAAATTCCCAGGTGAAGAAATACCTGTTAGCAGCACAACTCAACACCTTTTCTTCAAACTTATAGCTTTAGATGGCTGTGTGACAAGTCATTTAACTTCTGTTTACCTCAGTTTCAACTGTAAAATGGGGATAATAAATAGGACCTACCTCGAAGGTTGTTGGAGGATCAAATGAGATAATATTTGTAAAGTGCTTAGCACAGTGCCTGGCACATAGTAGGTGCTATGCAAATGTTTATTCCCTTCCCTTCCCCTCTAAGGTCCCTTCCAGGTCTAAGATGTGATGATTCAAAGATGTAAAACTTACAGAGACTCCTTTGGGAATGTTTAAGGATCGCACGCGCGCGCACACACACACACACACACACATCCCTTTGATCTGAATTCATTCCACTTGAAGGCAGGATAGTAAAGTAGATTATTTGTCAAAGTCCTTTTGAGGTGCAGAAATTCTGTGCTGACCCTGAACCCTGTGCTGATTCAATAAATATGGCTTGACTTAACTAATGGGCAAAGTTGGATTAAGTGGCTTCCAAGGTTCCTTCCAGTTCTAAATCTATGATCCTCTGACAGGATGACCATTGCTATTGGTGGGGAAACTGTGGTGAAAAAGAAGAATGAGGAGGAGGGGGGAGGGAGGAGAAGGACAAGGACAAGGAGGAGGAGGAGAAGGAAGAGGGGGAGCAGGAGGAGGAGGAGGAGGAGAAAGAGGTAGGAGGAGGAACAGAAGAAGAAGGAGGAGAGGGGGAGCAGGAGGAGGAGGAAGAAGAGATGAAAGAGGAAAAGGAGGAAAATGACCACCCTGGTATCCCATCTCCTAGCCCAATGATCTATAATCAACTGAGAATCCTCCTTTTCTACTAACTGTCTTTCTGTTCCTTCAAAGCACTAGGATCATAGAATCTCAGAGTCAGAAGGCACCTAAGATGCCATCTGAACAGGAATCTCCTTCATCCTTGGCAAGTGGTCGTTCAGTATCCACTTAGATAACTCTGGTGACAGAGAATTCACTCTCTCTTGAGGTAGAAGAGAAGAAGCGTTTATTCAACACCAAGAAGGTACCGGGTCCTGTGCTAAGCACTGTACAAATATTATCCCATTTGATCCTCACAAATATTCTGGGAAGTAGGTACTATTTTTTTTTTTTGCAGGGGAGAGGGCAAGGCAATTGGGGTTAATTGACTTGCCCAAGGTCACACAGCTAGTAAGTGTGTCAAGTGTCTGAAGCTGGATTTGAACTCAGATTCTCCTGACTCCAGGGCTGGTGCTCTACTCACTGTGCCACCAGGCTGCCCCAGAAGTAGGTACTATTATTATGCCCATTTTATAGTTGAGGAAACTAAGGTTAGGTTAGTGGGTTGTGCCACTGGGACAAGTGGGTTGTGTTAGGTTTAAGTGACTTGTCCAGGGTCACACACAATACAGCTAGTAAGTGTCTGAGTCTAGATTTGAATTCAGGTCTTCCTAACTCCATGCTAGTTTCACTTTTGATGACTAATTGTTAGGGATATTTCTCCTTTCTTTAGCAAATCAAAAATCCACCACTTAAACTTCCACTGGATGATCCCAGATCTTCCCTCTGGGGCCTAGCGGAGCAAATCTAATTCCCCATTTCATATGTGACAAATTATATGAGGGTTGATCAACCTGCACTTGAAGGTAAACCCCATCAGGTTGCTATATAACTGTACCATATTCATTCTTATCATACTGAGTTCTAGGACAAACTAGGGGTATGAGTAGATATTTCTTTATTATTTAATAGATTTCAACATCTCATTAATTAGGCAATTAAGCTCAAATCCTTACCCCAACTTATTGATTATTGAATATTACTTAATAAACCAGAAACACCTCTCTCCACTATGTACTATTCCTGCTTTCACATATAATCTTCTTTTTTGTTCTTTGTATATGAAAACATCTGTGGATGATTGTTAAATTCATAATAAAAATTTAAATGATAATTGTAATATTTATTTAGTGTTTTTATATCTAATATTTATATAGCTCTAAATTTACTAAGTACTTAACATAAATTATCTCATTTGATTTTCACAACAACCCAGGTATTACTGTTATCCCTATTTGTCAGATAGGAAAGTTGAGGACGAGAGCTTAAGTGACTTGTGTAGGGTCACACAGCTAATAGTAAGGCAGGATTCAAACTCACATCTTTCTAACTCCAAGTCCAGGGTGCTATACAGTACAGCAACTGGCTACTTTATGGCACACTTTTGAACTTTAGTTCAATCAGTGAGAAAGCACTCACTGAGGAGACTGAATCATTAGGAAAGTTAAGTGACTTTCCCACAATCTCGCACCTCATAAATGCTGAAGCTGGACTTTAACCCAAATGTGTTTGCTTTTGATTCTAAATGTTTCCTTAGCAGATCATATTGCCTCACTGTGAGGCCAATACAACTCTTTTTTGGTATGCATGTATCTTCAGTAATGTATTTTATGTTGTTGTTGGGTTGTTTCAGTCATGTCTGACCCTTTGTGATCCCATTTGGAGCTTTCTTGGCAGATATTGGAGAGGTTTGCCATTTCCTTCTCCAGCTCCTTTTACAGACGAAAGAACTGAGACAAGCAGGGTTAAGTGATTTGCCAAGGGTCACACATCTAGTAAGTGTCTGAGGCTGGATTTGAAGTCAGGAAGATGAGTCATCCTAATTCTAAATTCAGTGCTCTAACCACTGCTACATAGCTGCCCAATGTATATTATACCACCCTCCTGTATAAGTCATTGTTGATCACAAGCAGAATCCTACTTACACCCATCATAAATATTTCCATTGCATCCTTTGAGTTATTGTAACAACAATTTGGTTAGCAGCTGCTATAGGGGCATAAGACCCAACAAGAGCTGCCAGCACAGGTTCTTTGATTTGCTTTACTAAGGAAAGTAATGTTAAGGGATTAACAATCTTACTTTAATCCAACATACAAATATCATTCACTTAGTTTGGGAGGAAAAGCCAGCACCCTGAACTTCAGAGCAAATATAAACAAATTACAAACATGCACAATATAAACAGAACAAATCACAATTCATAGTTACCAGGAAAGCATCAACATCTGGGTTCACAAGCTGGGAGGCTCTTAACAACAGCTGCCCAGAGTCTCCACATCAACACTCCTCCATGAGTGAGAGCCCCAAACAAATGATAACCTTTGAGCTTTTATACTCTGTTCGGGGCTCAAAGGATTCACACCCACACAGCAAAAGAGCATGAGCTTTACACTTACTTAGCAAAAGTGTGTGTGCCTGGAGCTTTGCTAGTAAGATTCAATGAAAGACGCTT
>CM053626.1:164370723-164410005 GCA_028646595.1 Phalanger gymnotis
GAGGTTTTACACGTTGTGATCCAATCAATCAGGAAACTAAAACATATCATTCACAATAAAACAAAACATATCATTCAACCATTCCCCAAAATACTTGTTTACAATACAAACATGATCCACCCCCAGGTCCCAGAATGATATTTGTATGTTGGATTAAAGTAAGATTGTTAATCCCTTAACATTACTTTCCTTAGTAAAGCAGTACTGGCAGCATTCTTGTTGTTGGGCTTGTGTTGGTCTTTCACCCCCACAACAGCTGCTAGCCAAATTGTTGCTACAGTTATTTGTAATTTTTTTCTTCTAAGACAGTGGTATTTATATGGCAGCTATATAGTATCACAAGGAGTACACTGACGACCATTTTCCATAGTTTGCAGCAGTTTGGGGCACTGGAAACACTGAATTATTTCCCAAATATGATCCAGACTGTTCTTCTTCTTAGTTCTGGGTCCCTGTCTATCTGCAGTCTGAGTCCCTCTCTATTCCAAGATGTGCATATAGATGGACTGTTTCAACAGGGTAAGTAACCTCATGGGTAATTTTCCCATTTTCCTTCTCCATGTGAATGGCTGAACCAATCTTTTGTTATTGTCATCAGTTAGTCTGAGAAGTCTTTCTAGATTTCAATGCAATTGTGAAACTGTCATCTGTAAAGAGAATATTGTGTTACCAATGGAGAGGCCATCTTTCATTTGCATTCTGCACAGGACATCATCTATGACACTGGCAAACACTTTAGGTGAGCATGTGCCACTCTGTTTTATACCTTGATAGGTCATTAAATAAAGTTACATCAGCAATCACATCTGTCATAGATCTTGCATTTATTTCCAGCATAAGAGAGGAAGAGACTTTGGTTGAAGAGAGATTTCAAGGCTTCAAGCTATAGGTGTTCCCTAAGCATTCGTTGCACTACCATTGTACTTTAAATTTGAGTTCATTCTTCCCATGGATGCTATGTGTATTTGTGTGTCACTGTATCCCAGACTATTGAGGGTGAATGTTTTGTACCAATTATTCTTACTATGTGCCATCTTAATGAATGCCTTTTACCTGGAGCTAATTGAGCCTATTGCCTAATTATTACTAGTACCACATTGGTAGAGGCTTGTCAACAATAGTAGTAAGAGTAACTACCCACAGAGTTACCCTGAGTAACTGCCTCTTGAACCTCAAAGTAGGCACCACCCTCTTGGGACTGGAACTGAAAATGTAAATGCAAGTTCAAGTTGATGGGAATAACATCAGGAGGAGTCTTCTTGTTGTTGAGTTGTTTCAGTCATGTCTGACTCTTTGTGACCCTGTTTGGGGTTTTCTTAACCAAGATACTAGGATGATTTGCCATTTCCTTCTTCAGCTCATTTTACAAATGAGGAAACTGAGGCAAACAGAGTTAAGTGACTCGTCCAGGGTCATATAGCTAGTAAGTGACTGAAGACAGATTTGAACTCAGAAAGATGAGTCTTCCTGACTCCAACCCAGTGCTCCACTGTGCTGCCCTTCAGAGGGAGTACTACATATACAAATGAGAAAGTAGGCACATGGGTCTGTAGTTGCTGATTTCTTCTTAGTTGCTCTATTTTTTTATTTGGAAGGCAAGGATAAAAAACATTGTCTCATAGACAATAGTCATACTGTTTCTATCCTTTTGTCATCTTCCCTTTTGAGGTCTCTTGAAAACTGGTCTACTTGTGTCTTTTAGAATTGTGTCACCTTCAGCAGATTTCTTCTGCCTATATTTGATCAGGCCTCATCACTCCCTGTGACTTCATCTGCTTTAGATGTCACCACCCCTTTCTTACAGAATCCATCATGTGCTGAGGTGATAGAATGGTGTTTCAGCTCTTGTCACCAATTAGATCACCACCCACCAACCAATCTGTTTTACTTTACATCTTTGTTGTCCTCCCAATGTCACTGGCAAATGATCTCCAGGAGATCTGACTTAGCTGGGCCTTAGCAAGCTCTCTAAAAGTGCCTGTATCTGTCATCTTCTTTTCAGAGTTTTGGGTTGTTAATGTTGTTTTGAGATGATACTGCTTTCAATTTTCCGTCCTCTTTCTCCTCTGTTTTTTTTTTGTTTTTTTTTACAAACGAAGTTCTGCTTTCACCTGCACTGCCCCCAGACTACCCTGTCTTCTCTTGTCAAGGTTCTCATCAAGGACAGATTCTGGGTTTCTTAGCCTCCTCCTTGTGGAGACTGTTTGTAACAGTTAAACTTCTCTAAGGTGATGAAATCAATGATTCTGCTTTTCTCCAATTTCCATTTTAGCAGAGTCCAGAGCTGGTGTCAGCCAGGCAGATGGGAACTTCTAGAATCAAATCAATCAATAAACATTTATTAAGTGCCTAAGATGTACTAAGCACTGGGGATACAAGAAGAGGTAAAAGACAGCCTCTGCCATCACAGAGCTCACAATCTAATGGGGGAGATGACATGTAAACAAACAAATAGAAAGTGAGCTATAGAAAGGATAAATAGGAAATAATTAAGAAGGCACTAGAAGAAAGGCTTTCCCGTAGAAGTGTAACAGCAATGTTGCTAGCAGCTGCTATGGAGGTGTAAGACCAATAACACCAGCACACAGAAGGGCTGCCAGCACAGGTTCTTTGACCTGCTTTTCTAAGGAAAGTAACTTTAACAATCTCAGTTTAATTAAACATACATATACCATTCATTTAGTTGAGGGGAAAAAGCCAGCATCTTGAACTTCAGAGAGAATACAAACAGACATTACAAGCAAACAGAGCAAATAAACACAAATCAGTCTATCCATGGCAATACATAGTTACCAGAGAAGCACCAACATCTGGGTTTTCAAAGCAGGGAGGTGGTGGGGGTTGCTGTTTCAATGGCTTACGCAGAGTCTTGCCACCAACACTCTTTCAATTAGTGTGCCCCCAAAGGCAAACCACTAATCTCTGAGTTTATATACACTTGTTCAAGGTCATGAGACTCATGAGACTCAAATGCATGTGAACTAGGCCTTCCTTTGACATAGGCAGGTCATCAAAGACTTCTGATTCAATCAAAGATTCCAAAACAAAGACAACAAAAAGTTCAATTTGCTTGCTATTACATTTGAAAGGCAAGATTCCTCAAAGGTACTTGGTTACCTCAGCATTCCAAAAACAAAAACAGTAAAAAAAAAAAAAAGTCCCACATTAATTACCATAACAAGAAGATGAGATTTTAGCTGGGACTTAAAGGAGGCCAGGGAGGTCAATAGTCAGAGTTAAGGAGGGAGAGAGTTCTAGGCATGGAAGGCAGTCAGAGAAAATGCCCAGAGTGGAAAGATGGAGTGTCTTGTTTGTAAGACAGCCAGGAGGTCAGTGTCGCTAGATCAGAGTACATATTGGGGGAGTAAGGTGTAAGAAGACCGGAAACGTAGGAGGAGGCTGGGTTATGACGGGCTTTGAATGCCAGATCATGTTATACTTGCTCCTGGAGGCAATAGGGAACCACTGGAGTTTATTGAGTTTGGGGGAGTGATATGATTAGATTTGTGCTTTATCATTCTAATGGCTGAATGGAAGATTGCTTTTAGTGTCTTCTGATCTTTTTCCATTCTTTTAATTTGGTTTTTACTTTGTCAGTTTAGTGAAGGGAATATAGCAAGGCATATATATGTATATGTATATGCACATACATATACATATATACACAAGGGGGTGTGGAATAAAATGTGCAAAACCCCAAGTGTGAGGATAAGTAGATAGATATAGATATAGCTACATAGATATATAGATACATATAGAGATAACAACTATATGATTTTTTTTAATTTTATTTTTAATTTATGAAATAAAACAAGTATTTCCATAACATAGTACAATAAACAAGACAATTGTACATGAAACTGCAAATCTACTATGCACGACTTGCTATTCCTTTCAAAAATACAACAAAATTATCATGTAAATTTTTTTGAGTTTTGTTTTAAAGGAAAGGCGTGAAAACAGAACAAAAGGTGGAAGAACTTCAAGCAAGACTGGAAGTAGTCATAGAAAACAGGCATTTTCTTTGTTTGTAATTTGTTAATTCCTTTGCTTCTTCCTTGTTAAAGTCTAGGGATATGGGGTGATATTTTTTACCTCATTTTGCATATTTACTTGATTATTTCTATTGATAGTTATTGTTTATAACAAAAACATTTTAAGACAAAAGCTATTTCCAATTTCGTTTTGATATTATTTTGGTGCTCACCCTATGACCTTGTGACTGGCTGTCTTTTTGTTTGCTTGTATATACTGGAACTATGATTTCATTGGGATAAAGGACTCCAGAGGGAGAAACTCCCTTGGCACCTTCTTAGCAATTTAAAGTCTTAGAAAATTACCCGAGACACTGAGAGATTAAGTGACTTATTCACCATCACAGGACCAGTATGGATCAATGGTGGGCCTTGAGCCCAGGTTGGCCTGACTCTGACGCCATATTTCTATCCACTATGGCCATGTTGCTGATTTTCTTCTTTAACAAACAAACAAACAAAAGATTCCCATTGGATGGGAGCAAGGGCTCTGAGTAGTCTTCAGCCTTTGGTTTCTTTATTTTCTTGGTCCTGAACCGTATTTTCCAATATAATTTTGATACTTTTCTGTATGTGCTGACTTTTATGTGGAAGTCGCCAAGCATCAGTTTAGAGAGGATAGAGATAGGGAGTGGACTTGGGATTCATTGGTAGAAGGAATTCCCAAGAGAGACAACTTGATGCAATGGATAGAGAATGGGCTTGGAAGCCTGGAACACCAGGGTTCAGGTCATGCCTCTGAACACATAATGGCTCTGTGACCCTGGGTAAGTCGCTTAGTCTCTCAGTGCTCTGGGCAACTTTTTCAAAATATAAATCACAGAGAAGGTGCTGACCTATATTGGTCAAGCCCTTGAAATATATTATCTCATTTGTTCTTCCTGGTGCCTCTATGAGGTAGGCAGATGGTTATTATCCCTATTTTATAGAAGAGGAAAAAGACCAACAGAGTGATTTTCCCTAGGAAAAAAGAGTCACTTCTTTTGAGGGTTAGTACCAGCCTTCTAGTCACCCAGGTTTTCAACCTCAGTGTAATCATTGACTTTTCATTTTCTCTTACTGAATCATTTACCATCTCTTGTCAATTCTATCTCTATAATATCTCTCACCTCTCCCCTGATCTCTGTTCAGACCTAGTTCAGGCCATCATTGCCTATCGCCTGAAATACTGCAATAGTCTGTTGTTGCTGTTGTTGACTCATGTCCAACTCAGACTCCTTTGGGGGTTTTCTTGGCAAAGATACTGATGAGATGTTAGATTTGCTGTTGCCTTCTCCCGTTCATTTTATGTTTCCTAAACTAAGGCAAACAGGTGACTTGCTGTATCAGCAAGGACATAATCACATCAACGATAATTGTGAATATGCCTGTGTAGTTTTGTACCACAAAATATAAAGACTCCACATATAGAAAGTAGAAGTAAAACATTTATTCAAACACCAGAGAACCAAATCCCAAAACCAATAAGTCCAATCCACCCAAGCAGCAACCAGATCCCAAAACCAGTAAGCCCACTTCATCATAACAGTAAGGAACTTAAGACACAACATCACTGCAGGAAGCCTCATCATCCCATTAGCCTCCACCCCTCTGCTGGGTCCTTCCCATAAACACTCACAAACCCTAGCTCACTCCTTGCCTGTGTCCTGCTCCTCCTATGGTTCTAACTCACTCTGAGCATTTCCTGCTCCACCCTTCCAGTTCCACTCATTTAGCAAGCTCCTCCCACCACATGTGCCTTAGGCTCCCTGAGACATAAGCAGGTCACATGAGCCTACTAATGGGTGGGAAATATCTTCAAATTTACATTTCCATTACACTTGCCCAGGGTCACAGCAATAGTAAGTATCTGAGGGTGGGTTTGAACTCAGGAAGATGAGTCTACCTGACTCCAGGCCCAGCACTTTATCCACTGCGCCACCTAGCTACCCTGTGCCACCTGCTTGACATTTAAAGCCTTTCACAATCTAATATCGGCCTATCTTTTACTTCTTTTCATATACACATTGGCACATAGCCAAACTATCAGTGGCCATTTAGTCCAACTCATACTTGAAAGGAATCCTCCCTGTAATGTACATGACAAGTGGCTGGCCAGCCTCTGCTCAAAGGCCTCCAAAGAAGGGGAATTTACCACCTCTTTAGGCTGCCTATTCCCTGTTGAGTAGCCCTAATTGTGAGGAGGTTTGTTGGTGGTGATGTTTTCTGACAATAAGCCTAAATTTTCCCCTTTGCACCTTCTGGTGCTGCCCCCTGAGGTCAAAAAGAACAGATCTAATTTCTCCTGAACTTAATAGCCTTCAAAGACATTTCTCATACCACACACACCTTCACCCCACCCCAAAAAGGACATTTTTCTTCTCCAGGCTAAATATCTCCAGTTCCTTCAGCTGTGTCTCATATGACATAGTCACAAGGCCCTTTACCATCTAGATTGCCCTCAAGTGGATGGTCTCCATTTCATCAATGTCTTTCCTCAACTGCAACTCGTAAAATTGGGCACAGTCAAACGAATTAGAGAAGGAAACAACAAACCACTCCACTATCTTTGCCAAGTAAACCCCAGATGGGGTCATTGAAGAGTCAGTATGGCTGAAACAACTCAACAACTCCAGAGGCAGCTCAGTTAGGGTATAGAGGGATGATCACTTCCTCATTCCTGGATGCCCCTATGAATACAGCCCAAGATGGCATTAACTTTCAGCAGCAACATCACACTGCGGTCTTGAATTGAATGTGAAGTTCATTAAAGCCCTGAAATGTTTTTCAGATAAACTTCTATGATCAAATATAAAATTCTCTGTTTTGACCTTTAAAGCTCTTCATACCCTGACCTCTTCATACCTTTCTAGTCTTATGCCTTATTCCTTTCCACGATACAACAACATTGACCTAATGACTATCCCTCACACATAATGCTCTGTCTCCCAATTCTGGACATTTTCATTAGCTGTTCCCCCGTGCCTGGAATACACTCCCTCCTCAATCTCCCTGGCTTCCTTCAAGACCCAGATAAAATCTCACCTTCTAGAGGAATCCTTTCCCAATCCCCCTTAATTCTGGTGCCTTTTCTCTGTTGATTATTTCTGATTTATCCTATATCTAGCTTGTTTGTACAAAGATGTTTACATATTCTCTTCCCTGTTAGACTGTGAGCTACTTGAGAGCTAGGTTTGTCCTTTACCTTTCTTCGTATCCCTAGAGCTTGGTACGGTGCCTGGCATGTAGTTAGTACTTAATAAATGCTTGTTGACCAACTCACTGTCTAACCATGCTTCCTTGTCCTGTACTTTTGAAGTTGATATCTTAAAACAAGTGTACTTTATATTTATCCCTATCAAATTTCATCTCATTAAATTCAGCCCAAGGCTCTGGCCTGTCAAGCTCCTTTTGCTTCCCAACTCAGTCATGCACTGTGTTAGCTATTCTCCACCTCCCCCTCTTCCCAGCTCGATGTCACCTGAAAATTTGATGAGTAAGCCATTTATGCCTTTATTGAAGCAAGTCATTGATTAAAAAAAAATGTTCAGTTGAACAGGGTCCACCTCAGATTCCTGGTGTATTCTGCTGGAGACTCCCTGTGGTATCATTAAGCCATTAACACCTGTTCTTTGAGTCTAGCTAGCCACTAACCCAGCTCTGAATCCCTATGTTATCAGCTAGTCCACATCTCCATCTCCTCCACAAAAACAGTGTGAGATATTTTATCAAATTCTTTGCTAAAATCTAGGTTAGACTATGTTAAGAGGGACATAGCTTCCAGGAAGGAATTAGGCCACATATGGAGCATTGGGCACATGTATAGACATTTGAGCCCAGAATTTTACTATTGGTTCTTTTTTGGATTTTATCTCCAATAAACTTATAGGTGTCTCAACAGCTACTCTTCTAGCTTTGTTTTAGCTCATAGTCAGTCTTCTTCCTCCTCAATTTTTCATTTAAAGTCCCTTTGGTTCTATTTGCAAGACATCTGGTGATGGCAAGCCTTTCATGCTCCTGGCAGTTTTAAGTGCCATCTCCCTTTTTTCTCATGTTTTCATGTATATGTTTGTTTATATGTTATATGTCCCCCGCCCCCTACCCACAGAAGATGGACTGTAAGCTCGCTGAAGACATTGATTGTTTTCCTTCCCTGGGCCTCAGTTTTCTTATCTTGAGGTTCCTTCTCGTTCTAGACTGTGATGCTACGATCCAAGCTTTGTTGATGTTTTCAGTCGTTTCAGTTTTGCCTCACTCTTCATGACCCCATTTTGTGTTCGTTTGCTTTTTTTGCAAAGATTCTAGAGTGTTTTATCATTTCCTTCTCCAGCTTATTTAACCGATGAGGAAACTGATGCAAACAGGATTAAGCGACTTGCCCATAAATGTCTGAGGCTGGATTTGAACTCAGAAAGATGAATCTTCCTGACTCCAGGCCCAGCTACTCATATCCAAGCCAGCACAGTGCTTTACACATAGTAGCTTTGCATGCAGCTTACTGGATTGGAAGCAGCAGAACCAGAATTCTAACCTCACCGTGTCTAGCGCCACAATTCTGGTTCAAGAGATGCCAGAGTTGCCATAGCAGTCATAGCTCCTTGTTAATAACAATCAAGGCTTCTGAATCTTCCATCCCTTTGAGAGATTGGCTAGTTTTTCCATCATCTGTCACCAAAATGCACATACACTGTGTTCATTCGTATATTGTTAATGAAAATGAAGTCTCTAAAGCTGAATATTGAGCTTTCCTCACACCAGTTCTAAAACTCTGGCCTGAGCACTTGAAGTGAATCAGTACCATTGTTCAGTTTATGCACATGGACATTGAAGACCACAGAAAAGCAGGGCAGTAACAAAGGAGTCCTGTGTTAATTTCTTTAATTTCGATGGAGCCCAAAGCAATTTATACATCTGGAATTCTTTTCCAAAAATCCAAAGAAACTAAAAGCAGAGTCACATAACATAACTGTAATTTAAACACTCCACCCATTCAGGTATCTGTAGGTGAATTTCTCCTGAAAAGAAGCCAAGACAGAAATCTAAACAGTCTTTATGAAGCCCACGAAAATTTTCTAAACACTGGCTCCTCCCCCGCCCCACACTGAAAAAAGGGAGAAGAATAATTATGGATAGAGGGATTGAAAGAAAAATATACCATATACAAAAAATTGTATTTGAAAAGTATAAATAAATGAATAACAAAGTTGATTTTACCTCCTATTTAGGAATTAAAGAATCTTAATATTTCATGGTCATGCTGGGAGCTCCAAGAGCCTTTCTTGGTGTTGTGCCCTACTATCCTAAAGCAATCTGTTCTAGCTCCCCAAGATTATGAATATTAAGTATCTCTAATGGCGGATCTACCCTTTTTGATGCCAGTGAGCAGCATGACATCATCCCTAGGAGTAAGCATTGCTATTATTCAGTCATTTCAGTTGTGTCTGATTCTCCATGACCCCATGTGGGGTTTTCTTGGCAAAGATATTGGAGCAGTTTGCCATTTCCTTCTCCAGCTTATTTTAGAGATGAGAAAATTGAGGCAAACAGGGTTAAGTGGCTTGCCCAGGGTCACACAGCTGGTACGTGCCAGAGGCTGGAATCTAATTCATGAGGATGAGTCTTCCTGATTCCAAGTCCAGTGCTCCATCCACTGTACCACCTAGCTACCCCCAAATCAGAAAGACCTGAGTTGAGATCCTCCCTCAGACTCATACGATCCTGGTCAAGTCATTTAATTTCTGTCTACCTCAATTTCTTCATCTGTAAAATGGGACTAATGATAGCACCTATTCCCAGAGTTGTTGTGATGATAAAATGAGATGATACTTGTAAGTGCTTCACAAACCTTAAAGCGCCATGAAAATCCTAGCTAACAGTTATTGAGTACTTATTCTACACAATGTGCCTCTGTTAATGACCTAAGATTACATTAGTTTTTTTTGGCTGCCTATAACTCTGTTGACTCATATGCGTGGCATTGTGTTTAGAGTGCTGGACTTGGAGACAGGAAAACCAGTGTTACAATCTCACGTCCTACACTAACTAGCTTCAAGACCTTGGATTAGGAATTTGACTTCTGAGTCTCAGTTTCCTCATCTGTAAAATGGAGAAAAGAACACTTATCTCAGAGAACTGCTACTTAATGTGCATAAAACACTTTACAGGTTTTAAAATACTATAATCATTAATATTATGGTAAATTTGAAGTTCCCCGGGCCTTTTTTATCTACCTATCTATTTATCTATCTGTTTACCCATCTATATTTATCTATCTATCCATATCTCAGGCCTGTACAGTTGAATTTTTTTAACCAAAGTATAAGATTCCTAGGGGCAGCTAAGTGGCGCCATAGTGCATACAGTACTAGGGCCTGGGGTCAAGAACACTCATCTTCCTGAATTCAAATCTGGCCTCAGACATTCATTAGCTGTGTGACCCTGGGCAAGTCACTTAACCCTGTTTGCCTCAGTTTCCTCATCTGTAAAATGAACTGGAAAGGAAATGGCAAACCACTCCCAAGTGGTTTTTTTTTTGCCAAGAAAATCCCAAATGAGGTCACAAAGTTAGGCAAGACTGAAAATGACTCAATGACAACAGCAACAACAAAACAAGATTCCTATTCGGTTTCACCTTATTTTGTCTGGCCCACAGTTCCAGCTTGCTGAAACCTTCATGGATCCCTATTTTTTTCAATCAACATATTAATTTTTCCTTCCAGCTTTGTGTCATCTGAAAACTTGGTAAGCTTGCTCTACATGCCTTTAATCGGGTCATTGATAAACACGATGGCCAAAACCGATTGAGGGCCAGAGGCCATGCCATATACTTTCCCTTCCCCCACCCCATACTTCTGAAGAAACCCCTCATTAGCTCCAATCATTCAGCCAGTTCCAAATCCACCTACTATTACCATCATCTTACTCATGTCTTTCCATCTGGTCCAAAAAGACGTCTGCTGAGATTTGGCCAATGCCCCTGCAGGCTGTGCTATTTACTTGAGACTTTGTTTCAAAATATTCTATTTAATAGATTAAAACTTCAGTCTATTTAAAAAAAAAAAAAGAAAATGAGGTTAGCTTGGAAGCCCTGTGCTCAAAGGACCCATGCTGACTCAAAGTTCTGTTTCCCTATCTGAATGCTGATGCATAAATGATGATGATAAAGCATAGACCCTTTAATAATGCCTTCTATCATTTTGCCAGGAATGTTTAACATCAGGCTCACCAGCCTGTAATTTGAAGACTTCTTCTCCTTTTTGAAATAGAGGACATTTGCCAGTCTAAACTGCTGAAACGTGTCTCCTATTTACTTTTGTTGTTCAGTCATGTCTGACTCTTTATGGCCCCATTTGGGGTCTTCTTGGCAAAAATACTGGAGTAGTTTGCCATTTCCTTCTCCAGCTCATTTTACAGAAGAGGAAACTGAGGCAAACAGGGTTAGGTCAAGTGTCAGGGTCACACAGCTAATAAGTGTCTATTTGAACTGTTGAAGACGAGCCTTCCTGATTCTGAGCCCAGCATTCCATCCAGTGCACTACCTTGTTGTCTTGTTTATTATGATTCCTCAAAGATCGTCAGAGTTAGCTCAACAATACTTCTCTTAGTCCCTTAAGCTATAATTCACCGAGACCTCACGATTTGAATACACTGAGGGCAGTTTGGAGTTCTCTTTTTCTTTCTTCACTTACCTTGAAAAAGTTTTGATTCCCTGCTAACCCTCTTTTTTTCATCCTTTCCAGTCTGAAGATGGTTAGCCTTGGTTAGAAAAAAAGAAACAAAATAGTAGGTAAGTGCCTCTTCCTTCTCCGGATCATTCATTAACATTGTCTCCAAGAGCCAATATCACTTCCTTGTTCCTCCCTTTGCTGCCAACATTTTTGAAAAGCCTTTTTTGTTGTCCTTAGCATTCATCACAAGCTTCAGCTCATTCCGGTCTTTAACCTTCCTGACCCTATTTCTACCTTCTGTTCCCTGATTTTGTAAACATCTTCATTTAATTTGCCCTTGTTTCTATTTTGTCTGTCTTTTTTAAAAATGACTTGCTATGAACTTGAGAGGCAGTACATTACAGCTGATATGGACTAGGCCTCAGAGTCTAGGGTTTAAGTTCTATCCACGACCCATATTTGTTGTGTAACCAGGTTGTAATGGTAAATGTTTAACAATCAGCTTTCAGGGTGGGGGTGGGGATGTGCAGAGAACATACTTTTAAATTTAATTTGCTTAATTTACACTTTTCCCATCCCTTTCTTAAATCTAGACAATCAATAAAACAATAAATCAAGCCCTGATTTATAGTGCTTGATGTTTTTTGAGATATAAATTCTCATGCTGAAAATTTAACAATCTACTCTCCTGAGCCTGTATGAACTGACTCCATTGAAGTGTGTGACTCTAGGCAAGTGGCTTAACTCCTCAGTGCTCTAACCCAGACAACTCTCTAAGGTTATAAATAGCAGACTAGTACTGACCTGCATCAGTAGAGAGAATGCCTTCATAATGGAATTGCTGGTATGAACCAACCAAAAAAAATTATGAACTTTACTTTAATCACCAACAAAGCTATTTAAACACACTTTATAACTATTCACACTTCCAAAAAATGTCAGCATATGAAATGTCCATAATTAGATATCAATTACATCTGTTTCCCTTTCAGTATTGTTTGCTTGTTCATTGAACTCTATGCAATATATATGTTTGTATGTATGTGTATATGTGTGTGTATACATATGTGTATATATATATGTATATATTCCCATTATAGTTATTTAAAGAAGTTTAACTGATGAAAAAGTCAGTGAAACTAGAAACCACCTTAGCCAAAAAAAAAAAATCTTGACAAGTAGAGAGACAACACCAGTTTAAAGTAAAAAGTCGATTTTTAAAAAGAAGATAAAAACAGATTATACAGATCCTTATCTTAAGCAAGCTGCTCCTTGTGCCTAGAAAGCCCCTCCTCCCCTCTTTGCATTTTGAACTTGTGGTTCAGTTGTGTCTGACCCTTTGTGACCCCATTTGGAATTTTCTTGGCAAAGATATTGGAGTGGTTTGCCGTTTCCTTCTCTAGATCATTTTACAAATGAGGAACTGAGGCAAACAGGGTTAAGTGACTTACCCAAAGTCTCACAGCTAGTAAGTGTCTGAGGCCACTCTCATTTTTAATTCTAATTTTTAAAAATCTCTTAATTTCTTCTAGCCATTCTTTTATTGCTCTTGGCCAAGCCACATTGATCTCAGTGGTTTGTATTTACTGAAGAATTACTCTTTTTTCATCAGGGATTACCTCTTGAGTACCCATACCCTATACTTCATTGGACTTGATGTTTTCTTTTGTTTACTCATCTTTTTTTCCCAATATGGTTCTTTTTTCTGGTCTTGCAGAGATTGGTTCCCCTTACTATGGTTTGCACTGGCTTTTCTGGCATGAGCCTTCACGTGACTGTCTAACTGCCCATAGAAAATGAGGAGCAAGTTGTCTCAGCTGGCTGCAGGGCTGGGGAGGGGAGGGAACCAGAAGTGGGCTGCTCAGCTGGGTCCACTGTCTGAGTGGCAGTCCACTGGCTGGCTGCTGGTGAGGGTGTTCTCTCCTCTTTTTTTAATTTTTAGAGTGCAGTATTAACATCGACCATTGTAATTTACCAGGGTTTTGTTGACTCTCCATGTTAACTTTATTTATATTGGAGTAGTCATCATTCATGTTGTTCTTTGGGCTCTGCTTTCTTCCCTCTAGAAGCCATTATTTTAAAAACCAATATATTTTTTTTATTTTTATTGACATATTTTGTTTTTATATCACTTTCATTTCCAAATATATTCCTTTTCCCTCTACTACCTCGGGAGCCATTCCTTACAACAAGAATCAAAAAGAAAAAGGAAAAAAGTAGTAAAATTAATCCACACATCCTTTAAGTCTGACAGTATATACAGTGTTCCATTCCCACATCCTCCCACCTCTACAAAGGAGAAATTAAGGTGCATTTCCTCATCTATTCTTCTGGAACAAGCTTAGTCATTATGGTCACTTAGAATTCACTTTCAATTTCTTTTTCTTCATTTACATTATTGTAGTCATTGTGAATATTATTTTCCTTCTTCTGCTTGTTTTTCTTTTCACTCCTTGCCTTACTTCTAATTCTTTGTATTTGTCACTTCTTACCAAACAGAAATATTCTATTGCATTCATGTAGCACAGTTATTTTAGCCGTCCCTGCCCCCTAATGATGGGCATGCAATTTATTTCTAGTTATCTGCTATCACAAAAACTCCTGCTCTGAGTATTTTGGTATATGTAGGACCCCTCTTTCTATATTTGTCTTCCTTGAGCTATATGCCTGGAAGAAAAGGATCTTTTGACATCAAGACTTTTCCATTGATGTTGTATAACGATGAATTATGGGACAGCAGAATATGAGAAAAATCAAAATGGCAGATGACCCAAGGAAAAACTATTTCTCTTTGGTTGTGGTTTTTGCCCAAAATGATTTCTACCTGAGAAGTAGCATACAGAAACTTATCACCATTCTTCCAGTCTTCTAAGTTTATAATTTCAGCGTTATCCTTGAATTCTCACTGTCCCTAAATGCACATATCAGATCAGTTGCAAAATCTTGCTGTACACACACACACACACACACACACACACACACACACACACACACACCACTAAATATATATATATATATAACGTCCCTCACATTCAATCCTACCTCTGTACTCACAAAAATACAACCTTAGTTTAGGCCTTCCTCACCTCTAGCCTGGACTATTGCAAACTAATTCATCTCCCTACTTCAAGGCTCCTCCTACTCAAATCCGTCCTTCGTAGAACTAACAAAATTATTTTCCTTAAGCACATAGGCACATATCTGACCACTTTATTCCCTTTTCAAAAAATTTCAGTGAATCTGTATAGATACATAGGTATATGTATACATATACATATATATGTGGGGGAGAGAGATAGTCTCTCTCTCTCTCTCTCTCTCTCTCTCTCTCTCTCCCCAGCAGCTAGTTGTAAAGGCAGGATATGGAGTCTCATTTATAAGGAACAGTAAAAAGACCAATGTGTCCAGAAGACTAGAAGTATAAAAAAGGACTAGGTTATGAGGAGTTCATATTTGATTCTAGAGGTCATAGGAAACCACCAGAATTTATTGAGTAAAGGGGTAATATTGTCAGACCTACATTTTTAGAAAATCACTTGGCAACTGTGTAAAACGATGGATTGGGCTCAGGAGAACCTAAAGGCAAAGTGAAAAATGAGAAGGCCATCAAAATAGTCTAGACAAGAGATGATGAGGGCTAGAACTAGGCTGGTGACCATGTGAGTGGAGGAAAGGGGACAAAAATATTAGATGTTTGACAACTGATGGGATATGTGGAGTGAGTATGAAGAATTAAGGACAACAGCAAAGTTGCAAACCTAGGTGACAGGAAGCATGGTAATAGTAATAAGGACAGTAATAGAGAAGAAGTTCACATAGAAGTGGGTTTGGGGGAAAGGCAACGAGTTTTGTTTTGGACATGCTGAATTTGAGATGGCTATTGGATGTCCATTTTGAAATGTCTCAGGCTGGCACCTCAGGTTCAAGATTGGAATGAACAATTAACAAAAGAAGGTTTATTTATCTCTAGCAGGGGAAAGATATTCAGAGCAGAAACAGCATATTCACTAAGGATACAACTGTGCTTCAAGTGAGCACATTCTCTCTGCTTCTGTATTGCCCATGCTGGTCTGCCAGTCAAGCCTTAGGGAGCAACTGGAGCATATGTCTTTTTTTCACTCAGGCATCCAGGAACTTATGTCAAAATTTAGTCCCCTGTGTTTAGGAATGTGCTGGAGCCAGATTGAACCAACTAAATTTTCACTGTGAGCATTTACACCTGAGAAACACTGCAAATGTACCAAACACTCCAAATCAGGGGATAATTTATTGCTTTGTTAATTGTCTAGAGAATTAAGTAAGGGATGGATAAAATGTTAATAATGCAGATTAAACTTAAAAATGCATCATGTGTACAATAACCCTCCCCCCACCAGAACCAGTTGTTAAACATTTAGCAGCACACTCCTGCCTGAATCAGTTAAGTCTTAAGTGTATGGTATGATTTGATAACTTTTAAGGAAAAATAAAACTCTACTATTCCCTTTCCCCAGGGTGAAGTCTAGAGGGAAGAGCTACTTTCCACACAGGAGAATCAAAGGAAGAGAACATGGGAACTGTTAGATGCAACATTTTGGTATAGTCATAAGGCAAAAGAAAGGACCAAGGAACCACCAAGGGTTTTTGAAATGCCCATTCAGTAGTCTTGCATATTGTTCCATGTTTAAAGGTAAAAGTCTCAACCTCCAGGACGCTTGAATAGTTATAATGGTAGTTAAATTATGACTCCTGTTAATTGTTTTAAATCTTTTTAAAAATGCATTTGTGAAATTCCTTTTTATTTAGAATTGTGAAGGAAATAAATAGCTGTCCCTTACCTGATTTTCACTGCACATCGAGTACCTTTGTACTCTCTCCCCCTTGGGGAAACCATAGAAATCATCCAAACCCAAAATTCAAGTAATTTTCCCTTGTGCTTTGATATTGGAGTGTAAACAGCCAAAAAGTGCAAGAAAAGGAGCCCAACACCTCTCTTTAGAAGTCAGGCTCCTCCAGGACTGATCCTGGTAAGTGTGTATAGAAAATAAGAGCCAAGAGGTGTCCCTTCACACAGAGAAAGAAGGTGTAGCGCTCCATCCTCTTATGCCTAACAGTGGTCCTTACTGTTAAATTTAAAACACAAGAGACTCCTAAGAGCGTACTGACAAAAAAAATGTAATATGTGATACAATAACCCATAACTCCTATTATATTCCCCCAATACACCAATAAACCAATAAAACCTTATACCAATAAAAGCTTGCACCAATAAAACAGGGAACACTTAGCAAGACTACTGAAGCCATATCAACTTCTCCTTAGCTCTGCACTGTCTGAACTGCTCCCTTAAGGTTCGTATCTTCTCGCAAGTCAGAGCACATCTTGGGCTCATTGTCCCCTCAGTAGTTATCAAGTCAGGAAGAGTGTAGTTTCAGAAGACTCCTCCAGGTGGCAGTCAATACCAACACAGAAACTCCCACACTCTCCAGGTATCCATGAAGTTTAAAAAGTCCATCTCTCAGGGGCGTTGTTTAGCCACTTGCACTCAAGGAAAGAAACAGAAGAGGTAACTAGGGGTCAAGTTCCAGGCTCAGGTTCTCCTAGATCAGTATGTGTGTTCTCTCTGTCATTTTTAGGCAGCCACTATAGATAGCTGAGGGGCAAAAGAAGCCCCCTTTTTCCCTTAAGGAAGTCCAAGAGAGTCTTGCAAAATCCTCACATACTCAGCAGATGGGAAAGGAGAGAAAACCAAAGGATAGATTTAATCCTTTTTAAGATCAGCCGAATTGGCCTCTCTTCTCAGCTCAGTAGCCAATTCTCTTTGAGAAGAGGGCCTCTCATTGCATATAGCTGTCAGCAAGGGGCCCCCAAATCCTGTCCTATCTTCCCCAGGGCCAAAACATGTGCCTCTACTACATAAAATTGAGTCATGGCAGAAAAAACACAAGTTGGTGCAAGATCTATGAAGACAGTGACATAGAAATCAGTTAGAAGAGGGAGCTGAAACCTAGTCTTTTTAGAAGGTTTATCTCATGAGGGTTAGAAAGATAACAAAGAAGAAACAAAAAAGGAATAGCCCACAAAGTAAAAAAATAAAATTCAAAATAGAATTAAAAGGAAGAGAAATGAAAAGAATGAAGCAAAGAAAAACTTCTTTGAAAAAGGTGCAGTAAAAGAAAATGAATAAAAATCAAACAGGGAAGAGATTTTGAACTACTCATGTGAGTGTAAAAAGAGAAGTTACCAAAGAAGGATAAAATAGATAATTACCTTTTTAAAAAGAAAAAAATTAATAATTTCAAGAAAATCTGTAAACTAGGAAAATATATGTGAACAAGAGTGAAGGAAAGGAGAGAACTGGTGGGAATGGATTGGTATCAAAGTAGTTCAAACAAAACTAACTGCAAGGACAAAGGTATTAACTTTAAAAAAGAAAGAGAATAAAAAAGAAAAACAATACCAAGGAAAAAATGAAAGAAAACACAATCCTGATACTCATAACTTTACATATTAATGGAATAAATAACACGATAAAACAAAACAAAATGCAACAATCTATTATTTACAAGAATAGTCCTTTTTTGTGTAAAGGATCCCTTTGAGAGTCTAATGAAGCCTATAGATTTCTTCTCAGAATTATGTTTTTAAATACATAAAATAAAATAAAAAGAATGACAAAAGAAACGAATTGCATTGAAATACAATTATAATTTAAAAAAAAGTTAACAAACCTCAGGTTAAGAACCCTCTAGAGTTACCCTCCCAACCCCCATTTGGACTGGAAAGCCATGTTCCCAGAGCAGCACTGTTCTGCTGTTTTAGAGGTAGCTCTGAGGAGTTGGAGGCATTTTTCTAAAGTTCATGAACCCTCACCATGCTTCCTCTCCATGATTATCAATTGATATCAATTAGTCAGTCTGAATTACCATATTTCCCCACGTATAAAACTCACCGTAATTTGGGGGCCCGAAATTTGAAAAAAAAAATGTGTTACATAAAGTTATTGAACTCAAGTTTTATTCATTTGTTCATAGCTTTCGGGCATCTTTTGGGCAAGTCTGGTGTGTGTATGCATGTTTAGTCCATTCCATTTCATGAGCCTGAAGCACCAATTGTGTCCTCCTTTGAAATCAGTAACTTCTTTTTCATCAGCAATTCTTCTTGCCTCCTGCTGAACCATCTTTGTGGACACAGGAATTCCAATTGCCCTTTGCTCTTCAATCTATATCTTCAATTCCCTCTTTAAATCAGGCCATTTTGCTGACTGGCCTCTCACAGCTTTCTTCTGCCCTGGCATTTTCAGTAGGTTTTCTTCTTCCCGTAGCCAGTCTTGGATTGTTTTCTCAGTTGGAGGAGGACTAAACTTATGTTCAGCAGCACCATTTCCATTCACTTTTGCAAACTGGATCCCTTTTAACTTGAATTCAGCACTGTACGAAAATCTTTTCTGAGCCATTTCTGGGCAGAATGTGGCAAAACGTAACCTAATATACCAGTAACAAATATGAAACAATGAGTGCAAAGACAACAAATGCGAAAAAGTGGGAAATGCAAGTAAAAAAATCTACAACAATGAGCACAAAAAAAGTGCGAAAAAGCGGGAAATGCAAGTAAAAAAACTACAACCACTGTATAAGACACAACCCAGTTTTTAGACCCCAAATTTTTTGAAAAGCAGTTCGTCTTATACATGAGAAATACAGTAATTCACTTTTAGAAATGGATGCTTAGAATAGTGGTATAATTAGTACAAAATAATCCCCCCAAAAAAGTCTGTAACAGACTCTCCCACAAGTACATAGAATCTAAAGGAAGGAAGCTCAGGCTTAGAGCACATTGTAGCAAAGAGAGTAACTCATAGTTACCAGGAGTCCTTTTGCTGGAGTCCTCAAGACAATCCTCTTTAAATACAATGTAGCACATCTGCTGGGCTCCTTACAGAGCTTGTCTTTCCTTATCAAATCTAATCTATCTTGGCTCCTACTGCAGACATTGCTGTCCTATGTTGGGGTCCTACATACACTGGTGAGTCTTCAATGAAAAAGTCCAAATGCTCTCATCCTCTGAATTCCTTGAAGTCCTCCTCAGTCAAAGGGGAGGAACAGAGACCCTGAGCAAGGTTTGACCTGAGCCAGAGCTCTTCTCCTCCCTGCTCCCCAAGAAATTTCTCCTCAGCAAATTGGCTAGAAGGATTCTACCCTAAGCTGCAAGGCATTTGAATCCTGAATCCCAAACTTGCTCACAGATTTTATACAAGCACCAAGGGTATAACCAATCAGAATAGATTTCCTAGTGTGCCTAGTTGAAATGCCAAAAATGTCTAGGACTGGTTCAGGTTATCAAGACTAGGTGAGAAATGAAGAGGTGACTAGCCTGTGTACCCTCTTGAAATGGAAGCCCCTCCAAACAGAGGGGCCCAAGGAACAGAGGGTCTGGGACAGGACGAAGAGATTTCTGGGTCATGATGGAGAAGTTCAAAGGAATGTAGCCAGGAGGGAATGGATGAAACATACCTCCTCCTTATTAGAGAGGCAGGATACTAATGGAGTTAAAATGCGACATATGCCATCAGATGTTGTAGATTGATTTTGTTTAGCTGTTTTGTTGTTGTTAAAAGGGAGGATTCCATGGCAGAGCATATATCAGGAAGTAACTATGGCATTAAAAACAAAGAATACCAATAAAAGTTTTCAAAATTGAAGTAAATACATTTTAAAAATGTAATATGGTTGCTCATGTAGCAAAGCTGTCTCTATGTGGCTTGAAGAGCAACGAGAATAAACAACTAACATTTCTTCCCCTCGCCCTCTCCAAGGGAGATTTTTATTCCTGTCAGGATCAGGAAAGGAAGCAAGAGGTTGGGGCCAGAGGCCATCCTTTTGTTCTCCTCAAAAAGCAAAAGGTACTGGGCTAGGAGTATGTCTGTCTTCTCCTGACTAACATGTTCTTAGTCTAATGGATATCATTTTTAGGGTTCACTATCGATCACTATTCATTTATGGGAAAAGGGAGGTCCTAAGCTTTATATCCAAAGTTAGCTCTCTTCCTATCATATACCAGTTCTACAATGTACAAGTGTAGCAGATAGCAAAACATAGCAAAACAGAAATCGGAAAAAGTATACATATGAAAATATACACCAGACCACACAGAATAAAGGATACTCCCATTGTAAGGTAACAGCTCAACAAAGAGAGTGCCCCAATCTTAATGAAAGGGAAATTCCCAAAAGTCTCTAGTGCAGTAAGTTGAAAATTAAAATAGCTTCTTCACAGAGTCTTTCTCCTTTCATAGCCCTTAAGAGAAACTGGAATCTTTGTATCTTCTCTCTTAATGCTGGAAGCTAGAAGAACCCAAAGACAGTGAAGAGTGTGGATCTCTCTCTTCTGTCCTGCTCTCAATCAACTCCACCCTCCCCTCATGCAGGCTCCAGGTATTGATCTCCACCAAGGAGGAGAGATTTCCATCCCCAATTAATGATTTTCCATCCCATTGATTGTTTCAGGGCTTGGGTTACACATACAAGAGGATCTACCCAGACTCAAGCCCTGCAGAAGGTCTATTCTTTCATAAAATCTCAGATAAGTTCTTCAGTCCCTCAAGAATGTATCCCTCCTGTCTGAACTTCTCATGTGACACGAGGGGACCACATACTCTTAGGAGGATTTCTCACCACTGGCTCTTAGTCACAGCCCAGAAAATCAAGAAACTCAAGGTCTGATACCACTCATTGCATTCTATATACCACAAATCTTGAATTACTCAAATACTCAAATAGGAGGGAACAAAGAAGGGAAGGAAGCAAGCATTTACTAATTGCCTGTGATGTGCCTGGCACTGTGCTAAATGCTTTACAAATATTATTTCATTTGATCCTCACAACGGCCCTGGGAGAGAAGTGCTATTATTATACCCATTTTATAGTAGAGGAAACTGATGCAGATGCAGTGACTTGGGACACATAGCTAGGAAATGTCTGAGGCTAGCTTTGAACTCAGATCTTCCTGACTCTATTGGGTTATCTAATGGAGCATCTGTGGATTTATGATCTAATCAATTTGGGAGTTCCTTCTATCAATGCAGACTGTAACCTATCTGTGCTTGCTCATCCTTTGTGATTCTTGTCCATATTCTCCCATAAAGTTCACCATGGGAAGTCCACTCAACATGCTAAAGTCTTCCTAACTTTCTCCGGACATCTTGAGTCCTAATGGAGCACTTTGGTAATCTACTCGTCATCCCCTGATCTTGCCATACAAACAGACCATCTTCTCTTTCTGTCACAAAATTCCACAATGACATCCTTTACTCCTCTTCTTTTTCAGATCCTTATGGGTTAAATGTTGTAGCCCACTTTCACCTACCATAGGCCTCTTCATTACCCTTTACAGATACCTATCTTTAGTTCTTTGAAGGCAGTAGCGTTCCATATCTTGCTCCCATATAGCAACAGTGCTAAAATGTTAGCAACTGAAAAGATAGACATTTGCTTTGATTAGATGCTTGGGGTCAGTAAAAGAGCTTTGCAAGTTTCCCAAAAGCAAGTAATCTAACCTGTTTTCTTCCAATTCCAGATCCAGCTTGTTGACCATCAGCATCATCTAGCCCAAACATACATACAAGGTCTGGAAGCTGTCCACCCAAATGCATATGAGGGGAATGGACTAGATATCTTCTAACATGACTACGGGATCCAAGTCTATGAGCACCAAAAGAAAGCCAAATTGAGCTCAGGACAGAGCTCATTGAAAATAAGGATGAGCAACCTCCAATGAGCAACCATCTTCTCCGAGACTTTAGTAGTATCTGTCACTTGTAATTACAGTTTAGTGAAGCTCTCAGCAGCTGTCTTCATTGCCTGCATTTCCTTCAACTGTGGCTCATAGAGTCCTGCTCAGTTTCCTTTGCAGCTCAGTGCTTGTTGACTATTGGCTTCTTGTTGACTGGCTGACTCCAATAGTATCCAGAAGATGGCATCTGATGTGATTTCCCACCATTACCACTTTGCTAATTCTGCATTGTGCCATTTAGGTGATATCTGGGGTCAACACTATTCTTCTGGCACTTCAGGTGGCACTTCAAGCCCTATGCCACAGAAAATCCTTTTTTTTTGGAAAATGAAAAATGTTGGAGAGGATGTGGGAAAATTGGGACACTGATGCACTGTTGTTGGTGGACTTGTGAACTGATCCGACCATTCTGGAGAGCAATTTGGAACTATGACCAAAGGGCTATAACACTGCATGCCCTTTGATCCAGCAATACCACTACTAGGTCTGTATCCCAAAGAGATCATAAAAAGGGGGAAGGACATACATGTACAAAAATATTTATAGCAGCTCTTTTTGTGGTAGCAAAAATTTAGAAATTGAGGGGATGCCCATCAATTGGGGAATGGCTGAACAAGCTGTGACATATGAATGTAATGGAATACTGTTGTGCAATAAGAAATGACAAGCAGGCAGATTTCAGAGAAACCTGGAAAGACTTATATGAACTGATGCTGAGTGAAGTGAGTAGAACCAGGAGAATATTGTATGCAGTAACAGCAATATTGTACAATGATCAACTATGAATGACTTAGCTCTTCTCAGCAATGCAATGATCCAAGACAATTCTAAAGAATTCATGATGGAAAGTGCTATCCACATCTAGAGAAAGAACTGATAGGGTCTGAATGCAGAGTGAAGCTATTTTTCATTTTCTTTTCTTTTCAAAATTCACAAATTTTCTTTTATTTTTATTGGTTTTTTCCTTTTGGTCTGTTTCTTCTTTCACTTCATGAGTAATATGGAAATATGTTTTACATGATTGTACATACATAACCTATATCAAATTGCTTACTGTTATAGAGAGGGGGAAGGGAGGAAGGGAGAAAAATTTGGAACTCAATTTTTTAAATGAATGTTAAAAATTATTTTCACATGTAATTAGAAAAAATACTATTTAAAAAATGAAAGAAATAAAATATTTTTTTCTGTCTTTGACTCCTATTAAAATCAGAGATGCAATTCTCTCTGAATTATCATCCAGGACATTCTTCCCACTCCTCCCCACCTCCAACAAATTTCAACATATCTACCATAAGTTTTCAAGGTACACTGTGGGTCTGCTTAAAAACATAGCTCAGGAGTCCCCACCAGTGTGTTTATATTTTCTCTGGTGACCTAGAGGAAACAATTAATTTAGAGCAAAGGCACTTAATGGAAGAAAATGGTGAAAAAAAAAGCTGCAATAGAGCATTTCCCCCATAAACTCATAGGTTGGTAAGGAGAAGGGAAGAAAAGAAAACTCACACCAGCCAATCGGTCAACAAGCATTCATTAAGTGATTACTATATGTCAGGCACTGTGCTAAGTAAAGAAATGACCACCAGTATTTTGATAACTGTAGGACAGAGGTATATCTCATTTACTAATACGTATTTCCATATGGAAAAGACTCACCACAGAAACTACAAAAGGTTCTGGAGAGCAAGAAATTTCCTCATAATGGCTGACCAAAGCAAAGTTTTTACTATTTTGGAGAAATAGACTCAAAAGATAAGAGGTATAATACAAAAAGCTCACAGTACAGATTAATGAATCTATAGAGTGGCTTACAAAATTAATGGACATATTCAAACATAAACTTTTGAGATCTCTCAAGACCTATGGGAGTCTTCAAACTATTCAAAGAAAGGTAAAATGTTGATCATTAATGAATTACCAAAAATTACACAAGTAAGTAGCATGAGCCTTACCTGAAAGCAGAGCTTTCCCAGAGTCCTCCAAGGTTACCGTTCCTTTGAACTAATACTAAAATAGAAGCACAATGACAAAATAACCACGCAATACAATGGGCCTAGCTTCCAGATCCCACCACAGTGGACAATCTCCACGTTTTTCAAAGTATGAGTCAGTGTCTTCAGGTGAGAAGGTGGAGGCAGTGGTGTGGGAGTCTTGAGGAGAGAAGAGAGAATTTGGAACAGCCTCTTTGAAGAGTGGGAGAGAGAACCAATTAGGGAGGAGTGAAAGGATTATCTGGCTTCAGCAAGGTCCCGGTGGAAACCTGTCTCTCTACAGAGTATCAGCTTCCCAGGGATCAGGGAAGGACAGCACCAAATGAAGGTCAACTTCACCAACCTGGGCTGATGTGTGAGTCCCAAACAGGCAGAGGAGGGAGAAAAAAAGGAGAGGCTTGAGGAGAAACTGAGGAAAACATTTAAATACAAAAAAGGGGTGATCAGGTGTCCTTGTTCAGCTTCTCCCCTGTACAGTTATCCCTTCCAGGTCATGACTTTTCCCATCAAGGTTTCAATATAACCTGGATTGGTATAAGAAATTAAATGGGAATTTGTGGGGGGGGGGGTTGGAAGCCACAGATAACACAAGAAGGCCAGCAGACAACACAGGGCCTATGGCCAAATATTTAACCCAAATTTTACAATAAGGTATTGTAAAAGATACCCCATAAAAGAAAAGGAAAAAAAAAGTCAGGCTTCTTCTCTGGTATGGAGGGAGAGCCAAAAATTTTGGCACAAAATTTCCAGATCACAGGGGTGCCCATAACCCCCTGCGATGTGGAAGGGATAACTGTATTTTGCCTACCCATTAGGCGTACGCTGCTCTGCCTCCCAGCCCTTCCTAGTCACTGACATTATGTTCGGACATGGTGCCTCCAGAACCAAACGTCTTCTGTCCCTCAGGAATCCTAACAGTTGAGAATGGAAAATCCTCCACTAGTTTAGGAGCTTGACAAAAGACCATAATTTTTCCCTAGTGGCTTTTCAAGTCCCAGTGAGTTTCCTTGGGACACTGGATTTTTTTGTGTTTTTTTTTGTTGTTGTTGTTTAGTCCCAAATTTTTTGTTGTTTAGTCATTTCAGCTGTGTCTGACTCTTCATGACTCCATTTGGGGTTTTCTTGGCAAAGACACTGGAGTGGTTTGCCATTTCCTTCTTCAGTTCATTTTACAGATAAGGAAACTGAGGCAAACAGGGTTAAATGATTGCCTGGGGTCACACAGCTGATAAGTGTCTATCTGAGGCTGGATTTGAAGTCAGGTGTTCCTGACTCCAGGGCAGGTGCTCTATTCACTATGCTACCTTGCTGCTCTTGGGTCCCAAATTACCTGTCATCCCAGTAACATTACCTGCAAGGAGATATTTGGAGGAAAAAAGTAAAGGTCCCTTCTACAACACTATAGCAAAGAATATTTGGGCTCCCCCAATGTTGGATACCTCCCAAAGTAGTGCCTTTGTTGTTGTTCGTCTTCATTTTAAAGAGGACCTATCACATCATGGGGTGAGGTCTTGACTTGCGTGAATTGAATTTAAGTGAGACGAAGTTGCGCAAAGTCATCAGCCTCATTCTGTCTTCCAAAGTCATCAAAGTCCAGTAGCAAAACAAGAGTTAGGACGACTGGTGACGGTACAAAATGTATTGGATGATCTTGGCATCTTCAATGTCTGCCCAAGCTCTAAGTACTTCACAGAGCCTGCTTTAGCTGCCTTTATTGCTGTTGGAACAAATTGTTCTCATCCACCCATTCCACCAAGGGAAATCTTCGCATGCTTGGGGTAGACATTCCCTTAACTCACTGATGGGTTTATGGAGTATTCAGGGTGAATTAGCACCTCTGGTGTGATGACTTTCTGGACCCTTTTCAGGGATGTCCATCCATCTTCGGTGTCCACCTTTCACCCAATTCTCACCTGTGGCTCCAAAAAGCTGTCACATCTGCAGCTGCCACACCCCGGTAAACCATCTCTGCAGACAGGCTAAATCAGGTTGAGGGTAACTGACAGGTGCCTTTGTAATAAACCTGTAGTAAACAATGCACATTTCTATAACATTTTCACATTTATAGAAGGATGCTATATGGACTGCATATGGCTGTCACTTATCTAGGTCCATCCAAATGGCATAAGATACTATAGTGCTCTTCAGAATTCAGAATATCTTCATCCTAGAAACTGTTCTCTGTTGTTCTTTCCTGATGAAGAGCCCCTCCTAGGCCTCTGGTCCCTGTGTCTGGCGCAGCCCAGTCAACAATACTCAACCTTCAGTGGAAATAAGAGGCATTGCTTTCCCACCATTCAGACCAATTCAGTATGAGCAAGTCAATTGCTTTCTGGGCCACTAGGCCAGGCCAGTTTCAGTGAAAGCAGTGAGGAGACCACCAACTACAATACTGTGTTCCTGAATTTGCCTTCTCCCTAAGCCTAGACGAGATGTGCTCATGATTGCTAGAATTTCCAGGATTTCTCTCCATCATGAGCAGATCACAGACATAGAAACCAAAGGTTCTTAGAATTGCTAACAATTCTAATTCGGGAGGCTGAACTTGAGAACTAGGCTATATCATTCGTTCCCTAGAGCCTATTTGGTTTTTAGATAACAGAAAATATCCCAAGTATTGAAAGAATTTGATTATTACTGGTATTCAGAAAGCCCCTTCCCACCAAGGCCAAGCTCCCTGTACAGTTCCAGCTCTCCCACATCAGACTGTCCCTGTCTTTAAAGTGGGGGCACAAGGCAAAGAAATGGAAGGAAAGGAGAGAGTTATCCCAGAAATTCTGGCTCTCATTCCAATGTTCTACTTACTTGCCAGGAGCTGCCTACAAGACGAAAGCTGCCAGAGGTAAAGGAAGGGTCAGAGATTTCCTGTATAGCTGATCCGAGGTCGGGGGCAGTGTGAACAAATGCTGGCTTCTTGTAAGGGCCAAATAGAGATCTGAGCTTCCCTGGGGGTCAGGGAGGGGCTGTGTAGGACACAAGGTCAGGAGAAAGCAACCTTACCAACCTTTGAGCCCCAAACGGGAGGACAAAAGAGCAGAGGAAGGGGTAAGAAGGGAGAAGATGATTGAGGAAAGAAGAAGAAAAAGGGGAAAGAGAAGGAAAAAAAAAGAGAGAAAGGGAGAAGAAGAGAAAAAGGGAAATAGGGAAGAGTTGGCAGTGGGGGTGGGGGAGATAGAAGGAAACAAGTCTCTCATGGGGAAATGGTGTGATGGTTTTCTACTAAGAAACCCATGTGTCTGTCCCTTGCCCCTGACTGGCTGAGATCAGGTCAGCTGGAGTTATGGCCAGTGATTGGCGAGAGTATAGCACAGGACCAGACAAGGGGTCAGCTGGTCTAAGCTCAGTCACAGGGAACCTAAATTAAAACTAGAAGGTCTATCCCTGGGGGAAAGAGCCATCTGTCTTCACCTAGCAGTTGTTTCTTCCAGGAGCATTTTGAGACCCGCTAAGATCTGATCTTTAAACCTGTGCCAAGTTCCAACTGCACCCCTCCTTTCCCCTCCTCCCCCAGCTCAGGCGTGGTGTGTGGACAGTGCAGGACAGAGACTGCAAAGAGGTTTTTTTTTGTTTTTTTTTTCATATTTTTGGAGATGAGAAGTCAAGGCAATTGGGTTTAAGTGACTTGCCCAAGGTCACACTGCTAGTAAGTGTCAAGTGTCTGAGGCCAGATTTGAACTCAGGTCCTCCTGACTCCAGGGCCGATGCTCTACCTACTGTGCCACCTGGCTGCCCTCAAAGAGTCTTTAGGACAAGGGTTCTTATACTTTTTTTGCATCATGGGCCCCTTTAATGAGCTAGTGAAGCCTGCAGATCCCCTTCTTAGAAAGATATTTTTTAAACAATAAAAGGAAGTGCAGTTAGGTCTCAATGGGTACAAATAATGACTCCCATAAAGTGGTCACATGTATTAGAATCTGCCATGTCTTAAGTTGTAATTATATCAGATATGGTCATTAGTTTTAGCCCAATGGAAATATGCATTTGAATTGAAATTTAAATAATGTGACCACTTTACAGTAGGGATGCATTATTTGCACTAATGAGGACCTAGCTTGCTAAATTTCAGTTAGAGGTTAATGAAAATGAAGATGCCATTTTTCCCATTTAAATTCATGGACACCTCTGAAATCTATGTCCCTACCCTTTGGAGTCTGTGGAGCTCACTTTAGGACCACTAGGCAAATGGCTATATCTATGATCCTAGAAGAATCTAGAAGTTTCTGTCCCTAGGAAATATGGTCAACTCCCTCTACACATTTTATTCCCCCATTATTATAGTGACTGTCTGCCTCTGTTCACTCTTCAAGAATATGTCTTGAGTTTTCGCAGACAAGGCTATGTGGAAAGAAAACCATGCTAGGGGTTAAAAGACCCAGAATTTTGTCTGGATCTGCCAATAGCTACCTAAGCAAGTCACTTCTAAAAAATCTCCTAGGTCCCTTCCAGCTTTAAAGCCTGTGAGTCTATGTTCCCATATTGTTAAGGGCTGAGAGTCTCACATATTGGGGAAGATTATCTGGACTACATCTCCCTGAAGACTGGTCCCATAATATGGTAAGGTCACCCAAAGTGTGCTCTGATTAGGTGAGAGTGTTTTCAACAAAATGAATTTCAAAGAAGCTATGTCTTTCAAGGAATGGTGATATGTGGGTGGTAATAGGCAATGAACATGGGGACAGCTGAGAAGAAAGATCTAGACCATGCTGGTGGTGGCATGAGATGCAATAAGAGTGTCCATCTGGTTACTGTGTCACTAGAAACTAGTGCCATTGAGATTGCCACTCCAACAAAGCCAGAGTCATCTAGGCTGCCACTGTGCCGAGATGCAAAGAGTTAAGTGAGACTAAGCAAGGGGGAGTGTTTCAGACACTGATCTCTGACACCTGTGCTGTGAGTTTGAAGTAATGCTTCCCTCCTTTGCTATGTTGGGAAACAGAGAAGTTAACCTAGGAACATTTATGATCTTATTCAATTCCTTGTTGTTTCTTTTGTATGCAATTTTAGTTAAATGTCTTCTGCTCCAATTTCATATGTCACCTGGTCCATTCTGGGAAAGAATCTTGAGATAGGGGCTTGGAGCAAGCAGTTTTAATGGATACTAACCCAAAACAGGACATCAAATCTGGACATTAAAGATTTATCTCAGAGTCATGTGGGAACTTGTGGGGAACCCATGCTACATACATAAAGTAAGTCCCTGTTCCCTGGGAGCTCATCTTTAAAATAATTCTTGTAGACACAGCAGAACAACATACGCGTATAGCAGAATTTTAAAAGAATGGATAATGAGGTACGTTTATCCCTAAAATTTTATTATTTTTACTTCAAAAATGTCATGGTTTCAACAGTGTGGGTCCTTCCTTCACCAATATTGATTACAATCCCTTCACATAGCAAACAATTCTTCATGAGTTACAATGGACAAAAATTCATCACTTTGTGTCCAACCTGCTGATAATGCACCTCTGCAAAATTAGGTAGGTTGGTTCTTTAGAACAGATATCATTGGGCTCATATTTGAAGACTTTTCAACTTGGTACTACCTGCTAGTCCTTGGGATCTTCTAGTACAGCCTTCCTAAGAATCCAAGCAAAAGAAAATGTGGTATACAGTAACAGTAATATTGTTCTAAGAACAACTTTGAATGACTAAGTCATTTTGAGTATTATAAATACTCAAATCAACTACAAAGGACCTTATGAAGGAAAATGCTATAAACCTCCAGAGAAAGAACTGATAAATAGAAGTATGTATAGTATTTTTTCCACATATATACGTATTTGTGTCCAATGGTACCCTGCTCTAGGGTGGAGTGGGGATGGAAAGAGAAAAAAAATTAAAAGTACATGGCAGAGAACAAAAGGAAACTCAGAAAGAAGCATAGAAAGCAGGGTGGCTTTGAAAATGATGACTAGCATTTATTACATAGTTTTACAAAAAAAAAAGTAAACAGTGTGAAATGGACATTCATGGCTTTATATTGAATACTCTTTTATGCTGTGCTATGTACATGGAAATGTTCTCTTTGTCTTTTTGTATTGAAGTTCAAAGTGAACAAATATTTCTTAAAATATTAATTAATAAAAGGAACCCAAGGTCACCCCTATGTCATAAAGAGGCATTAGAAGACTTTAGTGGAAGTCTCTATTGGATATCCATCCAAATGCATGTTGAAAGCTGGACACGAAACATTCTTCATCCACTCAGTCCCAGTTAAAATCCCACCTTCTATGGGAAGCCTTTGCCAGTCCCTCTTAATGTTAGTACATACCATGGGTTGATTATTTCCTATTTGTGCTGTATATAGCTTGTTTGTACATAATTGTTTGTGTATTGTCTCCCTCATTAGATTGTGAAATCCTCAAAGGCACGGACTGACTTTTGCCTTTCTTTGTATCCCTACCACTTGGCATAGTACCTGGCACATAGCCTAATAAATGCTTATTGACTGACTATTGATAGCATAGTCAAGGAATTACAGCATTGGAGGGTGTAAAGTACCCCTTGGCCCTGCATAAATGAGAAAGCTTTTTTCTGGGGAAAAGCTATGAGTTAAGCTATCATATGCCATGTAGTCCTATAGCAATGGGACGGCAAGATTCCTGGTGACATTTCACCTACCCCCTCCAAGCATCCTCTGACCAGACGAAGAAAGACAATTCCCACCTATAAAATGAAGAGATTGAACTCAATGGCTTCTAAGGTCCCTTACAATTCTAAATCTATAGCTTATCATTTAAACCCAAAGGTTGATTATAGTTCTGTTGACATCCCAGCTCTACCAAACCCTCTTCCTTTCTCTTCTTTCCTTTCCCTCTTTTATTATTTTAGTGTCTGTGTAGGATGAGCCTCCTACACTATTTGCAGACCTTTCTTTGACCCATTAACCGAGAGCAACTGTTGGGGAAACACCTGCTCACTAGAAGTGTCTTCACAGGCTTCCTTTTGCTGTGGCAATTTCTTATTTGTGGAAGTGTCTCAATTCCCTGTAGTCCACAGTGCACATACCAATCTGCCTACATGCCCAAGGGCAGACCTGTTATACCCAAACAGCTGAAATCCATGTACCTGGCTTTAGCAAAGGCAATAAGAGCAAAGCCTTGGGCAGTTTGCAGACTAAATAAACCTGATAGGATGATAGGGTGCCTTTCTGATCCACGTAAAGTATCCCTACTTTTCATTGAGGTACACCTGGTTAAAATAGAGTCATACAGCTCCATGACCCCATTTATGGTTTCCTTGGCAAAGATACTAGAGTGGTTTGCTGTTTCCTTCTCCAGGTCATTTTACAGATGAGGAAACTGAGGCAAATGGGGTTAAGTGACTTGCCCAGGGTCACATGGCTAGTAAGTATCTAAAGCTAGATTTGAACTCAGGAAGATGAGTCTTCCAGACTCCAGGCCAAGAACTCTATCCACTGGGCTATCTAGCTATGCCTCCTCCTAGGGATATCACACTATTATTCAGCCCATGTTGTTAGATGTTTAGAATACATGGCATCAGAAACACGGATGGAAAGAAAACCTGGGATATTTCCCAATATTTTCCTTCTGTAACCTCAGGCCAAAAAAAAATTAAGTGCCTCTCCTCTCACTTATTTAATAGAGTCTTATTTTTGTATTCCTCACTGTGTACGGGTAGGATAAGCTGAGTCATCTTATTGAATTTAAGTTCTAGGATGTAGGCTAGGGGACAGGAAGCACTGTTATGATGTCAAATGGGGTGGAAGGGGCAGGAGAGAGGACTAATGTGCAGAGGATTTCTGGCAGCCATTAGAGCCCAGATAGATGGAATTCGGAAGCTTACCTGCTAATGAGGCTTACCCTCTTGTTATTCTAGGTTCACTGAATTCACATAGAGGAAGAAATATGAAGGATATATATTGTAAGGGTGGGGTCAAGTAAATCAGTCAAATTACCCCACCCTGCCTAAGGTAAGAGAGAAAATGCCATGCCCTGGTGCCTTAACTAGGTGGAAATACAACTCAATTGAATCACATTGAAGGCATCCCAACTAAATGAGAAAAGACCTCCCTGATGATGGCAATGCTGTTGTTGTTCAGTCGTTTCAGTCGCGTCTGACTCTTCGTGACCCTGATCAGCACATTTTGGTTCATGATCCAGGCAAGAGCTAGAAGGACCATGGTGTAGTCCAGATAGCTCTGGTGACCATTTGTTGTAGTTGTTAGTGGGAATGACTAAGGAGGGGCAGATGACCTTCGGGATCTTTGACCTCACTGATGTGGTTAGAAATGCTGAATATCAGAATTACTGATGAGCCCAGGCAGCCTTGCAAAGAACGCCTTGCCACATGCAGCACTCAGCCTCTGTCTTTAAAGAGTTTACAATCCAGCAAGGGAGACAGAACTGAATGTGTATGAGCAAATAAGTGAACAAAATATGATCCACAATAATTCCTCCCAAGAATGTCCCTCTCACCTTCTTTTTCTCCTTTCCATTCCCAACCTTAACACTTTTGCTTTACAAAACACCAAGATTCTGTGATGATTGGTTGACTTGGTTGATCGTGCCTCAGCATACCTACTTTCTAGGACCTTCAGCAGTGTTGATTCTGGCTCAACTCTTTGGACCCATTTTCTCTCTGCCCCACCTAACTGATTCGTCTTATATAATGACCTATGATCTCCGTACTGGATTGCCTTTTTTTTCTTTTAAGAGATATTTATTTCAAAAACATAGCAAGTCAAAAGTATAAATATTTCTCCCCAACTCCTAGAAATCACCTCTACCACCTCCCTTCTACCATTTCAGTCTGGGGGTGGGGGTGGAGAATGTAGTTTCTATATATTATTGGCCCCACCAAGTTCATATCCAAATATAACAGCAATACTTGGATGAGTGTCACAGGTACTAATGGACTGGGATCCTGCAGGTTATACTCTTTGAGGCATCAATGCTAGGTTGACTCTAAAATCTGGCCCAGGCTCCACTCCTGGACCAGTGTCAAAATGGTTGGGAAGACCTTTAGGACCTCTCCCCTTTTAGTGGTATTGACTTTCTTTTCTCACCAGAATGGAAGACGTCAAATGGAAAGGATCATGTTCTATGGATTTTGATTACTTTGCTACTTAAGACTATGGGAATAGAATCAAATAATAAATAATTCTTAGGTATAGTACATTATCTAATATCCAATTGCTCAATCTGAGGCAAAACTTAGTGAATGGAAAAGTGAATGACAGGAGAACAGAATGAATTAGGGCACAAATTTTCCTTAAGATACTTTGTCAGAACCTCTCTTAGCTCACATGCAAATCAGATTCACCCCTAACATTTCACAGGTCCTTGTTATTTCAAAGAGCCATGGATTGATTGCTATTTGGTAGGTGACAAATTAAAAGTTTATTTTGTGGTCAAATAGGGACTAACAGGAAGACCAACCCCATACAAATAGGAGGTCTAAAACCAGATGTAAACACACATCTGGGCAAAGAGAGGTAAGGGCACCCTGTGTACAATGCTTTTGACTGCAGTGAGCTGTATTGTACTGGTACATTCAGTCTGTCTATTTTTCAAGGACAGCGTCAAGTCTAATCTCTTCAGTAAAGTCTTTGGTGACCACTCTAGCCCTCTAGAGCTCACTCTGTGACCTCCATCCATTGTTCACTTGATTTGGGCTTATTGATCCAGTCCTTCTTGTGCAGGGATGTGTCGCTTGACACTTAGCTAAGCTAAAGGTTCAAAGGACCCAGAAAGAGACAATAAAATGTAAAGGTATTCTGCACCTCAGCAAGTCAACTAACTATATATGCAAAAGTCAGCAGAAACAATGAATTTCCCTCCAGGGCAAAAATGATCATTTTCTCCAGTTACTCATCTATATAAAATAAAAAATCTGGGAAGTGTAACAGGCTGATCACCATTAATAATAGTAATAGTAATGATAATAATATTGATAGGTAACATTTATATAGTCCTTACTAGGTGCCAGGAACTATGCTAAGTGCTTTACAATTACAGTTATCCCTTCCCCACTGAGGAAGTTAGGGACAGAATGCTACTCCCTTCTCCCCCATCTGGAGATCTGGGTAAAATTTTTTGGCCCTCCCTGCATACCAAAGAAGTCTGAATTTTTTCTTTTTCTTTTATGGGGTGTTTACATTACCTCATTGTACTTTATTGTACATTATGGCTTGCTCTACAAGAAAGTAATGGAAAAGGGGATGGGGAGGAGTGGGGTGACAGAAGGGAGGGCTGACTGGAGAACAGAGCAATCAGAATATATGCCATCTTGGAGTGGTGGGGAGGGTAGAAATGGGGAGAAAATTTGTAATTCAAACTTGTGAAAATTAATGCTGAAAACTAAAAAAATAAATAAATAAATAATCGTTTTTTTAAAAAAGAAAATACTGCCTTAAAAATTAGAATGGAGTAAATGGAAGCTAGTGACTTTATGAGAAATCAAGAAATTATACAACAAAACCAGAAGAATGAAAAAATGGAAGACAATGTGAAATATCTCACTGGAAGAACCACTGACCTGGAGAATAGATCCAGGAGAGATAATTTAAAAATTATTGGACTGCCTGAAAGCCATGATCAAAAAAACAGCCTAGATGTCATCTTTCAGGGAATTATCAAAGAAAACTGCCCTGATAGTCTAGAAAAATATAGAAATTGAAAGAATCCACTGATAGTCTCTTGAAGAAGATCCCAAAAGGAAAACTCCTTGGAATTTTGTAGCCGTATTCCATAGTTCTCAGGTCAAGGAGGAAATATTGCAAGCAGCCAGAAAGAAACAATTCAAGTATTGTGGAAACACAATCAGGATAACACAAGATCTAACAGCTTCTACATTAATGGATTGAAGGGCTTGGAATATGATATTCCAGAGGTCAAAGGAGCTAGGATTAAAACTAAGAATCACCTACCCAGCAAAACTGAGTATAATACTTCAGGGCAAAATACAGATTTTCAATGAAATAGAAGACTTTCAAGCATTCTTGATGAAAAGATCACAGCCGAATAGAAAATTTGACTTTCAAATACAAGAATCAAGAGAAGCATGAAAAGGTAAACAAGAAAGAGAAATCACAAGAGACTTACTAAAGTTGAACTTTTTGTTTACATTCCTATATGGTGGAAAGATGATATTTGTAACTCATGAGACCTTTCTCAGTATTAGGGTAGTTGAAGGGAATATACATATACATATAGACAGAGGGCACAGAGTGAGTTGAATATGAAAGGACGATATCTAAAAAAATAAAATTAAGGGATGAGAGAGGAATATATTGGAGAAGGAGAAAGGGAGAGATAGAATGGGGTAAATTATCTCACATAAAAGTGGCCAGAAAAAGCTATTATAATGGAAGGAATGAGTGAATCTTGCTCTCATCTGATTTGGCTTAAGGAGAGAATAACATACACACTTAATTGGGTATCTTACCCTACAGGAAAGTAGCAGGGAGGGGATAAGAGAGAGGGGATGACAGAAGGGAGGGCAGATTGGCGGAGGAGGTAATCAACAGCAAATACTTTTGACAAGGGACAAGGTCAAGGGGGAAAACCGAATAAAGGGGGACAGGATGGGATGGAGGGAAATTTAGTTAATCTTTCACAACATGACTATTATGGAAGTGTTTTGTGTAGCGATACATGTATAACCTGTATTTAATTGCTTGTTTTCTCAAGGAGAGTGGGTGGAGAGGGAAGAAGGGAGAGAATTTGGAACTCAAAGTTATAAAAACAAATGTTAAAAAAAAGTTGTTTTTACACACAACTGGGAAATAAGATATACATTCAGTGGGGCAGAGAAATCCATCTTGCCCTACAGGAAAGTAAAGGGGAAGGGCATAAGAGGGGGAATGAGGTGATAAAAGGGAAGGCAGACTGTAGAAAGGGGCAATCAGAATACATGACATCTTGGAGTGGGGGGCAGGGTAGAGATGGGGAGAAAATTTGCAACTCAAAATCTTGTAGAAATGAATGTTGAAAACTAAAAATAAATTTAAAAAAGAATAGTACTAATCTCTTTTTTTTTTCCTTTTTAACAAAGGATAACTATTACACCTGGAGTTCAGTGAGACCATGAAAGGATATTGATGTCTAACATGGAGGAGGTCTATTTGTTTATTCCCAGGGTGAGAGAAATAGTCAAAGAGGGAATAATATTGTTACTCAATTATTCTTGAATATTAATTCAAAATGTATTTAATATCTCTTCTACTCATTCATAAATATCTGAAATCATCTTGGGGTAAAGAACCATGTCAGAGGGCATGGGGGACTATGCCATTTTGGATATCTCTCTCTAGAAATGGCTTAGGTATAAATGAATAAAAGTTGTTTCTGATCAACTTGAGGCCAAAATGCAGATTACAGTAATATTAATATTTTTTTTCTTTGATAGGAGCTAGCTCTGCAGCCAACTGACCTATTTCACTCAGCCTTGCCACAGATTAACCAGTCCAGCTGTGACACCCTATGGTCTGTGTGGAGCTAACTGAGCTGACCAATGGAGCAATTTATCCATCACACGCTGGATCCCATAATGAATTTCACAAAGCATTGCAATTGTAGTGTTGGTGAGTTGCATTATTCACATGTGTTCCCTACACATATGTCACACAAGAGCCAATTATTAAATTTTAAGTATGAATATTTATACTTTGGAAATCAGCAAAGGCTACAGACCAGGGTTTACTTTATTGTTTTATTGATCGTCTAGCCTCAAGAAAGTGATGGAGAAAATATTAATAATGCAAATTAAACTTAAAAGTATATTGTGGATACATTTTTTCCTATTGTTAAACATTTACTAGAACATCCCTGGAAGGGACCCAGAGGAGATATTTTCTACCTACAACTTTCCATCTTGGATGCTTTTACTAGCAAAAATTAGCATTTTTCTCTTTTGTTCTAGATTGTAATTAGACCATCTGTTTTCTGATGTATTTCCTTTATAAGTCATATCAGTTCCTGATAACTCTCACTTGATAGAATGCTTAAATATTGATGTTTGTTATATTATTGCATACATTACAAGTACAGAAGCTGATAGGAACAATATGGTTGTTGTATCTTTTAAGCACTGATGCCTCCCCAGTGCAGCCAGAGCCACATAGAACCTTTGTTGAAGGGTAAGGACTTAAAAAAGAACTGAGAGAATTTACAAGATACTATTGAAATTTTGCAAGAAGAAAAGTATTCAGTTAGTAATATGAGGTAAATGATAAAACACTGTTTTCTTTAAGTCACCATGAGGATGGAAGTTCCTGGTAGGATGGAGTTCAGAAAATATTTGGAAACAGGCTTCTAACAGAGGATGAAAGGGTTAAGACTGTCGATATGGGGGGGTGGAGCCAAGATGGCACTGTGAAAGGAAGGAACTACTGGAGCTCTCTCACAAATTCTGTCAGATATGTCTAAAAAAGCGAGTCTGAGCAGATATGAGAGAGTTAGAAGCCACTAGTAGACTGAGAGGAGTAGGAGCACCAGGCATGCACAAGGGCACCAGAGCAAACCAACCAGGAACAGCAGAGGAATCCAGCCAGAGTGCTGGTCTGGGAGAGCACTGGGCAGGCAAAACACCAGAGCAGGAACAGGCCCAGGGCGGAAGTACTGGCTATGGCCGAGATCGAGCCCCAGGCCTTTCAACCCATGACGGGAGTCTATTGGAGTGCAGATCTCGCAGCTGCAGGAGCAGCTAGCCTGGAGGCCTCCAACCCACAGTCTTAAGGTTTGAAATTTGCCTTCTTGAGCTTCTGGGAGCCATGATGTCCAGGTAAAAACGGCTCTCATCCCTCCCTTGAATAAACCCAGAGAATACTACCTCAGGAGAAATGGAGGAGCCAGAAATGGGGCTTCAGTAGAGAGAGAAGTTGAGGAGAGGGCTCTGCTTGTGGTGGCAGAAGGAGACTAGTGCAAGAAGAGAGGTGTTCCAGCAGCCCTCAGTAGAACAATGAGAGTAACTGAGCCCTAGTGGGGTGGAGCTAACAAATGTCATGGCCAGGACCTCAGACGTGGATTTGAACAGAAGTGGCAGACACCAACACAGACAGCAGCTGAGACCACCACTGCTGTAGAGCAGTCCTAGGGGGAAGAGGAGACCCCCAGCAGCCAGACTACCCCTCCCCCACACTTCACGAAACTGGAGGCCATAGAACGTAAAGCTAGATCCCAACACAAGAAACTTGGGACAGAGCCCTCTGAGCCTCAGAAACAGAGATCCACTTTATAAGTCAGGAGGAAAAAAAAACGCCATGAAAAAACACACTAAAAAGCCAAAGACCATTGATTTATATTATGGAAACAAGGAAGATCAAAATACCAATTCAGAAGAGGACAGCATGGGCACCATACCCACATCTGAAACCTCAAAATGGAAAATAAACTGGTCTCCAGACCAAAAAGCATTCCTGGAAGAACTCAAAACCAAATTAGGAAGGTAAATGGAAAAAATGGAAAAAAATTCACTGAGGAAAACAAATCTTTAAAAAGTAAAATTGGTGAAATGGTTAAGGAGAATCAGAGTGTAAATGGAGAAAATGTCTCATTGAAAAGTAAAATCAACTAAGTGGGAAAGGAGATAGAGAAGATAAAGGAAGAAAGCAATACATTAAAAATTAGAATTGGGCAAGTAGAAGCTAATGACTCTATGAGACATCTAGAATCAGTCAAACAAAATCTAAAGAATGAAAAAATAGAAGAAAACATGAAATATCTGATTGGAAAAACAACTGACCTGGAAAATAGATCCAGGAGAGACAATTTAAGAATTATTGGTCTTCCTGAAAGCTATGATGGAAAAAAAAAAGAGCCTGGACAGTATCTTCCATGAAATCCTTAAGGAAAATTGCCCAGAGGTCCTAGAACCAGAG
>CM053626.1:164410505-164430025 GCA_028646595.1 Phalanger gymnotis
CACTTTATGGGTTCTGCAGCTCTAGAATTGGTTCAGAGCCATTGTTTTATAGGTTTTTGGAGGGACTTGGTGGGGAGCTCACGCCAGTCACTGCTTCCCAGCCGCCATCTTGGCTCCGCCCCCCACAATCCTATTTCAAAGATGAGGTAATTGAGTTTCTGAGAGATTAAATAAGCTGCCCAGAGTCACATGACTATGTCATGGGAAATCAGGATTCAAATCTAGGTCGGCTGACTCCAAGTCTATACCACATTACTCCTTTTATGCATAATCTGGATTAGACTAAAGTCCCTTCCAAATCTCAAATTCTATAATTCTCTGCAATCATTTTTCCTTCTTCCTTGGGCTTAAGTTTCCTCTTTTGTGAAATGTGAGAGTCCAATGAGATGAATTCTATGATTTTATGATTCTAGGAGAAGCCAGAGGTTATTTCACGATGAGGGTCTGGCAGATTGACTCATAAAATCCCTAAAAGAATAACTGAAGTTTCCCTTGTTATGACATAAACAGGGAAGTTACCATTTCTCAATTCTCACTGGTGTTTGGGTCCTCCATAGGCCACCATCACTCAGGAATAAAATGTGTGTCCTAGGTCCCAGAATTCTCCCTTTCCTCTTCTTCTTAGGTGAGACCTTATGTTTTACTAACCTGAGGAAGAATTCAGGGGAATGATTATATATAGTAAGGAATAGCACTGGTCATGTGCCATTAATTAGCTCAGCATAATTTTAGTTAGTTAGGCTACCACAAAATTAACAGATTGGTTAGATGATCACCAAAATCCTTTCCAGGGAAGAATGAAGCATAGAGGAAAGAGGACCTGAATTCAAATTCTAGCTTGACTACCTACTCACTGTGTGACTTTGGGCACATCACTTCATCTCTCTGAGACCTTGGTCTCATCTTCAATTTAAGAGAATTGAAACAGATGATCTTTGAGGTCTCTTTTAGACTTAATCTTCTGAGCTCCCCGATTTGGACTTGGCTTTCCCAGAGTGAGACTTGTACCTTTTGACTGTAGCTTCTACAAAAGTAGATTTAGTTGGAACACTAATGCATTGTTGGTGGAGTTGTGAACTGATCCAACTATTTCGGAGAGCAATTTGGAACTATGCGCAAAGGGCTATAAAAATGTGCATACCCTTTGACCCAACAATACCACTTCTAGGGCTGTATCCCAAAGAGATTATACAAATGGGAAAAGGACATACATGTAAGAAAAATATTTATAGCAGCTCTTTTTGTGGTGGCCAAGAACTGGAAGCTGAAGAGATGTCCATCAATTGGGGAATGGCTGAACAAGTTGTGGTATACGAATGCAATGGAATACTACTATGCTATAAGAAATGAAGAGCAGGCAAAAAAATCTGGAAAGATTTATATGAACTGATGCTGAGTGAGGTGAGCAGAAACAGGAGAACATTGTACACAGTTACAGCCACATTGTGTAATGGCTAACTTTGACAGACTTGGATCTTCTTAGCAATGCAAGGTTCTAAGACAACTCCAAAAGGCTCAGGATGGAAAATGCTGTCTGTATCCAGAGAAAGAAATATGGAGTCTGAATGCAGATCGAAGCATACTATTTGCTCTCTCTCCTTTTTGTTTTGTTCTGTTTCTTCTTTCTTGTGATTCATTCCATTAGTTATAATTCTTCTTTACAACATGACTAATGTGGTAATATGTTTAATATGAATGTATACATAGAGCCTATATTAGATTGTATGCCATCTTGGGGAGGGAGGGAAGAAGGGAGAGGGAGAAAATTCAAAACTCGAAAGCTTATGGAACTGAGTGTTCTAAACTAAAAATAAATTAATTTAAAAAAAATTTTAAGCAGATTTAGGATTGTTTTCCTTTGAGTATGATCCTGTGATGCCCCTAATAAATACAAAAGGAACGAAAACGGGCTGTACTCCACCCCCTTCCTTGCATCTTGATGCAAAATGACTGTTTAGTCATTGATAATGGAGGAGAAATCACAGGCTAGAGATTTCCATTGGACCACAGCCCAGAAGGCAGCTTGGGTGCTTGGCAGGCCAATTCCAGGAAAAAGTTTTCCAAGATGGTGGATTATCTACAATTGTTTGCTAAACAAGCAGAACTAAGAGATGGATGGACAGATAGATAGACAGATAGATGGATAGATAGATGGATAAACTGGGTGGATACACTAGATAGATAGATGAATAAACAGACTAAGTATATAGATGGATAGAAAGATCAGATGGATAGACTAGATAGATAAATAGATGACTAGACTGGGTAGATAGATAGACTATATAGGTGGATGAATGGATAGACTAGATAGATACTGATAGACTAGATAGATAGATGAATAGATAGATGAATGGATAAATAGAAGATAGATTGGAATGTGTGCTGGGTACTGTGTAAGTGTCAGGGATATAAATACAAGCCAATAAGGCAATGCCTATCCTCAAGAAACTTACATTTTAATGGAGAAAGACTTCATGTAAAGGGGAGCTAGAAAGTGAGAGGAAGAAGGACACTCAGATGAGAGGAAGGCAGCTGGTAAAAAGATAGAGAAGTCTAGAGGGAATGGAGCCAAGAACAAAGTGACCATGGCCTGCACTATAGCGGTCTGGGCTAGGGACTTAATGATCAGGCCTCAGTGGAGAGGTATCTCCAGTGTGGGGAGACTGTCGGCAAAGGGATTAAGTTTGGAAAAGAAGAAGAGTTGGGGGTAAAACAGAGCTAGGAGGGCAGCCAGTTCATCTCCCCTGCAATTAGAACTACCCAACTAGATGGAACCCAGGCACAGGGAAGGTGATATTCCAGGAGAGGGTAGCCCCCAATGCTAGGAGGGAAAGGCAAAGCCACATTTGGAGGATGGGCTGGGGCATCATTTGCAATGGTGTAGTCATCACAGTTAATATTTACATGACATTTTAAGGATTGCAGACCTGTGAGATAGGTAGTATATTATGATTCCCGTCGAGGAAAACCAAGGTTGAGAATGTTTGAAGTCATATAGCTAGTGATCCTTGGATCTGGGAATGAAAATCAAATCCCCTGACACCAAGTCCAGACTCTCTCCATTACATCATGTTACATAGTCATGGGACTATCAACTTTGGTGGCAGACACCAGTCAGGAGCAACAGGTGGCAGCCAATCTTGAACCATGGATATGAGAAAAAAAGTAGAGACCAGAGAAGGTCTGCTGATAGGGACTAGGCAGCCTAGTATGATGGAAAATACACTGGGTTGGAAGTCCAAGTCATGGCTCTGTCAAAAACTAGCTGTGTGACCTTGGACAAGTCACTTCCTTACCTCTATGCTTCAGTTTTCTCACCTGTAAAATGAAGGTGGACTAGATTACTTTTGAGGTCTCTTCTAGCTCATATCTCATAGTTTGAAACTGAATATCTTCTCTGGGTTCTTTGGACAAAAGGGACTATGAGCATGTTTCTTTGGCTATAGCTGCAAACTGACCACAATCAGTGCCAGCATCATTCAGAACAAAGAACAGTGATAAAGTCAAAAATTCTGATTCTCCTTAGGTTATTCCTCTGGAAAGGAGGGAGTGTGGGAAGAGTGGAAAAGAGCACTGGCCTTGAAGTCAGAAGACCTGGATTCAAGTCCCAGGGTTGGTCACTGACTCACTTGGTGACCAAGTCGCTTCTCTCTGGGATGCATCTGTAAAATGAAGGAGTTGGACTAGATAATCTCTTTAAGATCTCCCCTAGCTCAGGGGCAGCTAGATGGTACAGCAGACAGAGCACCAGTCCTGGAGTCAGGAGGCCCTGAGTTCAAAGCCAGCCTTAGACACTTATTAGCTATGTGACCCTATGCAAGTCACTTAATCCCAATTGCTTTCCCCATATGTCCTATACATATATATTTGTGTTTCAACAATCTGGCTAGCAGCTTCTGTGGGGGTATAAGATCCACCCAGAAAGCACAGGTTCTTTTGATCTGCTTAACTAAGGAAAGCAAGGTGAAGGGGTTGACAAGCTTACTTTAATTCAGCATACAAATATCATCTACTTAGCTCAGGTGAAAAAGACCAGCACACTGAACTTCAGAACCAAAATACAAACAAATTACAAACATCAACAGAAAGACCTTGTCTGATTCAAATCCCAATGCATAGTTGCCAGAGTTCAACAAAGTCTCAGCATCCGGGTTTACAAGCTGGAGGGCTCCTTAGCTACAGCTGCCCGGAGTTTCCTCATCAACACCATCTCAAGAGCCCTGCACAAATGGCTCTGTTCTCCCTTCTTATAGGGCTTCAGACATTATCAAACATCATCTGAATGACCAGAATTTAGGCTGCTATGATTGGTTCTTGAGTTAGCCCCTCCCATTAGGATCCTGGGAGGTTCACATCCACATAGATTAGGTTTACACCTAATAGGGCATGGCTCTGGAGTTAATAATTCCCCTTAGCAAGCCCCACCTTGGGTGCCACCCCAGTCACCAATCCATACCCACATAGGTTCCACACCTAATAGGGGTTTGGGCCTGGGGCTTAGCACCTAGTAAGACTTAATGAAATACACTGAATTACTCAAAGAAAACAAATGCCATTTTGCTTACCAACACAATTTGTATAAGAAAATGTATACGTATAAGAAAGCAAGAGCTTTCCTAGTCCAGACTTCCTGTTTGCTACTTGATGTTCATTAAGCCCTTGGGTCTGGTCCAAGGCTAGGCACCTGGGTGGAACTAGAGATTTAGGAAGCCAAGCTTTTGGCAGTCATTCAGGGTGGGACACCCACCCCCAACAGGCTAGGTCAGTAGCTGTTTCCAGGCCACCAGGCAGAGTGTTCAGGGAATTGAACCAATGCTCCCTTCCTGTCTAGAAATGAGAAAAATAGGCAAGTTCCATCAGCAGTTAATTCCATTGCTTTTGTGGAGAGTCTGCCCTTTATCTCCCTAATTAGGTCTAGAATCTTCAAGAATGGGGTCTGGGCCAAGCCTCTAGGTCCAGGCTCAGCTGTAATGTCCCTGGGTTTCTGAGATTTTTGGTCTGTGTGCTTTAAGAACATCGCCAAAGCACATGGGCAATGTACTGATGTCTGCATGGGACAAACATATATGAATGCTTGCTGTTGAGTAGTTTCAGTCAGGTCTGACTCTCTGAAGATACTGGAGTGGCTTGCCATTTCCTTCTCCGGCTCATTTTATAGAAGATGAACTGAGGCAAATAGGGCTAAGTGACTTGCCCAAAGTCACATAGCTAGTAAGTGTCTGAGGCCAGATTTGAACTCAGGTCCTCCAGACTCTAGAGATGGCTCTCTATCTACTGCATCACCTATCTGCCCACATATATGAATAGACCTTGTATACATCAGGTCCAGGAAGGTCTTATAGATCCATAGAGATTGCTCAATTTTGAGGCACTGGTGCATGGGAATGGCTAAATACTCAAAGGACGCAGCCAGCAAAGTTAAAACTAGAAGTTTCTAGTACCTGGAGCAAATTCATTTCAGTGGGGGCAAAGGAAGACCCCAGGCTATACCAAAGCTACTACTGAAGAGGTTGGGCATGCCCTGGGTATCTGTGTGGAAGGGGTGCCCAGACCAGGTGGCAAGAGAAAAGCATTGTGCTTCAGCTGGCAAGTCTTGACAGTAACAGTGGAAAAAGGCAAGTCTCCAGAGATGAATAGAACCCTACTGAGGGTGTGGATGGTGTGCAATAGGGAGGGAGGTAAGGCAGAGCGAGGAAGTATGCCTCACCCCTACTGGTATTGGCACCTTGGAGGCAAAGTCCTGCTCTCCCCTACCTAGTTATAGCTCTGCCATCCAGTCAGTTTTCCATTGTGGGGAGGGCAATCAAATCTAACTCCACAGGGAGCGGTTTAGGGTGAGATTAAAGTAGCAAGGATTGGGAGAGATCTACATATTTTTATATGAAATCAATAACATGAAAATTATATGCAAATTATCATTTGGGGTAAATGTTTTCTCAGGAGGAGGTTGGCAGGAAGGCAAAGGATCTAGAAGAACCCTAGCACTTTTTATTATATTGTATAATATAAAATTTAACTTTGATTTTAAGCATACCAGATCTTTGGGGGTTATGAGCTTCATTTTCTTCGTCTGTAAAATGGGAATGCAATACCTACCTTAGAGAGTTGTTTGAGGAAAATACTTCATAAACCTTAAAGTCAAATGTTAGCTTTCCTTATTATTAGCTCTACCTTTTTGCTTTCTAAAAGGATTCACTATAGGCTTTCTTTAAATAGCTAGCTTTCCTAATGCATTTAAAAATATAATTTGGTTTGCAAAAATTTGATTAACTAAAAATGTATGCAAACCTCTTACATAAAGTGAATTCCATGTGCATTGAAAAAAGCCACCTCCCCTTGCTAGCTCATGGACTCCAGAGTCAGAATCTCCTGGGCCTTCACTGGGTAACTGATTCTTTCTCCAGAGGTCAAGATGGATGAAGATTTCTCCTCCCAGGTGAAGAAGATTGGTCTGGCCATGGGGACATCCCTATCAGACAAAGACATTGACATGTTGCCGTCAGACATGAGGCACCATGGTAAGGCGTGGGAGTTAATGCAGATTAACCAGCCTCCCCAGCTGTGCTCCATGCAGAACTGGGGAAAAGCAGAGCCTGGACAAGGCATCTCTGTATTCTCCAAGCAAGGTTTTAAAAATGCCTGTCTTATTTGTGTGACTGTCTGCCTTATGCTTCTGTTACATGGGACCCAAAATACATAACAGTGAGGTAGAGAGCAAAATCTTTTGGCATTAAAGAATTGTTCATTTATGGGGGGAATAGTGTCCTATTCGGTATTCCTCTAGTGTAGTGGCCCAGTCCCAGTTCCGGGCCCTCATCCAATTCCCTGGAACTAATGGACAAATAATTGCACAGCCCCCAAGGTAGGGGTGCGGAGAAACTAAAATCCCATCTTTCACTCCATAGTTTGGCCAAGTCTGGCTGGTTTGTTAGATCATAGATTCCTGGTGCTACTAGCCTTTCTTCAGGCCATTGGCAATAAGAAGTATCTGGCCTATATTTCTGTTCTTCTTCTAGGCACCCAATGCTTATCCCTCACTTCCTCTCTAGAGCCTCTACCCACCAAGGAGGGACCTCAACCCTGAGCTTATTCTCTGAATCTCTTTCCTTGCCTGTTTGAGGGTGGTGTCTCAGTTGGGCCAAGCATGAGTCAAAATACCCTTACCCCATAGACCTTCTCTGACTGCCACCACCTCCAATCTACCTAACAGCTACCCTGCCCTATCGACTCTCCCCTCGGTGGCATGAAAGAAAGCATAGCACATTGAAGGGGCTGAGTTTGAATCCTACCTCCAACTCTTCTACCCCTGGGTCAATCACTTAACCTTTCTGACCCTATTTCTTCATATGTAAATGAGAAGGAAGGAGAGAAACAAGCATTTATTAAGAATGCCCACTCTATTATCTCATTGGTCCTCACATCCACCCTGGGAGGTAGGTAGTACGGACACACCTCAGAGATGCTGTGGGTTAGGTTCCAGATCACTGCGATAGAGTGAGTATTGAAATAAAGCAAGTCTCACAAATTTTTTGGTTTGCCAGTGCATATGAAAGTTATGTTTGCACTATGCTGCATGTAGTATTAAGTGTGCAATAGTGTGCAACCTTTAAAAAAAAACAATGTATGTCTCTTAATTTAAAAAGACTTTATTGCTTAAAAAAAATGCTAGCCATTATCTGAGCCTTTATGAGTTGTAATCTTTTTGCTGGTAGAGAGCCTTGCCTTGATGCTGATGGCTGCTGACAGATCAAGGTGGTGGTTGCTGAAGATTGGGTTGGCGGTGGCAACTTCTTAAAATGAGAAAACAATGAAATTTGCTGCATCAATTTCACTTGAACACTTACAGGCTATTGTAGGGTTATTAATTAGCCTAATTTCAATGTTGTGTCTCAGGGAATAGGGAGGCCTGAGGAGAGAGAGAGTGAGAGAGAGAGGAGACAGAGAGAGGAAAGAGAGAGAGAGAACCACCAGTTGGTCGAGCTGTCAAAACACACACAATATTTGTCAATTAAGTTCTCCATCTTATATGGGCACAGTCCATGGCACCCCAAAACAATGACATTAGTAACCTCAAAGATCACTGATCACAGATCAACATAACAGACGTAATAATGATGGAAAAGTTTGAAATACCATGAGAATTACCAAAATGTGACACAGAGACACGACGTGAGCATGTGCTCTTGGAAAAATGGGGCCAATAGATTTGCTCGATGCAGGGTTGCTACAAACCTTTAATTCATAAAAAACACAATAGCTATGAAGCACAATAAAATGAAGCGTGCCTGTACCATCCCCATTTTACAGCTGAGAAAGTCGAGTCAGACAGAGGTTAAGTGACTTCCCCAAGGTCATAACAGCCAGTCAAAGTCTGAAGTCAGATTTGAACTCAGGACTAGCCCTTTAGTCACTGTGCTCTTTAGCCTCCTCTAATGGAGGTACTAATATTTGCATTGCTAACATATATTGTGCACCATTATTATTCCAGGCTCTTTCAACTACAACAGATTCTTTGAGTACATGCAGAAGTTCCAGACCTCAAGCCAGCAGGAGGAGATCATTCAGAAATCCTTCCAGATGTTGGACAAAGATAAGAGCGGCTTCATTGAGTGGAATGAGATCAAGTAAAGGGCAGGGAGTGGCCCTGGGCCCCATCCTTCCCTCCCTTTGTCTGCCTTCTCCTCCACTCTTGCCTCCTCTAATCCCAGAATCTTAGACCATCTAAGCCAGAAGGGAGGTCAGCTATCACCCAGGACTACCTCTCCATTTTCCAGATGAGGCCCACAGAGAGGCAGTGACTGGCCAAAGGTCATGTGATCATTTAAGTGGGCAGTCATTGTTGGAGCTGGGAGTAAAATATGTCTACGGACTCTTTTTACTATGCCCCACTAGCCCCACCAAGGCTCTGGGATAGGTGATACCCCTCCCTACAAAATTCACAGCTGCAGGTTCCTCCCTTTAGGGGCTTGGAGGTTACACATACTATTGATGTGGAGGGGCATAAAAAGATTCACAGACAATGGGAAGAAAATGCGCAACTCAACAGGAACACATACTCTCTTTCTCTCTTTCCCCCTTTGTTTTACTTGGTCTGTTCTTCCTACCCACATAACCTCCCTTCTCCTGCCTCCTATCTGCCTCTATGTACCTAGGAGGACAGGACAGTAGAAACAGGCATTACCCCATTCTTCTCATCTGTTCACTCACCATCCCCAAGTAGCCTTGGCTGTGTCCACAGCCTCTTCTGGGAGTAAGAAAACCAATAGGCAACTTAGATCCAAAGCTCTGAGAACATCCCATATCTCTTTTACTCCACCTTTTCCAAAGCTTCCCATTCTCTGAGGTCCAGGGGTCTCTGCTTCACAGGTACATCCTGTCCACCATCCCCAGCACTGTCCCTGCAGCCCCCCTTACAGATGAAGAGGCTGAGGCTATGATCCAGGCAGCTGACACAGATGGAGATGGACGGATCGACTTTGAAGGTTGGGAGTATGGGGACTGAAGGGAAAGAGGTGGGACAGCTTCTGTGGGTGATGGTGAATAGGGGAATGAGGAGAGAAACTAATTCCCAGTTCTGCAGTGACTGGCCTGACTCCCAGGCAATCCACTCCCAGCTCAGGTCCCAGGGTCCTCCCAGCCTATCCTCCACACCTCTCTTTGATTTACATGTCCTCAGAGCACATCTGCCAGGCTGCAGAATTGGGAGATACCTTGGAGGTTACTTAGACAAATAAATCCCTGCCCAAAGGATAAATCCTATTTACCATACCCTTGATAAAAGGTCAGCTTGCTTCCACTTGAATGCCTTCAGAAAAGAAAACTTACTACTCCTAAGGCCGTCCATTCCATTGCTAACCAGCTCTCAATGATAGGGAATTTTTCCTTATGTTGATTCAAAGTCTACTTTCCTGTAACTTCAACTCCCTTGTCTTAGTTATCATCCTTAGGACCAAGCCTCAAGAAACATTTACTAATCACCTACTATGTGCAGAACACAGAGATGAAACAAAGTTTAAAGAAGACGTCATCCCTGACTTTAGAGAACTTACATGTGGTTAACTCTAATATATGAGTTCATTGAACTTTCTGAGCTTCAGTTTCTTCACATGGGGGAGAAAGAAAGGAAATAAGCATTTCTTGAGCATCTACCATGAGCCAGTCACTGTGCAAAGCACTTTAGAAATATTGCCTCACTCTACCCTCACAACAGCCCTGTGAGATATCTGCTAGCCTCATTTTACAGTTGAGGAAACTAAGAGAGACAGAGGTTCAGACAGAGGCCAGAGAATTGAACTCCTATCTTCCCGAGTCCAGGACCAGCCCTCTATCCACTGTGCCATCTACCTCCCTCATATGGAAAAGAATACCTGAATTACCTTTGTGATGAATGAAAAACCCCAAGAGACAGAGTTTCTGGGTAATTAGTAACCAATTTATTAATTAAGCTAGCTGGCAATGAATAAATTGATGGCCAGTGGTTTCTCTTGGTAACCAAAGGAAGCCTGAAAGTTATAAACAATCCTTGGAAGGGAATGCCCTTGACAAATGAAAATCACCTCTAATTGGTGGTCATTTAATGAGGAGGTGGGCTAGAACAGAGGTTGATCATGAGACTCAGCCACCTCCAACAATCTGACAGGGGAATCCACCTTCATTCAGACCACTCTGGTTGGTTTTCTCTTTTGTGAGCCAAGTCACCCTAAATGGTAATGGAAAGAGTACAGGGATAGGGGCTTTTTTCCCAGGATAAGAACTTGGATTCTCTTTATACCCTAAAGAGAAGTAAAGTCTCCTAGTTGGTTGGGGTCCTGTCCAAAATTGAAGATCATGTTCCTTGAGGGTAGGGGTAATCTCATCTATCAGTCATGTCCTTTAGAGGCTGACTTTTTAACAAGAACTAGGTGTTAATGAGGAAATTGAGAAGAAAAGCCTGGATCCCAATTTAATCTTTGGTTATTAATATAATAGTAATTTCTCTAATCTTACAAGATCACCATTGCCAGCAAATGAGAATGCATACTTTCAAGTGTTGTACAAATGTCAGTTATTATTATTATTAGAGAGTTGTAGAAGAAATGCTATCTGAAGTTCATGGGTGAAGGTCATTATTGACAGATGGGATCAGGAAGGGCCTCATGAAGGTGACAGCATTTGATTTAGGCTTTAAAGGAAGGAGTTTAACAAATTTAAAGTAGAACAACCCAGTAGAACAAATTTAAAGTAGAACTCATGGTCCTGTAGACTGAATGAACAGGAGTAATATGAAATGAGACACCAACTTGTAGAGGTCCTCCAATACCAGGCAAAGGAGTTTGAACTTGGAAGGCAATAGGGAGCTATGGAAGACTTTTTGATCAGGGGAGTGACATTGTCAGATCCAGATGAAAGGAAGGTAGAAAGTGCTATAAAGCAGTGATGTCAAAGTCAAATAGAAGGGATGGGGCACCAAATGGGACATGAAGATCCCTGCAGGCCTTATATTGACTTAGAAAACCACATATTAACATTATCTGTGTTCTACTGGATTTTTATTTATTTTGTTAAATATTCCCCAATTATTTCCCCATTGGGGGCACCAAGAGTAAAGTAATCAGAATTCTTAGCCTCCATAGAGGAAATGGAAAATTTATGTGGGGGGTGAGGATGCTTTTTCTATTGTGTGGGCAGATGGAATGAAGGAAAGAGTTGGTTGTTTTGTGTCTCATCACAGTCTGATCTTGGTGGGTAGCATGGAAATCTGCTGAAGCCTTTTGAGTGTAGGCACTCTTCTCATTGGCTACAGAGTTGTCAGGCTTTTGCCAGGGATCCTAAGTTTAGAAACACCTTGCATGCACTCTCAGGAGGCACCTCTTTATTTTCTTCCCTGTTGACCTGTAGTTTAGCTGACTTGGCTGCCCCTCTGCTGATCCCTTTCCTCTGGTTGCATTCTTTTTTAAACTTCTGCCCCTACAAGTCTTCCTACATCAAGGATTCAAGAATTCTCACCTGTTAACACCAATGCTTTTTCATCCAGATATACAGTCTCTGAAGAAATTTCTTCCAATGAGCAATGTTCTCCAAGCATCATGGAGAATGAAATCCTGGGGACATGCCTAAGCTTATTTCTTTTTCAACATGTTGAGTCTTCTGGGCGTACCAGTGGGACTTCTGGATGGAAATGTCCTGTAGGCATTTCAGGATGTGGGTCTGGGGCTCAGAAGGGAATTTGTGACTGGAAATAGAGATGCAGGAGGGGTCTGCATAGAGTTTGATGGCATAGGAATGAAGACATTTGCCAAAAGAGAAAGTCAGGAGAGGGAAGAAGGCTAGAAACAGAATCTTCTGGATTCTGGAAAAGGATGATGTAATGGCAAGCAAAGTGGGACTTTTCACTGTTTTTTTTCTTTTGGAGTGCTTCTCAGCACTAAGGCAATCAATTGCTTTTGATTGAGCCTTACCTTTAATTGATTCAAGAGTCTTTGATGACCTGCTTAAGTCACAAAGCCTAAGTCACATCAGTTTGAGTGACATGGTTGTGATGCCCTCTCACCCTGAAGAAGTGTATATATACTCTGAGGTTAGCATTTTGCTTGAGGCTCACTCATTGGGAGAGCATTGCTATGATTTCACCAGACTAGACTCTGGGTAGCTGTTAAGGAGCACCCCCCAGCTTTGAAAACCCAGATGTCGGTGCTTAGCTCTCTGGTAACTATGCATGTATTGCTATAGACAGACAGAAGCCCTGTCTGCTGATTTGTGTTATTTGCTCTGTTTATATGATTTCTGCCTGAAATTTCTGTTTGTGTTTTCTCTGAAGTTCAGGGTGCTGACTTTTTCCCCTGAACTAAGTGAATGATATATGTATGTTTAATTAAAGCGAGATTGTAAATCCCTTAAAGTTGCTTTCCTTAGAAAAGCAGATCAAAGAACCTGTGCTAGCAGCCCTCTTGTGTGCTGGTGTTGTTGATCTTGCACCTCCACAGCAACTGCTAGTAGCGTTGTTGTTGTAGATAAGGAACCATAGGAGACAAGGAAAGAGCCATTTAAAGGATAAGAAGAAAACTAGGAAAATGTGGTATCTCTGGAGTCAAAAGAAAGAAAAAAAAGGCATTCAGTAAGAGAGAGGGTCAAGTATGTAGAGATGATAAAGGGGATGAATACTTAAAATAAAAGACCAATGGATTTGGCAATTAGGTCATCACTGATGACCTTTGAGAAACTAGTTTCAGTAATGTCAGGGTTGGAGTGGGAGGTAGGAAGGATTAAGCCCAGGCAAGAATAAGTAGTGAGGAAGCTAAGGTATAAGATGAAGATAATTTTCTTAAGGTTAGCAGTGAAAGGGAGAAGAAAGCTAGAAGGGTCAAGGGAAGACATGTTTTGAAGACTGAATATGTTAGTAGGCAGACATGGAAGAAGCCAGAGGCAAGGGAAAGATGGTTTGAAAGATGATGGATGGAGTAAGGGGTCCCAGGTCCCAGGTCCCAGGTCCCAGGTCAAGAAATTAGCCTTATAAAGATAACACTTAGGCTGGAGAGAAGTAGGAGACAGTAGGTGATGCTGCTAAGTAGTTCTGTAGAACAGGACACTGAAGGAGCTGTTGTCTGGTGGTTTTAATCTTCGCAGTGAAACAGAGAGCTAAGTCAGCTGCTTTAAGTGTAGTGGGTAAGAGTGCCAGGGAAGAGAGGAAAAAGCTCGGAACAATTGTTGTGGGCAATGAGATAAAGAGCTGATAAATGGGATTTTTAGAGCAGCAGAGAGGGCCTGGCTAAGCTTATGCACCATAAATTTGAAGTGGATGAAATTAGCTCAGTCTTTTGACTTTCCTCCACTGACAGATAGATACTCAGCAGCCCTGGAGCAGGAGGAGAGAAATTAGACAGTGGAGTTTTCTTAGGGATGAGGATTCACAGGATAACTTTTCAAGTTTTCCAATTCAATTAGATTCAGCAAATACCTATTAAGTCTCTGCTGTGAGCAAGGCCCTGATGATGGCTATCATATACTGCAAGTCTTCTGTTAACTAGGCTAAACATCCCTATTTCCTTTCAACCTAATCCTCCTCCGTCTTTGTTCCAAGTCCCCTCATCATCCCCAAATGCCCTGTCTAGATGTGTTCCCATTTCTCTCTTCTGAAATATGGAACTCAAGACTGAATGCAATATTCTTGAAGTACTTAATTAGAAGAAGATATTTTGTGTTGGTCATCTGAGAAACATATTCTTGTCCCTGCAGAACAGAATCCCTGAATAACTCTAAGGCACCCAAGGGTCACCTCCTGGAGCTGCCCACTGGTCCCAATGACTCTATCTTGCTAAAATCCTAGTCTTTACCCTCCTTGTACCATTTATTGGCTGCGGTTGTTGAAGAAGACAAGTTACCAGGTTTGGGAGCCAGGAGGTAGACCTGGGACCAGCAACAAAGATATACGTTCCCTGAGGATACTATCTCTCTGGATTTTGGAAGGGATAAATACCCCCCCACACACACACACACCTTGACCTTGATCAAAGCCCTTTGATTCTGTTCCCTCTATTTCTGCCAACTCTCACCCTATGGGTTTCCATGTATTTACAAGTTGTGTTGCTGGTGAGTTCACTTTAATCCTAAACTCATGGTGCCCTAGGGCCTTAGAGATCATCTGGTTTAACCCCTTCATTTTTACTAGTTCTCAATAAATATTTAGTAAGTGGCTGCTATGTGTTGGGCAGTAAGGACAAAAGAAAAAAAACCCTGAAAAAATCTCTACCCCTTAGGAGCTTAAATTCTCCTGGGGGAGGGGACTACATGTACACAGATAATAATGATATGAGATAGGCAGTAAAGGAGGCAAAGGAGAGATCAGAATATTGTAAGACCATTTGAGGAGGTAAAGAAGACTTAACGTCCCTTCAATTCAGTGAACATTTATTAAGTATCTACTGTGTACAGGGCACTTCCAGGCTCTGCAACTAGATTTGTTAGGTCCCTGGGGAACAGAGGAGAGATCATAGATTTAGAAATAGAAGGGACCTTAAGATACCTGGTCCAATCCTATTTTTTGACAGATGAAGAAACCGAGGCCAAGAGCAGCTTAGTGACTTGCCCAAAATCACATGGTAGAGCCAGGATTTGAACCTGGGTTGACACAGGTTCATGGCATCATGGCATCCTGTCCCACAAATGGTTAGAGTTTTCTAATCCTGGACATCTGGAATAGTCTGAGTCTTGTATAGGGACATGCCCACCATTGTCTCCTTCTAATAACAGGAATACTACCGCATAGGCTCCAAATCCGTTGTTGACTCCAAATCCTTTGCTCTTTCTCTTGTACCACACAGCGGTGACCCTCCCCATGAGGTCCAATATAGAACACTGCCTATACGACACACTACCATAGGTACACAGAGTCCCTTTCTGACGTCTCCCATGAATATCTCCTTTCAGGCCCCAGTATCTTTGTCTATTCCTCTCTGGCCATTTGGTTCAGTGGGGAGAGAGCTAGGTTAAGACTTAGAAGACCCTGGAGTTCCCTGGTCCTGCCTTTGCGACTTACTCACTGTGTATCTTTGAACCATCACCCAGCTTTTCTGAGCCTCTACTTCCCCAGATGTGAAACAGGCATAATGATCCTTCCCTATCTCTCTTTCAATGGGCTGTTGCAAGGACCAATAAGGTATAATGGGGCTCATATCACATGACATATCCATTCATTATTTTTCTCTTCTCCCTTCAGAATTCTCTGACATGGTCAAAAAGGAAAAGATTCCAAAGAAGAAATAGAAAGAAGACAGACGCCCGGCTGCTCTTCACCAGTGCATCCTGTTCACTGGAGTGCATCCAGTCCCGCTTGCCTTCAGCTTTAAGAAAGTTATTGGGTTGTACCTGCACACGCAGTGGGCCAGCAAACCTGAGGAGGAATGACACCCACTGGTGATCAGCACCAAGGCAGGCACAACTTTAGTCCTGGAAAAAGAATGTTAGCCCCTTGAGGTCAAGGATTGTCTTTTGTTTTAGCTTTTGTCTCCCTAGCACCTCTTAGCGCCTTACACACAGTAAGCATTAATAAATGTTTGTTTAATTGAATGGAATTGAACAGAGAAAAGATTGGTAAATGAACCACTTTAAACAGAACTGTCCATATGCTCTGTATATACCCACAGTCATCCTTGGGGCTAGACCCAACCTGCCTCCCATTGGCTCCTACTCATACCATTAGTACCTGAAAGAGGGACAAAGACTTCTTACTACCTTTATTTCTGCCTTCTCCTCTTCAGCCCTCTCTCCCATCCTGCCCCTAAGACACAGAGAAGGAAAGCACCCAGGATTAATCAGACTTGCCCCTAGGAGAGTGGGGGAAGCTTTGGTCAAGAGCCTGCCTTTAAACTCATCCAAAACCACTAGGCATCCCATGATGAGTTCAGGAAAGATCTTGGCCATTGGCCTATCCTAGGCTCGCTGGCCCTGAGTGGGCAGCCTGGGTGGTACCTCTCACTGAGACACCCCTTTTCCATTCGCTTGGGGTGGAGAATCTGCAAGGGGGGAAGGGAAGGGAGAGCACCTCCTCTACTCCCCTACACCTCCATCTTGCTGGTCTAGTGTCTCCTAATCAGCTCTCTCCGCACTGGAGAACAAGACCAAGGCTGCTCCCTCTTAGCTAACCTGCATCTGTGATGAAGGCTGCCTAAACTTCTGACCCTTCCCTGGGCCCGGTCAACTGATTAGCTGTATCTGCCAAATTAGACTGACTGTTGTCTAGCTGCAAAGGGCAAGGGAGAAAAGTAGCAAGAAAGAGCAGTCTGCAAGGGGCCTGCCTAGGGATGTTCTCACAGTTCAAGGAGACCTCTGCTCCTAAAAGGCTCCCTCGTGGAAAGGAGGCAGTTTCTTCCAACCACCCCTCCCCTTGGCACATGACCCCTGCATACTCAAAGAGATTCCCCCATTTAGGGGCTCATCAAATCAGGTAGGAAGTAGGAACTACCACTGGCCCAGCACAAAGACAAATTTCAGATGGTCTGGAGGAAAGATCAAACAGGTGGAAGCCTTGGCTCTGGTGGCCCCAGAGGAACCTACATCTAGGGTTGTACAGAAAACTAAGGGCAGCATCAGGAGAACATGTGAGCCTCTAGATGGGGTGGGGACTCTAGAATTCACAGCATAGCCCCGCCCCTTAATGGCATCATGAAGAATGAATAATCCCGGAAATATCTAGAAATTCTTTGCCCTATGCTCCTCATCTAGAAATACCACCTAGATGCATGGTGTCCTGAGAACTTGTCCACCAAATGGACCCAGGTTTTCCAACCTTGGACAGCTGGCACAGAATGAGTTTTCCATAGAGGCATGCCAACCATTGTCCCCTTCTAAGCAAAAGAAGTATTACTACACAGATAGTCTGTACTTCTTGGATTGGAATTGAACATAAACGGGAACTCCCACAGGGATTCCAGGAAGGAGGACATCTCCCGAGCAGAAGATGGTAAAGACCCAAGGCCCAGGGGGCTGGAGTGCCACCTCCTAGGTTTTACAGAGGAGGAGGGACTCAAGTTAGGGTTTGCAGGAAAAACAAAAAGAGAGAATATACAGAAGCCAAAATGTGAAAAACCAGCCTCGTACAGAAGAGTCTATAACGGTATGAGACGCATTCTGAAGGGTATCAGGCTTGTGTGAAGCATCAAGCCATAGATTGGGAGACCAATGGGTTGAATCACGTTCAAGACTTCCTTAGAGAGACATCTCCCTCTTAGAACACGCTTGGGAATATTCCATCATGGCTTTGGTCCAAGCCTTGCTGAAGCTTTTTTTGTGTTGGTTTCCTATTTAATTTGTATACTGACAAGTTTATATTTGTTATAGAATAACAGTAGCTGAAAGACAATTAATATTGTTAATAATAGCATAAAGATGGCCCAGGAGGGGGAAAGGTGCCTTCTCTCATTAAGGGGCTCCAGCTCTGGGCTCATGTGGATGGGGTTCCTGTCCTGGGGAAGCTAGGCCCCAGGGAGCCATACTCTGGCTTATTATACTGCCATCCCAGGTCTTTTTTAAAAAGGTACTCAGTATACAAAGTAGATAAGCTATAGTTACATCTATTGACTTCCTCCACAAGAAAAGAAAGGGAAAGGAATGGGGAAGAGAAATTGTTAATTTGTTAAGCATGACACTGTGTTAAGTATTTTATGAATTTTTTTATCCTCACAATGACTCTGAGAGGTAGGTGCTATTATTACCTCCATTTTACATTTGAGGAAACTGAGGCAAACAACAGCTAAATGGTTTGTCTAGTGTCACACAGCTGGTAAGTGTCTGAAGCTATATTTGAACTATCTTCCTGGCTCAAGGCCTAGAGCTCCTACACTGTGCCACCTAGCGGCCAACACAAAAGATTCATGAGTGCACATTGACAAATATTTCAAACATGGTAACAGTAAGCCATCACATGTTATACTCTTCCAGGAGGTCAGTACTTAAAGCACAAAACACTTTATGGGATAGCTGAACAGGTATTTCACTTTCCTTTCCAATCTGCACAGTCCCAGCCACCCAGTCAAAGTCCATATCTTCTGGTCTGCCAGGTCATAGTGGTGGTCACCATCTCTGAGAAGCTGCTTCAGAGATTATATCCGATTGGGAAACCAGAACCCAGAACAAGAATCACTTGGCTTCTTGAACACAAAAGGTTGTTATCAAAGCAAGAAACATCCATCTCGGGGTTGCTGTTTGGTCCTGTACTCAGGGAAAGAAATACAGAACAGAGACTTTGAATCCAAAATGGGCACCAAAACTGCCAGGCTTTGGGGGAAAGGATAAATTACCCCCTCCTCTCCTTGATGTATGTCTGAGAGAGAAGCTCAAAGAGTCCTGATATAATCCACTGATGGGAAGGGAGGGAGCCTAGAGGAAGTTTTCTCCTTTTAGAATCTACTGAGTAAGGCTTGGCCCATTATTGGCCAATCAGTGAGAGCCCAGAAGTGTTTTGGGTTAACAGCACAGTCCTAAAAGAAGAAATCTAGCCCATAAACTCCAAACAAAAGTTATATTCCTTTGGGCAGAGAGCCTGTGGGTAAGGGCATGATTCCCTATGTGGACAGAGGGAGAGGAGGGAGGGAGAAAAGGAGGGAGGGAAAGAAGGAAGGAAGGAGGGAGAGGGAAAGGGAGTGGAGGGAGAGGAGGGAGAGAAAGAGAGAGGAAGGAAGGAGCTGTGTTGCACAACTGGACCTGGCAAGTTAGGTCCTCCATGGGTCAGATATTACTACTCACAGATTGTTGATTATTGTCTGTCCTTTGTTCTTGAAGAGGATCATGACATCAGGAAGGTGATGTCGTGACTTGCAAGTGCATTAGATTTAAGTGAGGCCAGGCTGTGCAAAGTCACCAGTCTCATTCTCTCCTTCAAAGCCATCTGAGTCTAGTGGGCTCTGACGGTTCGGAGTGAGTGTAAATAGCGATTGTTTCTGTTTTGGCCAGAAACCCTGGGAGTCTTCCCCTCTCAGATTGATTTTTTTAAAAAAAAAAACTAGGTAAAAGAAGCCATTCTTTGCCTCATTTCTTACCTAGCCTTAATG
>CM053626.1:164430525-164480879 GCA_028646595.1 Phalanger gymnotis
GGGGGGGGAGGAAATGGGGAGAAAATTTGTAATTCAAACGCCTGTGAAAATCAATGCTGAAAACTAAACATATTAAAAATAAATTAAAAAAAAGAAATTATGAGCAGAGTGGTTTCAGAAAAACCTGGGAAGATTTAGATGAACTCAGGTAGAGTTAAGTGAGCAAACAGCAGAACATCGTATGCAATAACAGCAATATTGTACAACAATCAACTAGGAATGACTTAGCTACTCTGATCAAGACAATGATCCAAGACAATCCCAAAGGACCCATGATGAAAAATGCTACCTACCGCCAAAGACAGAACTGATAAACTCTGAATGCACATTGAAGCCTACTTTTTAAACTTTATTTTTATCATTTTACATTATGTTTTCTTTTGCAATATGGCTAGTATGGAAATACGTTTTACAGGACCTCACATGTAATAATCAAAATCAAGGTACTTTCTTTCTCAAGGAGGGAGGGAGGGCAGGAGGAGGGAGAGAATGTGGAACTCAAAAGTTTAAAAAAAGAAGACTGTAAAAGAAATTTTTTACATATAATTGCAAAATATTTAATGAAATAAAAATAACTTTTAACATGTCTCCGGGTAGAGTAATAGGGGCCTATGGGTATGGAATGTTGGACAAGCTATACGATATAGCCGTTTCCTTGGTTAGGTTTGCTTAACTTTTTTCTTGGTTACAAGTAAGAATTACTTGCAATTACTTGTGAGAAGGGGGGTATGTTAGGAAATGACTGCAGTATAAAAGAACAAAAGGCTTAACAATAAAACTTGTTAATAAAGAATCATCTAGGAGATATCTGATTGGAAAACAATGTGGCCTGGAGACATAGTGAAAGAGAAAGATAACAATTGGACAGTCCAGGTAACCATTGCTTTCTGTTCCTACTCCTGAGGCACTGAACATTGGTGGAGAAGGATATAAGATAGGGTTGACTAAATCCACTACAGATCAACAAGGCTGAATTTCAACTAGTCCCTTGCTGCTGAAGAACAATCCTCTTCATCCCTAACATGGACTTGACTCCACTCCCACCACCTTTCTCTGGTAGGTAGTCTAAACACTGGGGAGATAATATTGTGAGCTCCATTATCTTCCTTCCTCTGTGCCTCAAAACCCCTCAACATCATTATCTAGATCTCTTTCACTCTGGTTAGAAAGAAGGTGGGCTCTCCTTGCAAATACTAAACCCTTCCTTCCCCTTGTGCCTTTCATTCTTTGTCCCATTAATCATCTCTTCCTTCCTCTTCTTCCATCTTTCCCTATTCACTACTTCACTATTGCCTATAGGTCTCCCCCCTCCTTAAAAAAGCCTTTCCTATACCCTGTCATTTCCTCAAGCTATTGACCTTAACCCTCTCCTCTTCACTGCTAAATTCCTAGAAAGAGCGGATCTTTTTTTGTAGCTGTTTTCACATTGCTTTCTTCTTCTGAGTTTATGTCTTGGTCTTCCCTGCCACCATAATAGCTTTTTATGGTCAAATTCTTTTGTTTTGTTGTTTGTTCATTTTTCCAGCCTATTTCCTGACTTTGAACTTTATATTAAAGTTGGGCTCTGCTCATGTGAAGGTGGGGAGGTACTGTCTCAAGCTTCAGGCTTTTTCATGGTGCTATTTTCAGAACTAGTTGGGGAGGAGGGTGGCATAAAATCTGTAAGTTTTTGGTGCTTCCAAGGTGATGTGATCCTGGGAGAAGTGTGGTCTCTGCTCTCCTGGTCTACACTCCAGTCTTTACCCAGGAAGGGGCCCTGGTCCCCTGCAGCCAAAAGAGCTGGTGTTCTTTGCTTTGGAACTGTGAGCAGGGCCCCTGATCCCTTGTGACCGGTTACCATCCACGCTCCTCTCTGCCCTGGAACTACAACCCACAACTGCGTATGGGTGACAGAGCTGCCAATCAGTACTAGCTGTACCGAGTGCCAGCGAAGGGTCCCTTGTAATCTTTTCTGACTGGCTGACGAACCTCTTTACCATCTCTGTGCTGAGAGCTCTCAAAGCTGCTGCTGCTGCTGCCACAGCCATGTGTGGGCTCCAGACAGACCTCCACCCTGATCTCACAGACTTCTCCTGTCTCACCCGGACCTTTTGTTGATTCTGCCACTCCAAAATTTGATTTGAGGTGTTACTTTAAAGGTGTTTGGAGGGAAATGTTGGGAGAGCTCAGCTGGGGGTCTGCCCCAATCTGTCCTCTTCCTTCCTCATTCTTTAACACCCAGCAATCTGGCTGCTGATCCCACCATGCAAACCTCACTCTCAATCTGACTGTCTTTGGTCAGTCCCCATCCTCCTGAACACCCCTATCCCCTTGATTTCTCTTCATTTGTCCTCTCCAGTCTGATCCCCCCTTAATATACCTTCCTTCAAAACCTGTCTTTCCTGCCTCGGTCTCAGTCACTTGGACTTTTGGAAAACTTAAGGTTATCTCAGACTCTCCCTTACTGCCCTCACCACAGGTGCCATGTTGGGTCAATCCCACTTCTACATCTCTGCTGATGCTGTGTCTCCTTTTCTCCAGTCATGGGATGCTCCAGTCCAGGTGCCATCTTAGTCTAAGACAAGAAACGGAGCTTCAACAAAGAGAATAACGGCAGGTAGTGAATGATTGGGACAAACTGAACCAAAAACAAAGAAATGGATCCCCAGAGCAGTAACTCCATAAGACCAAAGCCAGAGACTTCTGAGGTGGTGACTGTAAGATCAGTGCTGGATAGTCAGAAGAGGAGACACAGAGCATGCTGGGATCAGATAAAAGGCCTTCCTCATTCATTGGCCAAGGGAACCGGGTAGGTGCCCAAGGGCTCAGGGGAATTATGAAGAAGTGCTGCTCAGCCTAGGCCAGAATACACAAAATAGAAGCCCGAATAAAAGAAGACTGAGGAGGAAGCAAGCTCTGAAAGTGATTTGGAAATCCTTAGTCCTAGAAGTATTAAGTCTGGGTTTCTTTGTTTAGCACTTAGAGCATTTTGGAAACCTGTGCTTGGCAAAGTTCTTCAGCTGGTGAGCTGTGCATCTCTTATAAATGCTTCTTGTACTCTGGTTGTGTTCTTTCGCTGTTTCTTAGTAAAATTATCCTTTTAAATGTTCAAACCCTTTGTGGGCGTGTCTGGGGAACAGAACAAGCAGTTTCCATACCTATCAGTGTAGCTGAGGGATGAAGACAGATGTAGCAATATCAGGGACTGACCAGCTGCAAGAAGCAGCACCTGGAGAAGACCTGGGAGCTGGGACCCGACTGTCCCTCGGGATAATCCCGACTACCTTTAAGCCTGCCTACTCTTCCATCCTTCCACACCAGAGCAATGAGCGGATCCTCATTCCAAAAAGGTTTGAGAGGGTGGGAAAGAGAAGGAAGGGAAACCATAGGAGACAACTAGCTTTTGGTTCATTGTTGACAAGAAACTTGGCTCTCCCAGGTTCCATATTATCATTTCTGAACAGAGGTCCCTATGACTGCCCTCTTAGCTCCAGACTCTTCTCACTCTAGGAGAGACAAAGTAAAGGGCCGCACTTTGTTTTAGAAACCAGTTGACGTTTTTTAATGTTAAAATACAAGGACAGAAGCCCTGAGGTGGCTCTCAGGTTAGGGAGCCACTCATTCATGGGCAAGGGGGACAAGCATTGGAAAAATAGAATAGCAAAGGATAAGGAGAGGTCTTCTTCTCTCCCAAGCCCTGGGGCATTAGTGCTTCCTCATTCACAGTCACAGACTCACAGTCACATTGGACAGCGAAGGCCATCCCAGCAGACTTGTAGCTTTAGTCTCTCTTCTGGGTGGCTAGAGGTAGAGGCTCACTTGACACTCAGGAGCTGCTTCCTCTGTTGCTCCAGCAAGGCCTCAAGGTGATCAGCCCGCTTTACTGCTGCCTGGGACACACAGATACACAGAGCCTGTCAGGCCTGGGGGCTTCACAGAGGATGTCACCCTCGGGAGAGATCAAGAGTTACAGGTTGGAAGGAACAACTTACTTCATACTGTTTTCGAAGGTTGTTCACAGTCTCTTCTTTCTTCATTATAGCCATCTTGACCCTGCGGGGAGAACAGATACTAGATTGCCTAGGAGGCTCCAATGACCACACAGCGTATTTAGTCAATGGCTTAGAAGACCAGTGGAACCAACTCCAGACTGAGAGTCTGAAGATCTGGACTGGAAACATACTTCGGCAATAATTCAACTTTGTGATCTTGGTTAAATCACTGAGCTGCTCTAGGCCTGCATCTTCCTCTGTACTGGGGCAGGGGCGGGGGGTGGGGAGGGGGGCGTGGTGCAAGATGTCCCCCAAAGTCCTTCCCGCTCCTCTTCTGTTCCATGATTCTAAACTGTCCTTTTTAAGTCTTTTGTAATGAGACGAATGGACGTGAGATAAGTCACTTGTGCCTGGGTGTAAAACTCACCTTTGTCTACGCAGGAACAGCCTCCACACAACCTACTAGGCAGATCACCATGAGGCCAAATCACGAGGCGACCTTTCCAAGGGCTCAGACCACAGCTGCTTCCTACCAACCTCCCTAGGAGACACCAAGGTTGCTCCATCCTGACCCACCCCCTACGGATATATGTTCTGTCAGCAGCACATCAACTTGACTGGCCTGCTAAGAAAGGCATATTGAGCCCCCACTGCCCGATTCTACATATGGGCATTGCTATTTATTAATAACAAGTGAGGACTTCAGTGCTGAGCTGCCTCCTTCCACCCTGATACAGCCCGAGGAAATGGCCTGGGGGCCTTGCCTCTCAGATGAATATCCACAGAATAATTTACTTATTTTTGCTATAGATACATACCTTCTCATAGAATCCTTTCTGAGGCCCACTGACTCTGCCCTTCCCTGCCATACCTATGATTGGGATGTGTGCTTAACAGAACTGATATCACTCCTTTAGCTGCATCAGGATCAGTGATATAGGGCTATACTGGGATGGCCTAAAGAGTGTTAAAATTGTATCTTGTTCAGGTCCCCCAGACTTCTAGTCAGTATAGTAAGTTAGTTTTTAAGTAGCCAGAATAAAGGGGCAATAGCAGGAAATAAGATTGCAAAGGGGAGCCTGGAAGTCACATATAAAGTGTCCCAAAGATCAAAGGAGCATAATTCATGGAATGTACCATCTATTAACCAAAAAAAAAAAAAAATCACATCCTGGTAATATGTGTGGAATCAGGGGGAACCATCTAGGCGCGGCTGTCAAGGTTTTTGATCAGACAAGTTCCAGACATCCCCAGAACTCCAAAAGGTGCAGATAATTTTGAGATGATGTGGGCATATTAATTTTAAAGTTTTACTGACAACTTGAGATGATCTGGATGCTAATGAACTAATCCCAAGGTGGCACAGATAAGAATCTGCTCACCCTAAGACCCTATTACACAAAACCTCAAATTCCTGCCCCACCTCTCACCAGTACTCCTTCTTCATCGGGTTCATGCTGCTGAGGGGCTCCATCTCTAGTCCATGGTTATGTGAGTGATACTCTCCACTTTTCCCCCTCCCTATCCTCTTCCCTACACCATCTGACTCCCTTCACCATTCTATCCCCCATCCCCATGCCATCTGCCTCTATACCCCTTTTGTGCTTGTCTTGGTATGCTCTGCGCCTAATCAAAGTGTGACTGCAATGCCACTTCCCACTGCCATTGCAGGCTTTCCCAAAGAACTGGGCGTGTTTGTCCTCATTTCGAAATTTTTCATAAATTCATGATCAAGTCAGAGAAGATTTTATATGTTTCTTAATTTAAAATTTTGGGTATGTTTGGTAAAGCTGGGCACACACATAAAACCCAAGTGCAAAGCCCAAAGTTCTCAGTGACCAGTGTGGACAGGATCTAGGACAGTTCATGGCCTCTAAGTACATCCAAGACAATGTCCTCATTATGATTAAGGAGTCTCATCTCTTGGGTTTACTCCAGGACACTAGATAGGTTTTTCCGGGAAGATGCCCAGCCTGGAGGACTTTCTGGTTTCCTTTTCCAGGCTACTCCACCAATAATTCTCCTACTATGTCCCTATGGAGGGCAAACCTGACCAAGAAGGGCTATGGACTAATGGCTATGGTCTCTTGTAGTGACGCATCTGAACCAATGTGAAGCAAGCAGTTAAGAGGGGGCTGGGCACTAGTTGGTCAAGCAAATCAGTGTTAAATAGCTGCTTTGCAGGATCCATCTAACTTTTTCTCTTAAAGAATTCTCTATCATATTGGAATACTGTAGGGACATATGGAATATCCCTAAATAAGAGGGGCAACTAGGAATGGGAACAGAAGTGGCTCTCCTTCTATTCTCTGGCCTCCATTATACCCCATCCTTTCCTTCCGCATATCACAAGTCAATGCCAATTCCTCCCCTGGTTGCCTAGTACCACGCTAAGCACTGAGCAGAACCTTGAAAAATGTAGGTTGTGGAAAAAAGAAAAAAAATGAAAAGAAAAATGTAGGTTGTGGAAAGACTTACATAAACTGATATAAAGTGAAATGAACAGAACCAGGAGAACAACTGTACACAGTAACAGCCACATCGTAGAATGATCAATGGTGAATGACTTAGCAATATATTGTCTGTGATTCAATGATCCAAGACAATTCCAAAGGGATTAGAATGAAAAATGCTATCCACCTCCAGAAACAGAGCCAGTGGAGTCTGAATGCAGATCCAAGTATATTTTTTCTTTACTTTCTTTATCCTTCTTGGGTTTTTTTTGGGGGGGGGTCTACGTTTTCTTTCACAACAAGACTAACTTGGAAACATGTTTTGCATGACTGTACATGTATAACCTGTATCAAATCGCTCACCTTCTCAATGAGGGGGTGGGGGAAGGAGGAAAGGAGACAATTTGGAATTCAAAATTTTTAAAAAATGAATGTTAAAAATTGTTATTACATGTAATTGGGGAAAAAATATTAATTTTTTAAAAAAAATGTCAGTTGCTGTTATCCCTCAAGGAAATCTTCTTAGACAAGAATCAACCTATTTACCAATGCAAACAGGAAAGGCTGATTGGCAGGAACCATGACACTCTCACCTCTTATGAACTTCTTCCAGCTCATCTTCTTTGTCCCGACTGACCTTCTCTAGTTCTAACTGTTGACGAGTCCGTAGCTCTGATATTTCTACTTTCAATTGCCTGTTCTCCTCTTCAGTTGCCTTCAGTCGGTCTGAGAATTCCTGGCGGATCACCTCTGACAGGCTGCTCCTCTCTTCCATTAACTTGTCCTTCACCTGACAGGAAAATCTAAGAATGAGAGCCAGCCTGGGAACGTGGGAAGGGGAGAGGACACTCAGGAAGAGCCCCCAGGCTTACGGCACTTCCAGAAAGCCTGGGCTCACCATTATCACATCCTCCACCTCCTTCTCCTTCCGTTTCACAAGGCCCTGGAGCCGAGAGTTCTCGCCTTCGGCCTCCCCCAGCCGGCCCTTCAGCTCTGCACAGCGCTCTTGCAGCTTCCGCTCTGACTGCTCCAGATCGGCGAGTTCTGCCTCATATTTGTCCCGTACACGCTTGATCCTGAGGACAGGAAAGACCAAAGGATAAGGAAGTGGGACGCGCTGGCGACATCATGAGCCTGGGCATCTAGGCCAAGTCTTGTCACTTGTTATTGGACTTTCAATACATCACCAAATCCCTCACTCTGTCATCGCACATCACTGGAATCTACTAAACTGCATTAGTGATCTAGGTCCACACTTGTTGGCTTTTGTGATTTCTCACGCTGTGGATCAAGTCAGGAAATCCAGATTTGACGCCCACCTCTAACACTGACTGTGACTTCATGAAAGAAGCATGTAATTTCCTGGGGTTTAAATCCCCTCATCTACAAAACCAGGAATAGCAACAGTCATAACAGCCAATGTTCATAGAGTGCCCCAAAGTTTACAAAGTGCTCGACCTGTGTATCCTTCCACACCAGCTGATCCAAATGCGAAGCCCTGGCAGACTTCACTCTCTCACACCCAGAACCCCTGGGGCTGCTGTGCTGCCTGGTGGCTGCCTCATCACCTGCTTTGTTGAAGTTTAGTCTCCAGTCACACTTTGTGACCCTCTGCACCAGCTTCTGGCCCCAGCACCCCTTCCAGTTTTGGAACCATAATCAGCTCTGGAAAGGGTGTGTCAATATGCTCCTCAATTGTTCCACTCACCACCCTTTTAACTTTTCAAACCATATGCCCTCCTAGGCTAAACACTGTATCGTGTGTGTTGTCTTTCTCAACTACAATGTAAAGTTCCTTGAAGAAAGAAACTCTCTTTGCTTTGTGTTTGTATCCCCGGCGATTGGCACAGTGCTCAACACGTAGTAAGTGCTTAATAAATGTTTTTTCATTCATTCATTATCTGCTACTATTGTTATCCCTATTTTACAAATAAGGAAACTGAGTTTGAGAGAAGCTAAGGGACAGGGTCCCTCTCCATGACGACACCCGGCTGCCTCTCAACACCTGAACGAGCTGCTTCGCAGGACTGTAACAAAAGTGCTTTGTGAACCTTAGAGCACTGTCTGAATGTGAGAAACCATAATGTGAGGCAAACTGCCTCATATCGTCCCTCTTCTGCAGTATTAACGAGCCCCTGTGGGGGAGGAGGAGACGATGCAACATTGTGCTACAGCGGGACCACTGGTACAACAGATTTGCAGTTAGACCGGCTTCTGACACTTTAGTAAGCATCATCACAGACAGGATCCTTAACTTCTTTGTGCCTCTGTTTTCTCATCTGTAAAATGGGAGAGCTCGGCAGATTTGAGTTCCAGTTTCAGTACTTACTATGTAACCATAAACAAGTCAATTAACTGCTCTAAGTCTCAATTTCCTCATCTGTAAACTGGGAATGATAACTTGCATTACTTGCCTCAAGGTTGCTGTAAGGGGAGCACTTTGTAAACTGCAGAACAGTATATAAACATCAGCTACTTACTTTACTCTGCTAGACTATAAGGTCCATGGCAGGGGAGGAGGGAGGGGCTCATCAACCTGGATAGAAAATTTACATCTTTATTTTCACTAACGGTTGGTTACCATTCTAATCTTACGTAATTTATTTTATGCACTTAAAGCCATCATTCTGAGGTGTCAGCAGGTTTTAGCCGAGTGCCTTCATTAGCCTATTTCCTGTTACTCTACCTGGCCTGACTCCCCAGCATACTCCCATGCCTTCTTAACCTCTCCACTTCTGTGACACTACACCTTTGGCTGCTGAAGAACACCCCCTCAATCTCTCTTGTTCCTATTCCTTTCATTTCCATCCCCCCAAATATCTGACTCTGGAACCACATGTTCTGTAATGAACAAACCTGTTTTCATCTTAACCCTCTTCCTTTTTCAGTCCTTCCATCTTCGGGCTCTAAGATCTAGCTCCCTCCTGGTGACAAGGCTTCCCTTGAAAACCTTTCCAGTTACAGCTGTACCTTAAACTCCTCTCAGTCACTGATCAGTCACGGTGGTGGAGTCAGGAAATTCGAGCTCCTCATTGCTACTTTTGGACTCTCCTTTATGATCCTCGCTTAACAATCTGTCCTCCACTGAAGACTCAATTCAAATGCATCCCCAAATCCAAATTCTGGTAGCTATTATAATAAGCTCCATCTCTAGGCTTCCATTCCATCCCAACTTTTTCCCTCGTTCTAGGGGACTACAACATACATGCTGGCGTTCCATCAAAAACGCTTTCTTTTTTTGGGGGGGGAGGCAATTAGGGTTAAGTGACTTGCCCAGAGTCACACAACTAGTAAGTGCCTGAGGGTGGATTTGAACTCAGATCCTTCTGACTTCAGGGCTAGTGCCACCCACCTGCCCCAAACATCCTACTTTCCAGTTCCTCTACTCCACTTCTACAACCTCTTCCACTTCACCTCAACTACGCCTTGGAATAACCTTGATCTTGCCATCATTGACAAGCAAGGATTTCACTTCCATGTTCAAGAAATCTGCATTTCCTTTATCTCATGACAATCCTTTATCTTTCTATTTCTCCTTATGCTTCACTCTTCCTTAAGCCTACTCTTCGTCTTCACTTCATCCTTCAAGACTAACCCAGGTCCTGAAAGTCTGTTCTCTCCACTTTCCCAATCCTGACCCTGTGGCGAGCCAGTTCAACTGCATACAGTCTCCCTTCTTGAATCCCTTGCTCCCTTGAGCTATCCTAAATCATACCAAACCCAGCCTTGTATTATTACTCCACTATCCACCTATTTCATCCTTCTTACGTGCTGCTGACCTGGAAGAAGTCCCAAAACCATGCCGACTATAAATCTCAACTAAACAGGACCTTCACTATAGTAAAACAACTTGTCTGTAACTGGTCCCTGATCCCCTCACAAGAGCTGTTCCAAAGTTTCTCTTCTCTAAGTTTCTTATGACACTTTCTCTTTTCACCGTCTGTTCTGAGAACAAAATCTCGCACTTCACTGAAAAAACTGAGACCCCTTGCAGAAAGCCCCTCTTTTCCCCTCCTCACCTCATATTCATTTGACATTGCCCCTCACTGTCTTCTTCATTCCAGTCTATGACAAGGTCACCCTTTAACTCACCCACTCCAACCACTCTAATGTTGGTCCCATCACTTCTCATTCTCTCTCCAGCAAACTGCCCCCACCATGATCCCTCCTCCCATCCCAATCTTCAATCTTTCCCTATCTATTGGCTCTTCTCTGATGCCTACAAACATGCCCAAGTCTACTCTATTCTTAAAAAACCCCCAGAACTCTCATAAGATCTTACCATGCCCAACAGCTATTATCCTGTATTCCTCCTCTTCTCAACTTAGCTCCGTGAAAAAGTAGCCTATACTCAGTGCTATCACTTTCTCTCCTCTCAGCATCTTTTAAGCCTTCTACACCCTGGCTTCCAACTTTATCATTCAACTGGAACTAGTCTCCCCAAAGTTATCAATTATCTTAATTTCCAAATCCAATGGCCTCTTCTCAATCCTCATCCTAATAACTATAGGTGTAGCCCAAAGTTCTGTGGATGTATTTCAAACTGGATGTCCCAGAGACATGTCCAACTTAAACAAAACAGAACTTGTTCTCTTTCCCTACAAACCATCCTCCAAATCACCCAGGCCTCTCTCCTGCTCACCCGACACATCCAATCAGTCCTCAAATCTTGTATTCTTCACATCTCTCACTTCCACACAGATACCACTTCGGGTCCTCAGCAGCTCATCCCTGGACTATTACAATAGTCTCCTAATTGATTTCTCAGCCTTGTATCTTTCCTCACTCTAATTCAACCTCTATACAACTACCAAAGTCATTTTGATGATTTTTTAAAGTTTATTAAAATCTACAATAGATTCAGCTGACACTTAATCTTGGCTGAAGATGACAAAAGATGTAGAAGTAAGAAATGCAGAGGTCACAAAGTAGAAATGGGACCAACAACAATCACCATCTTACCTAGCACAAAAAAAGCCTACTCTTTTTTGCCAGATATAACAATTCCACCATTGACAGTAGCACTTTAATGCTTTTAACTTTTCTGATTTTTCCTGTTCTTTTTTTCTAAAAGCTAAATCTTATCCATCCATCTCCTCAGATTATTTCTTGGGCTTTTATAGAGACCTTTTGCCACCCAGAAAAGAAAGTTCTTGGCCCCAAGGTCCTTGGCACTCTCGAATGGTTCCAAATCAGAAATTGATGTGATTTTATCAGTGAAATGACATTAAAGAGGCATTGCCATCTGCTCTGTCTCTGCACCCTAAGCCCCAAAGGACTTTTCCATCTGACTTGCACCTGAAAGCTCCTATCTATGTGGTCTCCTTTATTAGAACATGAGCTTCTTGAGAGCAGGGCCGGTCTTATTCTATTTGTATCCCCATCAGTTGGCGCAGTGCTTTAAACACAGTAGGCACTCAATAAATGCTTTATTTACTATTCATTCATTCATCCTTGCAAAAGCACATGGTGCCTGTCACGCACCTTTCCCACCAATCAGATTTTCCTGAAGTGTCATCTGATCAGGTCACCCCCCCTGCTCAATAAACCCTAGTGGCTTCCTATTATTTCCAGGATCAAATATAAAGTCCTTGGCATTAAAGCTCTTCCTATCTTTCCAGTCATCTTGCACTGCACTCCCATCTACATTTCTGTGGTGCACATTGTCTAACTGCTGGCCCCCATGCCTGGGATGTTTCCCCTCTGAAACTCTTAAGATTCCTTGGTTTCCCCTCTTCCAGGAGGCCCCAGCTGTTAATAAAATCCCCTTTAAGTTCATCTTCCATTTACCCAGTATTTCTCTTATATGTTCTGAGGGAGGGAGGGAGGGAGGGAAAGAGGGATAGGGAGATATATGGAAGAACACATGTCTGCATTTGTGTGTGCATTTATGTCTGGTTTTGCTTGTTCTTTGTATATCCAGTGCTTAGTATAATGCTTCCTAGAATATTAAGTATCTAATAAATGCTTAAATCAAACCTCCCCTCTCATTCACCCCACGTCCTGACTAAAATCCTGTCATTTCTATCATGACAGCATCTTTATATGTCCCCTTCTATCCACTCACACAGCTGCCACTCTAGGAGAGGCTCCTCACCTCATGCCTAGACCACTGCAATAGCTTTCTAGTTGGGTCTCCAGTAGCTCCTTACTACCTCTAAGATCAAATTTAACATCTTCAGTTAGGTATTTAAATGTCACAATCTGGCCTCTTCCTACCTTTCTTTCCTTAATACACAATATTCCTCTCCATTTACTCTATGGCACATAGTAGGGATTCAATGGCTGCTTGTTGGCAGATATAGTGATTGTCCCCTTTGAAAAGCAGTCAGGTCGGACTTAACTCTTCCAGCATCACCTGCCCCAAGAAGCCTCCTTATCCCTGTGGCTCTGATTCTCACCTGTTCTCAGCTGTCTGCTCACACTCCTCCTTGGTCAGGGTCATATCAGCTTCAAGCCTCTGAATAACCAGCTCAATCTCCTTATCCCTGACTTTCTGAATTTCATCCTTCAGCTCACGCTCCCGTTTCAGCAGCCATGCCTCCTGGGAGAGAACAGCAGAGACCATGAGGTGTTAATGAAGACTGGTCTACTAAATAGTGGAATGCAAATGAAAAAAAAGATTCCAACTCCTGACCACACGCTGATTTCCTTTTCTTTGAATCTTGAGATGAGATGAGTTGAGGTGAGAGACAGGAAGGAGTGGAAAGACAGGGAAGGTGGCTGACCAATGAGAATAAGTACTGCCTTTCACCTCTTTCTTTAGGTAGTTGGCTTCCCAGGCTTCCTTCTCCACCTCTAGCCGTTCCTTCAGGGCTTTCATATCCAACTAAAAGACAAAGCAAAGTCCTATGATACAGGCCCTACTGACCACTCGCCACTCAACCCAGGGCCTGAGTTTCTGCCTGCTAAAGTCTGACCTACAGCACCTGGAAGAATAAACCTGTGATCCCAGGAAAGGCTCGGAGCTTAGGGCAGAGGACACAGCAGGCCGAGCTATTCACCCTTTGGTACCTAGGGGAACCCAAGAAGTTCTCATCAAAACTGGAGCTGCCTGTGAGGGAGAAAAGGAGAAGCCTGGGTTCCCTGAAAAGCAGCAGGGTCTAATGAGAAGTGCCCTGGGCTGGGAGTCAGGAGGCTTGGCAGAGTAAAACAATGCCCTGTGACCTTAGCATCCCTTTGGGCCTCAACAGAAAGTCATCACATAGTAGGTACCTAATGAGTGTTTTTTGGGTTAAAATGAGTTCATGCTGCTATTGTGAGAACAGAAGAATGCCACTCGGTGGTTTTAGGAAAAGCTGAGGTGGGGGCTGGAGGGGTGACAAGCAGATAGAAGGAGAGAGACAAAGGGAAACCTGGTGCCGCCTCTCTTGCTCCTCTCTCCCTTTCTCATACTCCTCTCTGAGGGCCCTCGTCACCACACAGCTGTTCTCTTCAAGCTGCTGCTTCAGTTTCTCCAGCTCCACCCGCTGCCTGAAAAGGCAGAGTCAGAAGTGGTCAGTGCTAAGGAAGGTGGGGGGCGGGGATTAAAAAGTCCATAGCTAGTAGGCTGTCACTGGGCTAGCTCTGGTCTGTCCTGCCTGCCAGCCAAGCTACCTGGTTGCCTGCTGGTTCAGTCGTTCCTTCTCTTCCGCCACCTCACTGTAGAGTCGGCGCCTCTGCTGCTGAAGGGCCTGCTCCTCCTCCTCCAAGTGCTTCTCGTATCTGTTGGGGAAGACAGATTCTTCTCAATTATGCTTATTTCTGTTTAGCCGCTGAAGGGAGGATGGGCTTCCCTCAATTCACTCCATTTGCAGTTGAATCACTAAAGCAACAGGGATTGATCATCTGCTATCAGCTAAGTGGACATAGTAGATTAACCAGGGTATGTGTGTGTTGGGGTGAGGGAAAGTGAGGCAACTGTGTTAAGGTGAGTTAATAATGAGATGTGGAAAGAGAAAGCCCATTATGCTCCCACCCGTGGGATTTGCTTCTATTCATGGGGTACACACGAGTAGGATGCTGATCGAACCCTAAAATTTATATGGGGAAACACTCTTGTTCTGCAAATCCTAAGCAGGTAATAAATATTGAAAAATAGGAGATGTATTGTAAGAGAGAAATGTAATAGTGGTAATTGTAATAGGCTGGATTTATATAGTATGCCACAGTTAGCAACATACTGCTAAAGCAATACAGCTCATTCTGCTCTGGGTACACAATGGCTATTTACGTGTTGGGCATTCTCGATTCTACCCATTTCCCCCATAGATCAGTTGTGAGGCGAAGCTATGGTGAAAGGAGCCTGATTCACTACACTGAGCTGGTAAAGGGATAGTAAAACTTATGAAAACTAACATAACATTTTCTTTAGCAAAGGAGTCTCTGAGATTTTATATAGGAAAGAGCAATGAGTTTATCATCTCCATATATGAGGGGTTTTTTCCCCCTAGGAGGGGCGTCTAGAGGTTCAGGAAGAAAACCACACCAACTCCTCCACTACCCCCTTCCCTCAAGTCTTAACATTTGGGCTCTGATGGCTCATAGCAACTGTTTCTGTTTTGGCCAGAAACCCTGAGGATCTTCCCCTCCCAGATTGATTTTTTCTTTTTTCTTTTTTTTTAGATTTAGGTGAAAGAAGAAAATTCTTTGCCTCATTTCCTACTTAGCCTTGATCACTGAATGGGCATTACCTCAGACAGACTGAGACCTGGGAAAGACCTTAGCTTAAAAAGGCCAAGGTCTCCCACTGCATCTAGGCCATCTCCAGTCGTCCTGATCTATATCTTGCCACTGGACCCAGATGGCTCTGAAGGAGACTGAAGCTGGTGACTTTGCACAGCCCTGCCTCACTTAAATCCAATTCACTTGTAAGTCATGACATCACCTTCCCGACGTCACGGTCCTCTTGAAGAACGAAGGACAAACCACAAATGAAGCTGAGACACAGATCAACAACCAGCTGTGTGAGGCCTCAGAGAAGTAACTGAAATAGTCCAGTCCTCAGTTTCTATCCCTCTGTGAAAGATGTGTTTTTAAGCCATGAAATGTCAAGAATTGTAGAGAATCTCAGAGCTCATGCATCCAATACCTTCAACAGGCTTGAAGAGGTAAAGCTATTTGTCCAAGGTCATGCAGTTAGCTAAAGGCAAAGGTAGAAGTCAGGTCTCTTCACTCCCAGTTCAGTGCTCTTTACCCCCAGTTCAGTGCTCTTTACCCCACCATCACTCTCAACTACCATCTTACAGAGTTATTCGTCAGCCTCATGGAAAGCTCTCCCCAGGAAGAGCGGTGAGCCAGGTCACCACTTTAGGGTTCAGATCTTGGTTCCATCTCAGACTTTCTGTAGGGACCAGAACAAGCCGTATCTCTGCTCCAGACTTGTTTGTCTCATCCCTTCAGAACAGACGGTACGATCGGCACTCACCTCCTGACTTCAGGTACTGACCCGATTTCAATCATATTAGGAATCACATAATAAAATAACAATTACGAGGAGGAAGAGGATAGCTGACACATCTATGTGTATGCATATGTGTGTGTATCAATCTATCTACATCTATCTATACATATCTATGAGTGTATATATGTGTGTGTATGTGTGTGTATATCACTTATTATAGTGACAAGAATTGTGCTAAAGGGCTTCATTATCATCTCATTTGACCTCTCAACAACCCTGGGAGGCAGGTGCTATTATTGTCCCCATTTTACTGATAGGAAAACAGAGGCAAATGGGGGTTACGTGACTTGTCCAGGACCACACAGTGAGGAAGCGTCTGGGACAGGATTTGAACATAGGTCTTCCTGACCCCAGGCCCAGCACTCTTAACCACCACACCACCAGCTGTCCCCACCAGAAACCCCTCCACGTACCTCTGCCGGGCCAGCTCCCTCTCTCGCCGTCCCTGCTCCTCCTTCTCTCGCTCCAGGTGTTCCCGCAGCTCTTCAGTCTGCCGCACGTAGCGCTGAGCGGCCCGCTGGTCTGACTGTAGCAGCTCGGCCTCGTGCAGGGTCTTTAACTTCTTGATTTCTTGCTTGTGCTTGGCGATCAGCTTCTGGATCTCTGGCTCCAAGCCTATGGTGAGGGACGTGGAACAGTCACCCCAAACAGACCAAACAGGAAAAAGGCTCCTGCAGAGGGCCTCAGGACCCAATCTCACTTCTGGGAATGAAGCAGAAACCCTTCTCTCCATCACCTTCAAGCATAAAAAGAATGCTTGGGCTTATTCCTGGCAGGAAATGGGATCTTCCCTCCACCCCCACCCCCAGGGGGAACCTACAGAGGGAGCTGTCACCAGAGAGATAGAAAAAGAGAAAGGACATTAAAGCAGATGAGGTTGGGAAGCATGAACTGTCTTGGCCTTAGTATCAAGACCCCTGTTTTCTCTCCCTTCAGCTGCAAGGGTTCCACTCTCTCCGGGGCATTAAAAGATTCACAGAATCTAAGTTCAAAGGGATCCTGGAGGTTTTCTAGCCCTGCAGCCATCTCCTCCGTAATGTCCTTCACTTGAGTCTCCTCTCGAATTCTGGGGAGCTCACTATTGTCAAGGCGGCCTCTCCTCCCTGCTACACAGTTCTTTTACCAGCAGAGGCATGCCTCTGTCCTTTCTCTCCACTGGGCGGTCCTGCCCTCTAGAGCAGCACAGGAACATCTGTTCTCTTGGAATGTAAAATAAGTCACTGCAGCTATGATACCTTGCCTTCTTCCCCCTCTTCTCCAAGCTGACTAGACCCAATTCTTTAAATGCTCCTCCTAGGAATGGTTTTCAGATCTTCTTTCTTTGCCCAGGAGAACGACCTTGACGTTTGCCACAGCAGAACGAACATGCCTACCAGGGAGCCGTAGCCACGGTGAGTGAGATCAGAGAGAACGCCTAGGCGTCCTTGATGACCGCGTCCCCGGCCCACACGAGCCGCGTCCCCGGCCCACAAAGAGCCCGCACGACCGCTGAGTCACTGTCAACAGCGGGCGCCGAGTAGGCCTGGCCTTCGGGCCCCTACCTCGCACAGTGATCTCTTTGATCTTCTTGGTTTTCTCATTGATCCACTTCTCTCTGCGGATCTTTTCTGTGGCGCTCATTAGTTCTTTGAGTTTCTTAATCTCCTGTGAAACAGAAAGGATGCTCAGGGGTAGCCCGAGAGGAGCGGAAATGAAACCCACATCTCTCCAGTGTCGCCCATCTCCAGACTCCTCAAACCGGTGGAGATTGTTTCCAGGTCCTAACAGCAGAACAAGAATAACAAAGGCCATTAATACATGCAGAACAGCCAGAGAATTTCGAGAAATCTACCCGCCGATGTCAAAGCATAGACTGCGGACGTTCCCGAGGATCGTCCTCCCCACACGGCTTTCTCTTTTCTTGTGGTATCACGCATCAAGCGCTTAAGGATTTAGGAGCGGATTTATTCACGTAAAATAATCTTCTTGGGAACGTCAACAAAGTTGGGCATACGGCACCTGCCTTGGTGCTCCCAAAGAGGAGGCCGAAGGAAGTCTGAGGTAGAATTCATCAAGTTACTTTAAGAGGCAGATACCATAAAATACCTCAGGTACCGAAAGCTGGCTTTAAAAGGGACTTGTTTTCTTAAGGCCAATTGCCACTCTAACCCCTTATGGTTTTATATTTCTTTCATAGACTCTACTTCCTCAGGAGACAGAGAGGTAGCAGAGAACATTCTGCTCAGCAGAAATGGAAACAAAACAGAAAAGTGTCCATATTGAGGCAAGGGCTGGAAACTCAAATTCCAAACTTTCCCCCCATCCACTGTTTTACTGCACTAAGCTCTGCATTCTCCTGCCTCTCCCCTAAAGCGGTATTCTTCCATGGCCACACCATTGTTATATTCTTTAACCTCCTCCCCAAAGTGAGCAATACAGAAGGAAGGATGGCATTGGGAAAATACAGGACAATCTTGTAGAGGACAAGGTAGTGAGGTTTCTCTCCATGGCCCCTCTGACAGAGATGCCACAAAAAGATACCAATAAAAAGCACTCCAGGGCTCCCAGGACCCATACTTAATTACAAGACTTTAGAAGCTAGGGGGTTTTAACCTGAGATCTGTAAAACCATTTTTAAAATATATATATTTTGAAAACTGCATTTCAATATAACCAGTTTCCTTGTAATCCTGTGTATTTTGTTACGCATTTAAAAACATTCTTCTCAGAAAGGTTCAGTAGACTTCATCAGATTGCCAAAGGGATCCAAGGTTAAAAACCTTTGCTTTAATCAGAGATTGAGGAAGAAGCAACAGAGATGAAGTGAAAAAGTGAAAAAAATGGGTTCTAACAGTCACTCCGAGAGAGTCACATTGGGAAAGTGGAGAGCAATACTGAGGTTTATGAAATACCTTAAGAAAGCTACCAAGTACATTGGTATAAAATTTGCATACATCTACATAAATTACACAACTACTATTCAGCACAGATTAAAATTAAATTACTATAGTCTCTTGAAATTTGTCTTTCTTAATTTCTTCTCCTGATTTCTTCTCATCTAACTCAAGTCATTTCCCCAAGCAAAAAAAGGTCAGTTTATTAGTATGCAAACATGAGCTGTAAGCTCTCTCAATTCACCCATCATCACATTAGGATGTAAAAGAGTTCCAGCATTCCTCAGGTAATATTTATGAAACTATCTTGTTCTCAGCTGGCTTTGGCTGTGATACACATATCCAGAGCAGGGCTTCAGGGTTTCCTTGGTGCCACCCTCTGAGGCTCACCCCTTGCCCCTTCAATCCCTTCAAGAATCCTGGCTGAGACACAACAGTAGAAATTTCCCTCATACAAAGGCCTGAAGGCACACCACACCTAAGGCAATCGGGGAAGAGAAGAAGAGGGAGAGGAGGGATAAAGGAGTCAGTGAAAGGGAAGCTCTGCCAGAAGAGAAGTAAGCCAGCAAAGGCAGGGCAGGTGAGCGGAAGAGAGGTCAGTGTGGGCAGGCCCCACTGTCTTGCCCACGGTGGCGTCAAGGCACCCACCCCTTTGAGTCTCTCACCAGTTCATGCTGCTCCTGCACTTGGGTGATTCTCTTTGTGTATTTCTGGTCCACTTGTTTCAGCTCGGCTACCACTGCCTCGCACTTCTCACTCAGGACCTTCTTGTCGTCAATCAGCTGAGGTTTGAGGAGGGGACCAGGTGAAGCCAATGGGTAAAGCTGCTAACTCAGCACCTAAAGGTACTGAGTGGATACTCCCCTAACTTCAGGATTAACTCACAATTGCTGCAGGAGGAAGGGAAAGCCAGAAAGCAACCCTAGCAGAGAAGACTAGAGGGAAACAAGTCCCAGTGAATTACATAGACATGGCTCCTGCCCCTGGGGGTGAGCTCCCTGAGAACAGCCCTTCCACACTATGTCCCAATAAAATCTTCATCCCTAAGTTGGGAATAGGGATTCTATGAGAAATATCGCTAAGAGAAGGTGGGCCTCAGGGAGGGCTGCATAAACTGGGACCCAGGAAACAGGAACATCAATCCAAATGCTGGCTGTGGCATAGGAGCTCAGGACACCATGTGATGGAGTATGAACCTGGCAAGAGCTGGGGAGACAGGGCAACATCAGGAATGCTGTGGACCCTCAGCATGTGAGGCCTTAGAGCCAATGTTTCCCCTTCCATTCCCTGCTTCCCCCAAGGGGGCTTCCCCTGTTGTTTTCTGTTGTGCCCTCGCTCTTCTCCACGGCGACTATTATTTGTGGGATATTTCAAGCCTAAAAGTATTCCATGGCTAGGCCAGAAACTTCTGCTGGGCCCTATTCTACTAGCATCCTCAAAGGAATATGCAGCAGAATCCTTAGAAGGCCTTATAGGCAGGTAGAGAGGGCCATTGTTCCAGAACACATTCACAGTATGTATCTCAGACAAAAACTTCTAGGTCCTACAGCTTCTGCCTATGGCCAACCCTTTCCTAATCATGAAGTACCTGTGTATCTGACCCACCCCAACATCTGACTGCCCCTGCGGTCCTGACCTGTGGAATGCATATGGGTCAGGAGTAAGGAGAGAGGATATGAGACAGATGCAGTCATTAGAAGTTAAAACGAAAACAAGAAACCCTAGTGCCATCTCTAAGAGGCATCCTAGCATCTTCTATCCCCACCTCAGGTTTCTGTTCATTCCAATCTATCCTCCAAACATCTGCCAAAGTGATTTTTCTAAAGCCCAGGTGCTTCACTAAAACTTAGATCACCTCTCCTCTCCAAAAACTCCACTGGCTCTCCATTACCTCCAGTAATAGGTCAGTCAAACTGGCCTTCTTACTGTTCTTATGTGCAGCACTTCACTTCTCCCCTCCACATCTCTGCACAGGCTGTCTTCTCTGCCTGGCATGTACTCCTCTCTCATTTCTGGTTTCCTTCAAGGCTCAGCCAAGGTGCTACTTTCTACAAGGCCTTTCCTGATCTACCCACTTGCTAGTGCCTTCTCTCTAATCACTGGGTACTTGTATATACTTATATATGTACATGCTGTCACACCCAACAGAAGGTAAGCTACTTAAAGAAAGGGACTGCTTTGCTTATCTGTGCATTCCCAGTGCCTAGCATAGTGCCTGGCACACAGGTGGTACTTGATAAATGCTTGCTGATTGATTGAAGCAGGAATAAGGATCACCCTCCCATTTCACAGGTGGCAAAACGAAACTTGGAGGGGGAAGTGACACGTCCTCAAACCAACACAAAATAAACGGCAGAGCCCTGAGCTGAGAGGCAGTCTATAAGTTTCAATTCCATAAACTACCCAACAGCTCCTGCTGCTTCCCATGAGCACACAGGGTTACCTGATCGATGAAGGCCAGGTGTCTCTGGATAGCAGCTTCATACTGCTCCCTCTGCATCCGCAGCTGCTGGGTCAGCTCCTTCTCTGTTTCCTTCACATTCCGCACAGTAAGCTCTCGCTGCTGCGCCTGTCAATGGGGTTTCAGGGGAAGAGGATGGGAGGGAGGGGGGTTGGCTGGCACCTGGGTTCAAATTAAAGGAGCAGAGGCCAGGATCAGAGGAGATGGGGCTGACCATGGGCAACTAGAGAGTTCTAATTCTACTGGAGCTCATAGTGGGAGGAAGCAATGAAAGAAAACCAAGAAATGTTAAGGGGAAAAAAAGCCAACTTGAAACATGCCCAGATTTGATTCCCTGCTTATGAGACACAAGTGGTTAACATGCTGAGTGAGAGAGACAGGCCTATGAGGCACATGACTCCTAACCTTCCTCTAATGAAGGACAGGGGGTGCCTTCTACAGCAAATCTTCTCAAGAAGCAGCATTTAATCATAAACCTGGTCAACCACCCTAGGGGTTCAGTCTTTCCCACAATGGTCTAACCATCCCAGGGATTCAGTTAGACCTCTAGCTAGGCCTCCCTGGGAAGACAGGCCCACAGAGGTGATGGAAGCAGGTTTGCATGAGAGCACTCAATCAGAGCAAACATTTATTAAGCACCTATGTGCCAGGCACTGTGCTAGGTGCGAGAGAGATTTGGGTGAAGACTTCCTGAAAATGAGGTCTGTTATATGCTGGAGCAGGCTACTAAGGAAGGTGGTGGAATCAATACTATTCTCAGAACAGGACACAGTCCAGGCTATCTGAGATTAGTTAGGTATAGGCCTGATTTCTTTTGCTTTAATCTAGTTACCAGAGGGGACATGTCTTCTTCCTCACATTTCCTCAGAATACAGAACACCTGTGATGTGGAGGGATCCAAAACGAAATACTCCCTTCCCACAGGCAAAACCTTAGCACCGTCCCACACTAACTTCCCCAAAACTGGTTCCAGGAGACCTTAAGAATATTGGCCATTTCTACCTAGGTTCACCCACCAATGCTGTCTGCAGCAGTGTCATAGCCTGCTTCTTCTCCTCCACTTCTAGCTTCAGTCTCATCATAGAGCTGGTGACCTCGGTAGCCACAGCCGAAGCCTGCTCCAAGTGGGCCAGCTCTTCTTCTGTCAAGATCCCCTGGGGAAAGCAGTAAAGGTTAGATACGCCAATATCGTCTTCTACCTGGCTCTAATGGAAACCTCTCCTCAGATCCCACTGAGCACGTCACCTGCCTTTCCCAGTTCCCTTCCTTGTCATATCCCTCTGTAATAGCAATTTAGATTTGAATATCTTTCCTACCCATTAACAGGCCATGTGACCGGCATATGCCACAGGACACCTATACTACATGTGGTAGGTGGAGCTTGCTGAGAGAAAGAGGAAAGTGTGTCACAGGAGATGCTGAGAGTGCAATTGTGACAGAGCTAAGGGAGAGAGCAGATGTGGTGTGGTGGCTGTGAGTTTTTGGGAAGGCCCCAGCCGGGGGGTGGATGGTTTTGGGATGGAGTGGTTCTCTGCTGTGGTATTGCGTATCAGATTCTTTGCTGCTGTGATAGATTGGGCATATTGGTTACAGGATCTAGTTATTTGGTGTCTGAATAAATGGTTTACTTCTTCTACCTTCTATGTGGACAGTCTCATGTGTTTTGTGATACCGAACCACACGGGCATTTTGACAATTATCATCTACATTGTGATTATTGCCTTGCTGATACACCCTCCCACACTCCATCCCCCACAAATCACTCTCTAAATCAGAAGTAACATAATTAAGCAAAGTTCAGAATGCTGTAGAGAAAGGCTAGGACGTAAGGATGAGGTGTGTATGTGTAAATGTATGTATATCTATACACATGTGCATGTGTGTATATATGCGTATGTATATACTGCCCCAAATTCATTCAGTTCTTGATTAACTCACTTTAGAGGGGCAGGAGGAAGCAGCATAAATTAAGACCGCCTTTCTTTTTAAAAAGTGTTATTAACTTGGAAGTATGTAATAAGTCTATCACTCTCACTCCATTTAGCTTGGGTTAATACTAAGATGACTACATTTTCTGAGTGCACACCAAACTGAGCTCCATCAGTAACTCCATCTTTAACACACTGCCCTATAACCCCGCTGCTCTGCCCCTGCTGCATGGGGAAAGAATCTACTTGGTGACAATCTTCCACTGGACCCAGCCCTGACTCCAGAGAAGAAGCAACGAAATTCATGCATTCCTTTGTTCTGGCTTTGGCGAAAGGAGGCTCACCTCCCGAGGAGGCGCTGAGGCTACAGAATGGGGTCGTTCTTGTTCTGACTTCTCCATCTCATCTAAAAAGCTCATGATACTTTGAAGCTTGGCCTCGGAAAGCAGTGCCCCATCCTCTGGGACTCCATGTGGTGGATTCAGTTTCCCAAATTTTTCCAGGTTGTCAGCTGTTAAGGAGTTAGAGCCAACTTCCTATAGAGAAGGAAAGAGGAAAAGGACAGAAATTGGGATGGAACTGGTATTGGGTAAGGGAAGCAAAAGACGTATTGCTTTCTTTTTCCATAGATCACACCAGAATAGTGTAGAACTCCCCAAAAGAGGCATCTGCCTGCTGGGGTGTAAAGTAATCTGCGTTCTTTGTACTTGCTTGTCGTGATGAAGAAGGGCGGGGAGGCAGCAGTGGTCTAGCACACTAGAGATTTGCTTTTGGAAGGCCAAATCACCCAAAGCACCTCGCCATACATCCAAGACCTAATGGGTAAGAAAACTGCTCTCTCTCTCTTTCTCCGTGTCTGATTCCATGTGAACAAATTCACACACTCCCCCTAGAAAAGCTGCCACCACTAACGTGAGGTGCTGATTCAACACCGCTGTTATTTTCCTTGTACTCCAGGCTGAAAAGCTTTGGACTGTATGTCCGTCATCTAAGGACCAATCTAGTTAGATCTGGAGAGGCTCATCACCAGATGGCCATCTCTGAAGACATGGAGGGCCACAGAGACGTTCTGCAGAATGAAACCCCTCCATGTCTGAGGAGACGATCACCTAGTGATCGCCTTCTAATGACTGAATTAAGCTGGTCCAAAGCCTATCCAGCCTGAAAAGAGCTAAAAAAGCTTGTGCGCTGTTGGTGCTGTCCTTGGGAACCTATGTAGAGGTACCGAGCAACTTCAGTGAATTTAATTAGAGCTGATCCACTAGGAAGTTGGGAGAGAAATGAACATTATTTCCTTCTGGTCCAGAGCTTACTGATGCTGGGCTGATAGAAATGATTTCATAAATACATTAGGGAAACAGGCCAAGAGTCATCATCATGTTTTTTGGACCAATCTTATAAGACTAGCCCTATCCAGCTCTCCACTAGGTTGGATGCCCCCTTCTCCCACCCCCCCACCCCCAACTTGAGCCAAAGATGAAAGATCAGTGACAGTTTTATTCTAATTCCTTTTATCTCCTCCCACAGTCTGCTCTTTCTGGACCTAGATCTCTTTAGATCTTGGCACTACGAAGGAGAGGACTGAATGGGATATGTATTGCTTTCGGGTAATTCCCCTGACTCCCTCTAGTTACCCCATCAATCCAGGAATATTTTTCCTTTTTATAGGTCTTGGGTTGGGTCAGCTGCTCTGGTTCCTCTTCTAATAGCTTCAGGGTTTCCAGGAGCTCGTTAAGAGTCACCTTGGCCTGGGGTCTGCTGGATGCTGTGACTGCAGTGTCCAGGCTCTCACAAACAACCTCATGGCCCGTTATGTCCTAGAGATGGTATGGAGGAAAGAGAGAAAGAAAACAAGCACCTAGTTAATCAGCCAAAAGCACACCAAAAGCTCTTAAGCTAGGTAGTGCCAGAGAAGAGAGAGTCAGGAGTTTTCTCTCTTACTTTGGATGGGTAAAGCTGACTTCTGAAACAGCTCAGTATATACTGTACGTCTGAAGATTAGCTTTTCCCTTTACTAATTTTCTTAGTAACACGTAGGTCAAGAAGAGGCAAAGAGTTAGAAGACCTGGCCTTTAGTCCTGGCTTTGACACTTAATAATTGTAGGATCTTGAGCAAGTCCCTTAAACTTTAATCCTCAGGTTCTATGTGTGTAAAATGTGGATCTTACTATTGCTCATGCCTCACCTCACGGGGTTGCTGTGAGGCCACTGTGACAGCGCTTTAAAAAGTGTTTTACAAACGCAAGCCATCATCACTATGGCTGCCACTTTCCCTTATAGAAGAGCAAACTCGGCAAACAGGAGTGGCTATGGAACCATGCCTTCTGCTCTCTGGCTATACAACAGCACCCACTACAGACCATGGGAATCTTATTAATGTAGCAGTGGAAGGAGGCAGGGGAGAGGGTAAATGATGAAGGTCAGGCTTGGGCAGGAGAAGCCTTATGGCATATGATAATCAGTGGGGGAAAAGAAAGACTGCCTAAGAGAAGAGACCTGTGGCTTATCTTCTGGAGATTTACGAAGATCTGGGGAAGAGTCGGGGACTGGGTGAAAGTATTCCTCTGGATCTGTAGCATGGAAATTGGCACCTGTAAAATAAGAAACAAAGTCATTAGACATTTAGAATGAATGTACTACCAACACTCAGATTCAGAGCCCTCTTAGTCACTTCATGCCTATTGGCTATCTAAGGCTTTGTCAAAAGCCACAGAAAGGGAGCAGGGCATACATGGATGCCAGCGGATGGGTATCAGGTGTGAGAGATACACATTATCATGAGACATCATAATCCCCCCAAACCCTAGTAGAAGACATTGTGCCTTTATAGACGTCAGGGTTTAAATGAGCTTAAGTCAGGGCCAAAGGAGCTTCAATGTAGGATCCCCAAAACTTCTGACCTCAATACTCCACTTGAGTTGTTGTTTCTCTACTAGCTCTGGGGTCGATCTGAGGAACCTACCTGCATTGTTAGCTTTGATAGTGCGGTTTGCCAGGCTCCCACTCTTTGGGGAGGCTGCCTGTATGGGCCTTTTTTTGGATGCCTTCCCAGTTTCCTTCAGCTGCTCCAGTGCAATATCTCCTGCCTTTTGGGCTGCTCGTTTCTGCTGGAGTTCCTGCCATGGTAGAGTATATGTGAGCAATTCACAAATCAGGGAGAAACAGTCCCTCCATTTCCTGCAAGTAGTACTACACTGAAATACCCTGTTGTGTGTTTAGAAAGGAAAACGGAGGGGAAAGAGTCATCTTTTATGGTTACGGTAAGTTGGAGAAGTCACCACTGAAGGATCATGATCCTGACTTAAATGTCCCAGACACTGTCTTTTGGTTAGAGGTACAGCTTTGAAAAAAGATGTGGCAGTTTGTCTGCAACATTCACTTATTACCGACCTGTCCCCAAATAAGAGAAATAAGAGACTGCTCTCCTAACCTTTCCCTTCTTGTAGACACTATCGCTTCTGGCCATCATGGGTAGATTTTCATATGCTGGTACTATCATGCTGATTGGTATCCCACAAGAATAGCCTTGTCCAAAACAGATTAGAGCCCAGAGGCTTACATTTTTGGACTCTGATCCATTCTGTAGCTAGGCTACCTGAATAGCAGCTTGTCTGGCCTGCCGGGCTTTCTCTTCCCGGATTTTCTTTCTCTCTAAATCTTTCCGCGGCTCCAAGTCGAGAACGCTCCCTTCCAATTGTTTTTGTTGTCTCTCCTACAGAACAAATAGAACAGGAAAAGAATTCTTGAGGCAAAGTCTCTTGAGAATAAATCAAGTTCCTAAGTAATATAGCAAGTAATGCGTAGCTATTGGAGGGGAAGGGTCATCTTAAAACCAATTACCCTAATCGTACTATTTTTATTTACAGAAGACACAGGGAGCTTAAAACCACAGAGGTTACAGTCAGAAGGCCTGAAATGTTTTGTAGGTCTAAGATGGTCTGTGATCTCTGGATTTCAAAAATCCATTAGGTAGGGCAAAAAATAAAAACAAAAAACATGTATCATCCAAAACCAGTCCCTTAGACAGCCCTCTCATAAAAAATACTATCACTGAGAGGGCCCAGGACCTTGGTAACTGTTGTTCTACAGAGAATGACTGGGGCCAAGAAGCTTTGCCCCACCCACCCAGATCTTGTCACCCTGTTCAAATAATGCTAGTCCTGTTCCTTCAGTCAGAATTAAGACCCAGCAGGAATGAGAGGGGGTGGCAACATAGGCTGTGACTATGTGTGGTGGTTTAAGTACACGGTACGTCTGAGTTTCAGCTTCTGCCACCCCCCAGAATCTGCCACTTTGAAGAAATGCAGTTTATACTACTAATATTTGGGGCCCTGACACATCCTCTGGGATTGTAAATTATGTGAGTATGGGCTCACATCCAGGACCTTTAATGACCTTTCACACTGACCTTTCTTTTAGATGTCAGCAGGTGTTCCAGGAGGGTTGCCCCAGTTCGATGTCTTTGTGCATGGTGTCGGTACCAGCGCTGAATGGTGATGGCGGCTAAATTTACCTGATGGATAAATCTGTAAGAAGGAAAAGAAGGTCTGGATCAGATGGGATGCTCGTTGGCTTCCCATGAGAGTGACACAAAAAGTTTCAAATGCTATGATCGCTTCTCAGACTTCCTCGCCTGTATCCAAGTATATGAAATATGTCAGTGTGTCACAAGACTGAAAGCGTGTCATCTATATGAGATTTACATAGCCTAATATATATCACAACTGTCTATTCTCAAGGACTCCAGAACACGGCACAAATTATATATAAGTACAGAGGAGATGCAAGCAAAGTAGCTGTTAGAGTTTGGTAGGGCTGGTGAGGAGAGGCTTCTTAGAGAGGATAAACTATAGTGTCTCGAGCATTCTCTTCATCATTTCTTCTCCTTCCTACTCATTTCCAAATATCTGGATACAAGTGCACAGCGGTGAAGCTAACTGCCAGACCAAGGGCCCGCCAAAGTCTCTCACTGATCATCCACAATTTGTGAGCCGCCGACAGACAGTGCCACAAGGAAGGCCCGGGCCTACGGCCTTTCTGCCTACACTTCTCCCCCTTTGTCTTCCCTCCCAGTTTCTAAGACACACTCCCTTCAGCCCTCTCTTTCTATAATTTCCCGCTGTGCTCCAGACCTGTGTGCTGCCCTTTTGACCCCGAGAGCCCTCTCCCTGTCTACTTCCCAGGGGGCTCTGCTCACCTCTCTGCTTCCTCTTCTGTCACCTCCTTCCTTTTGAGCAGTCCTGCTGCGCCGCTAGTGTTGTTCCGTGTCACATTGTTATTACTAGACAAATTCTTCTGAGGCTTCATGAAACTGCCGCTCTCACCATCTTCATTGGCGGTCGCCTTGATGATATTGCTAGAGAAAAAAAGCATCGAGTGTTTTCACAGGGCTCCCTTTGCCCTAAGGAAGTTCACTGCAGCTCACACCTGCCTACGGGCCAATAACTGCAGAAGGAGTAGCAATGACTGGCTGGCTTGCCGAGCTTTTCTACATGGCCAAGCAAAGGAGTCAAGAGAATAAATAAGACAAGTAGCTGGAGAAAAACTAAGTGTTTTCTCATGTTAAATTTTCTCTTTCTTTGGTTATAAACATAATTATCAACAAACATTTAAATGTAAAAACAAGAAAGAGTATACGATGCTATGAACTTGCTAGTTTTAAAAAAAAAACATAAAAAATCGCTCTATTTGCATCCTTTTCTGCACTTATTTTTGTTTTCTTTTGCATATTTAAAATTTTTCTTTTGATCTTGTCTTGTAACTATCACTACCTACTAATTTATCTCCTCCCCCTCCGGCCCCAAAACAAAACAAAACAAACCATCTCAACACCTCAGAGACTTCAAAAGTCTCTTCTCCTGTTCTCTGATTCTAGGGGACTTCTATCTAGATCGTTAGTTTCACTCCTTCTTGTCTCTAGTGGTGAGAAGACAATCTACCAATAGAGGGTTCTGTACTGCCCAAGGTAAATCTCAAGGATTATGGTTCTCAACCACGGGAGTTTTTCTCTTACTTTTTTATTTGCCAGTCATAATGATGAGATTACAAGTAAAATAGCACGGTAGATAACATATATATTGGGAAAACTGATGCTCATTCTCATTAAAAGAACTGCTATAGATACCTATGCCTGTCAACCTTTACTTGTTGTGACCTGAAAGTGGACAGCAATGAGGCCGGGTAACTCTAAAAGCCTCTAAAAAGAAAGAAGGATAAATAGGCAGTACGCCTTTTCCCAACGACAACAATGATCCACTTCATATAACCTTTGTGAGTCATGATACAAAAACACCACTTAACCTTCAGGCTGTAATGTGGTATCTTATACCCATGCTCCACCTAAGGCCAAAGCTTCTGAAAAGCCCAGGCAAAAAAACTCTATTTTGTATCTTCCAACAGAGATGACAGTTGTGGTCTCCATGATGCTGATCAACACCTGGTCAACCTTTGGGGTTTTTTTAGCCGGCAGAAGTTCCCACTGCTACTACAGGTAGCTGCTACTATGGTTGGAGAAGGGACTAATCTTGGAATAGGGTTCTCTTCTCTCTTCAGACTTCTCCTCTCTTATTCTGTGTTCAAAAGGAGAGTTAGGGAACAAACCCTTGTCTAAGCATCTTTACTGACCCCTTGATGAATCCAATAAAGACCTTCATTCAGATCTTAACTGGTTACTAGTGCCTAAAAGCGTCTTATGTGCTGTTAATCAATCTGCATCATGCATAAACTCAGTGACCAGAGTGATACAGGAAACCATCCTTACACACTGAATGAGGAAAGAGAGGTAAGAGGGACTCTTAGAGCCACAAGGAGATTTGAGGGGTGGTTTCCTCCTCTGGCAAAGGAGTCTGAGGGTAAGCTACTCCACTGAAGAGAAAAATCTTACTACTCACTTACAGGAGGGGTGGGAGGAAGGGACGAGGGAGGAATAAGAAAAGAAGGCAGAAGAGAGAACGGAATGCTGAACATGAAGAAGACCTCTTTATCCTCATGGAATATCGGTTTTAACAGAGACCTAAGAGGTCATTTAGCCCAACACATACTTAATTAAGAATCTTTTCCAGCCTTAACTCGAAGGCCTTTAATGGAGGGAATCCACCACCTCCTGAGCTAGCTCATTTTACTTTGGGACAAATCCAACTATAGGAAGATTTTTCTTAGATGGCATCTAAATCTGTCCCTCTGCCCCAATGTTCCTATTTCTTCTTTCAGAACAACCCCTCCTTTCCTATGTCAGCCCTTCAAATGCTTGAAGACAATCATTACATCTTCCTTAGGCCTCCAGGGTAAATATCTGTAGTTCTTTCAACTGAGCCCTGTATACATGATCTCCAGGCCCTTCACTATCCTGCTTGGTCTTTTCTGGATGCTCTCTAGTTTGTCAATGTCATTCTCAAAATGTGGTGCTCAGAACAAAATACAGCAAGCCCACAGCGTTCTATGTTCTAGACACTTAATGCAGCCTCAGTTTGCATTAGTGACTCCTCTTGAATTTGCAAGCTACTAAAACTTCACTAAATCGTTTTCATGTAAAAAATGACTTCTTTTTAAACCCAAGTATATAGGACTTTACACACTTACCTCTATTAAATTTCATCTCATTAGATTCAGGCTATTGTTTAAGCATGTTGATATTGGCCCAAATCAAAAGAACAGCCCCTATTCCTATTTTCTATGACCATCTCTGTCTTTAGCTCTAGAAAGAAGTGGTTTGGATCTTAGTGGTTCTAACTAGAAACTATTGTCCATTATAGTGTCTGTCTTTATGTTACTCAGTGATTACTTAGTAACATGAAGGTTGACCCTCCCTCAAAGTGGGAACCTCCTGAGAACAAAATTATCTGACTGGTTCCTTCACTACCGCTGAACTATACTTTCCCTGTGCCTGAGTTTAACTGCTGACTCCACACAGGGTTTTCTTTTCTTCCTGGCAAAACTCTCCTTGCTCTTCAGGAAGTGGTCAAGGATAAGAAGAAAGCCTACTTGAGGGATGAAGCAGCCTGGTTGGAGCTCTTAGGTGGAGGAATTTTGTCTATAGTGCTGTAGTTGTTATGTACCATGGTGGTAACACAGTTGCCCACTGCTCCCTTGTTGCTCCTAACAAAAAAAAGAGAGAAACATATTACAGCTTGTTGGACCATTGACTACCTTCCATCAGTCAACATCACATATCAGGGGTTCTTAACTAAATTTTTGTCACGGGATCCCCTTCTCAGGATGTTTTTAAATATACAAACTAGACAAGATCACAAAGGAAACCAATTATAATGAAAAACAGTTATCAAAATACGTGTTTTTTAAAAAGTTCATTAGGTTAAGAACCCCTGACATAGACCAAGTGTCCACTGTGAGCAAAATTTTATACTAGGCACTGTGGGAGTAGAGGAGACTATGCCCCAAGAATTATCTTGTGCCTCTCCATAGTGATGTCTTAAGAATCCTAGGTCTAAGACCACCTCACAGGAAAGACTGCCTTTTGCTACTGAACAAATTTAAATGCCGATAAAAGCATCTAGCACAGGCTCACAGTGTATACAGAATTCTACTTTGTAGAAAATAATATTATAGGGAGGTTCCAATGCAGTGCACTCTGCTCTACCCTTTAGGAATTTACAGTCTAGTTGAAAAGCTACAATATGGACATATAAAAGACTTTAAAATAATTATCAAGCAACATATGAACAAGTAACTATACCAAAAATGGCGTACTGTAATACTATAGAGAGATCAAAGTACAGAGAAGTAAAGTTTCCCCAATCCCAGAACTTTAAGATCTCAGAGGGGCAAAGATGTCACCTAGTCCAATCACTTGCTACAATGTAGAAAAGTCCTAAAAAATGATTATTCCTAATGAATCCCTAAAAAAATGATTATCCATCTTGTGCTTAAAAATTATTAATGATAGGGGCACCAGCTTCCATAAGGCAGGGGGATACTTAGTGTTAGACATTTCTTATTGACATAAATTCTCTCTTATGTTAAACCTAAGTCTGTCTCTAGAAAGTCTATTCAGTAACCCTGGTTCTTGCCTCTGGAGCAACATGAAATAAGTCTTTTATACATGATAGCTCTTCAGATATTTAAAGACAACATGCTGCCACCTGCTGATGTGTGTATAAGTGGGTCCTGGCCAATGGATTTTTCAGGTGTTAGGCCCAAGGTACAGTGACTGCAAACTCCTCAAAAAGCTAGTGCTTGGGAGAAAAGCAAACATTGGCCAACATAAAAAAAATGAAAAAACACTCCCAAATGAGGAAGAGGAAATAAAGGAAATTATTAGAAACTATTTTGAATACCGATATCTTAAATAAAATGGATAGATACTTAGAAAATACCCAGATTGACAGAACAAGAAATAGAAAATTCAAATGCCCCAATCTCAGGGGAAAAAATTCAGAAAAAAACCATAAAGGAATGCCTAAAGAAAAAAAATTCAGGACTAGGTCAATTTACAAGTAAATTCTATCAAACATTCAGAGGACACTTAATTTCAATATTATATAAATTGCTTGCAGAAATAGGAAAAAAGACAAATATGGTCCTGATAACTAAACAAAGAGACAATTAAAGAAAGAAATCTATAGATTAGGGGATCTTAACCTGGAGTGTGTGGACTTAAAAAAAATAATTTGTTAACTATATTTCAATACAGTTGGTTTCTTTTGTAATCCTATGTATTTTATGCATTTAAAAACATTGAGAAAGGGTCCACAAACTTTCAAGAACTCTTGCAACAAACCAACATCTCTAATGAATATCGGTGCAAAAATTTTTTATAAAATATTAGAAAAAACTATAACCACATATTAAAAAGATTATATTTATAAACAGATTGAATTGATACCAGGAATGCAGAGTTGCTTCAATATTAGGATAACTATAAGCATGATATACCATGTTAATTACAAAAACAGTAAATATCACATAATTATATCAACTGATATAGGAGAGGTTTTGGAAAAAAATGCAATAGTACTATATGTTAAAACCATTAAAAGCTTAGGAGCAGAATATCTTTCTAAAATGAAGAATTAGCATTACCTATAATGAAGAAACACTAGAGGACTTTTCAATAAAACAGTAGGCAACACAAGAATTTCTATTAAAGCTATCGTTATTGACCTAGGTCTAGAAATGCAATAAGGCAAGAAAAAATAAATTGAGAAAATAAGTATAGGCACAGAAGAAAAAAACATTGCTCTTTGCTGATAACAAGATAGTTATGAAGAACCCTAAAAGGTCAACTAAAAACCTGAAATAACTTCAGTAAAGCAGCAATATATAAAATAAACCTACAAAAATCACTAGCCTTTCTGCACATTACCAACAAAATCCAACAGGATGAGGCAGAAAAAGAAATACCTTTCAAAATAATGAAAGAAAGTATAAAATATTTAGAAATATAACTACTGAGACAAATAGGAATTGTATGAATACAATGCAAAAACACTCTTTACAGAAAAAAGACAAATAATTGAAGATATTAATTGTTCCTGGTTTGGTTGTGCTAATCTAATAAAAATGACATATTACCTAAATTAACTTACAGATTTGGTGCCACAGTAATCAAATTACCAAAACGCTACTTTATAGAAATTGAAAAAAATAGTAACAAAGTTCATCTGGAGGAACAAAAAGCCAAAGACCTCAAAGGGAAATAATGGGGGAAAAAATGGGAAGATATAGCAGTACCAGATCTCAAACTATACTACAAAGCAATCAAAATTATTTGGTACCAGTTTAAAAACAGAAAAATTGGCCAGTTGAAGAGATTAACTATACAAGATCAAGAAGCAATTGAGCATAGTTGCAAAGGAAAAGACTCTGCTATTTAATAGAAAATGCTAGGGGAGGGAGCAGAGATGGTGGAGGAGCAGGAAATACAGTGAGCTCCCCTTAAAAACTCTTTCAGGCAGATCTAGAAACATACCAGACTGAATCCTCATGGGGAAATTCAAGAAAAGGTTACACTAAGTCATTTTTCCAGCCCAATTTGGCATAGGAAAACACAGAAGTCTGGGGACGGAGTCTGACCACAAGCCTACCATGCAGACACCTCTAGCCCTGGAAGAGGTCGTGTACCAGTGCAAGAAGGGTCCCAGCCTTATACCAGAGCACCATGACCTCATGAAAGGTGTAGGAACGATTGCCAACTTGGAACTTTTTTACTCACTCCCCATTTCTAGGTTACAGATTGGATGGACTGAGGAAGAAACCTGCACTCAGGGGTGATACTGTGAGATGGAGTAATTGCAGGCCATATGCTTTGCATAAGAGAAATGAGTTCAAAAGTAAATAGCAGCAGTGTGGCTCAAACACTGAGCAGAGCAGGGTCTCAGTTCTAAATTCTAGCCCAATCTGAAGCCTACAGAGGAATAACCAGGGTAGGGATGCTAAACCAAAGGGAAGCCTACAGTTCTGTCACCATCAATCTGCAGAGCTTCCCGGCTGCCAGATAATGGCTAAAGCCAGTAGCAGTCTACTGCTGCTCAGATTCCAAACACCCAAAGTTTTTGAACACACAAAATTATTGTAGTTAAAATTAGAAAGGAAAACATTAACTAGGGGAAAAAATCTTTGCAGCAAATTCCTCTGATATCCAAAATATAAAGGGAAATTATTAAAATATGTATATATATAAAAAAGAGGTTCTCCATTTCTCAAAGGATAAGAACCGGCAGTTCCCAAAAAAAGGTAAGCTATCAACAACCATATGAAAAGATGATCCAAATCACTAGTAAAATAAATGCACATTAAAATAACTCCAAGGTTCCACTTAAGACCCATGAGATTAACAAAGATGATAAAAACATAAGTGGCAGTTGTTGGAGAGACTGTGGGAGAAGAGGGACACAAATGCACTGCTTGAGCAGGAGAGCTGCGAACTGGTCCCACCACTCTGGAAGGCAATTTGAAACTAGGCCCTCACAGTCACTGAAGTATACAGAACTTGTGATTCAGGAATACTGGCTGACCATATATCCCAAAGAGATCAAAAACAAGGAAAGGACCCATTTAAACAAAAATATTGATTGCAGCATTTTGTGTCACAGAAAAGCATTAGAAACAAAGGAGCAGCCTATCAATCGGCTGAAGAAGGACTGGACAAATTATGGTATCTGCATATAACAATATGATTATGCCTTGAGAAATACAAAAGGGTCAGATTAAAAGAATCCTTGGAATTCAAGGAAAATCTGCATGAACTAATGGAGGGTGAAATGAGTAGAAGCACGAAAATAACTTGTATAAAATAAAAGAAAACAACTAAGACAGATTTAGGAACTCTGATCAATGCAACCATCGATCATAACTCCAGAAGCTTCCCACCTGCTGGCTGGGAAGTGATGGACATACATACACCCAAAGTATAGATCTGTTTTGCTTGAATACATTTATTTGTTCTAAGAGATGGCTTTTAGGTGGAATGGGGAGGAGAAACATGGGTAGATAATTATAGTGATTTTAAAAACAGAAGAGTCAAATAAACATTTTTTACAATATCCAGAAAAGAACAAAAGAAAGCTCAGGAGACACAGACAAGCAGGGCAGTGTTGAAAGCAACATGTTAAATTCAGTAAACATCTAAAAAAAAACCCTGAGATGTATGTAATAGTTTTATGACATCATATAAAATCCTTTTTTTCTCTTCTTTGTATAAAATATTCATGTTTGTTGACGTTTTTCAAATGCATAATAATGAAAAAATTTTAAATTAGTCTTCTTGGTAAGACATTCATTCAGCTAAAGTAATTATAAATATTTCAGTATACTATATTGAAAGCAATGGAAACTTAATTTTTAAATACTTGAACAAAAATAACTGCTTAAACTGTTATTAGATAAAACAAAATGCAATGCATGATACATTTCAGTGGTTAAAAAAATACTTTGATTTAGTAAAGCTGTGCCTTTATTTTTGTTTTCTTTTTTATTTCAGACTTAAATGCTGAAGCTTAAATACATAATCAGAAAAGAAAAAGAAACATTATAAACTCAAATACTGAAACTTAAATATAAAATAAGAAAAGAAAAAAAGTATTGCCATCCACACAATAAATGTAAGACAGGATCCAAAATGTGCAGCAATAAATTTCCATTTCAAGAAAGCCTATCTAATATATACTACACATTGTGTTGAGAGCTGTCCATCTTTTCTTTGCTTCATTTTAAGTTTTCTTTTGTGTCTGCTGTGCACTTTTTACTTTGTTCTTTTTTCTCCCTTTTTCCCCTACCTCCTCCCCCATCCCACCCTAGAAGGCTGCAATTAAGGGAGGATACACAGATACATACATATACATGAGCACATACATATTCAGATACATACATATGTACACACATACATATATAGACACATACACACAAGTATATATTTATATATACACACATATATATATATGTACACACTTACTTACACATACCTATACTTAGATATCTATAATCACACTATTTTTGACTAGAAAAAATCTTTACACAGACCTATTTTTCACACACTTAACTAAAATGAAATGAATCCAACAAAACTTTGAGTTATGTTGAAGCTTACTCTAAAATGACAACTGAAACTATATATTTTACTTTAAAGCAATTTATTCAGTTTTTTAGCTTGTACAGCCTGGTATTTCAAAATAAGAAGAATTTTTGAGTATTGTTAAGAGTTTCAAGTTATTTCTGTTTCACATGTAGTAAAACTCAAACACTCCTAGGTTGTACCTAATGGATCAAAGAAATGACAATGAAATACCTACTATAAAAATGTTTTTACAGATAGCCATCATGTCTCCTTACCTTTCCTTAATCCTAAATAACCTCAATTTTTCTAGTGTTCCTCCATATGACATAGTTTAAAACCCTCTCAACAACTTGTCTGAATGCACTCTAATTTACGAATGTCCTTCTCAAACTGTGATGCCCAAAATTAAGCATAATATTTCAGATATAATTTGACTATAGCAGAATTCACTGAAGATTCTTATTTCCCATAATCAGGACTGAGCCTATGTCTCCACCAAAAAGATTATTTCACCAAGAATTTAGTGAAGTGGTTCTATGTAACTGGAGTAGTCTTACCCCGCAAAGCTTAGTAAATGAGGAAGAATCCCCCAGGCATGGACTCTTCTCCCTCATATCTACCTCCTCACTTCCTTCAAGTTCCAGCTAAAATACCGCCTGCTATAAGGAGTTTTTACTGATCTCCCTTAATCTAGTGCCTTCCCTCTGTTATTTCTACCCTATTCTCTGTCCAGTTTGTTTGTACATGTTGTCTCCCCAATTAGATTGTGAGCTCCTGGAGGGCAGGAACCTTCTTGTACTTTTCTTTGTATCCCCAGTGCTTAGCACATTATTGAGGACAAAGCAGGTGCTTAGTAAGGCTTACTGATTAACTGACTGAGGCTATTTGAGAAGTTAAGTCCGTGAGCTTGTAAAATCATACTTGCTCCCATGTAATGTCTATCAAGTTCGACCTCAGACTTGAGCCATACAGAATGAGAAAAATGCCTTCACTCTCCCAAGGAAAGGATGGCTTTTAAGAGTGACAGAGAACTTTCTACAGCCCCATCTAGCACCTAAGCTCTGCTAGGGAAATAGCAATACCTACGCCCTGAACACCACACAACACATTCTTGATTCAGCCATTCTCCCTTGGGTGAGAGAAAGTCATCTGTTTTCATGGTTTGCCCCTACCTGTTATTGGCAGTAAAACTAGGTGCCAAGGATATCGTGCCTTCTTTTTTCCTCAGACCAAATGAGGAGTCAACTGTATTGGTGCTGCGAGCACTGGATGGGACGGTAAACACTCTGGGCTGGTCATCCTGTTATGGAACACAGAGGCAAGCTAAGTAAGAAGACAGGATTTAGATCACTAACCTCAACTCTACCTCAGTTGTCTGTGTAATACTTGGAATATCATCACTTCTGGGCTCAGGTTTCTCATCCACAAAACGGAGAGGGCTCTAATTGGCCCTTACGCAGTAGAGAGAGTAGCCAAACAAGCTGAAAAGTTCTTTCCAATAAGAAACACTTGAGAAAAAGTGTTTGATGTGTATTTGCTTTCCCTTTCCTAGAGGCAGAGATGCTACACAGCTAGTTAGAGTCTTCCCCTTACCTCCCTAACATCAAGCCTTCTCAGGGAAGGGGAGGGTAGAACTAGAGGGACCAACGATTCTGCTTCATCTAGGACTCAAACTCCCAAGGACCCCCTTACCAGAATGTTCCACGTGGTTCTCTTCTCAGGCGAAGTTTTGCACAGACCTGCTAGCTTCTTTCTCCCCCCAATGCTGCTGTCAAAGAAGGTCAGGAAATCTGTGGGCTGGTCAGTGCTGGGTTCAGAGAAGGAAGAAGGGGGAAAAAAATGAACAATGCCAGATTTCAAACACGAAATCAAATCTAACAGGCAGAGACCAAGTCACTAGACAGAAACAGAGCTCTGTGTACTCACAGTGTTTCCTAGCTCTGATCTAGCAACCCATGCCTGGCAAGAAGCCTTAATATATGACATCTACAGGAAAATTATTTGGGGCTTTAATGGTGGTTCCCACTCTTGACTCAGGACTTCAAGCTCAGCCCCAAACTTGGCATGAAACTGGGGCTTCCCATGAAAATTTATTTTCTTGTTTTTGGTAGGTGGGAAGGACAGGGAGGATAGTGATAGGTTGCTAAGAAATAAAGAAAAGAGGATTATTGGAGCTTTTATAACATTTGCAAAAGAACAGAAATCTAGCAGGGAACAGACAAACACAACCTTTTTGAAAGTTACATGTTGGGGAGGCCAAGATGGCAGTCATAGCAATGAGTACAACAATATTCTCTCCCCCCCGCCCCCCCCCCCACGAAAAGTACCAGATTCAAACCTGACTGGGAAAATTAAAAAAAAAATCACAGTGAGTTATTTTTCTAGCCCAAATTGGCATAGGTAGAAAGACAGTGAGGTCTATATATGGTAGAAATGGAATCCAGTGTGGGACTGAGAAGGGGACTTGTGCCTAGGAGTAGTGATCTAGGCTAGGGGAAGGAGGTTGAGGACCCTAAGGCTATAGGAGCTATAGGTTTGAGGAGCAAGTATACAAGGAAGCAGCAGCTAACCAAAGGAGCAGAGAGGGGCCTTAATTCTAGCTCAGAGCCCAGTCTGAAGCCTATAGCAGAATAATCAGAGAGGGAATCCTAGACCAAAGGGAAGCCTGCAGAGCTTTCCAACTAGATAGTAGCTGAGTCCAGCAGTAGTCTATGGTTGCTCAGACCCAAGCCAGGTCAAGAATCTGCAGAGCTCAGACCAGGAAGGCAGTGACCAGACTTCTCCCTGGATCAGACCAAAATGAAAGTTTGCAGGTCCCCAGCCTGACCTCACCCTGAAATCCTAGAATAATACAACTCTTACTCAATATCTCCAAGAAAGCAGCAGCAAGATCCAAGAGGACACAACCACAGCCCAGAAATTCCCTCCAGCCCTAACATCAAATCTGAAGTCAGGAAGCAGGCTGGTAGAATCACCAACCAAAAAAAGAATCCCACCAAACAGTTATTACGGTGACAGGAATACTTAAGACATAAACCTCAAAGAAGAGAATGACTAAAACATTTACAAGCAAAGCATCAAAGAAAAAGACAAAATGGTATAAATTCAACTTTAGCTTCGAGAATTCTTGGAAGAGATGAAATAAAATTTTATAAGATTAAACATATTTTGCAAGTGAAGTGAGAGCACTAGAGGAAAAATTGGAAAAGAAATGAGATCTATAGGAAAAAATGTTGAAAAAGAAACTATCAATTTGGCACAAGAGGCAAAAACTCTACCCTAGCAACTGACTCCCTGAAAATTAGAATGGATCAAAGAAAAGATAATGATATAACTTAAGGCCTTCAACCTCCCCTTCCCCCAGATGACCACTCCTAGACACAGGTTTCCTTCTCAGTCCCACACTAGATCCACGAGCTTGCATGGGATGGCAAGGAGGGAGGGAGGGAGGGGGCAGCTAGGTGGTACAGTGACAACAAGAAATATTAAAACAAACTCAAAAGATGGAAAAAATAGAAAGAAAATAAGGTATCTCATGGTAAAAACAGCTAACTTGGTAAAACAGACTGAGAAGAGATAATTTAAGAATTAGTGAACTTCCTGAAAGCCATGACCAAAAGAGCCTACACACTATATTTGAAGAAAACTCCCCAGATCTCTTAGAACCAGAGAGCAAACTAGAAATAGAAAGAATCTACCAATCACTTTCTGAAACAAAGAGTAAAATAAAAACTGGAAGGACACTAGAGCCAATACTTCAAGCAGCCAGACACAAAAGAATTCAATTAGTAAGGAACCACAGTTGGGATTAGACAAGAATTAGCAGTCACCACGATTATACGAGTGAAGAACTTGAAATACCATATTCCTGAAGGAAAAATCTATAGGCTTACAATCAAGAATATGTCACCCAAGAAACAGAGTATAGTATTTTTTTTGGGGGGGGGGAGGACAAGGAGGAGATGGACCTTTAATGGAATAAAAGACTTCCAAGCACTCCCAATGAATAGATCAGAGCTATATAGAACTTTGAAATACAAAGAGAGGAGTCAAGAAAAACATAAAAAAGTAAATATGGATAAGCAATCATAGGAGACTAAATAAGGACTGTTTACTTTCTACTACTGAGAGATAATACATGTGTCTCCGCTAAACTCTATTGTCTTGAAGCCATAGAGGGAATCTAATAAGACAGAGGACTTAGGAGGCTTTTGTTATGTTAAGGAATATACAAAGTGGGAAGTGAAAGGTGGGAGAAATTATCTCACATAATCAGGGTATGAACGGAGAAAAGTATAAATAAGGAAGAAGGGGTAGAGGGGAGGAAGCAACACTTGAATTTCACTTCCATTTCTACTGGTCAAAGAAGGGGAAAATACACATATATACACACACAGTTGGGTACAGAAATACATTTCAATCAACAGGAGACCAAGGTGGAAGAGGATGAGGGGAGAGGAGCTTGCCCTAAGTTTCTCACCAGGGCAAGAATAAGTTCCAAGCCTGATTTTGTGCAAGGGGGAAAAGCAGATGCCAACTGGCATCTCCATCTCTCTCTCTCTCTCTCTCTCTCTCTTTTTTAGCAGGAGAGAAGGCAAGGCAATTGGGGTTAAGTGACTTGTTCAAGGTCACACAGCTAGTAACTGTATCAAGTGTCTGAGGCCGCATTTGAACTCAGGTCCTCCTGATTCCAGGGCTGGTGCTCTACTCGCTGTACTACCTAGCTGCCCCCTCCCTCCCTTTCTCTGTCTCTGTCTCTCTCTCTCTCTCCCTCCTTGCCATCCCATGCAAGCTCATGGATCTAGTGTGGGACTGAGAAGGAAACCTGTGCCTAGGAGTGGTCATCTAGGGGAAGGGGAGGTTGAAGGCCTTCTGACTGAGGAGCAAGTATGGAAGGAAGCAGCAGCTATGTGGCTATAACCCAAGGAGCAGAGAGGGGTCTTATTTCTAGCTCATACCCCAATCTGCAGCACTGCAGCAGAATAACCAGGGCAGGAATCCCAGACCAAAGGGAAGCCTGCAGTTCTATCACTCTGAACCTTCAGAGCTTTCCAGATGCCAAATAGTGGCTAAGTCCAGTAGCAGTCTACTGGAGCTCTAACCAGGGGCAAATCTATTGTTATATTACTCAGACCCCCAAATGCAGATCAAGAACTAGCAGGAGGAGGATAGACCAAAGTAAGGATTAATACTAAGCAAAACAAACTCTAACTATTGAAGATAGATCTTGAAGAGAGGTTGACAAGAGTTTTTTCTTTCTTTTTAATGGTGGGAGGACGGGGGTGGGGGCAGGAAGTGGTATAGAAAGAACTCAGATTCCCATTCATTAAAAATAATTTAATTTTTAAAAGTTACATGTTGAAATTATGATATACTTAAAAGGAAAAATAAGCAAAACCTGAGGCATTCACAGTTTCTTTCTATAGGAAATATTCATTTTCTTTGGTGTTTATCAAGTTCAGAATTTTAAAAATTTGAAGAGATTTTACCATTAAGAAAAATATCCTAAGAACCTCAGGTCCCCTTTCACTAAATCAAGTCCTAGAATATCAGTTGTCTTGTAGGAATGTTGACTAAGAGGTTAAGTTCCCCTGCTCTATTCGCCTTCCATGTCTCCTTCCTAGATTGTCAGATTCTAGGATTTTATCATTCTGCAACTCCCTCAATAACTCTGCAATTCAGGAAAGTAAAAAAGTTGGGATCCAGTAACATAAAATAGTATGAGAATATGCTCCCTTAGCCCTCTCTACCCTATTAATAAGGATCTATTGGAAGAAAATGGAGTGACAAATACCTCAAGCATATATGAGAGCCATATGGCAAGTGAATTCTCTGCTGTTAGCCCTAAGGTGGCGTTTCTCCTGGTTTGGAAAGCAGAATTAGTCAACAAAGTTGGGAAGAAAAGTCTCAGGAGTGTTAAGGGATGCTGATCATTTCTTGGCCCCTCATTACTAATAATTCTTATAAACTCTCCTTACATCCCAACCACCAAAAGAGCAAGACCGCCATTCTAAAAGTAAATAGATATTGGATATTTTCTTGAGATCTTATATTTGGAGGCCAGAAAGTTGCTTGTCACAGGCTTTTAATACAAATATTTAGTGTGTGAGGTGAGCAGTTATATATTTTTGGGAAATACTCCAGCAACCTGCCTCACCACCCGGAAAGCAAAAATCACAAAACAACAAGGCCAAATGTTCCCTGGGTAGTACAGAGAATGGGTCCCTGATGAGAGGGAACCTACTTCCAAGTGCCTTCACTAATAACTTATGTTTATATAGAACTTTAAGTTACAAACCATTTCCATATACATCAGCTCATCTGATTGTTATAACAACCTTGTGTCATGGCACAAACAAGATCACAGTTTTGTTTATCAGGCAGAGGGAGCTGCACAGCCAAGGAATCCACTCCTCTTTCACAGTAATGATCTCAAAGTGACAGTGAATATAATGACATATCTCTACAACTACAGATACAAAGGGTCTACACCAAGGACAAGAAGCAAGTTTTAGTGAGGTCATAAACAGGGAGAGGGAGGGGAGGGGTCTTCAAGGACACACTTGGAGCTTACCATGGGAGACCACGGTACTGGAAATGGCATTGAACAGAAGAGGGGTTTGGGGATACATTATATAATTCAGCTACCCAGATGCAACAAGAGCACCTGCATGACTTCATTCGTGGGAGTGAATGAGAGTGAGGAAGACAGTCATGTCTGAAAAAGAGAGTCCAGACTCTTAAAAGGCAACATTTATGGGAAGGAAGAGAAAGGCTATGGCCTTGGGCATCTGGAAAACGAAACAAAACAGTTCTGGGGGCTTTGCAAGTTTGCACATAACAACAGATTTTTATTTCTTCAGCCCCTTCTCATTTTTAATATAAGAAAAACTTTTTGCACATTAAGTTAAGACTATGGTCAGCATACAGAACACAAAGCAATGCAATAGATGAGAAAGCAAGTAAGGAAGATTTGAGGTAAAAGAACATTCTTTTTCTTACTATACTTGTAAGGGAGACAATAGAAGTACTGTTACACTCATTTTAAATAAGAGAAAACTGAGGCTCAGAGCAGGTAAGTAACCTATCCAAGGCCACATGAACTTAAACCAAGGCTTGTTCCTCTACAACACACACAGAATGCCCTTGTCCAGGCCCAGGGCCTCACCAGGCCTGACCTGGCTAGCTTGGTCTTGCTATCATAGAGCTCCAAAGGACTGTTTTCCAGAGCCTGAAATCTCTTGAACCTCAGATGTCTCTGCCTTGTAATGGGGCAAGAGGCAGCTCCTTCCCTCTCTCCCTAGAGAAAAACTAATCCTTGACCCCTAGCCTAGAATTTAATTCTGTATAGAAGCCACCGTTCCTCACACAAAAGAATTCCCTTGGCTTTTGTAAACAATGCATTCCTGAAAAGGGGTGACAGGAAAAAGAAAGACCCCTTTCCAAACTAAAGAGAAGCTTTAAGAAAAGAACACAAGAAGGGTTCATCAGTCAATCTCCAGTTCATTTGGATGAATAGGCAGCTTTTCCTAACCAAAAAAAGTTAGAAGAATTTTAACTGGCTTCCTTTCCCAATTCTTCTCTCAGAGATTAGAATATGAAAATACAGTGAGACTATTACTGCCTTCTGGAATACTTTTTCCATGGCAGAACTGCCAGCCCATAAAGCAAGAAAATCAGAGGACCAACGGTCAGTACAGGTAAGGGCTGCTTATGAAGAGGAACCCAACGCAGTCCAGAATGGAGCCCCAAACAACTCAGAACACATAAACATCACTGATTATGGGTCACCACTTCTTTTTTTCCCACAAGCCAACAATTGCCTAGATCCATCCCTGGAAGGTACAGGAAAGAACATCAAGTCTGGAAGACTTTCAAAGCAGAGTGACCCTTGACTATCATATTCTTCCACTGCTACCCCTTCCCACCCCCATCCTCTCCCGTTGGTTTTGTTCTTTTTTTTTGAAAGACATAAGAGAGCAAGGAAGAAAAAAAATGCCCTAGTCTCCCAAACATCAGTTGCTCTTTTTCACCCTGCAGAATGAAGACAAGTCAACCCTCAGCCCTGCTGCCTCTCCCTCACAGAGAGACAGCCAACAGTCTGAAGGGACGGTATTTCCTCAACCTCGAAATAGTGATGGGAGCCCAGACGTTATTTCAGGACATAACAATGAAGCAAGTACCCTTTCCTTTCTGAGGTTTGATGGAATTCCCTGGGGAGATGGGGAAGACTATTCTAAAAAAAATTAGGGCTGGCTCCTTTTTCTCTTCCGCCACTTTCGAGTTTGCACTTGGTGCCTCAGCCTCTGACATGCAGAACGACACCGGAGAGCTCGTCGATCTGTACGTGCCGCAGAAACGCTCTGCGAGCAACAGGATCATCGGGGCCAAGGACCACGTGTCCATCCAGATGAATGTGGCTGAGGTTGACAAAGTTACAGGCAGATTCAATGGCCAGTTTAAAAACTACGCAATTTGTGGAGCAATTCGTAGAATGGGGGAATCTGATGACTCTATTCTCCAACTGGCAAAAAGTGATGGTATTGTTTCAAAGAACTTCTAATTGAAGAAATCTTGTGAAAAATGTCTTAATAAATCAGAAAAACAGAAAAAAAATTAGGCCTGAACTGGGGAGAAAGCCAAGATTATTACCTGAGGGTACCATTCAACTGCTGATTGACTTGGGTTGTGCTGTTGGATCTTCGAAGGTTATTGATAGCTCTGGAACTCCCTAGTCCGGTACTCTCCTGAAAAAAAAAATGAAGCAAGCAACAAGTATTTATTGAGCATCTGTTAAGTACCAAGGACTGCAGCAGATCCTGGAGTGATACAACTATACATACCTGACCGGAAACTTTTATAATCTGATTGGGAAGCACATACAAAAAGGGTAGGAAACAACATATGATACAAGTATAATTAAGTGGTAAATCATGTATGAACTACAAATGCTAAAGAAATTCACAGAATGGAAGAAGTCAATCTAGGTTAGAACAGTTTTTGTGAAAAGCTTGAGTTGAATCTTAAACGCCAGGCAGGATTTTTCAAAGGAAGAGAAGGACAATATGCCAGGATTGGGGAATAACATGAGCAACAGCAAAGAAGAAAGTACAAACATGATACGTTTGTGGAACAGGACAGAAGACACATGCTGGAGAACAGGAAATGAAGTTGGTTAGGTAGGGTGGGTTCAGACTAGGAAGGGCCTAAACATCAGACAGAAGAGTTTACATTTAAGGCACCAGGTATATAAAAGTTTTGAGCAGAGAAGTGTTATGATAAAAATAATACACAAGGAAGATTGGTCAAACATCATTACATAGAACGAATTAGATGAAAGGAAAACTGGAGTGGTGAATGGAGAGGAGGGTCAGCCAGTAAACTATGGCAATAGTCAAGGGATGAAGGTCTGAATTAAAGTGGTGTCAGCACAACTTGAGAGGAGGGGGTGAATGTTAGAAACAGTTCTTAGGAAAAAGAAGTTGCCCTCGGTAACTTTTAGATAAAGGATAGAAGAAAGGACATGAGTCAAAGGTAACTCTGTTTTCAAGTCCAGATAATAGTCCTATGGTGATGTCACTGACAGAGAATCCAGCAAGGAAAGCCTTCTGGAAGGTCTGGGAGGTGTACAAGGATGAATTCTGTTTTAGATACATTGGCTTTGACTTAGAAATGTCAAACAGGCAGCTAGAGATATGGAACTAAGGAACTGAAGCCTGCAAGGTTTACAGGTCAGAACTTGACATAAATATTGGGAATCACTAGCATAGAGGTAATTGTTGGAGTGATAAAAACGGATGGAGTCAAATAACAATTTATAGTGCCTTACTGATTTTTACTGTTATTAATGCCCTTTCAGATGAGAACTTTACCAAGAAAAATCAAAGCTATTTACCATGAACTCCATCATCTCTCCTTCCCATATTCCTCAATGTAATCCCCAACAATCCCCTCCTTTATTCCAATCTCTGATTAAACTGTGACCCTTAGCCTCAAAAAGAACAACCCCTCTACATGTACCTCTGATCTCATCCCTTCCTAGCTTCTGCATATTGCCCCCACCATGAGCTCTGTTCTTCTTTATTCTTCGATTCCATACCACCAGCTCCTAGGTCCTTCTCTACTTTCTATAAACACAACAAAGTCCCCTCTGTCCTAAAAAACTCTCACTACAGCCTACCATCCTCTCAAGCTATCATACTATTTCTCTTCCATTTCTCAAAGCCCTTGAAAAAGATGTCTACACTTGATACCTCACCAGCCAATTGAAACTGTTCTCTAAAGTTACTAATGACCTCCCAGTTGCCAAATTTGACGGCCTTTTCTCTTTTCCCCTCTTTCCTGAACACTCTGCAGCCTCTATCACTGTTTACTATCCTCCTTTCTGGGTTTTCACGACACTGCTGTTTCTTGGTTCTCCTACCACTGGATGACTACTTGTTCTCCTTTGCTGGGGCATCATGCATATCTTGCTCCCTAACTTTGGGTGTCCCCCAAGACTTTGTCCTGGGCCTTCTTGTATTCTTACACTACATTCTCATTTGGTGGCCTCAGCAGTTCCCGTGGGTTCAATGATCGTCTGCATGCAAACGACTCAGCTCTGGTTTCTCTCTCACATCTCCAAATGTCTTTTGGGTATTATGTACTAGATATCCCATAAATACCACAAATTCCACACACCCGGAACAAACCTGTTATCTTTCCCCCAAAATCTACTCTGTTTCCAGACTTCCATCTTTTTGTCCAGGGCCTCACTATTCTTTCAGTCACTCAGTTTCAAGACATCAGTATCATCTTCAACTCCTTACTCTCATCCCACAAATCCAATTAGATACCAAATCTTGTTTTTCTATCTCTATAACATCTCTTGGACCTGTGGCCTTCTCTCCATTCAGTTATTCCTTCTCCCCTGACTCTGCACCTCTTGCTTGGACTACTGCAATCCACTCTGGTTCAAGTTTCTTTGCCCTTCGATCCATCCTCCATGTAGGTACCAAAACACAGATCTGATCGTGTCGCCCCACCCCCCCTCAACAAACTCCAGGCTCCCTAATCTCTAGGATCAAATGTAAACTCCTTTGGGGGACACTGAAAGCTCTTCACAACCTGACCCGAAGATACCCTTCCAGCCTATTATACACTGCCCAGCCAAAGGGTCTTCTTGCTGTTCTTCTCTGTCTCCGTGCCTCTGCACGAGCTATCTTCCATGGCTACAATGTCCTCCCACCCCGTCTTCACCTCATGAAATCCCTGGTTTCCTTCAAAAATTAACCACCTCCTGTATATGATCTTTCCTAATTTTCCCAGGGATTATTACCTTCCCCACAAAGGATATCCTGGACCTACTTTGTATATACCATTAGATGAGGAGGGCAGGGACTGTTTGACTTTTTGTCTTTGTATCTCTCCAGCATCTAGCATGTAGTTGGCCCTTAATAAAGCCTAGTGATTGATCATTGTTTTATAGACTATTAAAATGAGGCTCAGATAGAATAACTTTTTCCAAGTTATACCAGGTTACAAATCAGGTCATAAACTTAATTAAAACTTCTGACTCCAAGCCAAGCACTCTTTCCTAACTGACTCTCAAATGATTATTATCATGACTCTAAGACACTGAGGTGTTACATGATTTGAAGCCAAGGAAATACTGGTATTTTTAAAAATGGGCTTTTGAAGCAGGGAGTTGCTTGGAAAACAATTTACGTGCTTGAGAAATTTCCCAAGTACAATCCAGCCTTCTCTCCCAGTCAATTCTGGCTCCGGCTCATTGTTCCAGTGCAGTACCTGTCTGAGTCAGATGTACTGACTCAATAGGATAAAATGAATAATGGGCAACCTATCCAAATGCATGCCACAGTCTTGACAACATAAATCCTTTATCCACTTAGTTTTTCCTATGTGGACTGAAAGGCTAACCAATTTTGAATGGCAGCAGCTTTCAGATTACAGAGGAAGCCCTGTAACGTTCTGGGCTTTAATTTATTTAGAGCAACGTCATATCCACACGAGAATATTTGGAGAATGTCATAATCTATTGGAAATCCCTCTTCCATTTGGATTTAGCAAAAGATTTCCTCCATGTCACTGACTGACCTTGACTGATACTGAAACTTGGGAGACTACGGAACAAAAGTATCTTGGTAATTGTAGTTATAAAGGAATCTTAGGCAATCAAGACTACAGGTAGCCCAAAGGGCAACGGGGAGGTATACAGCAGATTTTAATAAGTTACAGCATAGTACCAATGATGGCTTGCATGAGAGAAGTGGAGTAATGACAACATCTCATAATTATATATGGTATTTTAAGATTTGCTAAGCATTTTCTTTAACAATCTTGCACAAGCATTAACTCCATTTTATATGTGAGGGAACCAAGGCTCTGAGGGGCTGAGTGCTTAACCTACTATTATAAGGCCTTCCCTTGGAGAATGCTCTCCATTTGTACTGTCTATCTCTTGAATGCACATTGTTAGGTGCACTTCATTTCCTCCATTAGAATGGCAGGAATTGTGTTTTTCCCCAATACAGTGGGAGACTGAGGCAAGAGCTGAACCCAGGATACCAGAGGCCAAAAACAAAACTCCTTGTATATCATTATTCCAAGTGGGACAAGAAAAGACAATCCAGGCATGGAGCAGGAGTAAGGGAGGGATAGCTAGATAGAAAGCTATGGTGCTGCACTAATAACCACTAACTGTGATTAAGGGAAGACTTTTAGATGAATACATAAATCCTTGATGTATGATTTATGAAATGATGCAGTAGACAGGCATCATAAAGGATAAGGTATGAATGATACATGGATGGAGGGCATATTCACACTGATGAGACCACAGATTGATCAAAACATCGTAAGCCAACAAAATTCCATGCTAGGCCCTCTTGTCTCCATTTTTTACCTTAGGTCACCTCCTCTACTCCTGTAAATATCTCTTAAGAGATATATCCAAATCTATATGCCTACTCCTAGTTACTCCTCAAAGTCCAGCCCATATTTCCAACTACCTGCTAGATATTTCTATCTTGATGTCCTACTAGTCCCTTAAACTTGGTGTATCTAAAACTGAAAATACAAGGATGAGGCCCCAAACCTGCCCCTGCTCCTAACTTTTCTATTTCATTAAATGCTACTAACATTCCCTCGGTCTCCCAGGGCTATAATCTTATAGTCATATTTGAATCTTCTATCTCCCTAACCCCACACAGCTAGTCAGATGCCAAATCCTGTCACTTTTAATTCCAAAATCGCTCTCATAGCCATCCACTCCTCTCACCATCGCCCTATTTTAGGTTCCTGTCTCTTCTCGACCAGACCACGTGAAAGCTTCCTAACTGACCTTTCAGTTTCCAATCTACACCCTCTCTCCAAGCTCCTCCCCTCACCACCGGAATAATATCCTAATGCACAAGTGGTTCCTCACTAAAACAGTATAAATCCCCAGCCTTACAATTAAGTGTTCCCAATGACCTGGCTTGGCTCAGCTCCTATTACTCCCCTTCACAGATTATTTGACATTCCCATCAAGGTGCACTCCTTTTTTTCCTGCTATTATTGTTACTATAGACAGTACATTCAAGTGCAGCGCCACCCCCCACCCTTTTTTTGGAAGACTCCTTTTCTAAGCAATGGATAGTGTTGGGCTTGGATCAAGAAGATCAGAATTTGAATCTTGCCTCCGATACTGTGTGACCTGGGGCAGATCACTTCCCG
>CM053626.1:164481379-164511743 GCA_028646595.1 Phalanger gymnotis
AAAAAAAAGAAAAGAAAAATAGGCATAATTTGAAGAAAGAGACAGGGCAGAGATGGTATCAGCAAAGAGGTAAGAAAACTTAAGGCATTTTGGGGGGACAGTAGTATAAACTGGCTAGAAAATGCCTTAGAAGCATGAATTTTATTTAGTAGTAAAACAGAGTGGTTGAAGGGCTCAGAGCAGTAAAATAACATTCAAGGTTAGAACCCCCCCAAAATTAAAACTCCTTACAATTTACAGATCTGGGAGGATTAGCTCAGTTGTTCAGAGGATACGGCTAATAATGCCAAGTTCATAGGCTCAATCCCAACATGTGACAGCTAAGTTTTGTACAGACTATTCAAAGGCTACTGACTGAAAACCTAAGCCCAGTTAACCACTCTGTAAATAAGTACCCTTAGTTGGGGAAGTTGGGGTGGGGGTATGGGGGTGTATGAAAACAAACAAATAAGAATAGATGATTCAGCACCATCCATAGTTCTTATGGAAAATGAAATAGACAATGCAAAGTTGAGGTAGATCTTGATAAATTTACAACATTTGTAAGCTGACTGTTTTGTATGCATTGATATGCATTAAACACTGGATCAATTTATGTGCCACAAGGGAGCAAAAGTTATTATAATGTTTGGGGGTGGGAGGGGTCCCATATCACCTAATCAGAAATTACCCTATTCCACCAAACACCCAGATTTTAAACAACCAAATGAATGTCAATATATGCCTGGTTTTGAAAAATCTCTCTACTTAGCTTAATGTCGGAGGGAGTATCCCGTAAGACATTCTATAGCTTTGGACACTCACCAGGGCATTCTTTCTAGGTTTATTTTCAGTGATAACAGAGACAGACCGGGTAATGGGCTTTGCAGGGGATGCACTGTTACGACGTCTGGAAACAAGCAGGGGAAGACCTGTCAAGCTCAGTTCCATTCCTTCTAGGTTGTCTTCTGGATAGCAGGCAGGGTTACTGGAGGCCCGGGTACTTTTCATTGTGATCAGAGCAGACCTAAAGCCAGAAAATAGATATGAGGAATAACCAGGAAAGATCAAATCTTCTTCTTCTCTGTTCTTCTTCCTCCACTAAAGGTAGCTACTAGTCCAGGAAGTTATCTAGCTCTGACTTAAAAGACCCCAGTAACACTAATGTCTATATTCTAGAGGCACAAACTTCTATAGCGGACATGCATTTCTCGTGAGCCAAAATTAAGCCATTTGGTTCCCCATTTTAATTCAATAAGTATTTACAAAGTGCCTGCTATGTGTTTAGCACTGCTAAGTCCTTCAATCCTAACACTTAGATAGGGATAGGACACCTTGTCTTTTATGAGGCAACAATTCTTCTCCCATTTGCCTAAGTCTTAGCTTCATGTTTCAAGGCATCAGAAGTTACTGCTTTCACCAGACAAAGCACATAGTCTTTCGGTTGTTTCCTGCTGTGCCGTAAAATTTAATAAGGATATAGGCAACGTCAGGTCCAGACTAAGGTTCTCTCTACAGCTTTCCCAAACACCTTTGTGATTTGCTGGGCTCTTGGATGGTAGCATAAACACAACCCTCACTATGGAAACCACCCTACCAGTTTCTCTATACTGCAGGGAAGCCAGTGATCCTATTGAGGCTCAAGAGGTGATGGAGGAGGAAGAAGAGGGAAGAGAGGGAGGAAAAGAAACCAACAACAAAAACACTAAAAATTGGTTTTCAAAAAGCTCAAAATCTTTCTTTCACCTTAGGGAAAAGACTCTTTTGCCCACTGCTGTTTTTTTTTCCCCCTGATCCCTCTTTTGGGTGTAGAAACATTATATACACAGTAAGTCAAAGTCAAGAAGCATGTATTAAGGGCCTGCTATGCGCCAGGCCCTCTGCTAAGGGCCATAATGATAATAGCTACCATTAACATAGATATTAGAGTTTGCAAATCGCATCACCCACGTTATCTCATCCTAACATGTCCTAAGAAAATAACAGAGCCTGGAAATCTTTCACTGTTGAGCAAAAGGGAGGAGAGCTGCGTAGGTCAAGAGAACACAGACCAAGGCCAGGGCACACGAATGAAATAAATCATTGGTCTGTCGCTTGCCCATCACTCAGGCATACCTACTGAGACCAAAGACGAGGGTTATCTTTTCATTTTAATTTTCTTTTCTTTCTTCCATGCAATTGGCTCCACAAGCCACCTTTCCCTCCACCCTTCAAGATCTTTAACTTGCCCAACCTGTGGCTATTTCACATCCTTTTCAGAGATTTTTAAAAATATCGCCCCCCAAAAGGGGGGGGTGTTATCAGCCACGTACACCACGCCCTCACCCTAGGAAACAGGGGTCTCATCCTTCCCTCCTCTACCCCCTCCCCCCCACCTCCCAGCACCTCTGGACCCCGAGGAGCCCTTACCTGCTGAGCTCCGTGGCGGTGCAGGAATCCAGGGACTGGGAGGAGAAGAAAGGACACCCTTCCCCCTCCTCGGGTGTAGGGGGGTATGGGCCGGAGGAGTGTGACTGACCGGACCCCCACGTCCCTCCTCTTCCCCTCGACCCCAGGGGAGCCCGCCCGCGGTCAGGCTCCACCTCCCCAGGGGGCGCCCTCCAAGGGAGGTCGAGTCCAGCCGGCGCGGGGCCCGGCCTTCCCGCTACAGTGTCCCCTGCCACCCGTCACGAGCCACTGCTCCCCGCCGAGGAGCCCCCCCGGAAACAATGAAGCGGGGCGGGCGAGGGGTAACGGGGGCGACAAGCTAGCGGAGGAGGTGGGAGGAAGAGGAGAGAGTAGCGCTGGCAGCCAGCAACCCGCCTGGCACCACCCACCGCGTCAGGCCCCCGAGGCCCGCCCTCCTTCTCCTCTCTCCCTTCCGATTGGCTGAGGCCAGGGCCCGGCTCTGGAGATCGCAGGAATTCACTGGACCGCTCTGCCGTCCATTGGGGGACGAAGGGGGCGGGAGAGGCACGCAGAGGGGGAGGATCTGCGATTGGTTAAGTCGGAGGAGGCGTGGCCGCGGGCTGTAGGGGCGGGGCGGGGCGGGGCGTGGAGACGGTCACTGTTGTAGGGGGTGGGAACCAAAGCGGGAGAGGGCGGTGTTGACCCGTGGGGCCAAGAGGTCAGGGAGAAAATTGAGGGTAAAAAAAAGGAAAAGGGGATGTGGGGAGAGGGAAGTTAAGAAACAAAGGTCAGATAAAGAGGACTGAGAGCTCTTAAAGAGGGCGAGGAATCTGGGAGAGGGGATGATGGAGGGAAGGTCTTAAGGAGATAAGGCTGCTGGGACCGAAGAGGTCCACTTAAACAACTGGTTTCAGGAACATTGGGCAGGGTTGCTGTGGTGCCTTTGTTCTGGGAAAGAAAATCCTCATGAAGCCTTCTCCATCAGTGGGCCAGAGGCACTGACAGGCATTCTGTTTCTTCACCCAGCCAAATTAGGGAACTATTTAAATTTTTTTTTTCTTTAACAGAAGCATATCTGGGAATTTTAAGTTAGATTTTAGTTGGTGGCCACAGGTACAAAATTAAAAATACAAAGTATAGAACTGTTCGGAGAAGCCAAAGTACCTAATACCACTAAAAGAGGGGTTATTAACCTTTTTTGTGTCAGGCAAATCTGGTGAAGCCTGTCGACCCCTTTTCTGAATGTTTTTAAATACATATAATAAAATGCATAGGATTACAAAAGAATCAATTATATTCAAAGTTAGCAAAACCGAACCCTTTCAAATCTAGGGTACAAATCTATGGTCTGGTTTTCCTCTAGTTTTGTACCACTAATTTGTACTTGAAAGGTTCTCATCGGTTGCACCCCAATAACCATTCCCTGTAACAAAGAATAAGAGTGAAAAAGCAGTTCAGGATTACCAACCCACATGTGACAGCATATGAAATACCCCATACCAGGGGTGGACAACCTCTAGGTCCTCATCTGACTGAATGCAAACTTCACAAAACAAATCCCCTTAATGAAAGGATTTGTCATATAAAACTTGCATTGTCAAAAAGTGGAACCCGAGGACCTAGAAGGCCACATGCAGCCTCGAGGCCAAAAACTCCCCACCCCTGCTCCATACCCATAGTCCCCCACTAATGCAAGAAAGGGAGATATATTTTTCCTCTCTTTGGAACCAAGCTTGGTTAATCTATCAAGGTATTGCTTTGTGGTTGTTCTTCCCACTTGTACCCTTGTAGTTGCGCATAGTTTTCCTGGTTCTGTTTAAGTAAGCACGAGTTCATCTTTTTCTATACTTCTCTCTATATAGTTTCCTATGATCACTAAGTATTTTCCAGGGTTTAGCACAATGCCTGGCACATAGTAAGTGCTTAATTAAATGCTTATTGATTTGACTCTTGCGGCACATATTCCATTACATTCACAAGCCACAATTTATTTAGCTATTCAGAAGTTGGTGGACACCTACTTTGTTTTTTTGTTTGCTCCTATAAAGAAAAAAAGCTGCCATTAATATTTTGGTGTATATGTGCATCACAGAATCTTAATAATTTCAAAGTACCCTCTATCTCTTATTTATCTTCACAACAAGCCCGTCAGGTAGGTACTATGAGGTCTTGCGATCTCCCATTTTACCGAAGAGGAAACTGAAGCTCAGGGAATTCGTGACTTGCCTATTGTCATAGTTAGAGAATGAAGCTGATACGTTATCTTCTTAATGTTAGACCAGTAGAATGATCATAAAAGACCAAGGACAGCACATTATGAAAGAAATTTCAGCTCTGTGTAAATATCCAATAGTGTTTATTAAGAAAGTGTAAACAACCAGCACCCTTTACAAGTTCCACAGAGATGGGATGCTCCCTGTACCCTTTCTCCAGGGCTCTCACCAACCCTCACAGTTTTAAACAATTTATGGCAAGAGTAAGTATGACCAAAAAGTAGAGACGCTGAGCAGAAGACCAACACATGAGTAAAAAAAAGTATCAGAAAATAGCAGGCTACACCACAAGATGTAACCTTGACCCCGAGTCCACTCCTTCAACTGGACACTTTCTTATGAAATCTCCATTATTAGGGAGTGGGGAAGGTGGTGGTTATCGTTTTCAGATACTATGATGATGATGGAACAAGGAAGATTTTCAGCAGAATGGCAAGGCATTTAAAAAAATAATCTTCAGGAGAAACACAGACACATACACAGACACACGCCCCAGGATAAAAAAACAAAGGGATCATTTGGAGTTTCTAAATCACAGAGGGCAAAACTGCCTAGAGCTCTCTTGCTCTAGAGGCATTGACCCAACAGTTGACGAGTGGCCCTGACTGGCTAGGGTTTTGGTAGTATTCAGGGCCAAAAAGCAGAGGGTCAGTGTTTCTGGAAGCACCTTTGCAACCTGCTCTCGAGCACCATAGGAATCCAAATCCAAATGAGCAGGCCAAAGCTGGAGGAGAGACAAGGAAAGGAGGACAGAGCAATGAGCAACGTTCCTTCAAATGTCAGCCACTGCCTTCCAAAACAAGGTTAAGACCCACCCAATTTCAAATGATCTAGAAATTATAGCAGCTCAGGCCAAAGCCCTGTGGCCTATTTTCTCAAATTGTTGATAGATTTCTATGTTCTCTCACTAATTGACCTTAAAGTATAGGCGAAGGCCATTTGGGACTACATACAACTCCTCAACCCCACCTATTAAGGGATCTTCAGCCTTCAATGTGACTCAGAATTGAGCTGTCAGTGTGAAAAATATGAAAGAAGCATCTGCTGGATCTTATAGAATGGATTTTCCATTGGGAAATCAACCAAAGGATTCTCTCCTCTGGTTCTATGGGTTTACATAAAGTTGATTCTTTCCTCTCCAAACCCCCTTGATCATTAAGGAGAGAAGATAGGCACGTCTTGCAAGGACTGAACGCGTCTTTTTCTGCTTAATGCGTTTACAATGCTCCACCTGAAATACTGTACAACTGAATGCTTAAATTGTTAAAAGAGCACACCCTCAGATGGAGCGAGAAAAGGCCTGGTTGAATGTTTAGAGCCACATTTAAATTGGCTAAGGGGTCTGGAGACTCACTAGCCATGAGCCTGCCGGGTGAAAGCTGTGGGGAGAACTCACAAACTACGTCTCTGCAAGATGAGCATAGCTCAAGAGAGTCAAACTTCCTAACCACCACCACCTCACCAAACTGTCCTTTCACAAAGTCAGGAAGGCTCAGTAATGCAGTCTAGGATCTACCCTCTCTCCTAAGGCCTCTAGGTATTGTTAAAGAGTCCTTGACTGCTAGAGAGGGGCCAGAGCTCCTTAGGTGCTAGAGCACCTAAGTCACTCACATTCCTGTACTGGCAATGATCAGGGTTCCATAATAATCCTGATCAACCCAACTAGTGGCCCAATTCTTTATAAGTTTCATGGAAAATTACACACATATAAGGCATGTGTGACTCTGAAATACGAAACCAGCTCTACTAGAAGGAAACAAACATTACTAGGGAAAAGACAGGTTTTGAGAAGGGATCAAATCTGCTCATTCTTCTTAAAATGTTTGAGGAAGTTTCAGCATTGATCAGAAACCTCCTGGTTTTATTCTTTCTGAAGGCTCTGGAAGTAATATGTGGGGCATTCCCTATACATCTAAAATAATTTCCCTTTCCTGTTGCTGATCAAAAAACCCAAGATGAACACTGGTGCTTTCTGTTTCTAACTTGGATATTCCAGTGGTCTGCTTAGTTAATGTAAAGTTGCCATCAGTAGGAACTGGTTTGGAGGTGGTGAGAATTCCCCCAGAGGAAGGATGCAGACACAGCAAATAGGGATAATGACTGAGAAACACAAGAGTGGAAATTACACTTTGGAGGACCCCAGAAGGGCCCATGAGCACATGTGTGATAATACAAGGTAAGAAAGAAGCCAAGAGACAGTCAAAGGCAGACAGATGTGCAAAGTCCTTCTCAATACAAGGAAGACAAGGGGCAATGCCCCAGCCTCAAACGTTGGCCATTCATGCATTTAGGAAGGCGAAGGCAGATAGTTTTGGACTAGAAGCCTCATGGGAAGTGGCCTCTCTGGACGATATCCATGGAGCTTCAGAACTTGATGCTAGCTGGAGCAGCTCTTCTTTAGCAGCCTCAGTCACAACCACACCTGTGTGAGACACCAACTCCATGCCAGCAAACAAAGAAGTGCCAGTTACGGGGATCGAAAGGCTGCTTTCAGGGTTGACGTCCAGTTTTAACCTGCTATTTGTAGTGTTAGTGCCTGATGAGTCTCGGCTAGATCCAGGCCCCTGCTCACCTGAAACTGCCAATCTAGTTTCAGCCTCCTCTACCCTTCTTCTACTAGGAGCCATGTCTCCCTGTGCTGAGATAGGAGTTATTTCCTGGTGTGATGAGGATGCTGGGGCTGTGCCCCTGGGCAGGGAAGGGGATGAACTCACTGGCTGGAGGAATGACTCCCCTCCAGCAAATGGAGCAACTTCTGTCAGCAGATCGGTTGGGCAGAGAGAGGGGCGAGATGCGCTAGTACTGGCTTGCGGTGGGAGTCTTTTGTGGGGAGGATGGCTTCGGCACAGAGCCTCAAAGTGCCTCAAGATCTGGGAAGCAGGGAGAGAAAGCAGGACTCAATGCTCTGTGGTTTAAAGAATACAAATTATGGCTCCGAGTAGAGTAGAATGAGTAGGGTAATCATGCCCCACATTCATCACTGTTACCATGGGCGCTTTGATTGGAGGGCTGGGTTAGCAGATCTAACAAATAATGACAACAATAATAGTAATAAATGCCTTTTCGCTCATTCCTTTAAACAACAGATCCCTCCAACAGACGTGTGTGAAGACATGCTGGCTTCTCTGCATGGCATGAGCAACCACAAAGATGCTGCCTCCACAAACGCCCTTAGAAAAAGGAGCTATCCCAGACCCAAGCCGGACAGTTTTCTTATGCCTGCAGGCAGAACTAAATCGGAGCACTACCCACCTTGGTTGCCTTGTTGGTCACCGGGCCAGGGCTACCCTCGCTAAGCTGCTGCAACTTTGGTTGGATGATAAAGAAGATATGGTCCTGAGAAAGCAGATCCGAGCACATGAGGGAGAAGATGGCGCACATGGCTCTCTGAGGGGAAGATAAGCCAAGGTCAGCCACACAAAGTCTCTGCCAAACATGCCTCGGTCCCACAGGGCAGAAAGGAGAGCAGGCACCCAGAGCCTCTTTCATTGTCTCCTGGTCTAGGAAGCAGAGAGCACTCCCAACGTCAGCCTCCTTTCGTGCCTGCCTAGCTCCCTTCCTGGCTTTTCTTCTCTCACCTAAGTGTGAAAGGAGGGGCCCAGGATAATCCTCCTCCTCCTCCTCCTCTTCCTTCTCCACATTCCCAGCCTTCCTGTCCTAAATCGCATCCGGTTAATTCCTTAGTTCCCAGAGCTTGTCAAATGATAATGAATGAAGAAGGTTCCAGAAGGGCCCACTGGACAACTCTCCCACTCCTAATGTTCTCTACGACTGCTCACTTTTTTTGATGGTGGGAGAATGACAGAGTTAAGGACAAACAGGAATGCTCAGCAAAGACTCTACTTTTATCATGATGAATTATAGCAATCAAAGCTATCAGCACTCTGATTGGGAAAGGAGCTGCTTGAGGTCTGGGTATAGATCAAAAACACATGAGAGGGAACATCTGGGCAGCCAGCATTGACAACTACATGGCACAGTGGACAGAGCACTGGGCCTGGACTCAGGAAGACATGAGTTCAAATCCAGCCTCAGACACATACTAGCGGTGTGACCCTAGACAACACAAGTCACATAATCTCTGTCTGCCTCAATTTTCTCAACTATAAAATGGGGATCATAATAGAACCACTTCACAGGGTTGTTATGAGGATCAAATCAGATATTTGTAAAACACTCAGCATGACACCTGGCATACAGTGGGCACTTAACATATCCTTACTCCCTTCCTTGTGTCTTCCCTGCCTCTCCCTCCCTGCCCATCCCTCTCACCATCTGAACACATTCATTGGGTCTTCCAAGTTCCCGGTTCAAGAGTTCCAGTACTGCCTCACAGTTGAGCAGCCCACACCTACAGAAGAATTAAATGGTATAGTTGAAAAAAATCTAGCAAAGGAGGATCAGGGGTGTGAGGCGGATTGGGGAGACAGACCGAGGAGGGGTCCAAGTGAAAGGCATCTTGGGCCTGGTGAAAGCTAGCACAGAGAAGGCTCTGATGCTGGCCTAGAAAAAGCTTTAAAGCAAAATGGGCAAGAGACACTGTTGAGGGAAGGAAAGTGGTAAGAACAGATAAGGAGATGGAAGTGGAACGTGACTTTTCATCCAGAGCATTAATTACTGAAGAAAGACGGAGCTCAGCTCAGTCTTAGGCTTCCAAAAGGACAGGATCATCTCCCTATTTCCTCTTTACCTCCCTCCAAGAATCTCAAAGTTCCCCAGTACAACAGAACAGAAGCAAGGGAAGCAGCAGCAATGAATGGAGAGAAGGTATGAGTGGCTCACTCTTTGATGAAGTGCTGCACCTCCTCTCGAGTCAGAAAGACCCGAGGCCCCTGGGTCACGGTGCTCACAAGGCTCATCTCTTGTAGACAGTCACTCAATGGCACAGCCTCTACCCTGTCAAACAGCACAGCTCCTTGTCAATTTTTCCCCAGAAAAGGAAAAAGGTAGGTATGAAAAGGAAGATAACTTTATAGCAGATGGGATCACTAGGACAGAAAGGCTGAAGAGTCCCAACTCATCTCCTTATCATCACCAAGTGACATTACACAGTACTTGGTTACATGGCTGTTTGGACCCCATCTTAAACTCTGACCTTTATTTCCTAACCCAACTGGAGATACATAGGATGTAACATTAGCAAAATAAAATCCAGGCAGTGGAACAGAGGAGGAGAATGGAGTCAGACACACACAGCCAATGAGCTAATGTGCTTAAATGCACTTTTTAGGGGTTTGGGTTGTAGGCAGGCAGGGATAGTCACTGGAAAGTAACAGTAATGGGTACGAAGGGGAAGCTAGGCAGGAGTTAGACAGGGATTGTCTTCTCCTTCTTCTTCCTATTATCTTCCTTTAGTGGACAGATTTGGGAGAGGTGGAACGAGAACCAACATCTAATATTAGTTCCCAAGAGGATTCAAAGTTAGTAGAGGGGAAGTTGGTTGGAAAGAAAAAGTGTAGATTGAGTAGATTTCGGTTTTTATTTTGATGTGGGGAGACATTCTTTTGATTGTTGTTGTCACTGTTCTTTTCTTCCTAAAGATTCTCACGTGCTCGCTCTCTCTCTCTCTCTCTCCAACAAATTAGTATAGTCAAACGAAACAAATCACCATAGTGCCCATGTCTTAAGACGTATGCTTCATTCCACTCCTACAGTCTATCACCCCTTTGCTGGGAAAAGAGAAATGTGCCCCTGCAGGTGGATTTCCAGAGAAACAACTAAAATGGTAGTAGCTTAGACCACTGATCTCTGCCTAGGAACAGGAGAAACCTGAGAAAGACTGTCCTAGCATCCCTTCTATTGCAGTAGCTCAGCCATCCCAAATCCTCATCAAGGGCTCACCTTTCTGTTACATCACCCATCTCCCGGCTGGCTCCTGAGTGGCTGTCGCTGTCGGATTTACTGCCAGAGTTGGAGGCTCTGCTGAGTTCTCCATTCTCCTGAGATGAGGTCTGGGAGCCGGGGTCACTGTCCATCTCCTCCCAGCCGCCCCCCGCCTGCCCAGGCTGGTGCCTCACTGCAGAAACGGGGATGTCAGATAAGCCCCACAAAGAGCCTCAGTCCTTCCCAAGTCACCCGCTCCTCATCTCTATGGGGCTCCATCCATCGGAGACTCCACGGGAGTAGCCATAAAGGGCAGAGCCCCTGAGGAGAAGGGTCTGTGTTGATCTGCTGGATTCAAGTCAATTCAATACAACAAAGATTTATTAAAGCATCTGTTGTGAAGAAGGCACTGTGCTAGGCACAGAGTACGGGCAGCCGGCTCTGCTCAAAGGCCTGAAGATGCCATGTTTCTATTTTGCCAAAGCAGACCAAAGAGGAAGTATGGCTCAAAAGGAGAGAGGACAGAAGGGCAACTCCAAAGTTAGGCACTGAAGTCTAGGTACTTACTGATGCTCTATGCAACCCTGACCATCAAAATTTACCTCCCTTTGGAGAGGAGAGGGAGAAGTCAAGCTGAGTTACCCAGCTGGGTGGGTCCCCATTCAGGCAACTTGGACTGATGACTGCCTTCTTGCCTGCCTTTATTTATTTACTTATTTCTTTGGCGATCCAGCCAGTTGGGTAACTCAGCTTCACCTTTCCCTCTTCTCCTAAAGAAGGTAAATTTTGATGGCTGGAAGCTCCCCATTAACTTGGAATTTACTGGCTAGGTTCCTAGGTTCATTCATTCCTTCCTTCCTCCCTCCCTCCCTCTCTTTCTTTCTCTTTTCTGACCCATTTCACTCTGAAGCTCATAGGTTGGACCACAATAGGTCCCTGCCCAAGCTCCACTTAATGGCTATAATTTGGGCCCTCCTGGCTCAGAGCGAATGTTGATAGTAACTGTTTCTCTTTTGACTAGCAACCCTGAGGGTCTTCTCCTCCCAGTTTGATTTTTTTCTAGTTAAAGAGTCCATCTCTTGACTCACTTCTTAAAGAGGCCTATTCACTGAATGGGCATTTGCTCACTCAAAGTGAGAATCTGAAAAGGCCTTAGCCTGAAAGGGCCAGGGTCTCCTATTGCATTCTGGCCATCTCCAGTAGTCCTGATGAATATCAGGCCACTGGTCTCAGGTGACTCTGGAGGAGAAAGTGAGGCTGGTGACCTTGCACAGCCCTCCCTCACTCACATCAAAGTCAACCGCAAGTCACATCATCATTTTTCTGATATCGTGGTCCTCTTCGAAAATGAAGGACGAACACAACAACAATGCAACCCTGCCACATCACTGACCTTCCAATGGCAGTCTTCTCATCCCTACAAATGGGGCTAATGGTAGTGACCTTTACAGAAAACAGCTAAAGGAAAAGACTGGGAAGGCTTCTGCAAATACATTCTGTAGAGAGCTAAATGATGAGAACAGTTGAGATGCACAAGGCAAGGCAACACACAGGAGAAATCAGGCCAGGAAGTGGACTCATCCAGGGCTTCTGAAGCTCAGCGCCCACAGTTTAAGAAGTGCCGCTCTAGCCCATGAGATTAGGCACAGCCAGACCAATACAAAGGGAACTCAGAGAGGACTCTACTTTCTCACCTTCTACCTCTTCTTTATCCTTCCCTGAGCTGAGACGCTGTTCCTTTACTCCCTGCCCTCACCCCATGGAGTTTTCTGAACTAGCTAAAGCTAGAAAAGGCAGTGTTCTGTCTCTGATCCTATGCTCTTCTGGTCCCAGGAAGGAAGAAAAGTTTACCTGATCACAACAACCAGGGGCTCAACCTAGATTCTCTTCCCTGGGGTGGCTGTTTTCTCTAAGCCTGCTCACTGACGGGTGAGGGGGGGGCGTGCATACCTCGGACACTCTGGGTGGGCCCAGGTGGTGTTTTCCTAGGAGCAAAGTGACCTCGGCCAGCAGAGGGTGCTACTACAGGCTGGTAGGTATCCTCCCTCAGCACCTGGCTCTGGATAGTGGGACTCTCATGCCCAGGGAGCACAGCATTAGCCACCACCTCAGCGGCCTTCTGGATGGTGGTGAGAAGGGCTTCACCAGCAAAGCCTGTGCCAGAGGAGAGAAGAGATTATTATGGCTTGTTCTAAATCTCCAAGTTATATTTTTGACTTGAGAGGGGGAAAGGATGTCTGCCGCTAGGACCTTGCGTGGTCTGCTCTCTGCTTCTGGAGCTCAGAGAACGAAGACAGACATCGCTTGATACCAGGCCTCAGCAGAAGGAGATCCAAGTTTAGGAGGGAATGGAGGACAATTCCAGCAGTATAACCTTTCCAATATAATCTGACTATCCCCTGACTCCACAACCTGGCATGCCCATGCTTCAGCCACATCTGACCACAAGGACGGCATCTGGGTACTCCCGTATGCGTAGTAGGACTGTATTCTTGTGCTCCCTCCAAACGCTTAATCCCTATCTCAGGACTCAGGAGCAGCAACTAAGTTCCCCAAACACACCCACACATGGAGTAAGGAGGTCAAACGGAAAAAAGCCCCAGTCTGGAAGTGGGGACACTAACTTCTAGGACCTGCTCTGCCTCAAATTAAAGGTGTCACTTGAGCATGCTGTGCTTGTTTCCTCATCTATAAGGATAAAGCAAGATGATGGATGTGAAAACACCTTGAAAAGTTAAAGATGTTACACAAATTGAAGGTACTGTTATTATTAGTAAAGCACAGACAGGAAAGAAAAAAATCCCCTGCAAGTCACTGAACTTCTTGGTCTCAGCCAGCCGAGGGGCTGAAGAGACAATCCCAAAGGGCCCTTCCAGAGAACATTAGTAGCTGAGATTTATGCAGAACATTAATGTTTGTAAACAGCTTTACATAGAGCATCTCATGTAATCCCACTGAACCCTGCTATTACTATCCCCGGCTTTGACAAGGAAACAGTGTGTTTATGTGGCTTGCCTGTGGTCACCCAGATAGTAAGTTTCTGAGGCCGGATTTGAATCCAGGCCTTCCTGACTCTAGTCTGACATTCTCTCCACTATACCATAGCTATCTCTCAACATTCTATGATTCTACAAAAAAAAAAAATGGCAAAAGAAATGTCAAACTGGTGAGCAGAGGACCATTTTGATTGTCTTAGATATTATTTACTAGACGTCAAGCCTCAGGTTTCCTCCCCTTTGGTCAACCAAGGGCCCAGCACTCAACTTTCTCCAACTCAGACCAAGACCACAGAGCCCAAATCCCGAGCATGGCTTTAAAGCCTGGTATCAGTGTTGCTAAGTCCTCATCCTCAAAGTCTTAAGCCGTTAGCCCCATAAACTCCACTTCAGGAAAACCAAGATGTCCCAGCCGTTTTTTTTTTTAAAGCCAATTCTGATATAGCCCTTGAAGTTTTGCAAACAAAGTCTTCTTAACCTTATTTCCTTTGATCAGCTTTCCAGAAGACCCTCTGGCGGCCCAACCTATGTCATCCTCAGACGGACAGACCAGTTAGAGCAGTAAGAGAAGGCCCTGAACTAAGAAGACTGGAAATGGAGTCCCAGGGTGAATACTCACCAGAGCTCCCCCTGTCCTTGGTGTAGCCAAAGCCTTGGAAGGTGCTATAGGAACCAGACTGGGATCCCATACCTAGGGAGAAAGAAAAATACCTTGAGCTGGAAGTGAGGCTGGCCTCCCTAAGGAGCAATTCCACATTCATTGGGCAGAGAAACTCTAGGGGGAAGGGCACACGAAGAGAGAAGATGAGTTTTTCTCCATTTTGACTTAAAAGAGCCCACTGATAAAAGGGACTGGAAATTGACTTAAAGAGAAAGGAAGAGAAGCATCTACTCTACCTGTTGAAGGAAGGGACCTAGGAGACTGGGTGGAAGGCAATGGCAACAAAGTATCAGAAAACAAAGCACTTGCCAAGTCCTAGAAAAGAGATGGAAAGTATGTTAGCACCCTGCCCCCAGCATGCAGCCATCCTGAGAGGGCTCTGCTCTGGGCTCCAACTCCCCCGGGCCCCAGCAAGATGCTAAAGGGACTGATGAAATAAACAGCAAGGAACTGAAGTTCTCTCCCACTGCAGCAAGCAGAACCTCAAGCGTGCTCTCACTCTTTGGGTGAGCAAGAACAGGAAAACAGGAGACCAATTCCCAGGCACAAGCCCTGCACTCTAATCTCAGAGTGCCTAATGGGCAAGGGGTCCACCAATTACAGCCTAATCCAGAGGGAGACCTCCTTGTTCAATATTGCTTAGACTTAACCCTACCTTTAAGACTCACCTGGGCAGCCACTCGGACCTTCTGATACAAGCTGTTTCCATGAAGAGGATCCGGGAGACCACCAAATACTGCAAAATAAAGAGGGCAGGAAGTAGAAAAAAAAAATCTGAGGCTCTGAACTCAGAGACCATTTACTCTCAAATGTACAGAACGATTTCTTCATTCCAGTTCACTTGGAAATGGCTCTCCACACATGGGTGCTAGATTACTCCAAAAAGCCCTACTTCCCACATCCCCCAGTGGCTTCCCCAGAGTCACTGCCTCTTGGTCACTCTATTCTCTTCTCCAGGGTTTCTTCTTCCCCTCAAGCTCTTGGATGTCTCTCTGGGTTAGCCTCCAGGGAGATTTTCCTCACAGCCTTCATCTCTTGCCCTGAAATGCCACCTTTCTAGCAACATCATGAAGAAGAGATCACAAGGGAATGAGCTGCCACTGATGAAAGACAGATGTAAGAGAGATGAAAGGATCTGGAAAGGCTGCAAAATTTTGTATTCAATTACTCAAAGAATTCATGGACTTTTTTTTTTCCTAGGGATTTTCAGGAAACAGAGTGCTAACTATCTATGCCTGCTTGAAAAGAGGTCCTGATCAAAGGACTAGGTAACTTTTTTCAGGGCCTTATCATTTCACCCCTTCACACCCAGTGCAGCTGGCCAGAGCAGTCAGCAGCAATGATGCCCATCCCTGGGACATATTCCCAAGGACACTCCACTGATTAAGAGCCTTTAAAAATGCCCCAGGGAGATGTTTTCCTTTAACTCCTGTCAATGTTTTTCATTCCCCTCCTCCCATGAGGACAAGCAGAAGTTTAACCAGCTCTCAGTACAAGCAAGTAATGTGAAAAGACTGATGAAACCAAAATCAGGAGCCAAGAATTGAAGGCCCAATTCCAGAGTCACCTGTTTCTTTGCTCAAAACAAATATAAGTTCTTCCTTCCCCCAGCTCCTGAGAGGTCTTCCTCTTAATCAGTAAATGTGCCCGAACAGCCATTCAAAGGCCAGGAGAATCACTCAATTTCCCCCTTCAATCGGCTCTGGGGAACAGTCCCCAGAGGAGCAGACAGGGCCCAAAACAGGCTGAGGACCTGGGATCTAGGTCCCATGATGGAATTCAGACCTTCTCTATCCTGAAATCAAACTTTTGTAGTCTTCCCTACCACTCTAGAATCTAGATTTCTGTGAAATTAGAATGTTATTTCCTAATTAATGTTAGGAAAGGGCCGAATTCCATACTAAAACTGATAGGAAAAGGAAACTGAATATTCTACCTGAACTCTCCCCTCTTTTCTCTATAATCCCCCAACAGGAACTAGTTCTAAAATTCCCAGATACCTGCTGCTTCCTGGATGAAGGAAGAATTGCGTTTAAGTGCAAGCAGAAAGGATGTAGAGCCATGGCTACACATGTACAGCAAGATTTTCAGTGCCTGGGAAGAGAGAAGACAGCAAGTGAAAGACCACACTGGGCTGCAACACAGACACGAAGACACATACCCAGGGCCCGGGAAAGCCCCCTGTGCTACCCTACCATCCACACACATCCTGGTATGGTATCCATACCACTGTCCTCTTCCTTCTCCTTGGGCCTTTCTGGAAACTGGGTCCTGTCTAAGCTCTGTCCTGGCTTGTCTAACTCAGCCAGGGCCCTGGGAACCAGCCGAGGGTCCCCACCCTTCCTCTCTCCTGCTTACCTTGAGTTTAACATGGCAGGAGTTGCTCTGTAAGCGGTTCAGGAGGTACTCCAACAGACACTGGCTGCTTCCCATTGACTCATGGGAAATTTCTGGGAAGCAATCATGTTAGGGAAAGGACAGACTCCAGATTGCACTGAAGGGGAAGGGGAAAATTTAGCCTTCTCACTACAACCTCCTACTCTTTTTCTATAATCATTTCTTTTAAGGAAAAACTTTATAATTTAGGTTTAGCTGAAGAACCAGCAAACAGCTTTCTGCTGTCTTTCCAGTCCCATTACCCAACCACCTCAATGTGCCTCTTAAATAATCCAATAATCCCTGATGCGTAATCCCACCAAAGTTGTAGTCCTTTCATGGCCTGTCCCAAAACCTGCCCTTCTTGCCTTCTTGGGAAAAGGATACTAGCAATCTCTTCAAACAGGTAGCCAGGGCATGGGACATCATCATCAGACGTTCCTTTCATCAGAACTGGGAGCTAGATGAGAACAAGAGAACCACCCCTCCTCCATTGGTAATCTTTTCACACAGGGATATCCTTGTATCTATGTCTGCTTTTTAGGTGTAGTGTCTTCCATGCATGGAGGGTCTTGTCAACCAAGAAAATGTGACTGTGATACTTGCTCTAACACGGTGGGGTTGCTAATGGGGCATTTAGATGTGCATTTAGATGTACATCTCTTTTTCAATATGCCAGTGAAACTGGTTTGTTGGGGATGCTGCTGATGGCTCACAAGGGTGGGAGAGTTGAGAGGTAAATAAGGAAAGTTGTTCTAGCACACAGCTTTCCAAGAAAACAGGAGGATTCCTGTGCTTGGAATGAGGTGGCCCATAGGTCATAGTTTCCTGGCAACTGAAGAGACATAACTTTAAGGTATCATCATATATCTATTGATCTAGCAAAAATAAATTAGAGTACCAAAGTCTGATATTGGCTGTGTTGTAGGGAAATTGCTGTGCTTATTTGTTACTTGCTTAGGGATATGTTTATATACATTTCCAATGGAACCCAATACACACGGTTTCAGTTTTTCTGAAGAAAATGTGGCAATATGTCACAGAAGATACAAAAAGGCTTCTAGTCTTTGTCCTTTGACCTGGGAAATCGATTTTGTAGAACAGATCCCAAGGAAATTATCCAAAGGGGGAAAAAAAATCTGTTAAAAAATGTTCAGAGTGGTTCTATTTACAATAGTAGAAAAAACCCAAACTGTCCCAAAGAATAGTGTAATAGCAGAACATATAATTGGCACTTGAATGGGCTGTAACACTATCTTGGGTTTAAAATGACAAGGATATGAAGTATGCCAGATCATGGAAATGATCGTATGAAATGTTAAGTGAAAAAAGAAACAGATAGGATGTAAAATTATGTAACAGCAAGTATGTGTATTATCAAAGATTTACAGAGAATTTTGAATGAGCTAAATAATCTAGGGCTGAGTTATTATCAGGCTTTCCCCCCTAATATAAGTAAGTGATGCCTCAGAAAGACAACAAGGAAGACAGAAGCTTACTGGCTCATTCTAGGTTACATTAAGATAGCCCCAGTATGCATCAGCAAAATTGTCCAGATGGAACTAAAGCTTGGATAAGACCATTCCTAGGTTTAGTTCTTTCTACACCCTCCTACCTTCCTGACCTAAAACTTAAATCAACTCTAAAGGCTGGCATCACCCTATAATGGCAATGACATCACTAGGCATACTGGTCTTGACAGGCAGTAGGGACTGAATAATGCCCACTGCCAACGGAAATGATGCAAAGGGTCAGCCACCTAACATTGACTCAGAGCTGTAATACTGCTGCAGAAATCACCAATATTATTTCCTTTTAGAAATTATCATGACATTCTGATCAGCAAGGTACTATGAACTTCATTCAAAAAAAGCTGCAAAAGAACTCAAACGAACTTTTAAGTAATTGTAGTAAAACCTGGTTGGTGGCCACACAAGCCAAGGACTAGAAAGTAAAAAAAGAGTTGGAGCCCATTGTGTGTGGGTATTGGGGGAGGGAGTGTGAAGAAGAAAGATGGGAGTGAAGAGGAAGTGTGTTAGAAAATTACAGACCTCTGCTCCTATTTCATAGTGTTCTGTTTCTATTACCCCTTCCTTATCAACTGTCACACAATTCAGGAATGAGAAGGGAATGGCAAGAATGGACAGCACCACGGAGGGAAGGAAGAGATTGTTAAGATATAAACTGAGGAGAGGATGAGAATAAGTAACTACTCTGGGAAGGTTCCAGATAGGTTTCTTCCTTATCTCAAGCAAGGGGTTCTCAATAGCCCAAGGTCCATGAACTTTAAAAAAAATATATTGATATTTTTAGATATTCTGATAACTATATTTCAACATAATCAGTACGGCAGTAAACCTTAATAGAGAGGGGGTCAGATATGGTAATCTGGCTTTTCTAAGTCCCCTTAATGAAAGTACTTTCTGAGATTACCACCAATTTATTCAGTATAACTTTCTTTTTGCACATAGTTGTTGTTCTGCTGTCTGCCTTGTTAGATTTTGTTTGTCTGTTTGTTTTTGGATGGGGGAAGGCAGGGCAATTGGGATTAAATGACTGGCCCAAAGTCACACAGCTACTAAGTGTGTCAAGTGTCTGAGGTCGCATTTGAACACAGGTCCTCCTGACTCCAGGGCAGGTGCTCTACCCACTGCGCCACCTAGCTGCCCCTTCCTCATTAGATTTTAAACTTCTTGAGGGCAGGGGCTGATCTTTGCCTTTCTTTGTATCACAAGTGCTTAACAAGGTATCTGGCACATAGCAGGCCAGTAAAAAATGTTTGTTGACTTGGTAAAGGCTATGGGGCCGCTTTCTCATAGTACTTTTAAATGTACTTTAAATGTACACACCTTTCTGTGTGTGTTTGGTGAAGCCTATGGTCCCTCTTCTAAGAAAGATGCCTTTAAATACATAAAATGGAAGGAAACACTAAAGGAAAGTGATTATACTGAAATACAGTTATCAGGATATTTTAGAAAGCAAAAAAAAGTTCACGGATCCCAGGCTATTAAGAACCCCTGGCTTGAGAAAAGGAGTCGTGGTTGAGGTTAGAGAAGAGGACACAAAAGGAGGAGGAACTGCTCAGAGGAGGGTTTTAAAGGAGGAAGGAAGGCGACACGGATCCGTAGAATGGGGATCCTGTGAGAGGACACTGAATGGTGCGAGGAAACCACACTTCAAGAGGGCTGGGCAAGGGCGAGGGGTGCAGACCCTGACCAGGAGGAGGAAAGGACCCTGACATTAGTTTTGATTAGGTGGGGTGGGGGTCGGGAGGCAAAGAATAAAAAGACCTGTGAGGCCACGGAGCTGGCGCTAGAGGACATCCTGAGGACCTTCTAGCCCAACCCTCCCATTTTACAGAGGAGGAAAGCTGAGGCCCGGATGTTCCCGGCACGTGCTGCCGGAGTTGGGCGTGGGACGGGGAGCAGACCTCAACCCTCTCGGGGGGAGGCCTGGGCCTGCAAACGCTACTACAGAGGTCAGGAGAGGAGGGAGACGGAGGCCGTGGGAGGCCCGGAGCCCTGAGGCGTGCTCTGCCCGGATAAACAGCTCAGGTCAGAGGCGAGAGCAGCGCAGAGGCCGCTGTCCAGGCCTCCAGGGTATCGAGTGGACCCATAGGCTTGGTCAATGGGGCTCGGGTCCAGCCAGGTACTCACTCGGTGTAAGAAGCTCAGCCGGTCCCGGAGCTGCGGAGCGGCCATGATCCCCGGACGCCCTCGCCAGCCGGCTCCCACTTCCGCCAATCACCTCGCCGGAGCGGGCACTGTGGGCCAATCGCTCGCGGCGGGGCGGAGCCCCAAAGACACCCTTAATAAACAAATTGATCTCGGACCAATCCAAAGTCGGAGAATGGAAACAGACTAGGGGTATGAACCAATGGCAAGATTTCGAGAGAATCGAGTGAATCCATCAGGGAAGCGGGTGATGGTGATGGCGGGGAGGGGAGGAGGAAATTATCATTGAACCAATAAGAAGGCTCACGTAAAGTTAAAGACAGGCGTTCCACCCTATCAGCAGGGAACGGAAGCCGGAAGTAGGAGGATCCAAGATGGCTGCGCCTTGGTGGGAGAGGACGAGCTTCTCATGTCTGGGACCGGAGCTGTGTGGAGCCGAGTTCGAAGCCGGATACAGAGCTTTCCGGAGAGGCTGGCGACCTGTGGGGTCGAGGTGAGAGGGTCCCCTTTGGGGATTCCGGACGGGAGCGCGGAGGCCTTTCCCGGGAGACTGGGAATGCAGCGTTGTAGGGCACCTTGCAGATCTCAGTCTCTCTCTTCCAGGCCGCGGCGTATGGGAAGTGTGTCCAGGCCGCCACGGCCCCCGGCCGGGACCTGAAGAGGAACGTTTGTGCCAAGGAGTTTGAGGCCCTGCGGAATTGCTTCGTGGCGGTGGTACGTGCGGCCCCCGGGCCTTGTTACGGCTTCCCCTCCCCGCTCATCGCTCTTGTCCGCGGCTCCTGCAAGTTGCGCTTCCTTACCTGAATGCAGGGCTTAGGGGGAGGGCGGTGGAGAGGGTACAGCCTTAGATATTGAAAGGGGACCCCAAGAGGTCATTTATTCCAATCCCTTGCATGAAGTACAAATCCCTGCTACATCACCCCCTACAAGTTCCAGACTCTTGAAGATCTCTACTATAGAGAACTCACTACTTTTCCAAAGGGATAGAACATGCTAGAACTTGGTTCTACGTATATTTCTGTTGGGGTGCGGGGAGATGTAGGGGACTGTACGTCCGAGACTCCACTCCTGGCTCATGCAGACCCTTCTCTCAACTCCTCCCCCATTCCCCCCCCACTAGCTCGAGTGCCCACAGCTGCATATCCTTTTTTGCAGTCCTTATGGCACTTACTCCATTCTGCCTTTAGTTATTTCCCATATCAGTAACATCTTATTAATAGATTGTAGAGGAGACACTTTTTTTGTTATCTGTCTTTATCCTTCAGTGTCCTGAACATAGCTGGTGCTCAGGTTTATTTGGATGGAAGGACTAAATTTCTTCCTATCTTCAAGGAGATTAGTGTACAGAACCGTAGATCTGGAGCTATAAGGGATCTGAAAGACCTTCCAATCCAGTCCTCTTATTTTACAAGTGACTGAAACCTAAAGAGGTTAAGGGACTTGCCTGAGTTACCCTAGTAGTAAACATTCAGAGGCAGGATGTGAACCTCTGTACTGCACTGCTTCCAAAGGACCGGCACCTTACCAGTACAAATTATACAGCCTGTGCATCCAGACAAAGCTGTGTTGGGGGAAAGGGCTGCTGGAGCAATGAATCCTAAAAGAAATCCTAGACTGGGATTTAGCAAAAGGAGTGTGATTCCTTACTGCTAAGTAATCTCATGCTGTTCATCTCTGGAATGCATGTTTGGATGACAAGGTTTCCAGAGTGAATAAACAAATAAGTTAGCATAGTGGTGTAATGGAGGGTAAGTCTTTTTTTCAGGTCTTGGACTGCTATTAACTCTACTCAAGAAATGCTTAAAACAGGAAAGACTCATAAGTGCATATTGACAACCACTTAAAATATGAAACAGTAACCTATAACTTCTGTTAGAGTCTCCCAGGAGATTGATACTTAAAATATCAAAACATAAGACATTTTGCAGGATTGCTGAATAGCAATGTTACATTAACTCCTCATTGTCCAAATTACTCTTTTTGAATCTATGTGTTGTTGGGTAAACACTGTAGCAAAGGCTGAGCTTTAGATTTTTATTAAATGGAATGTCTGGTTTGGGATATACAGTCGTGGACATACTGCATTATGCCCACGGAATATTTATTTAAATACTTAAAAGACCTGTAAAAAGTTGCTGTGGTTAGAAAAAAAAATCAAAACCCTGTGGCCAGTTTCAAGTTGAGTCTCTCCAAATTGTAACAGTCTTCTAGTAACAGATACATAGACCATTACTATCCTGAAAATGAAGCCTTTATTGTCCTTCAAATGTTAGGACTTGAGAAGACAAGAGATGACTAAAGGGTTATATGATTATCATGCATGAAAGGTTTTTACAAAGTGATTTTTGGCAGTTACAGCCACAAATGATTAAACTAGAAAGAATGGTTTTGAACTACATATAATAGATTTCAGTTGAGTGTAAGGGATACTTTCTTAAACACCAGGATGATCAAAGTACGAATACTCTATTGAAAGAGTTATGTAGGGGCAGCTAGGTGGCCCAGTGAGTCAGGAGGACCTGAGTTCAAATTTGACCTCAGATGCTTGACACTTTATTAGCTTGTGTGACCTTGGGCAAGTCACTTAATCCCAATTGCCCTGCCTTCTCCCTTCAAAAGAAACAGTTTATATAGTTTATATCATGGCAATTAGAAAGCAAAATCAAGAGATCCAGATAGCCTATGCCCTTGCCAGAGGCCATACACTGCCTCTGAAGAGCTTAGTTTCTCTCTCATTCAGTAAATATATCTTTCAATGATTATTTTCTCTTTCCTGAAAACAGCTTCACTATTTTGGGTGAGCAACTCTTTTTTGATGGTGGGTAAAGAAGGGGGAAGGAGGAGGAGGAGGAAGAATGGCTTGGTGAGAAAGGGAAGGTGAAATCCTCGAGTTCAGAAATGAATTATTTAACCTATTTCCATCAGTGGGAAAAGCTTAACATTAAATATTTCATCCTTGGGAAAGTTATGTTATTGTGCCACCCTAAGTAGTGTTGTGCTTTAATTTTTCCTAGTATGGATTACAGTCCACCCATATTTTAACAGGTTCCCCTTATGAACGAAAACAGACAGATAGGTAGATATAAATGGTTGGGGTCAGGAGATGTAAGCTGTAGATATGCTACAGACCACAACTAATGAGAATATGAGAAAACAAACTCAAGATCTTGGACTAGGGCACCATAATCAACCTAGGGGTTACAGGCAAATGATGAACAGCTCCATTTATCTTGTTGTTATGGCACAGTGGGCAGTTGGCAAATTCTGCCTCTTCCCAATAATGTTTGGTTTCCTATATTTTCACAACAGAATTGTGTTTAATATTAAAGCATTCCATTGACACCAAATACTTTTTATCATTTTAGGCCAAGAAGACTTTGAACTGATGCATTAGGATGGGCTTTGAATCGGTGGAATTTATCTTCCATTTGGTGCTACCCATCAACATGAAGTCAGATTTTACTTACAGCATCAAAGCGAACACCCGAAGCTCTTAGACGTGAAGCAAAAGTGTTTCTTTGTTTTAAGGATCTGCATGTGCACACTTGCACACACTCATACACGTATTATGTATATGCTCGCATACACACATAAAGACTGAGAACTAGCAAGGATGGTGGTAGGAGTTATTTTGCAAACTTTGTATAAATAAAGATTTTGGTTAGAGTGGGATCTAATTTAATTAAAAATAAAGTCTGAGTTTAAATTTAGCTGTATAAGTATATATTGTGGCTTGACTTTTCTGAGACTGAGTGCCATGCCCATAGAAAATTTAACAACCCTCAAGAAACAAGAGCTCTGGTAAGTTTCCCATCCCTGTGTAAGGACTTGAAAAACAAGAGAAAACTATTAGCCTTAGCCCTATAAAATAAGCTCTAGTTTTTGTGTTTTAAAATTTGTTATGAAACAATATACAAGAAAAGATTGTGAAATGGAATTTTTTTCACAGATTTTTAAGAAGCATATATAGTTTAACACAGTAATAAGAGATGAGCAGGGCAGTTTTTCCCCTTCTGAACTAATTTTTTTGTTTTTAAAAAAGTTCCTGATTATCTTTGCTTCTTTTGCATCACCATCAATGCTAATCAACCCTTCCTGCTTCCTGCACACAACAGAAGCCCCTGTAATAAATTAGTGTGGTTAAGGAAAACTGATACACTGGCCATGAGTGAAAATGTGTAACTCATTCTGTACATTGATTCCATCACTTACCATCTGCCAAATGGTAGGAAGCACAATTCATCGTCAGTCTTCTGAAGTCATGATTGGTCATTGCATTAATCAGCTCTGTAATCTTTCAGAGCTGTTTTCCTTTTTATTATGGTCATTGTGTAAATTGCTTACTCCCATCTGCATCTGTTTATTCAAATGTTATCAGGTGTTTGGCCTTTCTTATAATACAATACTATCTTCTTTCACTTATACATAATTTGTATAGCCATTTACCATTATACTTTTTTGCAGTTAGTGAATTCACTTTAATAAGTCAACCCCAAAGAAAAAAATTCCCCTTCCCCCCATAAAACACTCACATTCCCACTTTTGCCTATTAAAGAATTTTCATTTCTTTGCTCACCTCAGATCTCATGGATAGTTGTCTGGCTTTTACCTCCACTAAGTTTTGTGTATCCATGAATCCCTGGCCTACCTCTCTCAGCCAAATTACTGTAATTCAGTCAGGAAGGGCTGAGGACTAGCAGATGCCTTAGAAAATAGGAAAGATATGGAAGGATAGAGGAACTGGGGGGTGGGGTGTGTGCATGCACACCTGGGGAAGAAGAGATAGGCGTTCTATACCTCCAACTACATTCCCCTTTAGAATACTTTCTTCCTGTGGTAAAAATAGGATTTCTTTTGTTTAGGCTGGAGGTAGTTTCCCTCAAAGATGGAAAGGAGCTAGCTAGGTGGTACAGCTGATAGAGCACTGGGCCTGGTGTCTGGACCCAGATACTCTGACCTAGGCAAGTTGCTTAACTTTTGTCTGCCTCAGTTTTCTCACGTATAATAGCATTTAACTTCCAGGATTACCATGAGAATCAAATTTGTTCACATTTGTAAAGAACTTAGTACATAGTTGGTATTTAATAAACGTGTATTCCTTTCCCCTTTCCTTCCTTGAAAGTGGTTGGTCTGGAGGATTACAGATATAAAAAGCCCAGCCTATGGCATCTGCACTGAAAAGGTTTAGTTGAATTCCCTATTGAGATTCCTTTCTGACTTGCCATAGTACGTGCAGAAATGGAGGAGAACTGAGTATATTACATCCTTTTTTTTAGTATACGGTTTTATTTTATGGTCCACCAGTGTTGCATATATAGTAATAGCTAGCATTATATGGCCCTTTACAAATAACCCATTTGATCTCACTACAACCCTAAGAAGTAGACACTATTATCCCCGTTTTACAGTTGTTGACTGAAACAGGATTTTCCTGACTCTGGGTCCAGTACCTTAAAACTGCTACCTAGCTGTTTCTAATCTCTAACCTGAATCATTGGACTGGCCCAAATTAGACCTGGCCTAGAATATTTGACATTTGCTAGCAGGTTTAGATTGAAATTCATGGCAAATATAGGGGGTGGACAACGTGGGAAAAGGCACCTTGGGTGATTGCATAGCCAGGCATGGGAGTTGGGTCCCCTGTGACTACAGCTGTGTTAGGCATATTTGGGGAAGGAGGTGGCCTTCACTGACTGTAGGATTTGCCCAATAGATGTTTAAGGACCTTGGGAGGGAGAATAAAAAGAGAGGATCAGTATTCCATGGTTTTTGCTAAAGGACGTAAACAAGCTGGATTACCAACATAAGGAGAATGAAAAACTCCTTGCAGGGTCATCAATTGGAATATGAATGAAGATTTTTGGTTTTTAAGGATCATGCCTTCAGGAGGGGGTGGTATGTATAGTTAATGAATTTAGTAACTTCTCAGGTTGAAAAGGCCAGGCTGATGAGGGTGAAAACCAACAGAAGATGCACTGATGAGATTAAAACTAAAGAAGGTAACAGGAGACAAAACATCTTTCTGTAAGAAAGCCTCATCACTAACTCCCAGGATGTTAATCTACTTCCTCCTCCGGAGAGCTGAAGGTACCTTTCAGGACCAAAGAAACTGAAAGATTCTAAGAAGAATGGAAACTGCAAACCAAAGATCCATTACAAAAATGGTTAACGAATATGCAATCTAATGACACTAATATGGAGATTTCTTTCAGCTCCAGTTCGTTTGGCTTAGGGCGTTTACAGAGGATTTGTTAGTACCAAATCAGCTAAATCAGAAACCCCAAAGGGGGTTTCCTGTTGTCCCATTTTCAGAGTAATTAGTTAAAAAGGAGAGTCCTCAAAGTTTTAAAAACGAATGTTAAAAATTGGTTTTACGTGTAGGGAAAAATAAATGCTAAATAAAAGCTAAAAAATGTCATCACTAAAAAAAATGTAAAAGTTAAGTCCTGCACACTTGGAGCCACAAACATGAATTCCCTCTGCATCCAGTTACCCAATGACAACAGGAAGGGGAGGGTGCTGGTGAAAGTCCTAAAATTGGTAGCTACTGCTTCAGGAGAAGCTGTTCATCTGAGTGGCAGCCTTTAGCCATGGGTATACCCTGCTCTTTCCTTGCAGGCCAGTCCCCCCTCCCCACCCCACCCTACCCTCCATAGCAGTTATGCAGCAAATAAGGATGCATATAGAAATGGGCACTCTGGGATGATGGAAGGAAGCACTGTATCCTCTTCTCAGATGGAGGGTGACAATACTCCCATAAAGAACTTTGGATGTGGTTCTTGAAATGACATTTACAGGATAATTGCTTTGGTCTATAGGGATGTTAGTAAAATTTTATCAAGACATCTAGGATCATGACAGAAGGCTCCTTCTGTCCCATTCAAACTTGGAAAATGTGAAACCGTTGGCCCACTTGTTCAGAGCCATCTAAGACTGTTGGAATAAATCCTTTTTTTCAGATTCTTGGACTGGGGTCCATGAACTTAATGTTTTTGATAACTTTCAGTATAGTTTCCTTTATAATCTCATGTAATTTATACATCTGACATTCAGGTTTCACCAGCTTGCCAAAGGGGTCTATGACACAAAAAAGGTTAAGAACCCTTAGGCTGTTTTCCTTGAGGCTGTGCTGTTACAATTGTAGGCTCATGAAGGGCCTAAAGGTCCTATCGCAGCTATTTGGAAAGGCCAAGGGAGGAAAAGAGTGCTGCCAAATCTATGAAGGGCTGCTAGATACTGGCAGTCACATTACTATTATACCAAGGGATATATGGGTCCATAGGGATATCCTAGTTACCATTGCGGGGAGGGGGGTTGAGAGGAAGGGTCAAGTAGACGTGGTTGAGAAAAAAAATCTGGGTCTCAGGGTGGCTAATGAGAGGAAGTGTGTCATGAATATGGTTAGTATGAATCCTTAGGAGTCAGTACCTGTACAGTGTTTATGGTAGTTTCCAGACCTATTACTGTGAATAGTTGATGGTTATCAACATTTTAATAGTCTAAGCAAAACAAAGGAATGGAAGCCCTTGGGGTTGCCTGAACTATCCCACCATCCAACTGTTAATATGGTGGGGGGGTCGCGGGGAGGGAGGTTGTGAAAGATATTTCCTTCCTTGTAATGGAAATGAAGGAGGCCAAAGTTATTGCAACTCCTCCTATAATAAGCTTGTGTGGCTGCTAAAGAAGGTGGATATTACCCCGGGGGTTACAGCAGATTATTGAGAATTGAGTAAAATTATTGCACGGATTACTGTAGCTATTCCTGACCATGCCAATATGATGCTCCAGGTAGTCCAGGTCCCTGGCGAGTGATGTGGGTGTATTGAGCTTACCAGTGCCTTAAAAAAAAACAAACCATAACTGAGACTAATCAAGAGCAGTTTGCTTTTAAGTGGGAATCACTTCAATCTATCTTCTTGGTCCTTCCTTCATGGTTATTTGACCTAAAAAGACAGGCAACTAGGTGGCACAATGGATAAAGTGGCAGGCCTGGAGTCAGAAAGACCCAAGTTCTAATCTAGCCTCAGATACTTACTAGCTGCATGACCTTAGGTGAGTCACTTAGCTCTGTTTACCTCAGTTTCCTCATACAGAAAATGAGATAGAGAAGAAAATGGCAAACCACTCTAGCATCTTCACCCAGAAAACCCCAAATGGAGTCATGAAGTGGGACATGATTGAAACAACTGAACAGACCTAAAAGAAGCCCCATTTCCTGAAGGCATTAATGTCCACCATGCAATGCTACATCCATGATTCATTCACAAGAATAGATTAACCCTAAGAAAATTGAGTCATTAAATTTTGGGGAATTCGTAACAGTGGGGGAGATGGTTGGGGTTAGGGTTAGAGCCGCATTTAGGCTTAGGGTTAGGGTTAGCTCCGGACGGGACGCATTTAGGGTTAGGGCCACATTTGGGGTTAAGGTTAGTTTTAGGGTCAGGGTTAGGCCACCAATGTTGTGGCCTTGATGTTCCTGGCTTCCCATTTATTGTTACTGTTTTACATTGGAAGACCACATATGATCGGCCCGTTACCATCCCCACTGCAGAGATTCCGCTTTTTAAAGGGCATTTTTTATTGTTTTGCATTTTTTTTTTACCTATATTTATAATACTCCTCCAATACTGCTTATGCCAGGCTTCTCTCAAGGTCAGTTACTTTAAGGCCTTTTCATCAGTGAAAGATCCCCTGGAACAGGGATCTATACTGTTTTTGTATGGCTAGCAAGGTAAGAATGGTCTATACATTTTAAAATAAGGTTTTATTGCATAACCCTTGGCCCTGAGTTTGCCGACTCTGGCACTGAAGGAATTTGAGGACCATATATTTCTCACCAGGGGCCTAGACTACCTGGACTACCACATTGGCAAGGTCAGGAATAGCCACAGCAATCAATGTGCGATGTGGTAGGAAGTCTTTATTTTACATAAGGTAGGGTAGCTTCCCCTTAGAGGCTGCCCTTGGGACTTAGTTGAAATGCAGTACAGGGGGCATAAAAAAAATCCACCCTGAAGAGACTTATCAGAATTCTCACTTTTCTGTGGGGATACTTTTCTGACTCAGTGTTGCTATTGCTATGATTAAATACACAAGCTAAAAGGAATAGAATTTTACTTGAATTAGCTATTAGGCATTGTATCTGTTTTAGTCTTATCATAAATGAAGTTTTGATTACATATGGTGGTCCAAGAGTATTTCACTGCATTGCCTAAACTAGCAGCTGCTTATTTGCTAAATAAAGGATGAAAGAATGGTATAGTGGGAAAAGCACTCCAGAATTCCAATTCCACCTTGGCCATTATTTGTGTCACCTTGTGTAAGTCACTTACCGACCAGGGGCCTCACTTGCCTCATCTCTAAGATGAAAGGATTGGACAAATAGCCTCTAAGGTCCCTTCTCATTCTAGATCAAGTGAACTGAACATTAGAAAATAGTCTCAAAAATCTAACTGATGAACACAAAGCCATAATACCCAGTTAGGTAAAGGGAAGTTCAATTACTTACCTAGTGAATCTAAGAAATTTTCATTGAAATTGGGTATCTGGGAGGCGGAGCCAAGATAGCAGCTAGAAAGCAGGGCCTTGCCTAAAGCTCACCCTTCAAACACCTATAAAATGGCTCTGAATAAATTCTGGAACTGCAGAACCCACAAAATAGCAGAGGGAAGCAAGACTCTAGCCCAGGACAGCCTGGATGGTTGCTGGGTAAGGTCTATTGCACCATGCTGGGAGCAGAGCAGAGCCCAGCGTGGGCCGTACTGGGACCAACCAGATCAGGAGCCAGGTGGAACAGAACCTAGCGCCCTGAATCAGTGAACTGTGGCAGCTACCAGACTTCTCAACCCACAAACACCAAAGACAACAGAGAAGGTTAGTGGGAAAAACCGCGGAGACCGAGCCAAAGGAGTTCGTGGTCGGCCACCTCCCCAGGGCGGCAGAGGTGGTGCAGCTCTGAGGCTGCTTACAGAGCTACAGATGCAGTTACTTCCAGCCCCAGGCCCACCTGGTGGGAGGAATTAAGTGGCAGATTAGAACAGCAGTGCAGAGCCTGCTTAGATCTGAGTCATGGTCCAGGTTGGCAGTTCTTGGGAGGGGAGGAGTGATGCTGTGGCAGAGCTTGCTGTGTAGAAATAGCTCTGAAAACAACAGTGCAGCCCCTCAAGCTTGCGACAAAATACTCTCTACTCTACA
>CM053626.1:164512243-164642243 GCA_028646595.1 Phalanger gymnotis
TTAAGGGAGAAAATTGAATAAAGGGGGATAGGATAGGAAGGAGCAAAATATAGTTAGTCTTTCACAACATGAGTATTGTGGAAGGGTTTTGCATAATGATACACATGTGGCCTATGTTGAATTGCTTGCCTTCTTAGGGACGGTAGGTGGGGAGGCAAGAAGGGAGAGAATTTGGAACTCAAAGTTTTAAAAACAGATGTTCGAAAAAAAAAAAAGAAATTGGGTATCTGTTTTAAGACAAAAGTGGGGTCAATGGCCTTTGACTAGAATGCCAGTGTTCGTACTAAAAGTGAGTTTATAATCCTGGAGTTCTGCTCCCTTGTTCACTGTCCTATTTTGACTTAGGAATACTACTTCAAAACTACTCCAGGAACAAAAGAAGTGCTTAAATACCCATATTTGTGATCCTGGCCATGGGAAACTGCTAAAAGAAGGGCCATAGCTCCAGTGTGTTTCTGAGTAGGAGCCTATCACTTTTCAAAGGCTACTGTAACAGATTTCTATCATGTTACCTAGCATCCCATTTCACAGTAACCACAGAAATTCAGAGGTAAAAGATCCCCAAATGCATTTCTGGGATTGGGTACTTGGCAGCAGCCCTTCCTTCTTACTACTGATGAAGGAGCAATGTTAGAACGAGCAGTTTCTATGTACTGCACAATGACCATAAATACTGATTTTGGCTTGGGAAGGGAAAGGTACAGGCACAGTGAAGCTACTAAGTTTAGCATCTTCCAATTCTGATAATAAGCACTGTGATGTTGGAAGTCCCCATATAGTTTTCTTGTTTTAGCTTTGGATTTTGACATGACTAAACTGCAATTTTATAAAAGGTCTTCTTTTTCCTATCCCCTTAACCGGATCTCAGCCACCTGCCAGTAGACCCGAAGCCAGGAAGAACTGAGTTTCTTTATCTGTAAAACAGGGATAATAATACCTACTTTCCAGGTTGTGAGAAAAAAATAGGTCATTTGTAAAGCATTTTGTAAACCTTAAAGCACTACATAAATTCTAGCTATTATTCCTTTACTCGTTGCCTGAGAAATTCACCTACGAGATACAGCTATCATCCCAATATCTGCCAACTCCCCAAACCGATCATCTCAGCATTAATATTCTAATTGTCTGGATTTTAATTCCAAAACTGAATCTCTCTCCTTCTCCAATGCTCCCAAACAGATCCACCTTACCAACCCCGTATTTCTGCCACTCTTATTCTTCCTGGTCAATGAGGTTCATTATTTTGGAGCCAGTTGAGTTCTCAGACTCCTTCATCACCACTATCCACTGGGTTATCATGCCTTATTATTTCCTTGAAACCTCACATCTGTTGTCTTCCCTCCATCAATCAAGTATTTATTAGGCCCCTAGTATGTATTCAGGAGTGCTCCAAGCACTGGGAATACATTAGTCTTGTCCAAGGAGCAATCTAGTCAGGGAGATAAAACCAGCAGAGGAAATAACAATACATAATCAAGTGCTAAAATCTATAGTACAGGATGTCCGAAATGAAAGGGATCGGTTACGGCTAACAAGAAAAGAGAGGGCATTCTAGGCAGGGGCAAAAGCCTAAATGCACACAGGGAGATGGGAATCACACTGGCATGTCAATGGCTTCAGTGAAGGGTGTATGTCTAGAAATAGCAGGATCATGGGGTTTAGAGGGAATTTATAAGCTAGTCCATTGCCTGCATTTTACATATGATGAAAATGAAGTCCACACACATATACACATTATAGACGTATGTATTCACACACACATACATATACAGAATAAAACATTTACATGGCACTAACTCTGTGCCTGGCACTGTGCTAAGTGCTTTACAATTATCATCTCATTTGATCCCCACAACAACCCAGGGAGGCAAGTGCTATTATTATCACCCCCATTTTACAGATGAAGAAACTGAGGCAAGCAGTTTGAGTGACTCGCCCAGGGTCACATAGCTAATATGCATCTAAGGTTGGATTTGAACTCGGGTCTTCCTAACTTCTGGCCTGGCGCCCTATCCAAAGGCATCTCTCAAGAGTTCCAAATGAGACTCATATTTCCTTTTCCCTCAACCCTCCCTCCTTCCTTTCTGTTGAGAAGACCACCATCCTTCCAGTCACCGAAGTTCACAACTTTGGAGCCACATCTTATTGTTTTTTCTCTCTTCCTCACTGATTAATTGCCAAGTATTGGTAGTTCTACCTCCACAATGTATCTTGCATCTGCCCCCTACTTTCTCCTCACAGCTACTACCTTAGTTTCAGGGCTTCATCATCTGTCATTTGGATGGTGGAAATAGCCTAGTTAGTTGTATTGCCTTCAGGGGGCAGCTAGGTGGCACAATGAGGAGAGCACCAGCCCTGGAATCGGAAGGACCTGAGTTGAAATTGGGCCTCAGACACTTGACACACTTACTAGCTACGTGACCTTCGGCAAGTCACTTAACCCCAATTGCCCTGCCTTCCCCCCTCCAAAAAAGAAGTTCTCTCGCCTTCGGTCCCTTCCTTTCCAATCCATCCGCCAACAACTGTCAAAGTGATAATCCAGCACACATCTGACCATCTCGTTACAGTGCCTCCTACATGAGGCTTTCCTGATCACCTCGCAGCGCAGTATCTCTGTATCCTTACCTTGGTTTGCTTTTGTATAGGCTTATATATACATACATTGTCTTCTCCCACAGACTGTAAGTTCCTCAAAGGCAGGGACAATTTGTATTCAGCGCCTTTCAGACTCAAAAAATTCTTTCTACTCACCAATTCCCCCATGAGTAAAAATGCCCTGGGAAAGAGTGGCCATTGCTCAACTAGCTGGGACCCCTGTTCTACTTCACTGGGAAATAAGTGAGAATGGCCAGGGTGCCCAATCCTGGGGGATTGAAGTAAAGAAAGTATCAGAATGAAAAGTCTCATTGTAAATGATGCAATGATCAAAGTTACAATTTTAAAAGAACATGTTAAGGGAACTGTACAACACAGAATTGCTTTGGCGTGTTTATTAAAACGCACAAACACATACAACCAAAAGCTCTGTTGGAAACTGTGTATGAAAACTATAATTCAACAACCACAGCTCAGCTCAAAATACTTTCACTTCAAAAAAACATTCATTTCTTAATCCTCTGTTCTTTTTGAAGATCTGGGCTTTTTCCTTAAGCCTTTGAGTTTAAGCAGTTACAATAAAAGTGAAAACCAATAAGGTGGGGAACAATGGGTGCAGAACATTGCATATGTCAGGCTTGGTTGATGTGGTTAGTTTTGCTGAACTGTTTACTATCTCTTTTAACTCTTGATTAAAAGGGGACAGGGATACAGTGGAAAATTAAGGTGATGTAAAAACAAAGTATCAATAAAAAGTTAAATTTCAAATGAAAAGAAATCTTTTAAAAAACTGCTGCAAAAGCTGGAGGGGAAGTGGCGGGGGGGTGGGCATGAAGGGAGGTCCCTACTTTTGTCTCCCCTTTGTAAGGCCAAAGCTGTATTTTCTAAGCATCCTTGGCTACTTTAGGTTTTCTGAGGAATGTTTTAAGTGTCTTTGGTCCTTTCATCACAAACATCACAACAACCACAATGCACAAAACAGAACAGACCCTTTATCACGTGTTTTTTCAATGTTCCCCATAACAAATCTGAACATAAGCTGATGTGACCCCAAAAGCTTTAAGAGAATCTTACCTCCTAATGAACAATAGAGAACCACAGAAGACAGCGGCAGCATGAAATAATGCACCTTCTCCTACTGCTTTTAGAGTTGAGAGCAAAACATCCTGTTTTGTGTGTCATATACCAATAGACACTCAGGCAAATCAAATGACTGAACTGCGTTGTTCATGAGACACAAAGAACAGGAGGCTTTCTCAAACACCGCAATAAGAAAAAGACGAACATTTTTTTAAACCAACTCCAAGATTAGCTGTGCTTTTTTGATAACAAAACCCGCATCCAGACTTTCCTGGACTAACTTCATAAGATCAAGGCCAAGATAGCTTCAATGATATAAAAAAGAAAAAAGATGATTGTAGTTTGGGATGGAAATATACATTAGTGCAAGCAAGTGTTGAAGACAGTTTTTAGTGCCTTTTTCTATAGTTCCTCCTTTCTAGATGGATTAACTACCAGCAACATCCCCCAAAAAATCATCTTCATTCCCTCCTGAAGCAAAGAAATTGTCTGAGGCCATTCCTGTTTATGAAGTCCTAGCATTAATAGGGAGAATGGCTTTGGATCATAGTACTAGATTTGCTAGAGTTTAATTGTGTCCTTTTGGATTTAGATTATGTACACTATGTACTTCAACTTTAAAAATCTCAGTATGCCACCATCATCTGTTCTTAACCCATTTGGAAATGTGGAACTTTTTTTTTTAAAGCAAAGTACTTCACCTCGATACTAAACTGACTTATCGAAATAGACATAAGGGTATTTTACAATTCAAAAACTGGGCTCAGATCAATTTTTAAAAATATACATACAATACTGGACAAGGGGCAGGAAGGGAATTCAGATATCTGAGTCCATTATTATGTGTAATTCCCTAGTGTGGAAATACCCTCAAAAGATGTAGATTGGCAATTTTCCTGCAATTTATGGTGTTGCAGAGTTGTTGGAGGTCAGCCTAGAGTCACAAAGCCAGTATGTGTCAGAGGCAACACTTGGACCCAAATCTTCCTTACTCAGGCTGGCCACTATACCATGTTGTCTTTCTTATAGACAACTGCCTGTAGTTAATTCACATACAAACTTATTGAAGTCTCAAATATCAAGTGGTTTTCATGAGGCCATAGTACTAGCCTCAAGTCAGGAAGACCTGGGGTCACTTCCCACTTCTAGCATATGACCCTGGTCAACCCACTTAACCTCTAAGTGTACCAGGCAATTCTGACTAGAAATTGTGAAAAGGGTACAGATCGCTATAGAGAAAATTCTCACTGGGAGCTCCTTACAGCAATGAAATCACAGGTCTGGTTAAAAAAATTCTTAAGTGCAGAACTTAAGTGTTTTTACTCACAATGCTCACAATATAAATTCAAGAGGGAGAAAAAACTATGTGAAATGATGAAATCTTATAACTACAAATTTGGTCAATCTGATGGATCTGAGTATATAAGATGCAATGGAAATAATCTCAACTAAACTAAAAGCATATAACTAGATTAAGCAATTTATAACAACATGAGCAGACATTTAGATAGTGCTTTCGGGTCTACAAAGCACTTCACATGCATTATGTTCAGGGCTTCCTTTCTCATATATGTAGGAATTGGTCTGATATAAACAAGCAAAAAAAAAATTAGCAGAAACTGGGGTGGGTAGTTATTAATTTAACTTAAAAGCTTTAACAGGGGAAAGGCCTCCTCAGAAATCTAAAGATTGTATAAGATCTCAAGTGGCTAATGTACAGAACAGTTTTCCCTTATGAGTTATGAATTCAATGAAGTGCTGCAGATTTGGAAACAAAGGTTATTTTTTTTTTACTTGCCACAAAGCAGAGTAAGGAAAAATTTAAGAAGAAATAATTCTCTGTGATACAATGCATGAGATCCTTAAGAAATGGCTGCTTAAGGCTTGGACAGCACAGCAATCTTTGGAGTCAAAGGACAAATGAGTTTTTCTCTGAAAGCACTAAGCAAAGATTGGAATGTGCAAAAAAAATCAATGGAGGAAATAATTCCAATTATGGTACCCAGAATTCACAAATATTCTCCCCGAATGCTTCAGCCATCAAGTATAGCACAGCTAGTATAAAACGTAGGGCAAGAATACCAGCTTGTTTCCTGAATGTTAAAATGCCCATGGCCTACAGCTCAACCACAGTAAACAAGTTTTAGTCATTAGCACAGACAGATCACACCTCCTTCTGAGACACTGGCAACTGTTTAATCTGTCTGCTCTGAACAACCTGCAAAGCTTGGTGAAGTTGAGTCTCTAATGCACTTCTCAGATTGTCCATATTCACAGATGGCAAGGAGTTGAAGCTGATGAGAACACCATCCTTCTCAGCCGTCTCCTCCACAGGATGAAGCGACAGATCTCGCCGTCTCCTCCGAAGGTCAGAACCAACTTGAGATTTTAGTTCCCGGTTCACTTTTCCATTGTCAGACTTTTGATTGGGCAATTTTAGTCCATGCTCAGGATCCTGGACATTCTCCTCCTGTGGTCTCTGCTGATCCTCAACAGCAGGACTGCCATTAGCAACAAGGGCACCTTTTCTCGCCTCCACACGGCTCTCATGACTTAGCTGGTGGTCTTGGTGGCCACCGTTCCCGTTGATATCTGAAGTGCTCTGGCGTTTCTGCTGATGCAGTGACTCTTGGGGCTGAAGGATGGTCACTTTTAATTTGTCTGGAGAACCAGCTAGAAACCCTCTATCTTGGCTCTCCCTGTGGGTCTTCACTTCAGAGTCTTCAATCTCAGCTCCCTCTTCTTCGGGGATGACTGCAGTGGGAAGTTCTCCCAGCCCTTTCACAGCTTTCCTTCTTTCTTGGGAGCCTCTAGCTTGCTCTTGACTTATCCCAGGCAATTCCTGAACTCCAAGTTTCTTCTCTTTTGGGATTCCTACAAGCCCAACAAGATGCTTCGTATCAGCTTGTCCCAAGTTCTTATGAAGGGTGTCTTCTACATGTTCTTCAGCATCACCTGCTTTGGCTATGTCATGCTGCACATCATCCTTCCTCCTGTCCTGGGTCCTGGCCTTGGGAACCTTGGGCTCTATGCCAGTGATGACGCTGGAAGAAGGAGCTCTATTCCTCACAAAAGTATGATCAGGCTCCTCACCAGGACGGCGCTGCTGCTCTCTGGGATGGGCTGGAGCTTCCAAACCCTGTCTAAGAATGTTCTTCACTGACTCCCCAACTTTTGGGTCTTGATCTTCCTTCTCTATATTCATAGGAATGCCACCACCTACTTCAGGTTGCATTTCTAATGGCAGAAAAACAAAACGAGTGAACACAGTGGGTGCAAATAAACACAGATCTAAGGAGAGAGGAGAAAATAATCCAATAGCAGGTAAATAAGAGTATTCAATAGAAAATAAAAGACATCCCACAGCACTTCACACTTCAGACAACTAAGGCTCGCTATCATTAAATAGATCACTGTGACACTAATAAAATTAAGGTACAGAAAATAGGGGCTAAAAGACAATGGGGACTGAGGGGAAATTAGTCTATAAAGCCAAGTTCACATGCTTATCACCCAAACTGGTTTTTGGTGCTTTTTTTCAGCAGGAACAAGATGATTCTGATCCACAATGCACCGAAATCTGCGCCCACAGCCTTACCTTGTCTTGACTTATCATCCTCTTCTTCCTGCCTCTGCTGGTGGATTTCCTTGTGTTGCTCTTCAATCACAGCAAGCAGCTTCTCCTGCTGGTCCAGCAGTCGCTTTTGCTGCACCTGCTGTTCTTTAATTACTTGCAACAGGACCGCATGATCAAGCATTTCTGCCTTACCAGCTTCTGATGTTCAAACAAAAACAAAAACAGACTGCTGGAGACACAAGAACCGTTTGTAGAAAGGTTATTTGTAGAATTTTCCTTCCTTTGAATGGTGTCCCACAGGTAACAATTTTCTTATACATCTCAGTTTTGCACATAGTTGCTAACCCATTCACTCACAGTTAATAACTTATGCCAGGTGAGCCCAAAAGAAGCTGCTTTTCATTTATTTGACGTAACGTGTGTAGGCACACAGGGATTGGCAAGCTGATCATCAGATTAATTTACACTTCCTCTAGGCCCAGCTCTCAGTAGTGACCAAACTGTTGTTTTTCATCTCTTACTTGCACACCAACTTGTAGTTTAGAAACAAAACAATTAAACCCAACTGCTCCTCAATCAAAATGAATACTAAGAATGAAGAATTCTCCTAATAAATTCAGAATGTTTTTTAATGACTTAATAACATGCAACAACCTTTCTGCTCCACTTTTAAAAAAAGAATAATATAAAACTTTTTTATCTAATTTTTTTCCTGGACCTACTGGAGAAAGAGGAATAAATTTTGAGAAAACCAAGGTCCTCTCTCCTCCAGAGACTCCAGGCAATCTTCAAGACTAAAGAAAATACTTCTATCTTTTTCCAAGAGCTCTTTAAGAATTGAACAGCACTGGCCTCTACCTATGTTAGGTTAATTACACTACTGCCTTTGAGGTACAGTGGTATATTATTTATACTTTTGGCTTAAGGGCCCTATAAATATTAGCAAAGACTGGCTTCTCAGGAATAGGCTCATTTTAGTCCACTATGCTCCTAAAATGTAGCTGCTTAAGTCAGCAGGCTTTGAATAAGGATTAGTTGGAATATATATTAACTGGAAATTCTGAAGCTCCAAAATTCAGAAGGTAAAAAACAAGTGAGGGCAAGAGAGCCTTCCTACACAAAAAGACACTGTTGACAATGGTAACAGAACACCTTTTTTGAGTTTTGTTTTGTCTCTAAGAGTGGGCATGGGTTTGCACTAATGCACACAGTTTCTCACACAGTTCCCTTTCTACTAATGGCATAAGTTTCCAAGAAAACTGACCAGAGTTACGAATACAGTCTGTGCCTGGGTAACAGAATAAAGGTAGCTGGTATGTACAAGCTCAAACCTACAACTCTGGCCTCATTAGTAATATTCTCTGACCAAATGTATGTCTTTCATTAAATAAAATCCACCTTACATGGAAGATTACAGAGAATATAAAATCCTGATGCCTTGGGGCTCTAGCGCAGAACAAAACCCTTTTCAAAGAATGCCCAAGTAGCTACAACTCTTTCTTTGTATATTTTAAAACAAATGTCTAATTAACATTTTCTTAGTTCTTAAGCAGTTGTCAGTATCACAGTCAACTGTTACAAGAGAAAGGCCTTCTGTAAGGAAGTATACACATAAGTATATACATCTAACACTTCCCTTTATAAAGGCCAATATTCTAGGGTCCACAACCTAGACTCATCTCAAAAGCCGCACAAAGAGTCAAAGATAGACTAAGAAGCTAGAAGACAAAGGGCTACAAGTCTGGTAGCAACAACGTATTCCATGACTTGACTGGATTTAATACAAGGTAGAGATGACAAGCTTTCTCTAAAAACCAGGACTCTGAAACATGCAGCTCAAGATTTCAACCCAGCAGGACCACAGAACAAAGCCTTACTGATGGAATGAAAGCCATTCCTGCATATTAATATGTAAGCAGAATATATTAGTATAGCTCCAGGGACACAGTAGAATTTGCAATTAGGGATCCCTGTCTATCTCCTCCAACTTTAATCTCTCTGAAACATGTCTTAAGCAACTTTGCTTTTATAATGTAGCCTGTTTCTAAGAGGTTCCGTTTACAAGCTTGCAACAGCTCTGACTGTGCAAGGTGATGGCAAGAGTACATTCACCCACTATGAAATGGTGAACTTATCTACATATATACAAATGTCTGTTAAAGGTAAGGGCAATAGGGTATCAGGGAGGAGGACTGTAGTTGTGATATTCAAGACGGCTAGTTTAATGTTTGTTACTCTTTATGAGGTTCTGATATACATGCTCATGCAGAATACTTACAGGATCGTGCACATTATCATCTTTGTAATTTAAGATGTTGATCTTTGATTTTAAAATCCTGAGTAAATATGCTTTTTATTTTAACACAGTCCTTTTGATTCATACCTGCTACTAGCTTTTTAATCTCAGCTGTTTCAGTTCCATTGAAAGGCATAAGGAAGAGAAACAGATTAGGAAACCATGAAATGTCTCTCCCTCTTTCACAAAGTAAAAATAAAAGCATCAAACAGGCTTAAGAGGTTAGTTACAGGAACTGGAACCAATCTATATAACCAGATACCAGATTTAAAACAAAACAAATGTATATATGAGTGTATATCAATACAATGCACATATATGTATATTTTTAAAAGCTACTGTTCAATTCCAGAAACATCCACACAATTTCTACACCTCTGAAACATGTAATCATTTAAAAAGGTCAGTAGGATGCAGTTTCTCTGAAAAAACTGCATTTGTGTCTATATTGTTGACAAAATACCTAAATGGACCAGAATTAACTCATTAAATCTTTTACTGAGCTTTATGGGGATCTGAAAGTTCGGGGACTCTGTTAAGGAGCATATTCCAGAGGAAATAAAGGTATATGTGAATGGTACGATGCCTAGGGGAGGAGTATGGGCTATTTATGATTCCCTAGGTAATATAGTATTGAACACTTCTGGAATTATGGTTGCAACTCCTGCAAAGGGCCAATGCAGTGTGGCTCTGGGAAGACTCTACAAGAAGAGCCAGAGAACTCTGCAGCTGTTCACCAGTCATACATCCTGTTCAGAACAAGGCAGACAGGCCAACTGATAGAGCAGAAGCATAAAATACTGCCCAGGACAAATGAATCTGGATGTTATTCCCAATCAATAGAATGTGGGAACAAAATTACTTTGAGAAAGAGGATGTCTTTATGACTATTGTCACAGAAAAAAAAGAGGAAAAAGAAACCAACGTATCACCAAAATACTCCTGATACTCTACCAATGGATTTAGTTACTTACTCTCCAGGTGGTATAAGGAAGAGTCCCACAGAAGTATATTTTTCGGTGTTGGAACCAGTTCACCTGCAATTCTTTCCCCAAGAAAGGTTTGCTAAAAGAGTTTTGTCTAGTCTGACAATGAAGAAGTGGGAAAGAAAGGAATCAAAGAGCCAAAAGAACAGCTGTTACTCTTAGTTTAGGCAAGAATTAGATTCTCCTGTGAGGGATTCCAAGAATTAATGCTGGAAAATTGTCTCAAATTACACAAAGTGGATTAAGTTGCTCACTTGAAGGAAAAGGTAACAGCAGCATCCTAGACTTGAATTTAGGGTCAAGTTGCTGCTCCTCCACCCCAAGTGAGCACAGATGTCCCAAGAAGTTGGAAGCTTAAGATGTCAGAAAGAGCCAACTGCTAGAGGTATGCTCAGAGAATTAAGCAGCTGATTAAAAGGAAAAAAAGAAAGCTTCACAAGTTGGGTCACCTGGAGTTACCTTCCCTAAAATAAGTCTCCTGCATCTGGATGCATTAATTCTTCCACACCTGGTTTGCTTTAAATACCAGGAGTGTGAGGAATATTAGCATATTTGATTTAAGATAAAACAAAAATGGTAATTAAAAGCCATGTGACAGTGACAGATTTTTTTTTTCCTTACAAAAATCTTCTTAGGAAAGTGTTGGAGAAAAAAAAAAACTCAATGAGAGCAGGGAAAGGAGAAAAATTTAGCATGTTTCCTCAACTGAAAAGACAGATAATGATAAGTCGTTCTTCTCTGTCTGTAAAACAGATATATACTTGCTGGGCATCAAGGGGTTACCAAGAGCCCAAAGTCCTAATACCAAAAATGTATAAAATAAATTTTTGTTTTAGAAATAATCCTGTGGAAGTGTTTCAAATCACTAATAACAGAAATGCAAATTAAAACAACTTCAAAGTTCTACTTCAAATACAGCAGATTGGCAAGGATAACAAGTATGGTTAAGGAAACATAAGAATAAAAAGGACAGGTTCAAGGAAACCTGGGAAGAATTACATGAACTGATGCAATGATGAGTACAAATTATACAATGACTTTAATAATATAAACAATTTTGATAGATTTCAGAGTGCTAATGTATACAGTGACCCATCAAGACCTCAGAAGACTAATGATGAAGCATGTTCCCCACTAGTGCCTAGCACCATGCCTAGCATATACAACACACTTAATAAATATCTTTTAATTGATTGGCAGAGAAGTGATTGACTAGAGGGGCAGACTGAGACATACATTTTCAGACACGGTCAATGTGCTGGTTTGTTTTGTTCAACTCTACTTATTTATTTTAAAAGCAGGTTTCATGGGTTGTGACAGTGACACACAAAAAAAGCAAAGAAATAAAAAAAAAGGTATTGAAGCATTTAAAAATGTACAGAGGAGAGCAGAGCAAGTTCAGAAAGGGTCACAGAATCGGAGCAGTTCTGTTACCACAATGTTTAATTTAACAGTTTTAAAAAAGAAACTGTTACAGAAGTTGAATTTCACATACAATCGTTTCTGCTGTTCCTTGTATTGTCAAATATTCATATTTGTTAAGTCCATAATAAAAAGAAAATTTATATTTAAAAAGTGACTTACCTTCTAACTTGCTGCCTGGGTTGTCTTCATGTTGCCCTTCCACATTTCTTATCTCTCTCAACTCAGGTTTTTGTCCTACGATCAGATCTGGTTTCTCTGGGGGGAGAAGAGCCTTCCCACCTGCAGACATGGAGCAAGGGCTCATTTGTTTTGTTGTGTTTTTTTTTTTTAAGAAAAGAAGGTGGAGGAGGAACAAAAGAAGGTGGCAGATGTTTTTTAAAATTACTCTCTATATCTCCCCTCCTCCCCTCTGTGTCAGCACAGTTTATATTCAACCTGATGATCACCAGGGAAGTAATAAAAAAATATTTAACAATCTTATAGACTTGTGGCAGCAAGCCAGTGTTAACTACCTTAGCCAATTAAAATGCAAGAACAGTCCTAACTAGCTTTTAGATGGGCACTTAACAATGTGTTACCTGTCAAATGCTCCCAGCTCTTTGTCCCTAGTGTGCTCCCAGACACACAAGAACAGCATGGCACCTGACATTTAGTAGTCTAGCAAACAATTGTTTGACAGATATTATAGTAGCTGTCAAGCCACCAGATTCTTCGTTTTCCCCAACAGCTGCTGAAGGGGCTGCTACATTCACATGCTAATCTGAGACGTAGGGGACATTTCTCCAACCCAGTTTCTCCCAGTCCTGGAGAATTACAGAACAAGGGGAGGGGAATTTGCCAAGATGAGGCACAAAGGATGATACCTACCAGCATCAATCTTTTCCATGGACTTAATAATCTCTTCCACATTTCCTGGCAATTGAACGTCATTTGCATTCTCCCTTTCACCCACAGGACTGGCTTTCTTCTGGTCATTGGAAATTACAACCTGGGCCCCTGGCTGAAGATCTTTATTGCCTGGCTGTAGGTCTTCATATGCTGGCTGAATGGCAGGTTGGCCATCTGGTTCTGGGATCTTTTGGAGATCTTCCGGGGGACGGTCTAATTTTTTTGAGGCTTGATCCTCTTTCTCTTTGTTCTGTAGCTCATTTTCCTCTTTTTCAGAATCTTTCTGGTCTTTCTGTCCCCCCAGAGCATTTTCATCTTTGGATGGGAGTTTCTCCTCCTCTGGTTCTTCTCTGTCTTGACCCTCATCTACCACAACTTCATCATGTGGCACTGGAGGCTCATGGCGGTGGGCCTCTCCCACAGGTAAAGCAATACCTAAAATGATATTCATTAAACATCTTTGGAACCTGGTTTATATAAGGAACCACTTAATGCATGGAATGTAGCCTAGAATCAATCTCTAGAAGAATAACAATTGATATGTGCTATTGCTTCTTACAAATATGACTTGTTGATGAGTCAAGGGCTGACTTTATTTCCAGCAGACTACAGAAGGAGCAGCTACTAGGAAGCTGCTTTGGCTTACAAGGGAGTCAACCACATCCAAAAAAAAAAAAAGAATAGCAATGTAGCAAGATAAAAAGGATAGCAAAGATCAGAAATTTTAACTAAGCTGAAGAGAAAGAATCATGAAACCCTGAATATCCTTCTTGGGTGTTTATAAAATTTCTCCCCTTCGTTCCCACACTTTCCACCCAATCCCCTGATAGCACAATACCTTGATCAGGACGATCAAGTTGTACCTCCTCCTGCTTCTCCTTGTGTTCATCCCTTTGGGGCACATTCACAGGACCTTTGATCTGAGGTGGCTCCACTTCGTCTTTCTTGTTTGGCAGTTTCGGCTTATCACGGTTGTCCTTGGCCACTTCAACAACCGGGTTCTGGACTATAAGCATAGCACAGTTAACTGAACACGGTTTCCACATGGCTGCACTGTCAATCAACAAAAGGAATTGGGACAATTTTCTGGGTTGTAATCACATTTCACCAGGAAACGGCAGAGGCCAAGCAGCTTCTCTCTGCCTTCCTTCAATCATTAGCAGCTATGAGGTAAAGAAAACTGTCATTTTTCATGTATATTCGCAACAAAAATGTCAAAATGCAATTTATACCTAGCATGATGTAGAACGGACAAAATTCCATTCACTAACAAGCTCGTACCACCAGGTGGCAGCATAGATCCATCTTTGATTTCTTGGACTGGTGACCAAGTTTCTAAATATTTTAACAGAATTAATACTGGAACAAATTTCCATATTGGGCTTTGGTTCCTATACTCTTCCAACTTTGGGGGCCACGTATCATGACAAAATGCTGGAACCTTTCAATGAAAGGAGGGGGGATGGGGACAGGGAGGAGGACAGGGGAGGGCGCCCCAAGGAGAAAAGAACCATTAGAAGTGATTGCTTAAAGGAATTAACGAAATCGTTTTAAAAAATTTTGTTCTAACCTGCAACAGTTGGTGATTTACCAAAGAGATGATACAAAAAGGGGGGTAGGGGGAAAGGGAGGCAGATACTCTGCCAAAACTGTAACCATCCCCAGTCTTCTTTCATGTTATACAGTATATATTTTGTTACTAAAATAAATAAAAGATTCACATGGCCATTGTTGCTGGTATATCAACCAGTCACTCTTTAAGGGAAATAAACAGCCTTCAGCATAGTGTCACAATGCATTTTCTTAGGAAACTACTTCATATTGGGGGCCTTGAGGGTGCAGGAGCCCGTTCCATGCGATATAGACCAAAGTTAAGTAACTAGGAAAATCAGTCAGACAAAATAAAACAGGGTAATTTCTTCTGTTCAGTATTTCAGAGACACGGCTTACCTAGAGACGGAAGATGGGGAAACTCGCTTCTACTTTGGATGCAAAGCACCTTAAGTAAACTGTCACTAAATCAAACAGCATATACTGAATACTTCCCAAGTGGCTGAAATTGTGCTAAGTGATAGGAATTCAAAGAAAGGCCCTCAGGAAGTCTACATTCTAATGGGGGAGCCAACATGTAAATAATTAGGTGTCTACAAGAGCTATACAAAGGAGATAAAGATGATCCGAAAGAGGAAGGCATTTAGCAGCATGAAGGACCAGAGAAGGGGTTCCTGGAGAAGGTGGGATTAGAATTGAATGAAACTAAGGAAGCTAAGAGACATCGGGAGTGAGTGGAGAGAACCTTTCAGGGACAGTGGTCAGCCAGTGAAAAGGCACCGAGCTGGGAGACAGAGGAAGTGCAAGACGGCTGGAAAGACAGGAAGTGATTGGGTTATGAAAAGCTTTAAATGCCAGAGGCTTTTGTGGTAATAGGGAGCAGTCAGTCAATAAACATTTATTAAGTGCCTCCTATATGCTCTGGCACATTGTGTTAAGTGCTAGAGATACGACAGAGGCAAATGATAGTTCCTGCCCTCAAGAGCTTACAATCTAATGGGGGAGACAACAGGCAGACAAATATGTACATGCAAGTCATACGCAGGATAGAAAATAATTAACAGAGAGAAGGTACTAGAATTAAGAGGGGTTGGTATGAAAAAGCTTCCTGTAGAAGATGAAATTTTAGTTGGTACTTGAAGGAAGCCAAGAAAGGCAGTAGGCAGAGATGAGAAGGGCGAGCATTCCAGGTGTGGGGGACAGCCAGACAAAATGCCCAGAGCCAAGAGATGGAGTGTCTTGTTTGTGGAACAAGGCCAGTGTCACTGGGCTAAAGAGTACATGGTGGGGAGTAAGATGTAAGAAGACTGGAAGGGGGTTGGGGAGGAATGGGATGGGATGGAGAGGTAGATTGTGAAGGGCTTTGAATGCCAAGCAGAGGATTTTGCATTTAATCTTGAGAGGTAACAGAGAACCACTAGAGTTTACTGAGTATGGGATGGAGGGGTGGGGCGGGGAGGGAGAGGGGGGAGTGACAGGACCAGACCTATGCTTTAGGAAAATCACAGTGGTTGCTGAATGGAAGATGGATTGGACTGGGGAGACACCAGACAGGCAGACCAACCAGCAGACTACTGCAATAGTCCAAGCGGGAGGTGATGAGGGCATACACAAAGGTGGTGGCAGTATCAAAAAGAGAGAAGGAGGCATATTCAAGAGATGCTACAAAGTTGACATTGACAAGCCTTGGCAACATATTAGATATGGGCACAAGGTGGGGGGTGAGGGACAGTGAGGAGTTGAAGATGACACATAAGTTGAGAGCCTGGGTGACTGGGAGAATGGTGGTGCCCTTGACCATAACAGGGAAATTTGGAAGAGGGGGGAAAATTTAGGGGGAAAAGCAACGAGTTCAGTTTTGGACAAGTTGAGTTTAAGGTGTTCATTGGACATCCAGTTCCAGACATCTGAAAGGCAGCTGGAGATTCTGGACTGGAGGTCAGCAGAGAGGTTAGGGCAGGACAGGTAGTTTAGAGAATCATCAGTGTAGAGATAGTAATTAAATCCATGGAAGCTGATGAGATCACCAAGTGAAGCAATATAGAAGGAGAAGAGAAGACAGCTCAATCTGGAAACTCTGTGGGACACCTATGGTTAGAGGTCATGACCTGGGTAAGGATCCAGCCAAAGTGACTGAAAAGAAGCAGTCTGATAGGTAGGACAAGAAGCAGGATAGAGTAGTATTTTGAAAGCCTAGAGAAAAGAGAGTATCAAGGAGATAAAGGTGAGCAACAGTGTCAAAGGCAGCAGAAAGGGTAAGAAGAATGAGGACTGAGAAAAGACCACTGGAGATGGGAATTAAGACAGAGTACCTTGAATTCACTGAGAAGAGGTTAAAGAGTAGGTGACATGGTCCAACCTAAGCTTTAGAAAAATTACTTTGGCAAGCTGAATGGAAGATAGCATGGAGTGGGGAAAGACTCGAGACAGGCCTTATAAGGGTGGTGGCTATGTGAGTAGAAAGAACAGGATATATACACACACATAAACTTGGCAACAGATTGGATATGCAGGGTGAGTGAGTAGAGTCAAAGTTGATGGTGAAGTTTTGAGTCTGAGTAAACAGGAATTGGATGGTGTCCTTCAGAGTAACAGGGAAGTTCTTAAGTGGGGTGAAGGGGATTTGGGGAAAAGATAATGAGTTCTCTTTTGGACATATCTATGGGATATCCAGTTCAAGACATTCAAAAAGCAGCTGGATGTGTGAGACCTGAGGTCAGGGGAGAGGTTAGGGTTTGGATCGATACAGCTGGGAATTACCTGAGTTTAAGTACTGTATCCAGAAACAGAGACTTGATAGATTTTTTTTTTAGAGGGGGAAGGCAGGGCAATTGGGGTTAAGTGACTTGCCCAAGGTCACACAGCTAGTAAGTGTGCCAAGTGTCTGAGGCCACATTTGAACTCAGGTCCTCCTGACTCCAGGGCCGGTCCTCTACTCACTGCGCCACCTAGCTGCCCCTCAGAAACAGAGATTTGAAGTGAAAAGTTTGGGATTAAGGATTTAAGCACAATCACATTAAGGAAAAATGATGTACTCTTTCTTTTCCAAAAAGAAAACAAATTAAAAGGTTTACCAGAAAAATTGACTTTACTACAAGAGCTTAGGAAAGCAAGAGTAGAAAGACATGCTATTGATAGTTTACAATTTCCTATGTTCAACTATGGAACAATGGGCAACCATCAAAAAAGGTCTCTTCCCTCTCTTACCCCCACCCCAGCCTTTCACAGCAGGACTGTAGTTTAGCCAAGTGACCTATTCAAATAAGTGCATGGCCATCTAACATAGCAGGTGAAACTGTTCCAGTCACCATGATGTAATTAACCCATTCATAGGAGCTCCTGTGCTCTAACAAGATTCAGCAATAAATCAAAAGATGTCTAGTGGGTTGCAAATTTAAGAAGGGGATGGGTGGGAGAGGGGAAAAAACAACACACACACAAAAGAAAATCTCCATTCTGTAATAAGACAAAGTTGCCTCTGAGCAGTCATTTTCTCAGCAGGAAACAAAATTAAGTTCATCATCAGGGTGTGAATTAATGGTCTCTCATGCTGTTTAGAAATCTATAAGGAGCTATATATGGTTTGCGGAGAACAATTTTGCACAGGATGTGTAATAATCACTGTAACTGTATAGTCGCCCTTGAGGTCCCTTTGGATAATGTTACAGTAATGCTGTGCCTCTGAATGTTTTATGAGTGGCATTGGATTTAACAGGCAAAGGCTGAGAAGCGATAAAAGCTTCTTGGTTTACAACAACAATAACAAAAAATACAGAGTTAAGAGAACAGGGGGCTTTACCTTGTGATCAGGACCAAAGGGTATGGCCTTTCTATGGCTGCCCACTCAATCCATATCAACCTTTCCCTGCCAGCCTTATTTAGCAGCTTTGAAAAGGCACTGACACGTGGTAGAGGCATTTCCTAAAACCTAGGGCTTCCTAAAGCATATCAAAACTTTTCATTTCCAGACAGTTTGCCAGCAATGTCTCTCAGCTATAATAATGCTAACATAAAAACTTCAAAATTAGTAACCTAAAGACATTCTACCCCCCCCCCACCCTCTTGAAGCTCATGATTAGGATATCACCACTGGTTACAGGAAGACCTTAAATCACAGCTTGTGTGGTTTTAATTGTGATGCCGTCCACCGAGTTAATTACTGGCAAAAACTTATGTGAAAAGACAGGACTCCTTGGGAAAAGAAAAAATTTAGTAATTGAATTTCTTCTCTCAGTAGGACAACAAATGAACCAGAATAGTTTTATAAGGAAAAGTATGTGGAGCAAAGAGGATGACTGCTAAATGAGGAGAAGGGAAGATGCTTCTTTTTTTTTTTTTTAAATCCTGGACAGAGCCAAGTTGTTTCAAAGTGAAGATCATCAATAATCCACTTCTTTAAACTACCAGTAGGGGGAACTACTCACTGCAAAGACATGCGATATTCATGCTCATCATTTCCCTTCTTTCTCCTTATATTTTCAGTCTGAAAAAGGGGAAGTAGAATTAAGAGTCCATGTAAGTCTTTAACTAATCCTTAAAAGTATTATCCCCAAACAAATCTCAGGTTCTACTTCATTCCCAACAGATGGCCACAGATGACAAAAAAGGAAAATGCCAATTATTGGAGGAGATGTGGGAGGACAGGCACACTAATGTACTGTTGGTAAATTAATTCTGCCATTCTGGAAAGCAATTTGGAACTATACCCAAAAGTCACTCAATTGCGCACACATCCTTTGACCCACCAACACCACTATTAGGCACACAGCCCAAAGAGACTGAAAAGGGAGACAAGACCTCACATGTACAAACACAGTCATAGCTGCACTTTTTGTTGTAGCAAAGAATTAGAAACAAAGTGAGTGTCCATCCATCAGGAATGGCTGAACAATCTCTAGTATATTAATGTGTTGGAACATCATTATACCATAAGAAATAACAAAAAGGACGGATTCAGAAAAACCTAAGAAGATATCTACGAACTTATACAGGAAGAAGTGAGATGAATGATAAGAACAATTTATAAAATGACTATGACACTGTAAAGAAAATCAGCTTTGAGAGACCTCAGAACTGTGATTAATGCAATGATTAACCATGACTCCAGAGGACTAATAATAAGGCATGCTTCCCACCTCCTAACAGAGAGGTAATGGACTAGAGCTGCAGAATAGGACACACCTCTTCAGACACACACAATGTGTGGAGTTATTTTATTTGGTTACGAACGAGAGCTTTTTTTTTTTTGGAGGGAGAGTAGTAATGATTCCTAAAGAAAAGAAAGAAAAGAACATCAATGATCAATGATGCATTTAAAAGAATGTACAGATGAGAAAAGGATGAGTTGCAGACCAGAGACACAGATAGGAAGGATAGTCAGTAAGTCGACAAGCATCATTATATTCCAAAAACTATGTTAAAGACCAGGGATACAAAGAAAAGTAAATAAAGACTCTGCCTTCAAGGAGCCAACATTCTAAGCAACATGCAAACAACTAGATACAAGAATCCATACAGGTAATCACAGACAGAAGGGGTAAAGGTACAGGGGAAAATGGAAAAGATCTGCAGAAGGTGATATTTGAACTTAGTCTAAAGAGAAAGCTGAGGAAGCCAGGAGGAGGCAGTAAAGAGGGAGAGCATTCCAGGCATGGGGATAGCTAGCACAAAGGCACAGTGTCTAGAGACAGAGTGTTTTGTGTGAGGAACAGCAAGAAGGCCAAGATAGCTGGATCACAGATTACATGGAGGGGAGTAAAGTGTAAGTGGACTGAAATATTAGGAAGGGACTAGGGACTTAGGAAGGGACAGCTAGGTGGCACACTGGATAGAGTGCTGGGCCTGGAGTCAGAAAGGCTCATCTTCCTGAGTTCAAATCTGGCCTCAGACACTTACTAGCTGTGTGACTGCACCCTGTTTGCCTCAGTTTCCTAGAACTGGAGAAGAAAATGGCAAATCACTCCAGTATCTTTGCCAAGAAAACCCCAAATGGGGAAACAAAAAGTCAGACACAACTGAAATGACTGAATGACAACAAAAAGGTTGTAAAAGCCTTAAATACCAAACAGAAGATTTTATGTTTGACCTCAGAATAGGAAGCACCTAGAATACAATGTGTTAGGGGGAGAAGGGGTGACCTGGTCCAACCTAAGCTTCAGAAAAATCACCTTGGCAGCTGAGTGGAAGATAGACTACAGTGGGGAGACGCTCAAGGCAAGAAGACTGATTAGAAGGCTATTTCAATATCCAGCAAAGAGGTAATAAGGGTCCCATGAGGGTACTGGCTGTGTGAGTGGAGAGCAGGGGTTGTATATGAAGGATATTGTGAAGGTGGAAAAAATAAACTTGGCAACGGATTGGACGGTTTTGAAAATGTCATGCTGAATATGTCATATACTTTAAAAAAAGAAAGAAATCTCAATGTAGTAGAGATTTACCATTACACATCCAATTATCTTTTTCTGTTATTTGTATATACAATGATTATGTTTGTTAATGTTTGTCAAGTTCAGAACAAAAAATTATAATTTTTTTTAAAAGCATCATCCCTATTTAATAACATGCAGGTATTCATTCACCCAATGGAGCAGTCAGGTGGAGCAATGGATAGAGTGCCAGGCCTGGAGTCAAAAAGATTCATCCCCCAGGGTCCAAACCTAGCCGCCCACACTTACTAGCTGTGTGATCCTGGGCAAGTCACTTAACCTGCTTGCCTCAGTTTCCTTGTCTGTAAAATGAGCTGGAGAAGGAAATGGCAAACCACTCCAGGATCTCTGCCAAGAAAATCCCAAATGGGTCATGAAGAGTCAGACATGACTGAAAAATGACTGAACATTCGACTAACAGTCAGTGGCAAAGCTAAGAAAAATCAACATCTCTCAACAGGTCCCCTTTCCTTCAGAAATTCCTCAATGCTTACAGCTAAAGACTACAGTGATCCAGGTGTTCCTGAGAGAAGGAAAGTGAAGGAGATGATTTGCAAGTGAATGAAAGGCAGTGTTTACATTGGGATTTTCTTTCAAGTTCTATCTTTGGTCCAGAGGGAAGAACCAAATAGCTATTAAGGCCCCCCAAAATCACTGCTCTTACGTTCCCAGAGTCAGAGCTACACTGACAATGGCAGACTAACTGCCTGACATTCCAAATTACCATTCTAGAGGAGGCAGTAAGGACATGTGAGGTGGGTAAAAGGACAAGGATCGAATACCCCTAAGTAGACTATCTTCTCCTTTTCCTCATTAAATTTAACCTGCTGTTGGCCCTACCCAGATGCCCTTTTAAAACAAAAAAGAATAAAAGAAAAAGTTTTTTCTTTGGTGGGGAGGGGGGGAAGCAACGTGTGTGTGGTTGTTGTTATAAAGGAAACATCTTTTTTTATCCTCCTTAAAATGTTGGGTGGGGTGGGCAAGTGGAGAAGACAGAGCCAGAAAAATATGGTATCACTTCCTGGCCTATTTGGTTGAAGATCAAATGTATTGCTCCTTTATTATACTCTGATAAATTAGCATCACCCAGATGTACCTTCCTGTTCCTCCTCAGATCAGTAAAATACAAAGAACTCTCCATTCATTAATCATGGATTTCTCCATCAATAGGGAACAGCTACCTAAGTGGGGTGGCCCAGGCCACCTGTAACCCCACTGATTAGCATGATCTGTCCTGGCCAAGGAGCCATGCTCACCAAATGCCAGCAGCACCCAGAAGGAAGAATTTCCTCTTCTGACCCAGAGAGTGGCGCCTGCCTTTCAATATATGCATTGGCTATGATGGCTCAGCAAGGTTATCAAGTTGCCTCAGTGAAATTAGTTCACTGTTGTCTCCTGACACACAAGCAGTAAAAATGAACAAAAATCACATCGGGAGGAGAATGCCTGTGACACAGAAAAGGAACTATAAAACACTCCTCACAAAGCGCAAGGGAGAGCTGCAGCAGGATCAAGCTGTTCTAACAATTTAGGAGAGAAGGGATTGAGTGTGTGGAGTCAGTGTCTCTTCCCACTCTCACACGTTTTGTCAAAAGAGTTCTAAAACTTTACCACCTCTTCTTGCTAAGCAGCTGGTAGAAGGCAGCAGAAGGAATCAAAGACGATCTCATTTTTTGGAGAAGACAGAGTTAAGATAGGGCTGAGAAAGTACAAACCAAGTGGAAGCCACGCTAATGTCACGGCCACCGCATTTGGGTATGTGTAAGGCAGAGTCGAGGGGACTGAAGAGACTGTGGCTGTAAATACCACCACCTGTATCCCTGAATATACAAAAAAACAGCTCAGGCATGTCTTTCCATCATCAAATTTCAAAAATTCCAAGTCAACCAATCCAGATGGGCAACTAAAATGGCAACAACTCCTTGCTCATCTTTCCTGCTTACCAAGTAGAAGTGCAACTGCTGTCTAATCCTATTGGAAGAAAGGGGACTAGTTACACAAGGGCACAAGTAAAGTTCATCACACAATATTGCACAATGAAGTGGGGGAGGGTGGGGAGAGAAAATGAAGGTAGTAACATTCAAGTAAAGAGCTGAAAAATATTACAAAATCTTAATCCTACCCATGAGACCCTCAAGGGTGCTATCAAACACCAAGATAAATTGCCTAATTAGCTTTTTTTTAAAAATGGGTAATTGCTTTCATAGGAGGCTTAGCAACCTTTTAACATACATTCTCACTGTATGTAATACCAGAACATTTCTGAAAGGGGTTTTATACCCTCCCGAAGAGCCACTGATAGTAAACCTCCAGCAGTACAGTCAAGGCCCATAATGTGCACTTGGGTGTCATTAGAGAAAACACTATTCAGAGTTTGCTGGTCAATACGTGTTCACATAAAAGGGCAATGTTCTAATATTCATAATCCCAGAGCCCACAGGGCAGGGTTTTAATGAAAGTCTGTACAGTTTTGGCCCCTGCAACATCAAAGAGACCAATAAAACTCCTCTCACATGCTGACAGGCAAAAGTCAGATGGTGAACACAAAATAGTTAAAGGCCACGTACAGTTCCAAGATTTGCTTCAACAAGGCAACCCATCAATTAAAGGGGGAGAGGGGGAAGAAAAATTGAGAACACGCTAAAAACAAACTGCATGTGGCTCGGAGAAGAGCCATGTGTTTTTGTTAAAGCCTCCTGCAAGAAATCAAAACCAGATGTTGACCAGTGGAGGACACCCAGGTGAGCACAGGGCAGGCTCATGTCCTGCACATGCTTTGAATGACAGGATACAGCTGCTGATGAGTGCAGAGCCACAAGCAGTAGCCTTTAACAAAATGAGGGGAGTCCATGGAGAAGGGGGTGTTGATTAATGTAGGGTAATTCATTACTGCGTAGGCCTGTCACATGCTGACATGGAGGGAATGGGGAAATGCCAAAGTTCTGCCCATATTGTATAGGAACAAACCCAGGTTACTTCATCAAAAAGGCTAGAGGGGACCCAGCATACAATGTTTCAAATAATACAAAGTAGCCCTTTTGTAGTTGGCAAAGCTGTGCAGACTGGGCTTGGGTTTCAGAGTCATTACTTATATTTCTTTTTCCCTTAGTCCATACTGTTCTTCCTGCTGACTCTTCTACAGTCAGAGCTGGCACCAGTTTTAGTCCCCTGAGACCCAAACAGACCTAGCACCTCCAAGTGGTTAAATAGGGTCACTCTTAACCCCTACTAGATAGGAATAGCCAAAATGAGGCATTAGATTGGGAAGCCATGCTGACTTGGGTAGTGCAACCAAATGAGGCAAAATGAAGCATCTTTAGGCATTTCTAATAGTTTCACAGTGGCTCCCAAAGGAGGGAGCTGCCCTTGTGGGAGACTGTTTTCTCATATGGAATTTTTATGAGGTGTTAATACTGGTGAGAGTATACTTTTCAAATACAGGGATGTTAATTAGGGGAAAGGAAGAGGACAACAAATCCAAGGATTTGCTGTACTCTTAATTATGTATATGTTTTAATCAAGCACTTTCCTCAGCATCTCAACCAAGTTAAAATTACCATACGCACTTCTGCCTCGTCTTCAGGACAGTATTTGCTAACTCTCTTGCCTGCCATCTTCGACAAGACTTTTTATTTTGTCAATTACAGAAGGTGGGGAGACTCGAGTTCCTACCAGGAACAGATGTTATTTAGCCATTACCACTCAAAAGTGAACTAATATTCAAGAGCAATGGACTACATTCCTCCTCCCAGGCCAGCCACACAGAGAGCGTGATTAAGGGATTGAGAGCTGAGTGAATTTAAATCAGAGCTGTTGTGTCTCTTTGCAGGGGAGGTGTGAGCTGGACATGCATGGGTGCACCATTAATGTGAATTTATAAAACCCTATTATTGTCAGGGACAGAAGACCCCAGAAATGAATGTTATCACAGACAGCACCGACCTACCAGCTATTGCTCCTGACAGGCACTCAAAGCAGTTCTGCAGGAATGTGTCCAGAGACTGAGAGAGTATAATCTCTTGCATAAAACCTTTCTTTTTATTCTCTCCCCCACCAATCTATGGTAAATATTCCAAGGCCTCAAAGAACCCTCCAAATAAATAAACCTATAAACACACTCAGTTTAAGCCACTACTACACATAGAAAATCAGATTTTTTAAACCCCTCCCCCTCAATCCTGGGATACAGCCATGTATGGGGCCAGAAAAGGGGTCAGATAGCACCTGCTAGAGATGGCCTTGTGAAGGAGGCCTTTAGCCATGTAAGGGAGTTATAATTCTATCAAGAGGCCTAGTAAACAAAAAGTAAATAATGTGAAACAGTAAACAGAGTAGAGGCATAATCACAAGCTTTGTCAAGACTAAAACTGGCTCAAAATTTATATCCTGAAAATTTTTTGAAAAAAGCTGCACCCATAAATTTACATACCTTTTAGTGCATTGAATGGCTCGTTACTGGAATCTTGTCCAATATGCTGGCAGAAATGCTGAGTACAGTCCTATTTTGGCTCCTTACACTCTTCATACAGGTGGCCAGAACAGTGCTATCTCTAGTCTCAGCCTCACAAAGCTTCCTTTATTAGCAAGAATTGCACTTGTCCCAAACTCCTCCACTGGGAGCAATCTCAAAGCTTTCCCTCCCCTTCCCACAAAACCAATGGCAGCAGGCAAAGCAAATGAAATCCTTGGGACAAACTCCAAGGCGTATCTCTGAAAGTGACACCTACACTTACTGAGGTAGCAGGATGGCTCCCAAGACACAGTCACTGCAAATACTACTAAGTTTCCACCCAAAGTACAACAGGGATGGTATAGAGTAATTTGGGAGTGGGGAAAAAAACCAGCTGAGTTGTACATACCTGATATTTTGGCAGAGTCTGAGTCCATCAGATTTTTTACTTCTCCAAGATGACCAGCAACTTCTATCTTTTCAACTTTCACAGGGGCCTCCTCACTCACAGACAGGGTAGTATATGTACTAATCAACAGAATCCCCAAGCTTATCCACAGAATGAACTATAAGATATAAAGAACACATGAGGGCCAATGAACAAATGCACATGCTCTCAAAGGTCTAAAGCCAACATCTTTACTTTTGGAAGCTTGAGATCTCTTGAGATCTAGGGAATCTTTTTTTGTGATGAGGAAGGAGGTTAGGTTTGGATTGTGCATATGTGTGCATATGTGTGTATTTTAAATAAGGGGAAAGGGTGTTTAAAAAAAAAACACATTACTAAACCAGAGAGGGTAGAAAAGAGATGTGTGTGCAGAGACCTATCTGCATCCCCTAAGAAGCAGAACTGCCAAATGACCGGCTGCTGCTCCAAATGAAAAACTATCTGCAGAAAGAGACCTTTGGATAGACTGTTGGCTAACAACACTGACAGTACAGGAGATTTAATTAAACACTGATGTATTATTTTTTTGCCTAATCATTATAATTGCCATTAGAAGAGCCTCTTGCTAAACCTGGTCTGCATGTCAACAATGCTATACAGTCAGGAGTCACCAGCAGAACTTACCAAGGCCAGATTTAGAGAAGTTGGCCAGAGCCTCTCCTCCTTGATCCCTTCAAAGGGAGATAGGAGTAGAGGGCAGATATTGGGAACAGGTACAAAGAAAAGACCAAAAACAGGAGGGCAGTGGTGTATGAAATGGAAAATGCCTCACTGACTCCTAGAGATCAATACAAATCTGCCAAGCCTCATGTGGAGAGAGGACTTTCAGAATTACCGGGTGAACCTTCCAACATCATTTAAGAAATTAAGTACCACTTAACTCCTTTAGCAGGAAGTAAGACTCTCAAGGTCACTCCCACATTCACATAGCTCCTTCATACCCACCATATCCTTTCAACCCCGAAACACCACAGGCTTATATATACACGAAACTTTGTTGAGGTAACTATTCTGGTACGAGTCATCAGAGTGGGGACATTAAGACTAGGATGCAATGTGTCTAGTAATAACATGACGTGATTTAACTCAAATCATCCAATTCTAGAGTCCAACCTTGGTCTTAACACCATTCTAGAGCTGGCACAAGTAAGGCCTGCTGCAGAGGTGTGTTGGTAAGCAAAATGGGCTCCTTAGCACTTAGTTCAACCAAGTGCCCTTGAAGAGTTTGGCTTTTCTTTGCTTTGAGTAATTCAGTGTATTTCATTGAGTCTTACTAAGTGCTAAGCCCCAGGCCCAAACCCCTATTAGGTGTAAATCCTATGTGGGTGTGGATTGGCAACTAAGGTGGGAACTAAGGTGGGGCCCAAGGTGGAGCTAACTCCAGGGAGGGCCTAGTTTACATGTCTGGGATAGCAGAGGCTTTTAGACCACTTGGGTTTAACTTGCTTCTTTGTGACAATTCTAGGTCACGTGGGTGAGTCGCATGTGTGACTCACCCCTGACCCTGAAAAAGATATCAAACCAAGGGTTGGCTGTCTCTTCTTTGGAGCTCTCACCTACAGCAGTGGTGGCGCGCGTGACTCTGGGCCAGCCCTTGTTCTGAGCTCCCGGGCTGGACCTAGATGTTGGTAACTATGAATTGCATTGGGTCTGTCTGTCAATGTTTGTAATTTGTTTGTATTTTGCTCTGAAGTTCAGGGTGGTGGTTTTTTCCCCTAAACTAAGTGAATGATATTTGTATGCTGAATTAAAGTAAGCTTGTCAACCCCTTTAACCTCGCTTTCCTTATTAAAGCAGATCAAAAGAACCTGTGCTTTGGCAGCTTTCTGGGTGCTGGTTGTAGGTGGATCTTACACCCCCCACAGAAGCTGCTAGACAGATTGTTGAAACAAGAGGCAACGCACCCAGCCGGGAGAAAACAAAACAAAACAGACCAACAAGGAATACTGGCTAATGAAGCAAATGAACAAAGCATCCCTCAGAAGAGAACAGTGTTGGGTGTGGGCCCCTTTCAAAATGATAAATCTCTCCCAGTCCCAGACTCCTCTTTTCACCAGTACCTATGCTTAAGCTAGCCTGTCAGGTTGTGCCAATCTCTGCTGTCAGCACAGCTGAGCTTTAAGGTACCGCTGATTTTTTAGTCACTTCCCTGAGCATTTTGCCATGAAACTATAATTAATTGTTAACCTGCTCTGATTCACTATTTCTGAAGGCTTATGAAACTGGACATTAAGACTGCCCTCGTTAACTTGGTAATACAAAGACTCGTATTATGGGAATAAATATCCCCTTTGCTACTCTATTCAACCACCTTCAGACTTCCTCAAATTTTACAATACACACAGAACTCCTGTCCTCCTCATACTGTTTATGCTATAGTAGCAATGGTACGATAGCATACTACCTCTCCACTTAAAGGTCTAGACTATATCTGATTCCCTTTCATCAAAGGAGTTGTAGTTCCTGGTTCCAAAATTTTGCAACTGAACGGTCAGTGCGTTTGCTCACAGAATCAAAAGAGATCAGTATTTTTATCCTCATTAAATTTTTACACTAGTCTATGATTGGCAGACTTCAAATCAATTTCTTAAAGGTTAGGGTTGATCCTTTACAATAATAACTCAAAAAGAACAAGTGAATATTTCCAGGACTCCAAACAATCCCAGAATTGGATTTTCACAGGAAAAGAGCACTTGCCATTATTTCAAATTTTATACTTATCAATTTTTAAAAGCTTCAGAAAGTCCACTTGGAGTTGTTGTTTTTTCCTCTCCCTACCCTTCTAGAAATGGTGAGTTTGTTTCAGTGCTCGTGGAAGCGAACAGCTGATAATGCTCCCCAGGGTCCAGGAGAATGCAGGGCAGGCTCTTTCCCCCAGCCACTCTGCCGATGCAGAGCAATGCTGACTTGCAGCACACACAGCAGGCCCAGCTTGGTGCCTTAGGCAGTGACCATCATTTGGCCCAGAAAGCTTCAAGTGACAGAACAATCTTCTAAAGTGAACCTATATGAAGCTGCCCATTTTGTAGGCCTCAAAGCCTAAGCTAAATCTGCCATAAAGGCTGCAGCACTGACAGGTGAGGTTGGAATCTTCCTAAACCCCAAAAGCACTTAAATTTTCTTAAAATTCATGGAACACGACGGTTGACAAGAGCAAATAACAGAAGTTATAAAAGAACACCTAAGTCCCTAGTGAAGCCATGACAAGCGTATAGTAGAGAAAAACCTACACAATAAAGGAATTACCAGAAGCATGATGCCAACGGCCAATGCCATCTAATCTGGATGCCACAAAGATCCCCCCAGTTAATTCCAACTATTTATCCTGCTCCGTGGTCATTTACCATTGCCCACTTTCCCTTTAAATCAAAGCTGCTCCAAACTTCAAGCTCCAAAGCAGAAGAGCAAAAGAGTAAAATGAGATAGAAAAGGGAGGTGGAAGAACTGGAGACTTAACCTAGAAGCCCCAGGAGAGCTAGCTGCCTGACAAGAGTTTTAGTTGAGTTGCCTTTAAACCTTGGAAATTCTTTCAATAAAGACCCAGGAGGTCATTATTTTATAGATCCAAAAAAGCAATGCCATCATCAAAGGGTTAATGCATTTTAAAACTCCTCCACATGTGCAGGTGACTAACCATCAGCATAATGGAATCAGCATGCATTTAGTATTCATCTAGTCCACAGCAGAAATGACCTCTCTGGAAAGCAACAAAAAAATTTATCTTCCTCTTTGGGCTTCCCGTAAGGCCAACAAGATAATGACAAGATCTCAGTATTAGCACTTAAATGAGAAAGAAAAACTTCTGCTCCCACATCATCAGCAGGTCACAGGAGGAAGACTAGTCTAAAATGACAATGGAGAGATGCTGCCTAGGCATGTATGAGCCTCTATGAGCCTCAGTATCTTTACATTACTATGATTCTTCTGTGCTCACAATCACTCGTGTGCAACATGTAAGTCTCCCACCAGTGCCAACAGGGCCTTGTGAGTGCACTTACTTTCAAACTCTCACCTCCAAACCATCTTATTAGACAGTCTCAAAAATGCTTCTGACACAAAGATAAAGACATCTGGTTGGCAATTTTATGTTGGCCTACTTTAACATGGACATCATTGAACATTTTGATTGGAGAATGACAAGCCAAAAGCAACATTTCACCCTCATCTCTGAAAGATGTATTTCAACCCCTAACTTTCAGATCTAAAAAAAAATTGCACATCAAAATAAAAATTAACTAGTTTAGTGCCTGAGGATGTAATGTATTTCTACTCTGCTAAAACGAGTGTTCTGTAATGCCTGGGAACCTGTATAACTATAGAAAAATTAGAAATAAGAAATAATGACAAAAAATGAAGGTAGCAATCCTGGGCTTCAGGGGCATAAGAGCAAAAGCATCCCACACACATCCACTTACTTTCTAGGGAAGAAACGCTTCACTCTCAAGTTGGATAAGACGCCCATTATCTCAGTGAGAACAGATGCGTTACTTACTTGTGGAATTCATAAAATTTCACCTCACAATTAATTCTACCTCAGGATGTAAGGACAAAACTAAAACACCTTCACTTAAAAAGCTCCAAGTTAATTTGTTTTTCCAAAACCAACCTACTGTAAAATGATCCTCCATCAGAAAAAGGGTGATTTGAAAAGGTAGGACTTGCACCAAAAGGCAAGACTAAGGCTGACAAAGTTGATTCCAGAAATCAGACTCTAATGTAGAAATAAACCCTATAGCTCCACCTCCCTGTAAGAGCTATGTATTTTGTTTACTGAACCTAACATATTTTTATTCAACACGAACTCACAAAATACATTCCTCAGTTCAGGATTCCCCACAAGCAGCTTAATATATTGCTGGCAAACCGCTGGCCAACAAAAAAATAAGCAGGAGATAAAGTCTGCTTTATGAGAGCAACAAAAATGACACCAAATACTGACCAGCAATAATGATAACTTCTGGATTCATTCACAGCTCCACTAGTCTGGTTTGAAACTCTTAAACTTCCTTTCCTTGCTCAGTTACCTGATCATCTTTCCAACATACCAAGTCTTAATTAAACTAACCCCTCTGCTTTCTTCAAGCTATAATTCCTAGTTTTGGGCTTGGTGCCAATCATTGACGGACCACTTGTCTGTAATAATTAACAGCTCACCTGAAGAATTACACACACTTTGCTGACCAACTAAATCGTCTGGGGGTGTGCTATAGACCCAATTCTCTTTTTTTTCTTCCCTGTGAAAAAAGTGCAGGAGAACCTATAATACTCAACTGGGAGACAAAACTAACACAATTATATGATCATGTTATATGAGTTTTTGGTGGTAAATTTTTTTTTATACAAAATGTTAAGAGTCATCATTTGACCCATTGCACACTTCAATCCGTGCAATAATAAGTCATATGATAAGAGGATTCTGCTTGTAATTCAACTTTCCATTTCATGTTTCATTATGCCTGGGAAAGAATTCAGGAAGTAGGATAGGCATAGATAGTCCCTAACACCTTTCTAAAAAGTCAGGTGGTATATCTAAACATTTATATTTCAGAAACCAGGGAAGGGTTGAAGATGATTGAATGACCCTTAAGATGGCTCAAGACGTATACAATTTTAAATTACTAAGCATCAGCACAAGATTTTCAATACTCTCAGAAAACGACAAACAAGAAGAGTGGGCCAAATAGAATCTGATTAAACTGAACCAGGCTTGGCCACAACAATCTGGTTCTAATGCTAGGTTTTGCTAACAGATTTTGAGATTTAACATTTAATCTGTCCTCATAGGAAGGGGCAGAGGAGGAGGGATGTCATGAAAGCAAAAAGAAGACTTAGCAGAGAGATCAGTTGTTAGCTATGAAGAAAAATGCCAAGGCTTTAAGATCTCTTAGTGTAAGCTTTGCGTTAGAAATGTCACTAATTTTCACTATATCTCTTGGTTACAATGTTCCAATCATCTGTGCTATTAACTAATCAAGGTCCAGAACTGTGTCATTTTGGTGTCAAGTACACCAATCAGTTCATAAGCATTTTAAGCACCTACCCTGTGACAAGAGCTGAAACGGATACAAACACAAAGAAAAAAAATCCTTACTTTTAAGTAGCTTACATTTGAATTAGGCATACAAGTTTGTGTAGAATAAATATAACAAATACAAATAAATTCAAAGAAGTTAGGGAGAGGGGACACCAAGGAAAGTGGGAGAGATCAGGAATAGTTTCATGTAGAAGGTGGTGGCTAGACTACATCTTGAAAGGAAAAGAGGAAATCTCTGAGGCAGAGCTGCAAGGAATGAGTGCATTCCAGGCATGGGGACTGTTGAGGCAAAGGCATGAAGAAGGGAGAGACAGAGTGCCATGTCCAAGGCCAGTTTGGCTGGGCTGCAGACTGAAGGAAGAGGAGGAATATACGAGGAGCCTGAAAAGATAGGTTGGGGCCAAACTCTAAAAAAAAAGTTTATACTTTATTCTAAAGGAAACAGGGAGCCATCAGAGTCTACTAGAAAGGGGAGCAATATGGGTAGATATGTCCTAATGGAAAATCATTCAGGCAGCTGTGTGGAGGATAGATTACAGCAGAGAGAAACTGGAGGCTGGGAGTTAGAAGGCCACTCCAACAATCTAGGCAAGAGGCGATGGAGGCCAGAACTAAGGTACTGGCTGAAGGAGTAGAGTCAGATGCAAGACTTGCAGATATAGAAAAAGCAAAATCTGGCAACTAAATGGATAAGTGGAATAACAGAGAGTGAGGAGTCAAGGATAATGCCAAGGTTATGAACATGGGTGGCTGGAATGGTGGTGCCTTCAAAAGAAACAGGGAAGTCTGGAAGAGGGGTAGGCTTGGTAGCAAAGACAGCAAGTTCTATTTTGGGCACATCGAATTTGAGATACTCCAGGAGTATCCAGTAGGAGAGGGTGGTTTAACAGTGTCAGATGCAGCAGAAAGGTCAAGAAAGATGGAGATTGAGGAAAGATTATCAGGTCTGGCAATTAGGAGATTACTGGCCATTTTTAAGAGAAGAGTTTCAGTTAAGTGATGAGATTAGAAGGCAGTTTACAAAAGGCTGAGGAGTGAAAGGAAGTAAAGAGTGAGTATAGAAATCTTTTTCAAGGTGTTTGGCTAAGAAAAGGAGGAAAAATATAGGAGGATAAGGATAGGGGAGATTTGGTTAGAATATATAGTGCCACGGGGCAGGAAAGGGGTAGAGGGAAGGACAGCCAAGATGGAGGAACAACAGGAAGAACTGCATGGGGCTCCCCTCCACAAACTCCTCCAAACAGATCTAGAAAACGTACCAGACCAAACTCTGATGGGGAAATGTAGAAAAAGTGACAGTGAGTGACTTGTTCAGCCTACCTGGGCACACAGCAACAGACAGGAAGGGCTGCGGATACCAGGTACAGGGGTGTGGCAGAACCACACTGCACAGACTGCTATAGGATCTAGGCAGTACCAGCACAAGAGAAGGTCCCAAACCCATACCAGGCACTGGCAAAAGTAACAGGTGAGAACTGGCAGCTTTGTCAGCACTACCCAGTTTCAGGTCACAGATCCAGGGCGGAATGAAATGGGGATCTGTGCACTGTGCTGGTATTTCTGAGAAGGGAGGACCTTGACAATGTAAAGCGAAAGGAGCAAGTTCAGAAGCCAGCAGCAGTGTGGCTGAGACCTCAGGCACTGAGCAAAGTCTCTGCTCCATCACCTAGCCAACTCCACAGACAGAAGACCTGAACAAAGGGGAGCCCATAATTCTACTGCTCTGAGCCAACAGAGCTTTCTAGCTGGCCAACACGTGCAGAGTCCAGCAGCAATCTACTTTTGCTCAGTCTCAAATCCAGGTCAGGAACTTGCAGAGCTCAGACCAGGGGCAGCAATAAGACTGTGCTCTACATCAGACCACCCTGGGAGCATTACAAGCTTGCAAGTCTCCAACTTGTCCCTGAGACAACTCTCAATACCCTGAGAAAGCAGCAACAAGATCAGCCCAGACCTTTACTCCAGAAAAGTGGCAGAGCCCAGCCCTAATATCGAGTTGCAAGTCAGGAAGTAGGATGGAAGAATGGGCAAACAAATGAGTGGCAGAGATGCTCAAGATACACATGGAAAAGAAGAGAATGACTCTGAAACATCTACAAGCAAAGTCTCAGAGAAAAACAGCACGAGAACAAATTCAACTAGCATTCCTGGAAGAAATGAAGCAAACATAAAAAAAAAAGTCCGAATTTTTTTTTTTTAAATAAATGGAATGGAGTTGGAGAATGGAAGAGAAATGAGAGCTATGGAAGAAAGAAATGAAAAGAGAATTAGCAACTTAGGACAAGAAATATAAAACTTTGTCCAAGCAACAAACTCTCTGATAATGAGAATGGACCAAATAGAAACGAATGGCTTCAAAAGGCTGCAATACATATTAAAATAAGGTTAAGGGGCAGAGCAAGATGGCAGCTAGAAAGCAGGGACTTGCTTAAACTCTCTCCCAGGTCCCTCCAAATACCTGTATAAAATGGCTCTGAACAAATTCTAGAGCTGCAGAACCCACGAAATAGCAAAGGGAAGCAGGGCTCCAGCCCAGGAAAGCTTGGATGGTTGCTGGGAAGGGTCTATCGCATGGAGCTGGGAATGGAGCACAGCACTGCCCAGCATGGGCTACACCAGGACCAACCAGACCAGGAACTGGGCGGAACAGGTCGCTGGGCCCTGAATCATTGAGCTGTGGCAGTTACCAGACTTCTCAACCCACCAACACCAAAGACAAAAGAGCAGGTTAGTGGAAAAACTGCTGGATCGGAGTGAAAGGAGTGCGCCATCGTCGGGCCCAACCCCCGAGGGCGGAGGTGGTGCAGCTCTGCCACTGCTTCCAGAGCTCCAGCTGCAGTTGCTTCTGGACCCAGGCCCACCCAGTGGGAGGAATTAAGCTATGGATCAGAACAGGAGTGCAGAGCCTCCTTTGCCCTGCTTGGATCTAGTCGTGGTCTGGGTTGGCAGTTCTCGGGGGTGAAGGAACGCTGCTGTGGCAGAGCTTGATGTGTAGAAATAGCTCTGAAAACAGCAGAGCAGCCCCTCAAGCTTGGGACAAAGTACTCTCTACTCTACAAGCAGTTATACCCTGACAAAAAGCTCAAGGGTCAAGCAGTTGGCTGGGAACATGAACAGGCAGTGAAAAGAGACTCAGACTCAGACTTTTAGAATCTTTTTTTGGTGACAAAGAAGACCAAAACATACAGAAGAAGTTAATGAAGTCAAAGAGCCTACATCAAAAGCCTCCAAGAAAAACATGAATTGTTCTCAGGCCATGGAAGAGCTCAAAAAGGATTTGGAAAAGCAAGTAAGAGAAGTAGAGGAAAAATTGGGAACAGAAATAAAAGTGATGCAAGAAAACCATGAAAAACAAGTCAATGACTTGCTAGAGCAGACCCAAAAAAAGTACTTAAGAAAATAACACCTTAAAAAATAGACTAACTCAAATGGCAAAAGAGCTCCAAAAAGCCAATGCGGAGAAGAATGCCCTGAAAGGCAGAATTAGCCAAATGGAAAAGGAGGTCCAAAAGGCCACTGAAGAAAATATCACCTTAAAAACTAGACTGGAGCAAGTGGAAGCTAGTGACTTGATGAGAAATCAAGATATTATAAAACAGATCCAAAGGAATGAAAAAATGGAAGACAATGTGAAATATTTCATTGGAAAAACCACTCACCTGGAAAATAGATCCAGGAGAGATAATTTAAAAATTACTGAACTACCTGAAAGCCATGATCAAAAAAAGAATACAGACGTCATCTTTCAAGAAATTATCAAGGAAAAATGCCCTGATATGCTAGAACCAGAGGGTAAAATAGAAATTGAAAGAATCCACCAATCACCTCTTGAAAAAGATCCCCAAAAGAAAACTCCTAAAGAAAACAAAATATGGTCACCAAATTCCAGAATTCCCAGGTCAAAGAGAAAATACTGCAAGCAGCCAGAAAGAAACAATTTAAGTATTGTGGAAACACAATCAGGATAACACAAAATATAGCAGCTTCTACATTAAGGGATTGAAGGACTTGGAATATGGTATTTCAGAGATCAGAGGAGTTAGGATTAAAATCAAGAACCTACCTGGCAAAACTGAGTATAATGCTCCAAGGCAAAATATGGTCTTTCAATAAAACAGAGGATTTTCAAGCTTTCTCAGTGAAAAGACCAGAGCTGAATAGAAAATTTGACTTTGAAATACAAGAATCAAAAGAAGCATGAAAAGGTAAACAAGAAAGAGAAATCATAAGGGACTTACTAAAGTTGAACTGCTTTGTTTACATTCCTACATGGAAAGATGATGTGTGTAATTTATGAGACACTTCTCAGCATTAGGGAAGTTGAAAGGAATATGCATACATACATACATATATATATTTACATATATATTACACATATACATATATGTACACACACACACACAGAGGGCACACGGTGAGTTGAATATGAAGGGATGATATCTAAAAAATTAAATTAAATTAAGGGGTGGGAGAGGAATATATTGAGAGAGAGAGAAAGGGAGAGATAGCATGGGGTAAATTATCTCACATAAAAGTTCCAAGAAAAAAGCAGTTCTGTTGGAAGGGAAGAGAGGGGCAGGTAAAGGGGAATGAGTGAATTTTGCTCTCATTGGATCTGACTTGAGGAGAGAATAACATACACCATCAATTGGGTATCCCACCCCACAGAAAAGTAAGGGGAAGGGGATAAAAAAGGGAGGACAATAGAAGGGAGGGCAGATAGGGGGAGGAGGTAATCAAAAGCAAACACTTTTGAAAAGGGACAGGATCAAGGGAGAAAACTGAATAAAAGGGGAATGGATAGGATAGAGGGAAATAAAGTTAGTCTTTCACAACATGACTGTTATGGAAGTGTTTTGCATAATGATACATGTGTGGCCTATGTTGAACTGCTTGCCTTCTTAGGGAGGGTGGGTAGGGAGGGAAGAGGGGAGAGAATTTGGAACTCAAAAGTTTTAAAAGCAGAAAAAAAAAGTTGTTTTTGCATGCAACTGGGAAATAAGATATACAGGCAATGGGGCACAAAAATCTATCTTGCCCTATTAAGGGGAAAGGGGATGGGGTGCGGAGTGGGGTGACAGAAGGGAGGGCAAACTGGGGAATGGGGCAATCAGAATACATGCCATCTTGGAGTGGGGAAGAGGGTAGAAATGGGGAGAAAATTTGTACCTCAAAATCTTGTGGAAATAAATGCTGAAAACTAAAAAATATTAAATAATAAAATAAGGAATTTTTTAAAAAGCTAGTTTAAAAGGCTGAAAAATAGAAGAAGATCTAAAGTAGTATCTCATAGCAAAAACAACTGACCTGGAAAACATATCAACGGAAAAAAAATTAAGAATCATTGGAGTATTTGAAAGTCATGACCAAAAAAAAAGAACCTAGATAATAAATTAGATTAAATAAAAATAGATTAATAAAATAGACGACTTTCAAGCATGAAAAAACCAGACAAGAGTTGTGGAGAAACTATTAAAGTCAAACACAGGAATGAAGAACAACAAAATGGTAAATATGAATGAACAAACACAGAAGGTTAAACAAAGACAGGACTTAAATTCAAATATAGGAAGATGTGTGCCCCCTTTGCATTCGATCATCATCAGGGTTCATAGAGGAAGTACAATTAGAAAAGGCCTAGGAGCGGTTCTGTTATGTTAAAAAAGGAAAGTGGAATACACTGGCAGGAGGGAGAAGGGAGCAGAAGGGAAAGGATGTTTAGTGAAAATTATCTCACATTATCAGGGTGCACAAGTAGGCATGTATACAAACAAGGAGGAAGGAGGGTGAAGAGCTGACATTTGAATCTTAGTTTCCTCTAACCTGGTCAAAAGAAGGAAGAATACATATACACACACAGCTGGATACAGAAATATATTTCACTCAAAAAAGGGAAATAAAAGGAAAAGAGGTGAAAGAAGGAAAGAGGAATTAGAGAGAGGGTAGATTAAGGGAAGGATTAATCTTAAGCAAAATAAACTTTAGGGATGCACAAAAATATTTATAGCACTTTTTGAGGTAGCAAAGAATGGGAATCTGAGGGGGTGCCATAAATTGGGGGAATGGATGAACAAGTTATGGTATATAAATTTATATTATATTATAAATATAGTATATAAATGGAATATTATTGTGCTGACTTCTTGCCAGAGTGATGACCAATGGGAACTCCAGAGGACTAATGGTAAAACAAGACACCACTTCCTGATAGAGGTGAAGGACTCAGAGTTCATAATGAGACAAATATTTTATTGGACATAGCCAATGTGGAAATTTTTTGATTGACTATATGCATTTGTAATGTTTTGGGTTTTTTTTATGTTTTCAGTGGGGAGGGGAAGTGGTGAAGGGAGAGGGGAGAGTGAGAAAGTGAATCTTGGGTTATCAAAAGAAACAAATTTTTTAAAAATATGATGGCTCCAGGTACATTCAATTAATATTAATCAATATAACCATCCTTTTGTTGGAAACATTATAGAACTATCAAGAAACCAAATTGCCTGCTTTCTCTACGAGTCATCATTCTGTTAGAAATGTTTTTCTTACACCCCACTTACCTCCTGCCAGAGAAGTGATAAATTTAAAATACAGAGAGAGAGATACATTTTAGGGTATGACCAACAAAGGACTTTGTTTTGTTGGACACTTGCTTATGATGAGGGTTTTCATTTTTTCTTTTTTAATGCAATGGGAAAGGGGGTAGTAGGAAGACAGATTTTTAAATGCAAGTAAAAATATTTTTTATATTTTAAATTATATGCATTGTTCACTTTCTTGACCTTGTGACCAACTTTTCAGGTCACATGGAAATCTGTGATGACAGCTGACAATTACCTTCAGACCAATAGCCCGATGGCTCATCTTGTTGTGAGAGTAATTCAACTTTATCACAAAGAATATTTCTGCTGAGCCTGAATAATTTTTGATGGGTGTTATTTGTTTCCACTGAAAATCTAGATTACCACTCAAGACTGTGTCAAGAGCCTGAGTGAAAGCACTGGACTGCTGGAACACAGACCAATGGCGGGTAATCCAGAACAATTTGTGAAAATAACAAACATTTATTTCTTATGCAATTTACCACATTACTACTAAAAGTGCAGAAAGAGTAAGTAGATACCCCTTTTTTACAGAACCTGTTAAAAATATCTTACACTCCACAGGTTAGCTCCACAACAGCAGTACTTAAAAGTAGTGCTAAGAGCCACAGACAAGTACAATGTAAACTGAGGTAAGAGGATGAAGGCTGCTGTCTGTTTCAGTCAAAACCCAAGATAATACACCTAATCCAATGAAAAATATCAAAGGTATGCAGGTACATAGGATATATATATATCAAAATCACTAAAGCCTCTATCAAAAATACAATAAAAACAGCCAACCACCTCTCTCATCTTTCTTAAGAATAAAAGTCATAACTCAATATTAATACAGCACTCTCTTTTCTCCAGCCATGTGCAATTATATACATAGTCAGGAGTTGAATCTGGAAGAGTGATTTTAGAAGGCCACTGCAACAGTAGATGTGAGAAGAGATAAGGACCTGAATTCAAGTGAGACTAAGAAAGAAGAGGTCAAATGAAAGAGATGCTGTGGAAGGAGAAATAGCAGTAATGAAGACAGCAGCAATAACACTATTTATATAACCCTCTCTATGTGCCAGGCACTGTCTGATGGGTTTTACAAGTATTATCTCTTTTGATAAGAGATTGGGGTATATAAAATTTTGGCTATTCTTAGGAATCATGGTCCAAGGGCAATTCTGCATGGCTAAAAAATATGGTTTTTTCCTGCACAGTTCAGATAGATTGAAGTTAACAGGCTGCTGGACTTGTACCAACAGGTTTCTGTTTCCCATTCTGGGGGAACAAAACCTGAGCTCACTGAAATGGAATGGACTGTTGGGAAATACTCCTCATGTAACACCAACACTACATTTTCTGTTAGGGAGATAAGAAGTAAAGCTTTCCAAAAGCATATCAAGGAGCCTTGTCACAATCATTAAGCAAGAAGACCATCTCTTCTTCTTCAACTAAGACATTTCCTGTTGTAACGATAGAGAAGTTAGCCAATTAACACCACTGACCTGTGAAGAAAGGGCATTCTTATGGATTTTCTTATAAATAAGAGCAGGGCAGATGAAGCAGATGAGACTTCCCATTGTAGCACCAGTAAGGCCTAAGATCGTCTCCACTAGAAACAAGAAAGAAGAGTAGTGAATGGATGGGAAAGAAAATAAAAATATGAGGACAATCTTTGAGGAAGTTAAGGAAAGATTTTACTAAGTGCTCAGATCAGCAAGTCACCATTTATTTATCCAATGGCAGCATGCTAAAGTGCTGGGCATTACAGGAAAGTCAAAGTTTTAATCCCCCATTTTGATCTTTACTACCACCAAGTCACATCACCTCTTGAAGCTCCAGCTTCCAGATCTACGAGTGAGAATGCTCATATGAAGAATGTGCAGAGAGTGCTTTGTAACCACTGGAGGGCTTGATGAAGCCTCCAGAGTGCAAGCAGCAGCAGCAGCAGCAGCAGCAGGAGGAGAAGGAGTAAATGACACTTATGAAGCATTCTAAAGTTTGCAAAATACTTTGCTTATGACAAATCCACTGGAGTGAATAGTATTTATTCCCATTTTTACAAATAAGGAAAATGAGGCATAGAGAGGTTACGTGATTTGAAGTCATACAACAGATGAAATACTGGGTTAGGATTCAAATCCATGTCTCTGACTACAAGATCACTGCTCCTGCTCCAATATGGGGAGACTCCCCATTTTATGAATCCTTGAAGTAATGGATTGTGGAATCTCTAACTATATGTGATTCCTAACATCTAAAGGATTAGAAATCTCCTCTGATTTAAGTGACGAATAAAACTGAGAATACTGTTTTCAAATAGCAGCATGGGTTGAGGGCTTGTCCCCCAAGCCCAGAGTCTATGTCAGAGTGATCCTTTGTGTTAGTAGCCAGGTCAGGGTTAGACATCCAACTTTAGTCTTTTGCATACACTGGATGTTTTCCCAGTATCTGATAAGCAAAAAGACTTTTTTTATTGCTTACCAGGGTCTAGGCAAGGAGCAGTATGCTTTGCTTAAAGCCAATTTTTTACTCTAGGAACACACTTCTGAAACAATAAGGCAGTGGTAAGGAGTGATCCACTCTATAGCAATTCATCTTATAAACAACTTTCATGGATAAATCTTTTGCACTGGGAGTCTCTGGCCCTATAATCATTAGTCCATGTTTTGAGGCATGTTTATTGTTTTTATTAACATGCTAAATTTTTATATTTCCTTGTTCACTACAGTGAACAACTTAGGGGGCTTTTGACTACTTCCTATTATATGTAATAGAAGAGAAAGGTATTGAAGAACTAGGTATCTTTGGTGCAAAACTCTAAAGATTTTGTGTAGCAGGTCATACAAAGTAGGAGGTAGTGTCCAAAACTTCTTAGGCTAGGATATCTAAAGAATAAAGGAAAAGAGGAAAAAAAAACTGGAAGGACACCATCTCAAGTGGCCTTCCCATCTTACCATTTGGGATCATGATTCCACCAACCATGGTTCCAAACACGATTCCGAGTGTGAGAGCTTTAAACCGAAGAGGGGGCATATAACCTCCAGCCGCAAAGGTACCATCTTTTTGCTACATGAAGGAAAATCAAAACACACTAAGTTCTGAAATTGCTGCATTCAGTCTATGACTCTCCTGTAAAGCAATTACTCGAAGGGTCCTGCTCCGCACACCAGATAGGACCCAAAGTGGGGCTGAAATGGTGATTTCATCTGCCGATTCAATAGGCTACATGGGAAAGCATTAACAGCTCAATTAGATTTGGTTGAGCAATCTTAATGTGAAACTGCAACTTGAACTTGCAAAACGGCAAAAAACTTCTATTTCATATCCTCTTTAGAATGTAAACTTTACAAATTCTTCTGGAAATATTAAGGGCAAATCCCTCCATTTGCTTTTTTGCTTTAGAGTAGACAGGAAGGCTCTATTGTTGGACAGGGAGCAGCATGACTCCAAGAGTACCCCTAATATCTCAGGCTGAGTTGGCCAAGTTAAAGTTAGCAACCTTTCTACTAAGCCTCTTAACAGAAGCCTGATAGAAAACACTCAACGGTACGCTCCAGGGGGACCCAAAGGCAGGAAGTATAACATAGGCAGCACATCCAAACCAAAAACCTCTTATTCCCACCTCCAGGGAGTACCTCTAATTTGTCTTTTTTCTCAGGGTTTAGACAAACAAGAAATATAAGTCCACTGAAAGCAGACTACTCACAGGCATAAGGCAGGAAACCTTAAACTACTCATGTGTGAATTTTCTGAGCAAGGAGTACTTGCTCTGCTGACTACTTCCAACAAAAGTTTGAAAAAATTCCCAGAATTTAGAATTATCCACTATTTAGGAAAATAAACCTCTGGCACATGCCAAAAAAGGACCAGGCCCAAATTCTAGAATTTATGTGTTACCCCAAAATGGTAACTCATATCACTTTATATTGTGTATCATTTTCATTTCAAACGGTGAATTTTTTTGTAAATGGAACTAAGGTAAAAATTCATGTGGAATAGTGAAAAAGCTACAAACCCAAAGGAATGCAGACATTTAGTCAGGCTTTTGACTGTGGGAAAATATTTACCGTAGTAGACATTGGTCTTGCCTTTCTCCTAGCTAATAAGCTTCTCCTCCCCCAGTGACTTTAATCATGTATTATTTTAAAACCAGATGCTTACAGACTAACTTTGATAGACTTGGCTCTTCTCAGTAAAGAAAGGTTCTAAGGCAGCTCCTAAAGACTCATGATGGAAAAAGCTATGCACATCCAGAGAAAGAACTATGGAGTCTGAATGCAGATTGAGGCAAACTATGTGCCCTCTCTCTCTCTTTTTTTTGTGGGTTTTGTTTTTCTTTCTCATAGTTCATTCCATTGGTTATAATTCCTCTCTACAACTTGTCTGCTGTGAAATAAGTTTAATGTGAGAGTATATGTAGAAGCTCTATCGGATCACATGCTGTCTTGGGTGGGGAGGGGAGAGGAGAGGGAGGGGGAAAAAATTTGGAACTCAAAAACTTGTGGAACTGAGTGCTGTAAACTAAAAATAAAAAATAAATAAAAAAAACTAGGTGTTTGAATGGCTAATGGAAGAGAAGCAACTCATTTACTAAGCACCAGATTCAGCAAATAGAGAGAAAGTAAAAAAAGGAGTTTAAAGCACTGCTTTGAGTCCTCACTGAGCAGATTCTGCAATTCTTTTATGTTCTATAAGGACACTAAGCAATTAAAACTATTATAGATTTACCATCTATACAGACCACCAATACTTTTACAAATCCAAAATTATACAAAAACTATTTTGTTATTCCAGAATATTCAATGCATGCCACAAAGTAGTAGACTACACACAGCCCTATGAACTTGTGACTTAAACTAAGATAAAGGAAAAAATTCAATTTAGCAGTTAAAATAGGGACAGGGACTAGGCCTATGATTTCACTGATAACAGCAAACTCCCAGGTAAGGAAAGGCTCTTGACCGTTGCAGGTCAGCACCTTCTCTGCAACCTAGAGTCTTAGAGAGTTGCTTAGGCAGTGCTTTTTAAACTGTGGGGAGCCACAGTTTAAGAAGCACTGAAGAGGTCAAGAGTGGAAAAAGCTTAAGAAGCCCTAGCTAAGAGCACTGCAAAGTTACCTGTTACCCTGTTACCCAGGATGACACAGCCAGGATGTGTCAGGGATGAGAGTAGTAATAAGGGAGAAGACCTTAGAAGAGAAAAGGGACACATCGAAGGGTCATGGAAACCCTCTATGACTTCCTTCTTGCCCACAGAAGTGAAAGAACAACCATTCCTTTGGCTAAAGCTTACTCTCAGTGCTCTTCTCCTTCAGCCAACCACCTCTGCAAACTAATAAGGGCCCAGGGCTTCAGTAAAACTGGCACAGGCTTGGGGGGAAAAATAAGCCTCTGGGCCAAAATGAATGTAAGTAAAAATCCTAAATTAAATCTATACTCCTTAGGCTACTAAAACATGTGGAAAGGCTGCTTATTTTTTATATGGCCCTACAAAGCTATACTGAATCACTTTCCAATAGGTACAGCAGAACGCATCAACAAGGATTGATGGTAGGATATTTCCACAGCAATGCTCTCTACAGATTGGGGCAATAATACTACAACAACATACAGTAAAAGCTCAATTAATCAAAGTGCTTGTAGAATGGGGTTTTCCAATTAAATAAATTTTCCATATAACTCAGGGTCACAACCAGTAGACCTTTTGAATTTCAACCCATTACTGAAAATCTCTCTAAAATGCTCCCATCCCCTTTCCTGCCTCAGTAAATACTGAACATAATTTTAACCTTCCTTTGCTGGTTCAGGATCTTATATTGTCTCAGGCTCTCATTCTGACTCATCAGTTGAATAGTACTAAAGATGCAAAAGATATTGGGGAAAAGGCTGACTCTCTCCTGACCCTAAGACATTATCCTGTAAGTTGCTTTTTCTAAACATATTCCTAATATCAGCTTGTTTTTCATGTCATTTGTCTTCTTCTTCTAAAAGTCAAATGTAAGACAAAAGGTAGAATCACAGAATTGGAAAAGATCTCACAGGTCATTTAATTCACCCCTACTCAAATCATGAATCCCTTCCTCCACCCACTGACAGGTAATCAATCTAGCCCCAGCTTAAAGACTTCTGGTAAAGCCAAACTCATTATCCCCTAAGGCACCCATTCCAAATGGAGGCAGTTGGGGCAATTCTAATTACTAGGAAGATTTCCTTATCCTGGGCTAAAATCTGTTTTACTGTAGCTCCAACACATTAGTTCTAGTTGTACCCCTTGAGCCAAGCAAAAAAAAAAAACCTAATGTCACTTCACCAGATTGCTACAAGCTTATAAGGTCCATGAGGGCCAGGGCCATCTAAATTTTGCATCTCACCAACACCTAGCATAGTGCTCTGCACATAGTAGGCACTTAATATTTGTTAAAATGAATTCCATATGACTACCCCAAACATTTGAATACTGTTATCATATCCTTTTCTTCAGGTTAAATGTACCAAATCCCTGTTAAAGGTGCTAAATATCCACTTCACAAAGGCTGTACTATATTAACAAAAGTTCTACCTAACAGGAGAATAAAGGAGAATTTTAAAAGGCTGAAAGAGATCAAGATTAATATCATGAAAATAACTCCAACTTTTTTTTTCTAGAACTGTCATAAAGAAATCTTACCTGCTGTTCAAAGAGAAGAGTGTTCAATGCTTGTCTGCATGGCAGAATCATCATGGGGAATCCAACAGCCACAGACATCATGAACCCCACTCGAATCATTTCAGTCACCAAATTGGAAGGGAAGTTCATTAACACATTGCCAGCAATAGTTTCTGTGAAGCTGACATAGCCAAAAAATCCTACCTGTCCAAATGGAAGAGAAACGATAGGTAGGAAGATAGTTCTAAGATCAACACGTAACCTACTGCAAAATGGCAAATAAGAGGAGCAGGGTACTACCCTTGTTCCTATGTAATTTAGGTTCACCTTTCAAAAAGGCCTTCAGTGTACACAACTCCATAAGGCAAGTAGTGTTATATTGAGTCATTATTCGATCTCGCGCTTTGGTGAACCTTCTCTAAAGAGAGAAAATCAGCCAATGCAAGACCAAAGAAAGCAGAACGATATGTGTGACAACTACAATAACATAGATGAAAATACTAAAGTTGAAATGAAATGAAATTTTATGGGCCATAGTTTCCTTCCAAATGCAACAGTGGCAAAAAATGTCTAAAGCTCTGAGTTTAGGAGGACTTGTATGAAATGATGCAGAGTTAAGTGATCAAGAGAACCATTTACACAACTACAACACTGAAGAAAACAGAAGTGTAAGAATCATGATCATACATGCTTTAGCGGAAGTGACAGACTAGAAGTACAGAATGAGATGTGTATCTTGAGACACGGTACAATATGTGTATCTGTTTTTTGTGACTTTATTTGTTACAAAGCAGGGCTTACATGGGGGGAGGAAGAGAGTTAAGGGAGAATTAGGGAAAAGTGGTGGAGACAGTGGCAATGTGACTTTAAAAATAGAGCATCAATGAATCATTTAAAAAATAAACAGAAATCTTCATCCAAATTATGCTTAGGTCTTTATATTTAACTTTTTATTTATTAAACATGAAGCTTAAAGAGAGAGAGCTAAACTAATTGGACATCAGATTGGCCTGGAATTTTAGTCTGTTTGGGTAAGTTATCTCTGAAAAGATTAAGGTTAAAAAAAAAAGTTGTGTGGAATTCCACTTTGTTTGTGCTATCATTACATTTAATTCCTTCATATACAAGCTTATTTTTGAAGAATGGGCTAAAGTCCAAATTTAGCTTAAAATATATGTAAATGAGTATCTCAACAACTTTTAATTGGGCATAAGGAAAGCAATTTTTCAGATGAGACAGACTTTGAAGTAGAGGACAATAGATATTGCAACCACGAAGCCTTTAACATCATTGTGTGGCAAAAGAAAAACATAAAACAATCTCAGTCTAGAGAAATTAAACCACAGATATTTTTGACTGTTTCATTTGAAAGTTAACATTTTTTAATGCTTTGTGTTGCTGTGTAATTTTTGTACTCTTGGTGGCTAGTTTTTTGCCTAAAAATCTTTTTGGAATATTACTTAACGTTTTGATTTTATGATAGTGAAGCTTGTATTCAGTGTTTTGCCAATTAATATTATATGCTTGTAATAAAAGCCAAAAAGAAGCTCACAATTTTTTTTTTAAAAAAAATAGAGGGAAGTAGAAGTAAGTTCAGAAAAGGATACACACAAGTAGGGTAGAGCAGAATTACCATATTAAATGTGAAATATGGAAAAAAAAACCCACTAAGCAATGCACAGTCACAGCTTCATATGTAGCCATCTTTACCTATTCTTCATATATGGAAGTGTTAATATTTATTAATGTTTGTCAATTTCATGAAAGTAAAAAAGAAAAAAATTTAATTCTATAAGACCAGTAAAGCACTCTGTCCAATTATACTTCTTTTTCCCTCAAGAATTGGCCCACCTCTCCTCCTCTGATCACATATTTCCTATATGATAAATTTCATGCCACTTATTGCATACAATATACAATATGCCACAGCCTAGTAACACCCATCATATATTGCTCTTTGGGTCACCCATAATTTTGTTTCTTTGGAAATATGACGGTCCGATGATTTGTAACCAATTAGCAACACAGAAGAATATTGATGTAAAAACAATGAGGTTTTGTGTCATGGAGCAGCATATGAAATTCTTGAAAACCTTTTGCATTTTCTCAGCTACATTCAGCCCTCTCTCTTCTTCCTCTTCGATTCTACAATTTCACTGGGGACTGAACTAAAAAACTTACCATGTGGAAAGTTTCCTGCATGTTTTTATTTCAGTTAAAAGACATGTACAATGGGGAAAAGACTGTTATAAAAAAGTCAATAAAACATTTTTTAAATTAAAAAATCTTGGAAAAAGAAAGAAGATCCCAAGCCACTTGACAGCATCACTTCCAGTAACAGGGACTGGAAAGGAGATATCTTATCAAAAATACCAAACTCCGAGTTTGTCTACATAGCAACCCTCCTTTAAGCAAAGACCTTTAAAGCAGGGGTCCTCAAAACATGAGGTCTACAAACTCATTTTGATTTGTTGCTTTTTACTATTTTGACAACTAACTGTATTTCAACACAACTGGTTTCCTTTTTAATCTATGCATTTTATTTCATGTGTTTAAAAAACACTATTCTATGTCCAGAGTCCACAGGCTTCACCAATCTGCCATGGTGGGATGGGAGTGAGGAGTCCATGATTCAAAAAAGCTAGAATCACTTTTTTAAAGGCAATCTCATGGTGTTTTTAGGACACAGACACTTTCCTTTGGAATAAGTGAAAATCAATGATATCCATACTCTTTGACCAAGAGATTCTACTGTTAGTTATATACTCCACAAAGGTCAATGACAAAAAGAGAAGCCTACATGAACAAAAATATAACAGCAGTTTTTGTAATAGTAAAAAATTTGATACAAAGTAAATCAGTAGGTCAAATTCGACCAGAAATCGATCTCCGTTTTTAATTTTAATTAACTAAAGTTAATGTTAACTTAGAAAAACACAAATTAATATTATCTACATTGTATTTTTATTTATTCTGTTAAACATTTTCCAATTACATTTAAATCTGAATCAGGTCAGGTAGCACTGGAGTTGGGCAGCTAGGCAGTAGAGTGGTAGAGTGCTGGGCCTGGAGTCAGGAAGATTCATTTTCCTGAGTTCAAATCTAGCCTCAGACACTTATTAGCTGTGTGACCCTAGACAAGTCACTTAACCTTGTTTGCCTCAGTTTTCTTATCTGTAAAATGAGCTGAAGAAGGAAACAGAAAACCATTCCAGTATCTTTGGCAAGAAAACTTCAAATGGGGTCCCAAAGAGTCAGAAACAATTGAAATGGCCAAACAATAAAAGCACTGGAGAGTTTTGTAGCCAGAAGTTTGACACCTCTGAAGTAGATGACCATTAATTAGAAAATGGCTAAACAAATTGTGGTTCATGAATGTAATGTAGTATCACTGTGTTGTAAGAAATGATGACTTTGACAAATACAGAGACGCATAGGAAGAATTATAAGAATTGATACAATGTGAAGGAACCACAACAAGGAAAACAGTATGTCTAATTACAACATAAATCAAAAGAATGATAAAATACTCAAAATTGTATGCTGCAAAATTATGAACCAGCATGACTCATAAAGATGAGATATAATACCTTTCCCCTTATCTTTGCAAAGGTGGGAGACCATGAATATAGAACACTATACCATCAGTGTTGCTGAACTTTTTTTTCTTCCTCTTTTTAAACTCTTTATTATAAGATATAACTCTCTGGGAGGGGGTAGGTGAAGAGACATAGTGGGAGACACAGGTGATATAAAAACAAAAGACAACAATTTATTTTTAAAAAATGATTATGTATTACTTTTATATGTCTGCACTTCTTTGATATACTTATAGAGAAAGCTTTGGAGGGAAGAGATACAAAAAGGAGAAACTGAAGCATAAAGGGTCCTTACCGTAATGTAAAAGGTGGTGACCACATTAAGCGATGAAGCAAATATGGAGCTCATTATTTTAACTGACGGTTCATCTAGGCTGTCATAGGTAGGCAAAACCTGGCTACATAAAAATATGTAAAGGACAATGCATTTTAGAAAATAAAGTTCCAAATAAAAATATGCTGCCAACCTAGAAGAGAAATTTCTAAAACCCTCCCCTCGTTAAAAAAAAAATCACCTGTACCAGTATTTGTAGGATAAATGCCAAGAGATTTCATAATGCTATCAATTTTAAGTGAAGTAGACCTATCTCTTTAAAACCCTTTCTCCCTCCGAATAACATGCATGATATGAACACTTCGAAAGTGCTGAAAAATGATAAGCCAATTGTTTCACTGAAATATTAGTGGAATTGCTCCAGCGTGCATAGGGAAGATGACTGTTCTTGGAGTCCTCTATGCTGATAACTAAAGTAATGCTTTGTTTACAGAGTGAGAGCAGATAGTGTTGGAAAAAAAAAGTAAAGTTAAGCAAAACTCAAAATAAAAATATTTTTTCATATTTTAGCCCAATTCATAAAAACCTAAGGGGTTCTGACAAATATTTTTGAGGCTTATAACGTTCTTTAAATATAACAGGAAGGGAGAGTACACATTTTAGCAACTTATCTTTTTCCTATCCTATTATCAGATACACCTGAACTCTGGTTCAATTATATAAGTTAGGTGAGACACTAGTTAGGAAATATGACCTACACATAGTACCTGAGGAAGCAGGTTTCCTTGACATATTTTTGTGGCCCATAAATCTTTGGCCCCCTTTTTAGGGGAAGTGGATAGACAAAGTCTGAAGGAGTATGGTGTATGTGTGTAGGGCATGTAAAGGTGTCTAGTGGTACATTGGTAGTGCCATAAAAGTTTCTGATAGTGGGCTATGAGAGGTAAAAGTTTAAGAGGAGAAATGGAGTTAGGTAAGAGTAGACATGTATCTACAAATACAGGGTGGAAGACAGGGTAAGGTAAAGACTAATGAAGTTGAATTTAGGCAAAGAATCCTAACTTTGGTAGAGGGAAATGGAGAAGAGTAGTGAATGATAATGATCTGAATTAAGGAGAGAAGAGAAAATTTGATTTTGGGAGGGGGGAGGGGGTGGCGTTGACAGAGAAAATGCAATGTAAAATTCAGCAATAGCTTCCTAATCTGTTTCAGACCAGGGGTTCTCCATCTCTTTTGTGTCACAGACCCCTCTGGTAATCTGGTGACTATGGATGAACCTCTTCTGAGAAATATTTTTAAATGCATAAAATAAAATACACAGGATTACAAAGGAAACCAATAACACTGAAATAAAGTTATCAAAATGTTTACAAAAAATTTAAGGACCCTAGGTTAAAAAGTCTAGCTCTAGACCAATCTTTTCAAGTCCAGACCCCTTTTTATCAAAACATTTCATGAGCTCTCACATAAGTTGTATTTCTGGCACCCAATGACTGAGAAGATACACAACAATGGGAATTTAGTAACATTTACTGTAATGTTAATGCAATAGGAAGTTCTTTCCCACCCATTAATAGGCCTATGTGACCTGCTTTAAGCTCTGGCCCAGCTGAAAGCTGTGATAGAGCCTGAGTCACATGGAACCCATGGTAGGAGGAGTATGCCCAATGGAAAGCGACAAACTTTTGTTACTATGGTAAATCTTGCTTTCTAGTATCTGAATAAAAATCTTGGTTTTGTCTTTGAGGAAGAGAGTTTATTATATTTTGGAATACATCTGAACATTCATAGCAGCTGCTATGGGTATCTCATTGGTGTTACACTTACTAGTGTCAAAAACTTGTGATGAGCAAATGTCTATAAATACCTAACAGCAACTATTCTTTCAGAATTTCCAGGAAGAAGCACTGGGAACCTAAATAACTTGCTAAGAGCCAAAAGCCAGTATGTGACAGAGATGGGACTTTATTTTTTTTATGTGTATATTTTATATTTTTGTTTATCTAAACATGACAAATGCAAGCAAATATAAGCATTTCCATACACAAATAATAGAAAAAAAAGGATTGTACATAAAACTGCAAATCCTCATTATAGTATTTTGGTTTCTTTAAGTATATAACACATTCAGCACATTAATTCCAAAGGTGTCCCACTTTGTTTCCTTCGGAACCATCACCTGTTCCCTTCTGCACATTTTAAAAAATGTTTCATTGACACTCATCATTTTTTTAACATGATCATTATCCCTTCCCCCAATCTCTCTCTCCCCCCGCCCACACACAAATAATCCTCCCTTGCAATCAATAAGCATAGTCAAGTAAAACAAATCTATGCATGGGCCATGTCTAAACATGTATGTCTTATTCTTCCCTTCTAGTTAATTGCCTATGTCAAGAGGTAGAAAGCCTATTTCATCACTGAGCCTCGGGAATCTTGGTAGTTCACTGCATGAATCAGAGTTATATTCTATAAATCATTCTCCTGTTCTGGACTTTACTCTGCATCAGTTTATACAAATCTTCACTCAAGTTTAATTATGTAAATTTTTACTACCTTTTCTGAGATGGTGATTTTTTAAGATTTAACTGAAGTGTAATACATTCTGCTTCAGCGACTCATTTAAGTTTTTGTGACTTTACATTTCAAGTGGTTTTCATGTGAATAACATTGTTGGATTCTGCTTTCCAGTCCATTCTATCATCCTCTTCCATTTTAGAGGTGAGTTCATCCCATTTGTATTCGTGATTATGATTACTAATTTTGTATTTCCCTTCATCATATCCTCTCTTGGCTTTCCATCCCCTTCTTTACAAAGAAGGTGAGTGAAAGAGAAGGATGTGATCAATTGAATCAAAATGCTTCCACTCTACTGACCTTCCTCTCTTCCCCTCACCTAGACCCTATCACTGGTTTTTGCACTTTCTTTTCTAATCCTCCCTTTACAATCTACCATCTGAAACTGAAATTTGTGTCCTCTTGCTCTCTCTCTAATTCTACTCTTCTTGAACTCTTTTCTCCCCTTTCCCTGTCCACACCTGTTTTCCTGTTGAGTTTTAATGTACTACTACACCAAACTCTTTGTGTATAATGTGTTTAACTCTCCTCTCTCCAGTTCAGATGAGTGCTTGCCCCACCCCCTTTCTCCATTTTTTAAATACTTTTCTTCTCATGAAAAAAATTCTGAGTGCCCCCTCCTTCCTTATTTCTTATCTAGTGTTCCCTTTTATTCTTTTCCTTCTTCTCTTAGAACCACCAAAAGAGAACAAAACCACCATCGATTCCAATTTATCTTATTTAATTCCCTAAGTGACCCTTGAAGTCATTAGGACTCTGAAGGCATACTTGTCTCTTCTTCCCTATTACAATGAAATCACTTTGTCATCTTTTAGCCCTTTGAAATTGCTCAGAGGTATTTTACCTTTTTTGGTTTCTCCTGACTTCTGTGTTTGCATTCCAGAATTTTTATTCAGATCTGGCCTTTTTAACAGGAATGCTTGAAAGAATTCCATTCCATTAAAATTCCGTTATTCCCCTTGAAAAACTGTACTCAGTCTTGCAGAGTAAGTTTTATTTTTTTGCCTTACGGAATACTGCTATATAGTAGTTGCATGATCCCAACTGTTGTTCCTTGGTCCTTCTGGCTGCCTACAGTGCTTTTTCTTTGACCTGGAAGCACTGGATTTTGGTTACAATATTTCTGGGAATTTTTATTTTGGGGTTTCTTTCAAGAAGTTACCAGTGGAATCTATTTTCACTTTGACTTCTGGTGCTAATAAATCTGGGTAATTTTCATTTGATTTCTTGAAAGATGTTATCTAGACTTTTTTTTTGGTCACAGTTTTCAGAGTATCCAATGATTTTTACAGTCTCCCCTTAACTTGTTTTCCAGAGTGTTTTTGACAGTAGATATCTTATATTTTGGTCTATTTTTCTAATCTTTTGATTTTGAGTTTTTATCAGTGTTTCATGAAATTACTTATTATTTTAATTTGTCAAAATATCTTTTAATACAGGTATTTTTGCCCTGTATTCTAAGCTACTGATTCCCCAATTCTCTCCTCCAGAATTCTTATTTCACTTAAAATTCCATTTAAAAAAATCTTTTCTTTCATTTCTTCTGGGGATTCTTCTAAGCCTTGTGCTGAGGCTATTTTTTTTTTCTCTTCAGAGGTTCTATTTATAGTTTTTGTGGATTTACTCCTCCTCTGAGGTTTCTCTCTTGGGCCACTTAGGACCCATAACATTCTACCACAGTATTCAATATCTTCTGTTTATTCCTTATCTTCAGCCTCAGTTTCTAATTGAGACTCTGTGCCAAGGCCAGACCCCACTGCTGCCTGCACTCTTAGGTAGGATGATCAAGCTTTGTTTGTTTGGTTCTGACCTAGCTTTCCTGGGTTCCCACTGCTGGCTTTCACTTCCCTTGGTATTTCTGCACTCAAAGACTCAGAGCACTAACAGGCTTCGGTGGCCCCCATATTTGGCTCTCCATGATGAGATCCTGCTATAGTCTTCCATCTCACCTCAGGTTCCCCAACCAGGGCACTGAGTGGCTTTCTTTCCTGTCTGGAGCTTCCCCAATCAGAGCATTGCCACGGGCTTCTGGTCTATTTAACGAGGCTCACAGTAGCTTCTCTGCCAGGATCCCTCTTTCAATGTCAACAGTTTCCACCTATCTTTTTGTGTGGTTCTGGGATGAATAACAGAGTTAGCTGATACAACTCTTTGGATTTCTTGGTCATTATTTAATCTGGGGCTCTTTCTAGATCGCTGCTGGAATAAAAGTGGGAGACAAGCTCCCATGTGGCCTTCTACTCTGTCATACTCTAAGGTGGGGCTTTAACCCAAGTTTTTCTGACTCCAAGGCTGGCTCTCTACTCTGAAACATTTGAAAAATAGTAATATGCATATGTGCAAGGCATATAATTTATTCATTCTTAAAGGCATAATTTTGCTTATTTACTATAAAGAGTCATTTAATGAGAAAGCCAACAATTTTTTGCAGCTGTCAGAATAGGAGTCAGAGACCCCTTACAATAATTCAAAATTCTTCAGCTCTCATTTTGTCAGTCCTATGTGGGGTTGGGATGATACTAAGGGCAGGCATGATGGCTTCATTCCCTTTCCCTTCAATCAGCAATGAGCATGCTAATTCTGTTTGCCTATCCTTATCCCAAACGCGGCTTTTAGGAAAGGGTATGTCAGTATATCTATCCCAACATGCGCACAGACCATCAGACAAAATCAAGATAACACTAATAGGTGTACCTATCATCAAGACACGTCAAAAGAGGAAATCTCAATTCTCATAAGCAAAGAAAGTCTTAAATTCAAAGAACATGAATAGTAAAGTTTTAAACCCCTGGCCTGGCATAGTACAATGTGCTTCCTACCTGCTGCTGGGATCAGGATTCAGTGGGGTGAACCCCAATAATTACAGATGTGACCTCTACTAAAATCCTCTCCCTTATTCACCTGTGCTATAAAAAGACAATATAAATACATACAGCAGGGGCAGCTAGGTGGCACAGTGAGTAGAGCACCGGGTCCTGGAGTCAGGAGGACCTGAGTTCAAATCCGACCTCAGACACTTGACACATGTACTAGCTGTGTGACCTTGGGCAAGTCACTTAACCCCAATTGCCCTGCCCCCCCCCAAAAACCTCAAAAACAAAAAACAAAAAATAAATACATACAGCAGAAAAGCTCATAGGATCATGGACTAAGAGCTGGAAGGGACCTTAGAAGATTATTTAATCTTATTTCCTAAATTGAAGCTCAAAGAAAAAAAGGAACTTATTCCAGTCCACATGACCTTAAGAGATAGAGATGGAATTTGAATTCAAGTCCTCTGACCCCAAATTCAGTATATACTCCACTGCTCCGGGTTAAAAGAAGACAGAGGAGGAATGCTGCAAGACATCACTTCCCCTGAGGCTACAATTTGAAAAGAAGATGAACTTGTAGCATGAAAGTCAAATTATGTCCAAAGGCCTGGTCTTTCTGTGGTCAGAGCATCAAGCCTACATATTTATTTTGCGTTTTGAAGCTTAGCTACACATACTATCAAAACTTGACCACATGTTCCCTGCCAGACAAGAACAATCCTCCATGAAACAAAAGTGTAACATATACCACAAAAAACTAATGTCCCACATACTCAAAGGCGTTTTTATATACATACTCACACACACACGTGTTTCATATTTGTGTATATGTGTGTATATACAGGCATACATGCATATATATGTATACAACACACATACATACATACACATATATATCCCAAAGTGGTCGTGCTAAAGATTAAAGTCTATCTCATGGTTCCTCCATTGGTTCTAACTCTTCTTTACAACATGACTAATATGAAAATATGTTTAATATGAATGTATGTGTAGAGCCTATATCAGATTGCACACCATCTTGGGGTGGGAGGAAGGGAGGCAGAGGGAGTAAATTTAAAACTCAAAATCTTACGGAAGTGAATGTTGAAAATGAAAAATAAATTAAAAAAAAAAGTCTAAAGTCTAGGTTAAACGGTTCCTTCCTGCTTCTGATCATTTCTGAGAATTGTATCTGGACAAGTCCAAAATAATTTCTAGCTAGATTCTAAAACCCAAAAATCTAGAATCTCTAAATTTATCTCATGAGTAGGATCACATATATAGAGCTAGATGGGACCTTGGAGATCACCTAGTCTAATCTTCATTGTATTACTGAGGAAACTAAGTCTAAAGAAAGTGAAATGACTTTTCTAAGATCACACAGTAAGTGGCAAAGTCAAAATTCAAACCCAGATCTTCCAATTTGTTGAAGGACACATGGTAATATGTTATTTTAATCTTAAATGTTAACTTTTAATGTTAACTGTGATCCAAGAATTATTTTTTCAAATAACTGAGTATTTAATATCTTGGGAAACAAGACCAAAAGGAGTAGGCAACAACAGAAATAGGAAGACATGGAATTTTAGGTCTAATAATGAAGAAATAAATCACAAAGGGCTATGAAGACACAAATGACACCCAGCTAAGTCACCTGATCATTCCCAACAACTATAAACAGCATAATCTTGTTCTTCACTGATATTTATACACACACACGCGCACACACACACACACACACGCACAACCCCCTGGAGAGTAGGACTATTATGTTTCTACATGTGTTAAATACATATTTTTAAGACGGGGATTAAGAGGTCAGCAAAACTGAATACACCATGTCTGAGAATAACAAACTTGTGACATTATAAGTGCCCAGAGAGTGTGTTATTCTTACATTCAGAGAAAACATAGGTTTTTATCTTTAGGTTTAGATTGCTACTTAACTGGTATAACAGAATCTATATTTAGAGAGACATGTGCACATACTATTCCAGACCATATAATTTTACCCAAGTTTCCAAGTCCAACAAATGTGTGCTAGTAACTACGTGGCCACCACAAGAGAGCAATTGGGCATTTTAAAAAAAACACAGGACAACTGGTAACTAGGTAAGCTGTAAAAGAATATAACTTCTGTCACCAATTATAATGGAGACATTAAACAGCAAGACTGGAGCATGTTCTGGTAGAAACCGAGCTGCCAAGAGAGAGACGATAAGTGGGAAATGATGATTTGGATCTCGCATGTGGGTGTAAACACAGCAGCATGAACAAATTTTATCTGTCACATTAGTTTACGATTGGCACAATACATGTTCACTAAAACTACAGGAGGGGGGAAGCCCAGTTCTGCCAGCCTCCCTAACGTTGATGGTCTTTTCCCTGTCCACATTTGGATTTACGCCTCTATTTTGAGCCGGTTACTATTCCAACCGAGCATGAATCACTTGCTCCTGTCATTTTGGTAGAGAAGGTAATGCTGCTGGAATTATGGAAATAACCTGATCTGCATTTACATAGTGCTATGTGCCAAAAAGTAAACACACACACACACACACACACACACACGCACGCGCGCACTCACAATTTGGGCCTCTGTAAGCATATCAGCAACAATGTGAAGTCAATGTTTGTGCAATTTCCTTTTAAATATTCCCAAACAGCTAAATTCTGGCAAAAGATTAGGAAAGCTGCCTATTCAGATGGTTTTTGGTTGTTGCTAAAATCCATACTGCCAACTCTTTTTTGTTGAGAGTCTGGCAAACTAGGCAATCCAACTAGTTATTCTAAAAACATGTTTCAATTTAACTTGTGATTGAAATACAACTCCCTCAGCTTAGAGTCGTGGGGAAAGGGTCATAACCAAATAAGACATTATTCTTCAGTAGCTTGTAACACACAATTAAAGAGGCGAAAAGGATGGTTCCCATTCAACTCAGTAAATTATGACCCTTTATCATTACAAAATATATTTCATATCACCACCACAAAAATCAGAGAACAGGAAGTACTTACGACTGACAGGCAAAAGACATGCCAAAGATAGGAATGCAACGAAAAATGCCCTCCCAACGGGCATAACTAACCCGCTCCAGCCACTGCCCGCCGAAAAGGCCATGTTTGAGAGAGGACAGTACTATCTGCAGCCAAGGAAAAGTAAGAAGCATTAATACTGAAACATATATAAAATCTCAAAATCAAATTCCCCCAGTGAATTAATGACAGGATGCTAATATTGGTAATGCTCTGATAAAGGCAGGAGAATGCAACAGCTCTTAGATTGATGAAAACATTTAATGTTATCTGACTTTCTCACCAAATTTCACATTTTAGATTTCCTCTTGCTTCTTTGCTTGACCCATTCTAATAATATTTCTATAGGTTCATTTATTATTACAAAATAGACGGTAGTGGCCTTCTGGAAGCTGGGATGCATTTTTACTTGCTCAGTGCCACCACAAACCATTAACATACATCTATACCACAACATTAGAATGTTTTTACTAGCCCAGCTGCTCAGAGTTTTCCTTAATATATCCAAGCAGCTGTCTACATAAGAGGTCACTTAAAGCAGACAAAAGCAGAGTCCCTGCCCAATCGTTGGTATCACTTTAGTTATTGGGGTGGCAGAGAAATGTGTTCCCAAATATTGGCAGATTCTTCAATAATTCTGTACCATGCCAAAAATGTACCTCAGACAACCAAGTACTATTTAAAAGATGAAAATTCACCAAAAACAAGGCTAAAGTTAAGGAGGTAATTGGAAAAGTGATATACATGGTTACGAGAACTGGTCTGTCAAATAGTTGAGTTAAGGCACACTGGCATTTTTCTTCTATTGTTTAAAAAAAAACCCTCATGTTAGTTAATACACAAAAAGGTTATATGCAGTGAATGAAAAAACAATGTAAAAAAGCTTTGAGGAGCTCTACTCACTGAAGAAGTGCCATTTCCTAATTTTTTAGGCAAGTTTAAATACTTAATATGGCAGATGCTACTCTGTGATCTAGAGGCTACTAGTACCCCCCAGTCACCTCTGAGGGTTCAGTGAGGCAGGCGCAACGCTCAAGCTTTGCTCACCACATAAGGGGAATTACTGAGTGCCTTGTACAAGGGAGGAGCCAAAGTGGCATGCTGCAAGATCGTTTCTGCATTTAAGGTTGGTTTACCCTGATGCTGCCAAGATATCTAGGATATCCAGAACATAGTGCTCTCTGAAGCTCTAAAGCAGGGGTTCTTAACCTTTTTGGTGTCACAGGCCCTTTGGCAGTCTGTTAAAACCTATGAGTCTCTTCTCAGAATAATGTTAAATGCATAAAATAAAATTCACAGGATTACAAGAAAAACCAATTATATTAAAATAAAGATGTAATTTTTTCCCTGAAATCTGAAGAGATCTATGGATACCTTGGGATTCTGTGGACCCCAGGTTAAGAACCTCTGCTCTAAAACAACTTAAGACCTTCTAAATATTAACTACTTACCATCTGATTAGCAGCTGACCGGCAATCACAAATACAAAATAAAACCTCATGTCCAAAATATAAATGAAAATGCACATTTTATTCTTTAAAGATGAAATATAATCAAATCAAAGTAGTCATACACACATACCCAAATCATCAATGACTTGTTCTTCTGGTGCCCCATTCCAAACTGATCACACTTCTTTTTACCAGTAACCACACAATAAAGTGCTTCTCAGAGAAGCTCTCAAGGTTTTCATTTGATTTCATCATGAGAAGCTGGGAGAGGCACAATATGGCACAATATTTTTAATCTTAATTTCAGCAAGATCCTACACAGTAGGTAGCTGGTGGCAAGTGTGCCTCAGAAATGATCCATTCCTGCTCCCAGACAATGATATATTGAGCTATAACATACCAAGTATCATCTAGTCAGAGGCCACAGCAGTCACTAAAGCATTCTTAAAGGGTCAACTGATTTGAAGCCAATGGTTTATTTAGAAAACACTCTTAGCTAAGTGACTACATATTACAACTGGTAACTAGTATTACAACTCCTTGCTTTGCTACCTATGGCACATTAACAAAACCACTCAAGAGTTACAAATACTTACCACAAACATGAACACTGTGTAGAAGATGAGAGCCATGGCACTGAAGGACTGTATGGAAGCCATCATGTTCCTCTGGAGGCTCAGTGGAAGGACGATGCACAAGGAGACAACAAAGAGTAGGAATATCCGGAAACTGCCGGTCACCTGGGAATACGTGGAAAATAGAAATGTAGATTTCATCAATTTGGCCTTCAAGGGGTCTTGATAAACCAAAGAAATCTAGTGTATCAGAGGACACAGTAAAGCAGGTTAAAGGAAATGGCCCAAAGCAAAAAGACAATTTTCCTACTACCACTTAATAGCATAGAGCTTTGGAAGGCTATTTCTGTGATGAACCTATCTAGTCACTGGGTGCCACTGTTGCTCTATGGAGTGACTATCAAGGGCACTTACTAAAAGCAGAAACTTGATGATGGGAGGAGAGGAAAAGGTAATACAAATTGAGAATTTTTGAATATTTTTAGCATATTAAAGCTACCATGGTTCAGAAAAGATGGAAATCTTGAAATTCTGGTCTAGAAAATTAATCAAAAACCTCAAGATTGCTATTTATTATAGCAAAAATCCCAAGAGCCTAGAAATAATATCTAATTTGGCTGCAACCATAACACATTTTTCTAACTTCATAACTCCATAATCAATCAATAAACATTTATTAAGCACCTACTACATGCCAGGCAATTAGAGCTTAATAATATCAAGGTGGCACAGATATGAACCACATCAAGATCCTCCAAAACGTCTTTTCCCAATCTCAAATATCTGCATATTTACTCCTGGACTTATAGCACAGGGCAGGAAAAGGAATCACATGTCTCATATAGAAAACCTGAACATTTCAACACAGACTTCAAACATCTGTAAGACAAAAAAGTTAGGGGAATAGGATCATTCACTGTCTCATACATATTTTCTTTTGTGTAATAAGGATATGTAGTAGAAATTAAGAGAAAATTGTGGTTGCCTAGAATTTCATCTTCTCTAATTCCCAAGGAACTAGGAACACTTAAGCAAACAATCAATCAACAAGCATTAATTAAATGCCTACTATGTGCCAGATACTATACTGGATACTGGAGATATAAAGACAAAACAGGCCCTGCTCTCAGGGAGCTCACATTATGTTGGAAGAAGCAATGTGTATATAAATAAGTATGTACAAATTATATATAAAATAAGTAGGAAGGAATGGGAGGAGGGGCACTAGCAGCTAGGGAGATCAGGAAAAGCTTCATGCAGAAAAAGTGTCATGGGCAGAATTTTGAAGGAGACAAGGTCAAGGTGAGTGGGAATGCATTCCAGGCACGGAAAACGGTTAGTGCAAAGGTGAGGAGGTGAGGAGATGAGAAACAGGGTGTCACATAGGAGGAACAGCGAGAAGGAAAGTTTGGATATAGAGTGTAGGAAGGAGAATAATGTCTAATAAGGTTGGAGAGGCAGGTTAGTGTCAGGTTGTGAAGAGCTTTAAAAGCTAAACAGCGGAATTTATATTTGATCCTAGAGGCAACAGGGAGCCACTGGAGTTTTATTGAGTAGGGAAGTGACAGTCAGATATTCACTTTAGGAAAATCACCTTGTCCGCTGTGTGGAAAAATGTATTATAGAGAAGAACGACCAAGTAAGAGGCTCTTATAACAGTTCAGAAGAGAGGTGATAAGGGCCTGAACTAAGGCTATGGTCATGTGAGTAGAAGAAAATGGGACAAATTAAAGAGATATTGTAGAAGTAGAAAGAATGACTAGCAACTGACTAGAGATGTGGAATGAGACAGAATGAGGAGTCAAGGAGGATAGGTAGTGAATGCTCTGGAGGTAAAATATGCTCTGGATTTTTACATGAAATAAAAATGTTTTCATTCTGAAATTGTTTTCAAACTGTGGGAAGCCATGCTAAAAAGTTAAGAATGTGGGCATCCTTAACAACAGAGGCATACCATAAGTTTCTCTTAAAGTATACAAATTCAGCACTTTCTGTTAGTTACAGTGATTACTCCCCTCCATGTAAGGCAGTGTTGTCAAAGAAAAAAGGGCCACCAATCCATACATCAGGATACCTGCAGACCGCATATTAACTTAGTTTTAAAATATAATGTTATCTATGTTTTATTATATTTTTAGTTATTTTGTTAAATATTTTCCAATTACATTTTAATGTGGTTCTATGTGATTGAGAGCTCTGATATAAGGGATAACCTCTATTTGTGTCATTTTCATCAGTTTCTTCATTGTTACATAGTCAAAGTATAGTAGAGCACTTGGTAGTCACATTTCAAGAGATAAAAACAATCAGATGCAAAATGTTGGCTAACACTTAAATAATTATTCCATAGCCAGGGCATTTTTAAAAATCATTTCAACCACAGAGCTAATTGGAACCTCAAATAGACCTAACAGCAGAACAGGGATGGAGCACTGATTTTACAGGTAAGGAAACTAGGTGACGCACAAATAAATTTATTCATCCCAGGTCACATCAGAGTTAGGGCATAATAAAGACCCTACATCTAGTTTCAAGCACTGTTATTCTAGTTCTCTTAGACACAAGTTTTCCAAAATGAATTAAATAAACTGCAACATGAAGAAGTTTAAGTTCAAGCAAACTGAAATGTCTGAAAATAAATTTACCTCAAATCCAAGCAACCGAGCAAAGAAGTTTGACCCCAAGTCACCAATGACAACATAGAAGGCAATGCAGGTTCCCAACATCAGCCCAATCATACTATAAAGACAGAAATTGGGGGCTTTAAATTATGTTTTTAAAAGATTCCATTGTCTCATCACAATCAAAGCTGTATCACCCTAGCAGAAAACCAGATCAAGCTCAGATTTCTATGAAAGAATACTGTGCTGCAAACCCCATACACATAGTATTACTGACATGTGACTTTATTCAAAGCTTAGATTTAGTGAAAGATGCAATTTAGAAAGTCCAACAGTTTACAGGATGTGGATATGTTTTGTATGGTTCACCATTCTACTAAGACTGAATATTGAATAACACTAAACTTTTCTTTATGTAGTATTATACTTTTCTCTCCACAGGAGACTCTAAAAGTTCTTTCAGGTACTATAAAAATGCACTGCAATGTTAGACAAGTTAAAAGAATAATCAACTACTTTCTCAAAAGGGCTGCTCTCTATAATTTGCAATTTCCTAATTAAGAATCCTGAGTGCATTTTTTTCCCAGAAATTTTACCATCTGACAAAATTGTATTCCAAAAGAACAACACAGCCTTTTCTATTTAATGCCTCCTTTAAGTGGTCACACATTTGGCAATTTACCTTTTAGAGAACTGTACGCCATGGTTAACTCTAGCTGAGGAAGTTCTACTTTGTGGCATTAAAAGAACTTTTCTTTATTTTTTTTCATTTTATCAGTAAAACAAATGCTTTCAAACTTGATTCTAAGCATTTAAAGACTAAGCTCAACTTTGACCTATTTCTTACGTAACAACTTTTGAGAGATATATTTATAAAAACTTGGTGCAAATTCCACAAACCAAAATACTATTCGTTCTATAACAATTTTCAGTCTATTTTTGCTTTTAAGGATAGGGGGAGAGGGGAGGGAAGGATATGAGAGAATCAATAAGCAAAGTACATAGGTTACCTGGTCTCCACCACCATTTTTCCTGCTTTTCCATAGGCATGAAATGCTTGGATTAAAAAAAAATATATATTTTAAGTGAAGCACGATTTAGATGATTCCACATGTATTAGTAAGAAGTTTTTGATAAGACATAGGGTAATTTTCAATCTTACAGAAGTCCACTAGTTTGGGCTTTCTAGGTGTCTGAGGGGATTTGTTTCTTTTTCTTTTTTTGAACATACCATCCACAAATTAAAACCACATAAAAAAATAGAACAAAGCAAGGGATAGACACAAGGCAGGTTCTTTTTTCACTCTTAAAAAAAAATCATTGCAAAGTAGCAGTTTCCCACACATGGCAACCATTAAAAGAAAGTCTGCTTGGAATAGAAAATATGCATGTATAGATGCTGTGTGGCCAAAAAAAAAAGGCACTGCAGTGCAAAATTTCAATCAGATTTCTTTTTTTTTTTTCCTTTGTAGCCTGTTATAACTGCCTGATGTTGCTTAGCAAAACTGAGATGGTGCCCAGAATGTTCGGTCCCATCACCAGAATCCCCAGCTTTCACAGCCCACACCAAAAGGAATTTTTATTCCAATGCTTTTATTTTTAATCCTTTGGTCAGAGTTTATAGCAGAAAATGAAAAGTATCCTTTCCATTGCTTCATTTGGAGAAGGGAAAAGACCCAGGAAGCTCATGTTTGTATTTTTAAAGATAGATTCCTGAAGAAGTAGGCGACACATTCCATTTCTGTGTGTTTTATTAACATATATCGTCCCAACATCAATTCTCCATCATTTACCTTAGTACAAATCACATGGTTTAAAAAGAGCTTGGCTTGCCTTCCTGATGATGGTATGTGTTCAAGTAGCTGAGAAATTTAAAACTGTTCACTTCAGCAAGTTTCTCCCCATGACCTTAACAGCTCTATTATAATCCCAGTGTTCCCTGATGATCAGTCTTTAAAAGAGGGAAAAGTCAAGGTCTCTGAGGAAGAGACCAAAAGAAGAATGTTGGTGAATAGAAAGGAAAGGAAGCAGCAGCTCCTGCCACAGTCAGCTGCCCAGGTTTCCTGATCCTCTTTTTCCTCCCTTACCACAAAGGGCAGGCCCCTAGAAAAGAAAGCAGGAAATGAACAAGCTTATTTCCTGTGAAGGGGTCTGGAAAAGAGTCCTCTTTTCTTTTGAGTAACTGTTTAGAAAACAAGACATTTGTTTGTAAGGTGTTGGCTAAAAGGCAGAAAAAAAAACCAGGACTGAGCAAAGGTTTTTTTGCTTAGACCACGAAGAAAAAAAAAAAAACTTTTTCAGAAATACACTAAAGAAATTATTTTCCAAAAGATTCTCACCACCTTAGAACTAGCTAATAAAGCTTTTGTGCATCAAGTAGAAATCTAAATACAACAAAGTAATGGATTATTATGCTAATGTTAACTTAGGGACCTTAATTTTTTTTAATCCAAGATTTACTATCAGATTGCCATATTAGTCAACACCCAATGGTCAGCTGACTGCCAAAGAGAAAAATAGTTTTAACTTGAAGAACTCCCAATTATAATGAATAAATCAGCAGCTTTTCTGAATACAAGTTTCAGTGCACCAAACCAAGTTGTTGTCAAGACCCTAGACATTTTTGTTCCTTTTCTAGAGGCCAGGACAGCAGTTCCCTAGAGATTTTACAGCACAATCCAAGTCAGTAAAGCTGGCCCTGCCTAAGAAAAGTCAGGAATAGTGTTTGTGTGGGAGAAAAATAAGTAAATCCAAAAAGCATTTTTTCTAGGAAGTCTTCTGGGAGTCAGTAGGTGTCACTTTCTTCTCATTAAATGACTAGACTGGTACCCTAGCATAGTTAAACAGGTGAAGGGAAACGGAGCCAACTTTGAACAAAATTGTGAGGACAGAGAAGTTTGTCTCAGGTTTCCTCAACCTCCCTTTTCTGTTCCCTTTTATGCATCTCAATGGCTGCAATTAATTCCCCACTCCTATCCTTCACTCCATCAGTCACCTAATACTCTCCCTGCTCTTTAACCTTTCCCCTACCTATAATCAATCATTTATAATACTGATTAAGTTTCAACATGTTATATCTCCAAGGCAAGCAGGTAGGGATGTATTTTGGGGGACAGGGGAACTGTACCTTAAATCATACTAACCGACTTTCAGTGTTGACCCTAAAAGTAAACAAGTCTTGGGGACAGTGAGGGAAGAGGGTAATGGAAGATGTCTGGATGGTTGCTAGTCTCTCGCTGCTTCAGTGTCTGTAGTTCTTCCTACAAGCCTAGTCCCCCAAGCTCACTCTGAAGGTCTCTCTGAAGAACTTTGGAATTGATTATGAGACATGGGAGATGCTGGTACAGGACTGCCCAGCATGGTATGCCTGCATCAAAGAAGGCTCTATGAGCAGTAGCTCCAAAGAAACATGAGATACACAAATTTAGACAACTTCACTCCAAATGTTCATATAGACTATTGGTACCCGACCTTGGGAGAACCTTCTGATCTCACATTGGTCTGATCAGCCACAGTCGGATACACTGTATCTTGACCCCAACATAGTGGTGTCATTTCCGTTGTCTTCCAACACAAAGAACAACAATCAGTCTCCAAACCCCACATGTGAGCGTATCCTTCCCATGTCTTCTCTTATCTCCCCCCTTTTCCAGCCCTCTTGGTCACAGCAAGATCTTTAGTCTGTCTCCTTCCCTCCAACAGATCATCTACTTTACATAGCCCTGTGAGCCAAATTACCTTTGTAAAACTCAGGACACATAATAGAGATGGGGAACTCCAAGGACTACTGATCTCCCAGGGAGATGACTGCCCTAAGAGAGTACAGGAAGCCTCAAACCTAAACTGCTTCGGGGAAGAAAGGTTGTAGGAACCTGCCTACTGGAAAGTTGGATCCAGACCCTTTATCTTTTAACCTATGTGAACATCAACAGACGTGAGAAAGATCAAACTCTAACTGAAAATTATCAACAGAGGCAGAATGGTAGAATGCTTGATTTGAAGTCAGGAAGACTCAAATTCAAATCCTGCCTCTGATGCTTACCAGCTGTGTGAGCCTGAGAATTGTATATAATCATTCAGCCTCAATTTCCTCATCTGTAGTATGAGGAATGATAACAGCTCCTACCTCATAGGCTTGCTGTGAAAAATCAAAGCTGAAAATGCTTCTGAAAATGCTTTTCAAAACTTAAAAGTACTACATAGATGGAAATGTTACTAGGCTAATGACAGATACTAGAGAATAATAATTCACATTTATATAGCATTTTATAAATTGCAAAGGACTAAGGTAATCAAACTGTCCCAATCTCCCTAGCAGGCTAACCCTGTGAGCCTAATAAAACTTTCTGGCATCTCAGAATTGAGACATCTCCATAGGTATCAAAGACATTACCTAAGGCAGGTGTTTAGCTTCTAGTTAGCACATCCAGGCAAGGTCCCTCTTTGCAATGAAAAATACCATTATCCCTAATTTAGAGATGAGGAAATTGAGGCTCAAAGTACCATGACTTGATCAGGGTCAGAGCTGAGGCCCAACTGTAGGTCTTCTAACTATAGTTAAATAGTGTTCTATCTGATTTCACTAGGCAAAAGTTAATCATTTCTGCTGACTACTTTTGCCTGATTACTAATGAAATATGAGAGGCAGCATGGCCTTGTGCGTAGAGAATCCACCTGGAAGACCTTGTGTTAGTGACTTAACTTTAGGCAACTCTCTAAGAGAAGGGTGATTACAGGGGGCTGAGCTGCAGAGGCAGAGGAAGTTTTCTCATGTGAAACGATGATTTCATGCATTAAATGTTGTGTCTAAGTTTCGCATGGTTGCATTACTAAACTACATTTGTAGATGACCCGCCTTCCTAGTTTGCCATCATGTGGTGGCAATTCAGAGGGGACACTGGTGCTGAGGGTGCTGCCAAAAGTGTACCATTTGAGACAAAGCCCATCTCCTACAACTCTGGGTCACAGTCAACAAATACTGTGGGATTCTGAAACTTAGAACAATTTTTCATCTGGGTCATTCACACACCTAAACTAGGTTGGGTATGATCATTTTCTGGGAAAAAAATGGAAAGCCTACATAAAGTTAGCATGGGCAGGTATGAATTTTAATAAAAATATACAGTACGGTTAACGGAAAGAAAAAAGTTAGAAAGAAGTTAATGGACCAAAAATTTCTAAATGACAAAATGCATTTTTCTAATGGAAATAAAATGAAAACATGCAAAATATATAAAGAATGATGACCCATAATCTGAAGAAAAAATTGAAAAAGCACCAAAATGCTTTAGGTTGGCAAAGTTCACTGCCAATCAAATGCTGCACCACTGTGACAGTGGTAACTGTGGGAGACTGATTATGGTAAAGTCTGTAAGCTGGTACATCTCTGGAACCCAGATACAAGGCTATATTAAACCTACTCAAATTTAACATCTCAGAACAATTTATCAAGTTGCCTTGTATCTTTCCAAACTGCCAGATACTCCCACAGAATCAGCAACAAGACTGAAAGGATCTCCTGCAGTTGTACTAGTATACAACTAACTAATGACAAAGCCTAGCTGTTCAACAGTACTGAACCTGGGTGTATCAGGAAACAGCATAAGAAGGCTACTAAGAACATTTTTCCTTTCAATGATGGCCATCTTCTTCCTGCAGCGTAAACTTGTAGAGGCTCTCTCCCAGGAAGATGAAGAACGTAGCAAGTCTCTTTCAGTTTTTCTCTGCATGTGAGAAAAAAGAAATGACCCAGTATTCCCCCAAGTAGCAGGAAATTTGGAAATACTGCTAATTCCTGTATACTGGAGTTCTTCAGTTTCAGAAACCATGGAGGAGATTATTTCCTTTCATACAATCTGGAGCTCTTCATTTCTGTGAGGTGGGCACAGCAAGTAAAAAAGGAATACTAATACTATATCAAATTAGGCCTAATGAAACTTTCTGGGAGCTCAGATTAATCAAGTAATTTTGTTTGTATTAGGCATAACTTTACTGAGATTGTGAGGGTTTTCTTCTTTTCTTTTCCTTCTAGTAGGTATATGTAGGCAAAAATCACACCATGCAGCTAAATGCTAAGCCCCAGGCAGCCAACGCAAAGGGGGTATCCATCTGTCAACAGCATGGTCATTGAACAGAATCAACATTTTCTTTAAGTCTTTTGCATATGACAGAAATCAAACCACTTTGCAGAACCTCCCCAGAATAGTCAACCATAGAAAATGAAGACATCCACAAAGATAGTACTGAGATGGAGGATTAGTATGGCACCTGAAGCCAATAAAACATTTCTGAAAAAGGAACGATGTGAGAGAAATTCCTAAGTGTAATACAGCAGCATAAATACTGAAGAAATGTCTCCTATTTTGTTTCTGCTGAGAAGCTATGTTTCAACACGAATTTTGGCAGTGTCTTTGCACTAAGGGTCAAGCTCATCTGGTCAGGGGTAAATGTTATTTCTATGACTTTATCTAACACACCCATCCTCATCAGCAAAAAAAAAAAAAAAAGGAGGGGGGACTACAAAACTTTCCCTTGAGAATTTTAGCAGGGATCATAATAAATGTTAGCATACCGGTGCCAATGCCAAACTGACAAAGTGGAAGGAAAAGAACGATGATCAAATTTGCCAAAAACTCACATGAATCTTGCAGATGTTTTTATTTTGTCAGCTACTTGGAACTTTGTACACTATTTCCTCTCACCTTCTCCTCCTCATTTTGCCTTGTGTACTTGTATAGCTGCAATCCAGAAAGCTGACACTCCCTGCCAGGCACTCTGCTGGCAGAACCTAATGTCCTCAGGAACACATGGGGTGGAGAAACTAATGGCTTTCATTTGGAGACCAATAACTTTCACCAGACACCCACAATGCCAACCCCTGAGAATTTGTATTTTGATATTTCAACACCCATTCTGAACTGAAAGGAAATCAAAACAATGCTGAACCTATGCCTTTAAAAAGACAGTTTTGATATGCTAGAATGAAGAAGCAAGAAGAGAAGATTAACAGTACAGTTAAGTCATACGAGTGATAAAATATTCCAAACTGAAATGTCTTTCAAAAAGATAAATGTTTTGTTTCTTTTGATGAAAAGAGAACTGCAAGACAAAAGAACTGAAGGGATGAAAAGTATAACTAAGAATATCAAGGAAAGTTAGAGCTACTGGGGTTATGAAATTACTTTATCAAGTATACGAAATTCACCACCTCCTCAAAGAAACAAAGAAGAAAAGAGATTATAAGCTACTTAAAAACTTCTCACCAAAAAGGATGGTTAAATACTACAGCTTATCAAATCACAGACTTTAGCCTAGAAAGGCCCTCTGAGGTAACTGCATCTAAAGTCCCTCATTCTACAGAAAAGCAAACGGAGGAACAGAAAGGGCAAGTGACTTACTCAGGATCATGCAGCTATGAAGTATCTGAGATGGAGTCTGAACCAGGTTTTCTCAATTCCAAGTTCAGTGCCCTATAGACTCTACCAAGATAAGTTTAAGCACTGATATCCATGGAGAAAAAGCTTTAAGAATAAGTCCAAAGGACAATTTAGAGCTTTAGATCCTAGTACTTTACAATTATGTTTCACAGGTCCTTTGCACATTGCGTACTCACTCAATGAATATCTGATTGACTTCAAGGGCTGAAATTCTCACCTAAGCCTGCATAGGTCCTGCGTTTGCTAAGGCTGGCTGACTTCACTAAGAACATACAGGACTGGTGTGTCATCCAGGAACAGAGAATCAATAGCAGGGCTCCCAGGAAAATGCCACACTAGAAGGTTCAAAAAGAAAAAAGAGATATCATCACAAAATGATAAATAAAACATTTTCTCAGATTTATCACACACAAACATATATTTATTTTATTTACTTAGCTCAGAGCTACTGGAATTGGAAAATGCAAGAGTAGTTCAATTTCACTCACCTGCCCATACAAGCATTTATTAAACCCCCACTATGTGCCAAGCACTGAGGACAAAAGGACAAAAACAAAACAGCCCCTTCCCAAAAGAACTGCTCCCCAAATTAATTTGTTGTGACTTTTGGAAAGACGTATCAAATCAGGGTCATCTATCAAAGGAAAACCTTTTCAGGCTCCCGCCTTCCTAATCCCCCCTCCCCCCAAATTAATCATTCTAGTGCACTGTCTCTGGCTATATTACATTAGCAGTTCTCTGGTTCTTTGCACATTTATTTATAATCCAGCCACTTTTCTGTGTTAGTAGTTAATATACCTACTAATGTTAAGGGATTATTCTAGAAGAAAGAGGTTCAAATGAAACAAAAATCTACAAACTGAAACTCAACATTGCTAAAATGATCCAGACCACTTTATCATACTATTTAATCTGACTGCACAAGTCATGGGAAAGTACCTGTATTTTAGAAGAATAGCTAAAATATAACCTTGAAATACACTGAAATCAAAGCATAGGAGTTATATGCAGCTAGTAGTACTTCAAAAATAGGAAGGAATGATGAGAAAACAACATTCACAGTTATAAAATATAATATAGTGGAAAGTACAGTGACTGGTAGTTAACTGAACAGACCTCACCATTGTGTGACCTCAGACAACCTCTCTGAACTTCTATTAATTCATTTATGAGGGAAATGGACTGCAGGAGACAATCTCTAACAGTCTTTCCAGTGCTACCATCTTTCAGAGGCACACACCACTGAAACTACAAATCCGAGAATGAAATGTTTTTAAGAGAGAAGGGGGAGAATAAAGCTGCAGTGCATAGTGGGACATGTAGTAGTCAGTGAATCCTTCCAGATAAAAAAACTGTTATCTGAAACAATGTGTCATCATATGGCCCCAGGGCTCTAGCAAGCTGCCCAGCATGGCCTTCAGCCACTTTTGCAGTAATCACCTGCTTTATATTTGCTAAAAAATCCAGAAGTCCAACTGGTTAATAACTCTAGATGCTCTATTACTACAAAAGGCTGGTCATTTCCAAGACTGAAAATCTTTCATTAATTTTTTAAAAACTTTTGGCTTAAGCCATCAATGGTCTTTCATTAACCCATTCAACAAATATGGATGATGATCTGGTAAGCAAGGCAAAGTGGAAGGTCTTGGGAGTGATGCTTAATTTAGATGAGTTCCCAGCCCTCATGGAGCTAACGGTCTCGTAGGGGAATAAATCCGACATAAATGTAGAACTAAAAATACAACGGAGAAGTATAAAACAATATGAGATCAGAGGGGGAAGACTGGGGAGGGAGGAGAAAGACTAACACATTCACACTACTTTGAAGTTTCCAAAGCACTCTTTAATATATCATTTCATTTGATTCTTACAAGAATTCTTGAGGTAAAAAGCAGAGCTATGTCACCCCTACTTTACAGAAGAAGCTGGGGCCCCAAAAGATCAAGGTCATGGGTATATGGTCACACAACTAGACAATGTCAGAGGCATGGTTTTAACAGTCTTCTTGACTATAGGTGAAGCATTCTATCCACTGCCATTCTGCATGAAAAATGAAGTGAGGTCTTGATTTTTTGCAGGCACTCTATCAAGGTTTAACTGCTTGAAAGTTAAGTTTTCTGGTTTCATGAGGAATCTGGGAAGGCTTCATATTATTACAGATTTAGAATTGGATAGGATTTCAAAGATCATCTAGTTCAACACAGATGAGTTTCACAGATAAAGAACCTGAGGCCCAGAGAGGCTAGCAGGGGTGGGGAACCTGTAGCCTTGAGGCCACATGTGACCTTCTAGGTCCTCGAGTGCATCCCTTTGACTGAATCCCAACTTTACAGAACAAATCCCCTTAATGAAAGGATTTGTTCTGTAAAACTTGGATTCAGTAGAAGATGGCACCCAAGGTCCTAGAAGGCCTCTTGTGGCCTTGAAGCCAAAGGTTTCTCACCCCTGGATGTCATTTGCACAAGGTCACACAGGTGATAAATGGCAGATTCTGAAAACAAAGAGTGGGAAGGAGGTCATCTGGGTATAGGGAACAATGTTAAGCACAAGAAGAGGTAATCCAGTTGGGCCGGGACATTGTGCAAGTGCAATGAAATTGGGATATAAAGATAAGGCGGCACCATATGTGGAATGAGAATGCCCCGTAAAGTGGTAACGGTGAGCAATAGGGTGCATGTAAGATTTTCTTTTTAACAGATATAACGAGATCCACGCATAAGAAAGATCATTCTGGCAGTAATATGAAGAACAGACAGGAGAGAGAAGGAAGTAGAGAAGAGAAGACTTGTTAGGAGGCTCCTTAATAGCCTAAAAAGGTGGTAAAAGGCTTACAGATCAGTTTATTAACCTCCAGAAAAATAAAATACTTATAGATTCTACCACATAGGGTTGTTGTGATGCTCAAATGGGATCCTTCTCTTCCTCCAAACACACCTTCAGCTCTAACACCACCCTCTCCAGAACTGCTAGAGTCTTCCTTCACAAACTACCTTGCATTTAAATACTTTCTATTTCTACTTATTCTGAATATACTTACCTGTGAATCTGTCTCCTTGTTAGAATGTAAAATCCTTGAGTGCAGGGATGATTTCGTTCTTTGTATCTCCAGAGCCTAGCACAACATCTGGCACACAGGAGGTGCTTAATAAATGTTTGATCAACTGATTGATTTGTAAAAACTAAAAGTGCTACTTAAGTTCCAGCTGCCATTTTTATTGCATCAGAAATACAAACAGGTTTTTGGATAGGAAAGTAAATTTAATTTTAATTTACTTCTACCTCATTCTGAATAGAGGGAGTAGGGAAAGGGGTGATTAGTAACCACTTTCTATTCTCAAAAATGTCATTTTTCAAGGGAAATATGAATTTTTTCATATGAAAATATGAAACCAAAAAATGCTAATTTTCAACTCAAAATTCTGTACCATATCCCCAACCCTGGTCTCAGATTTTACCCACCAAGCTACACAAGATTTACTGGTTAACACCAGCAGGTCCTTTTCTCTGTGACACTTCACTGTCTGGTTCCTATCATGGTTATTCTCCTTCCTTCCTGAGAAAGCAACGTTCTCCTCAACTCCTTACTCAAAGTTCATTTTTCTGTTAGAAAAGTATCAAGATACAAAACAAGAATTCTGTATTTCCAATATTAGCATGGGCATGATTTAAAGAACATAAATTTGGAAGCATATCAAATCTCTCCGCCATTTTATCCATTCTTATGTATATAGGTTTTTGCAGAAGCTATTATCTCGCCAATTACATATTTTGCTTATAGGAGGCACTCAATAATTTTTGATAGACTGTAAGTTTGTACAAAATGGCTTTGTTTTCTTAAATTACTGACTGCTTTTCACTCAATAAGTTTTCTATGCATCTACTACAGAAGGTTGGAAGTACCTAGGAAAATAAGGCCCTCCCAGAATTTATCCTGTTCTTTGGAAGCTTATAATCCAGCTGCAGCGATGAAATATAACATAAAACACAATTAAGCTACAGTATAAGGCAGTACTATCTATCTACACATGTTTATATATATGCATATACATGGCATATATAACACATATGTATGTGTGTGATGGGCATCAAAATCAGGTACAGAATATATGCCCCAGGAGCTCTAATTGCAGAGATGAGACATACTATGAAACAAAATTAAGTTACAATACCAGATGATACTCTCTCATATGTATATGCATACATATATATGTAAATTTACATATATACACAAGTGCTTTTTTTCTATACATCGTGTGTGATTAAGTGTCAAAACGTGTAGAATATGTATAGAATATGTGACTCAGGAATTCAGGAATAGAAGAGATAAATGTGGGCTGTAGTGGTCTGTGATGGAGAAAGGATTTCAGATGGGACCTGAATAGGTAGAATTTGCATACAATCACCAAGTATTCATTAAATGCCTACTATGTGCCAGTCACAGTGGTAGGTGCTGGGGATACAAATACAATGAATGAAACAATCCTTACTCATAAAGAGCTTACATTCTAATAGGAGACATGGACAAATATATTATATGTGCATATGTATAACATAAAGAGAATAAATACAAAAAAACTATGAAGTAGTTAAAAAAAAGTGGTTTGAGAAGGCTACTAGCAGTTGAAGAGATTAGGAAAAGATTCATGGAGGAGGTAGTGTTCGACTGAGTCTCGAAGGACAGGGATTCTATGAGGTAGAAGTAAGGGGGAAATGAATTCCAGGTGTGGTTGATGTCCAATGTAAGGGAACAGAGATGGGAGATGGAATTTCTATTTGATTCTAAAGGCAGTAAGAAATCCCTGTTGTTTATTGAGTACAGGATGACAAGGCCTTTTCTGTGTATAAAGAAAGTCTTTGGCAGCAGGATAGAGGATGGACTAAAGTGAGGAAAGATTTGAGGCAGGGAGACAAATTTGGAGGCCATTTCAACAATCAAGGCAAGAAATGATGAGGGTGGTTGTGAGTAGAGAGGGGTAAGAAATGAGAGGTGCTGTGGAAGTAAAGAACGGTAAGATCTGGCAATTGATCTCATATGTGGAGTGAGGGAGGGTAAGGAGGATAAATGGTGACTAATGCCAAGGTTACAAACATGCATGAGGGGGAGGTAAAGGGAATAAGCATTTATATAGCACCTACTATGTGCCAGGCACTGAGATAAACACTTTTACAAATATTACCTCATTCCATCTTCACAATAGGTAGATGCTATTATTACCCTCATTTAACAGCTGAGGAAACTAAGGCAAACAGAGGTTTGCAGAGGCAATAGCCCCGCCCAGGATCAGAGGGCTAGTATGAGACTATATTTGAACTCAGGTCTTCCTGACCAGGCCCACCAATCTATCCACTGTGCCACAAACTGTATCTAAGACTGAAAGACAGACTGTTGGTGTCTTCATCAAAAATACGGAATTCTGAAGGTTTGAGAGAAAAATAGTGAGCTCAGTTTTGGGCATGCTTAATTTGAGATATCTCTGAGACATCCAGTTTAAAATTTAGTCCAACAGTCAACAGGTGATATGGAACTGATGCTCAGAGGAGAGAGTGAGGATGGATAAGCAGATCTGGGAGTCATCCTCATATAGAGGATAATAATTAAATCCATGGAATATGATGAGGTCACCGAGAGAAAGAACATACGGAGCAAAGAGGTTTAGGGAACACTCACAGTTAAGAGGGCATGATCTGGATGAACCAGCAAAGGAGATTGAAAAGGAACAGTTGGATAGACAGAACAGTGCCACGAAAGCCCTGAGGAAAGAGTACCCAGGAGAACAGGGTGGTCAGGAGTACACAATGCAACAGAATGGTTGAAAAGGATGAAGGTTTAAAAAGACTATCAGAAGTTTGGCAATTGAGATCATTGGCAACTTTGGAAAGAGTACTTTCACTCATAAGAAAAAAAGCCCCTGTATTCTTTTTCCTTGGCTTTAACTGAAACCTTTTCTTAAGATGAAAAATGTCTCAATTTGACCTCATTGTCAGTTGGAGAATGAATGGGAAACTGAATGTGCGCATGAGGATCTGAAAGTTCGAGAAGAAGGCTATTTCTCAAAGTGGTGAGAACATTTATCTTTCATGTGGATCCTGACTTACAGAAAAATCTGCAAATAACAGCCCCTTTAATGAAATGTTCCAGTTAAGCTCAAAGTGGGACTGTCTTTCATAGAAAATATTTCAATCTCCCTTCTCTGAAAAGTTTACATTTTCAAAAGTAGGAGAGCCAAAGAAATTCACACCCCAGACACGACCACTTTATCACTGAATAGCACTATTTGGGTACTTTTCATCACTAGCCCAGCAGGCAAGAATTTTATGTGTATAGACTATATGACAAATGCAATCAGAAGTTTAAAACAAACCAAAATAAAACTGCTTTTTACAGACACTTTACATTTCAGAAGATATTCGTGCTTTAATCATCTTTGGCCTTAATTATAAAGTTTTAAAAAGACCAAGAGCCTACACGGTCTCTTTCCTCTGAACTTTCAGGCCAGAGGCCAAAAACAGGTGCTACCAAACCCTATCTTTTTGATATAACAATAGCTGTGACAAATGCTTGACTCCACAGGTCTCCTCAGTGATGAAAATCAAATAAAAATCATCAGGTGTACTTATATAATGGCACTCACTATATTAGAAATCTAATTACTTAGAACTCCATATTAGTTGTCCTGGTATTCTTATATTTACGTGTCAAAAATGCATTCTTCGTTAACTTTATTGATGGTACGATCTGGCCTAGAAGACCAGTGAAGCTTCCTTTTCCACTTACAATAGTTTGGGCACAAAAGGCTCTTTTGTTCGCAAGCAAAAAAAAAAAAAATGTGTTACTAACAACAGCCCAAGGGAATATACACGAGGGAAAGATGTTTGCTCTAGCCCGAGGGCAAAAGCAGAGGCCCGCTGATTGCATAGCAGTCCTAGGCTTTGGGTCAAGCACCTGGTCAACCTTTTTTCCAGGCCAATTCCTACCAACCACGACCAAAAAAAAAAAAAATGGGGCACCTAGAGAAGCAGATGGTAGGGTAGCCCCGTAGACAGGAGCCAGGTGCAGGGTGGCAGACTCACCTGTTTAAAGCAGAAGGGCATGGTGAGCACACTGACCCCCACAATGCTGTTCACAATGTTCATGATCAGACCCCAATTAGACGCTGCCACAGCGGCCATGGCTGAAGGGGTCAGGGTCAGTGACCCCTCTCTCGTAGCCCCAGCCCGGGGTAAACAGGGGTCGGGAACTCGGGATGCCACGGAAGAGGAGGGGGAGGGGAGAGAGAAGTGTCGCACCTTCACTGGAGTAGGGGACCCCCCGCCGACCCTCCAAGATGAGTTAGTCCAAGACGGGGGAAGGGAGGTGCTGTCAAGGCTCAAGCAGGGGCAGGTGGAGAAAAGGGGTCAGTGGAAAAGGGAAGGAAGAAGAAAAGGAAGGAGTGCGGGCCCTGGGGTGCAGGGGGCCAGATGCGGGGAGGGGATGAGGGGAGGGACAAGTGCAGAGGTGGGGAGGATAGAGCTTCAGCCTCCCGAGTCCTCCAGGCTCCGCGATCGCTTCATGTCCTTCCCCCCCTTTCCTCCTGCCCTGGTAGCCGTGTTTTCCCCCTTCCCCGCTCCAGAGGAAGAGTCAGCCCCGCCCGCAGCCCCAGCGTTGAGTCCCGGAAGACAAGGCAACCACCTCACCGGGGACACCTCAGCCCGGACTCCCTCTCCGCCTCACCCACACAAACTTCCGGCTTCCCTGGGCTATTTTCCAGGAAGTGACGAAGAGGCAGGACCTGACGCGAAGGGAGGGGGGAGGAGAGAGGCGGGAGAGAGCTGGAGGGAAAGCTGTGAGGACCAATGAAATAGCGGGAGGAAAAGGGAGGGGCGGGTCAGAGAGGGAGGAAAGTTGTGTAGACCAATGAGATGGCGGACCTGGAACAAGAGTGGGAGGGCTCGCCCTGGGGGATTGGAGACCGGCTTCTACACGTGGCGATTTAGCCAGCCGAAGCTGGTGGCTCTGCAGTGGACTGAAAAGACTGGAGCCAGCTGGTACTGGCTCTTATTGTTAAATTATAAGCGTGAGCATTTGCTCTTCGGAAATTGGCTGCAAACCGGGGCTTGTTGTGTTGTTTTATTGATTATCTGTTGTGGTTATTGTTGTCTTTAATGTCTGACTCTCCGTGGCCCCATTTGGAGTTTTCTTGGCAAAGATACTGGAGTGGTTTGCCATTTACTTCTCCAGCTCATTTTACAGACGAGGAAACTGAGGCAAGCAGGGCTAAATGACTTGCCCAGGGTCACCCAGCTAGGAAGTGTCTGAAGCCAAATTTGAACTCAGGAAGTTGGTAACCCCAGCACTTTAACCACTGTGCCACCTGGCTGCCAGGTAGATTGTCTAGCAGAACTAATAAAATGTCAGAGAAAATGTTAATGATGCAGATTGAACTTAAAAGTTTGTCCTGTGCGTGTTTTCACACACACCCTCCCCCACATGCACACCTCCCAACATTGGCCGACATAGCCCTGTGTCCCTCCTCACACCCCCACACCTACCTTTCTATCTTTCAGCAGACAACCAAACTCTGGTGGTGTTTTGCATTCACATAGCTCTGGCTTGGTGGATAGACACAGACGTTTAATGAGCAGCAACCACATATATACAAGGCACTTACTAGTGCCTGACAGGCAGGGTGCTCTCCTGATGGATGAAAAGCAAGCTTCTCCATGGTAACAAGTACTGCAGGGGGAGCAACAGTGGGGTGGAGGAAAGGACAAGGAAAAATCCTTGTTTTTCCAATTCAAGTCTGGGAAGTTCTTTATTGTCAGTTTGCCGCCTATAAGCTGGGATTGACTTGTCCCCAGAGAAGACAGTTCTGTGAACTAATCAATAAACAAGCATATATTAACCGCTTACAATGTGCTCTGGTTTGCCCCTACAAAGAAAGAAATGAAAACAGCTCTTCATCTGAAGGAGCTTACATTCAAAATAGATGCAAGATACATTCAAAATAAATACAAAGTAACTTCAAGAAAGAGTCAGAAGACAGAGGCTCTAGTCTCCTGCTTTACCATTAACTATGAGTGAGCAACATGTGTGACCTTGAACATTTAAAAAAATACTGTAGTATCTACTGGTTATTAACCTAGGATCTCTTACAAACTGTTTTTTGTAACTTTCAAAATAATTGGCTTCCTTTATAGAACAATGTACCTTATTTTATACATTTAAAAAGTTTTCTGAGAAGGGCTCCATAGACTTCACCAGATTGCCAAAGGGTTCCACAACACAAAGGTTAAGAAGCCCTGTTAAAAAGTACAAGGCCCTGAAGCTACTGGGATTTTCTGAGGCTCAGTTTCTCATCTATGAAATGGATTTAAACTGGAAGATCTCTAAGGTCATTTCCAGCTCTATTTTTTTTTTGGAGGGGGGAAGATTGGGGTTAAGTGACTTGCCCAAGATCACACAGCTGCTCAGTGTCAAGTGTCTGAGGTTGGATTTGAACTCAGGTCCTCCTGACTCCAGAGTCGGTGCTCTATTCACTGTGGCATCTAGATGCCACCCTTCCAGCTCTATTGCTCCATAAAATTCTTTATTGGGTTGAATGAAACAGTTTTCCTTGGTACTTGAAAAGATTCCAGAACTAAGGCAGAGGTCTTTTCCACACTTGTATCACTGACATATCACTGGAAGGCAGTGGTTTCTGAGGTTGTCGGCCTCACTGCTTACTCATTACAATAAAAATGTTCTCCTCTCCTGTGGGGAGAAAGGATAAGTTAATAAAATGTACATAGATTTAGAACTGGAAAGGACCTTAGAGGTCATCTGAGTCCAATCCCCTCATTTTACAGATGAGGAAAGTATAAACATGCTTACAGAATTCAGTATTCTTTCCCTTACTTTAATATGTCTAAGAGGTTAAAAGGTGATGAGACGACTATAGTTTCCATTCCTTGACATTGGACTAAGGTGCTGGGGTGGAGGGAGGGAACATACTTGATGTGCATCTTTCCAAGGCTGGGCTCTAATTTTACATCATCTCCTAGGGGACTCCTTTCCCTCCCTAGAATGAGGTCAGTTTTGGCTCAAGGAGAGTTGTACCACCTCCTACATATGTGTGTGTGTATACATATATACATGTATATAGATATATACACATATACATATATATGCATGTATACATATATGCGTATATATACACACATATATACATATGTGTGTATATATATGTGTGTGTGTATATATATATATCACCTAGACATCTGGATGGCTTCTCTGAAATATCCTTTCCATAATCTGGGCTAATTTAGTAATGCTGACAAGCAGCAAGCAGTAGGGGTCTATGCCTTGAATCCATTCCTTTTATTAGACCCCAGAGTATTAGAGATTTTCTTGAAACATCAGCATTAAAGTGAAACCGAGTGTTCTTATGATTCAGCTCTTAGAAGTGTGCTAGTTTCTGGCACCATCTGAGCCTCAAGCAATTCCTATGGCTGGTTCAAAGAGCTTGAAGCAGAACTATAACTAGATCAAGGTGACTGGGGCCTTATCCCAGAGCACTGAAATTTAGAGGGTGTTGATAGTACTGTTCTCTGGCATTCTTTTTCCCCTTCGGTATATATATGCACCACCTTCTCAATAGCAGCCTCTTTGAGGAGGATCGTGTTATGTATGTCTCAATGTCCAGTGCTTTGCTTCTTCCTCTATTCTCTCCTCACTCCCAAAACCTCATCGCAGATGAGCTCCTCTTCGCCTATCCTGCCTCAACCCTTGCCCTAGTGGCAAAAATGCATAGGTCTACTGAAAAGGACTTTAGAGATTCTTTAGTCGAGGGGTGCTTAACCCTTGGTCTCTAATTAAGCCCATGGATAGATTTCAGGGGGTCTGAAATTTCAGGTGAAATTGGATGGTAAAAATATGACATTTTAATTTTCACCAGCTTCAAAATGAAATTTAGCATTTCCTCTAATTATTTTTAAATTTCCACAGTCTTTAGTAGACTTCCAAAGGGGTCTCCCTGACCTAGTTTAATTTCTTCATTTTACAAAGGAGAAAACGGAATACAGAAGAATGAAGTGATTTGTCCAAAACATGTATACAAGTCTCATGGTTTTGTTCCTACTTACATGCTGCTGAATGAAGCAGGAGAAAAATCACAAAACAGTGCTGACTAGGTCTACTACAAATTTGTGTTATATCATCTCAACTGGGTCCCCATTGCAGCAAGGAAATACTTTTATATATCCCTAATTAACTTGCTATTCCACTCACCACAGCGGCTCTTCCAAACCTTTCCATCCCTCAGGTATCCCATAGTGCCCTTCCTCACAACCCTCTTCATCTGACAACTTTGCTTTACAATTCACTGACTTGAGACCATTCACAGAGAGCTCTCTCTTCTCCCCTGTTCCTTATCTCAATCACCCAGATGACTTCTGCCACCATCAGTCTCGCATGAAAAGGTGGCCTTTTTCCTTGCCTAGGTTACCTCCTCCAAACATACAAGTGGTCCTATTCCTTTCGGTCTTCTCTAGCAGATTGCTCCCCTCTATCATCCCCACTACTACATCCCTAATCTTCACATTCTCTTTGCTTACTTGTTGCGAGTAAGTCCCTCGGCTTTCTTCTTTTCTTCTTAACTCTGCACAATTCAACTTACAACCTGATTGTTCAACCGAAATTGCTCTTTCCAACGTTATCAGTGATCTCTGAATTGTCAAATCAAAAGGTCTTTTTTCAGTCCTCACCCTTCTTGATCTCTCTGCAGTCTTTGTACTCTCCATAAGCCTCTTCTCCTAGATACGCTCTTCTCTCTAGGTTTCTGTGCCATTCCTCCTACCTGTCTGACTGCTCCTTCTTAGCTTCCTTTGCTGGATCTTCAGCCTGGTCAAGCCTATTAATCATGGGTGGCTCCAGTACTCTGTCCTGGGCCCTCTTCTCTTCTGCTGCTAGATAATTTTTCTTGGTGATTTCGTTAGCTTCTATGATTCAATTGTCATCTCTATGCTGATAATCTCAGACCTACTTGTCCATCTCTAACCTCTCTCCTGACCTCCACTCTGAAGGATCTCCAACTACCTATTGGATACCTCAAATTGGATACCCTGTAGACATCTCAAAGAAAACATGTCCAAAACCGAACTCATTGTCTTTCCCCTCAAATTCCCCCCTCTTTTTAATTTTCCTATTATTGTTAAGGGTACCTCCATCCTCCCCATAACTCAGGCTCGCAAGCTAGCAGTCATTCTCAACTCCTAACTTTCTCTCATCCCCTTATCTAATGTCTTGCCAAATCCTATCAATTTTACCTTCATAACATCTCTTCAATATGCCCCCTTTTTCCTCTTCTAACACTGCTACTACCCTTGTGCAGGCCCCATAACCCCATCACTCGGACTATTACAATAGCCTTCTTGTTGGTCCCCCTTCTTTAAGTTCTTCCCCACTCTAATCCATTCTCCACTCACAAAGTGATTTTCCTAAAATGTACGTCTAACCATGTCACCCATGTCACATTCAACAAACTAGTGGCTCCTGTCATCACAAGGATAAAATATAAAATCCTCCATTTAACATTCAAAGACTGCTATAACCTGGTCATCTCCTATCTTTCTAGTCTTCTTACACTTTACTCCTCTCTTCTCATCCACATCCAGTGACATTAGCCTCCTTAATTTTCCTCAAACAATCCATCTCCCCATTCTGGGCATTTTTACTGCTTGCCCCTTTGTCAGGAATTCTCTCCCTCATCATCTCCATATTCTGGACTCCTTGACTTCCTTCAAGTCCCAGTTAAAATCTCACCTTCTGCAGGGAGACTTTCCCAATCCTCCTTAATGCTACTGCCTTCCTTGCTATATCTCCAATTTATTATATATATACATATACATTTATTATGTATTTGTGTATCTTGTCAACACATAGTTGTTCTCCATGTTTTCTCCCCATTAGACCATAAGCTCCTTGAGAATGGGGACTGTCTTTTATGTTTCTTTGTATCCCCAGAGCTCAGCACATGCCTTTCACATAGTAGATGTTAAGTAAATCCTTATTGACTAAGTAGCACAATCAGGATCTGAAACCAGGTCTTCAGTTTCCAACTCCAATGATTATTCTTGATCATGACACAGAACTGGATTCTGTGATGCCCCAACTACTTAAACTAGTAATTTCAGAGTCTTCCTGGAAACCTAGCCTACGGTTAAGCAATACGTATGGAAGGGGGTAGAGGGATGACCCTAAAACATGATGCTGTTAAACTGCTGCACTTACTATGCCAGAAAATTTGGAAAACTTGACAGTGGCCACTGGATTGGAAAAAAAAATCAGTTTAGGTCTCATTCCTAAAGAAGGGCAATGTCAAAAAACATTCGAATTACCACACAATTGCACTCATCTCACATGCCAGCAAAATTATGCTTAAGATTCTGCAAACTAGGCTTCAGCAATATGTGAACCAAGAATTACCAGAAGACAAGGCTGGTTTTCGAAGCGGTAGTAGAACTAGAGACAAAATTGCCAACATTTCCTAGATTATGGAGAAAGCAAGAGATTTCCAGAAAAACATCTACTTCTGCTTCATTGGCTACACTAAAGCCTTTGACTGTGTGGATCACAACAAAATGTGGCAAGTCCTTAAAAAGATGGAAGTATCAGATCATCTAACCTGTCTCCTGAGGAACCAGTATGTGGGCTAAGAAGCAACAGTTAGAACTGAACATGAAACAACTGATTAGTTTAAGATTGGAAAGGGAGTATGACAAGGCTGTATGTTGTCACCTTATTTATTTAACTTATATGTAGTATACATCATGTGAAATGCCAGGCTGGATGAATCAAAAGCTAAAATTAAGGTTGCTGGGAGAAATATCAACAATCTCAGATATATAGATGATACCACTCTGATGGCAAAAAGTGAAGAGGAATTAAGAAGCCTCTTGATGAGGGTGAAATAACAGAGTGCAAAAACTGGCTAAAAGCTTAACATCAAAAAAAAACTAAGATCTTGGCAACTGGTTCCATCACTTTCTGGCAAATAGAGGGAGAAGAAATGGAAACAGTGTCAGATTTCCTATTCTTGAGCTCAAAGATCACTGCAGGTAGTGACTGTGGCCATGAAATTAGAAGACACTTGCCCCTTGGAAGGTAAGCTATGGCAAATCTGGTCAGCATACTAAAAAGCAGAGACATCACCTTGCCAACAAAGGTCCATATAGTCAAAGCTATGGTTTTTCTAGTAGCAATGTATGCCTGTGAGAAGTGGACTATAAAAAAAGCTGAGGAACCTTTGGGGCTACCTGTCATGGCTGCATGCTGCCTCAGGCAGGTGACACCTGTGGGGAGCCTCCAGTGAAGGACTGAAGCCTCCAAGAGTGTCGGGGGTACCTACTGCTTTGCCACTGACAGGAATGACTTCCAGAGAAATTTGAGTGTTAATTTTGGACTCTTTGCTGCTAGTGTCTGGCTGCCTAAGAACCTGAGAGACATTGACTTGATGGCACCCCAGCTAGGACTGTAGCACAGCTGATACAACTGGTGACTTCATTTCTAATACTGCCTTCCATGATCTGAATGCAGTTTCTTAGAAGCTCTATCCAACCCACAGCTATGACCATGACATGACCACCAGAAGATCTGCTTTCACTGGCTACCACAAATCCGATTCAGCCTTGCTACATTCCCTTCTGTACACTTGATATCTTTCTTCCTTGGTCAGTCTATGAACAGCCATAGCTTCAGTTTCTACTTGAGCATGGTGTGAGGTGAATTGCCTTTGTGCCATATATTGTACATATCTTCCAATCCTTGCGGGTTGGGCAGATGCCAGGCAGAGAGTGTGTTGCCAGTAGTATTTGCTGTTCTCTTCAGTTATATATTGTTTTCTCCTAAAATGTTTTAAATACAGTCAACAAAAAAAGAAGAAAAGCTGAGTACCATGGAATCAACACTATCAAATTGTGCTAGAGAAGACTTTTGACCCTTGGACAGCAAAGAGATCAAATCAGTTGATACTTAAATAAATTAATTCAGGTTATTCAGTCGAAGGTCAAATATCAAAGCTGAAGCTTAAATACTTTGGCCACATAATGAGAAAACAAGATTCATTTGAAAAGACCCTGATGTTGGGAAAGATTGAAGGCAAAAGGAAAAGGGGATGAGGATGAGAGGGATAGAGAGTGTCATGGAGGGGGCGGAGCCAAGATGGCAGCTGGAAAGCAGGGACTTGCCTAAAGCTCTCCCCCAGGACCCTCCAAACACCTATAAAAATGGCTCTGAACAAATTCTAGAACTGCAGAACCCACAAAATAGCAGAAGGAAGCAAGGCTCCAGCCCAGGACAGCCTGGATGGTCTCTGGGAAGGGTCTATCACATAGAGTTGGGAGCGGAGCAGAGCAAAGCCCAGCGTGGGCCAAGCCCAGACCAACCAGACCAGGAGCCAGGCAGAACAGGCCTTAGCTCCCTGAATCAGTGAGCTGTGGCAGTTACTAGACTTCTCAACCCACAAACACCAAAGACAACAGAGAAGGTTAGTGAGAAAAACTGCAGGGACAGAATGAAAGGAGTTTGCTGTTCGGCCACCGCCCCAGGGGTGGTGGAGGGAGTGCAGCTCTGAGGCCACTTCCAGAGCTACACCTGCAGTTGCTTCCAGCCCCAGGCTCACCTGGTAGGAGGAATTAAGTGGTGGATCAGAGCACGAGTGCAGAGCCTGTTTAGATCTGAGTCACGGTCCTGGATGGCAGTTCTTGGGGGAGGAAGAGCACTGGTGTGGCAGAGCTTGCTGTGCAGAAATAGCTCTGAAAACAACAGCACATTTCTTCAAGCCTGGGACAAAGTACTCTCTACTCTACAAGCAGTCATACCCTGACAAAAAGCTCAAGGGTGAAGTAGTTGGCTGGCAACATGAACAAGCAGTGAAAATGCTCTCAGATTCAGACTCAGACTTTGGAATCTTTCTTTGGTGACAAAGAAGGCCAAAACATACAGCCAGAAGAAGTCAATAAAGTCAAAGAGCCTACATCAAAAGCCTCCAAGAAAGACACAAACTGGTGTCAGGCCATGGAAGAGCTCAAAAAGGATTTGGAAAAGCAAGTTAGAGAAGTAGAGGAAAAATTGGGAAGAGAAACGAGACTGATGCAAGAAAACCATGAAAAACAAGTCAATGACTTGCTAAAGGAGACTCAGAAAAATACTGAAGAAAATAACACCTTAAAAATAAACTAACTCAAGTGGCAAAACAGCTCCAAAAAGTCAATGAGGAGAAGAATGCCTTGAAAGGCAGAATTACCCAAATGGAAAAGGAGGTCCAAAATACCATTGAAGAAAATACCACCTTAAAAATTAGAATGGAGCAAGTGGAAGCTAGTGACTTTATGAGAAATCAAGATATTATAAAACAAAGCCAAAGGAATGAAAAAATGGAAGACAGTGTGAATATCTCACTGGAAAAACCACTGACCTGGAAAATAGATCCAGGAGAGATAATTTAAAAATTCTTGGACTACCTGAAAGCCATGATCAAAAAAAGAGCCTAGATATCATCTTTCGAGAAATTATCAAGGAGAACTGCCCTGATGTTCTAGAGCCAGAGAGTAAAATAGAAATTGAAAGAATCTACCGATCGCCTCCCGAAAAAAATCCCGAAAAGAGAGTGTCATGGAAACAACAAGCATGAACTTGGACAGACTTTGAAAGATAATGGAGGCTAGAAGTTTTATGGTTCATGGGATCATGAAGAGTTGGACATGAATGAATGAGTGAACAACAGCTAGGGGGAATGACTAGCTGAAGCAGGGGGCCCAGTGTTTGGAGCATGTGCAATGTTTTTTGCCTCTGTATATCCATATGGAAGTTTGGGAAGCCTGCTTTGGGGAGCAATTGATGGCATGTATTGGAGTAGCTTTATCCCAATTCAGAGCATGTATAGGGATTCTGTGACTTTTGCGCCCTGTAAAGAAAAGCATTTTAATTGGCTGAGCCAGAACCGAATATACATACAAAAGGCAAGGACAGAGGAAAGCTTACTTGTGATCTCTCTCTCTCTCTCTCTCTCTCTCTCTCTCTCTCTCTCTCTCTCTCTCTCTCTCTCGTGATTTTTTAGTGAAGAGAAAGAAATGATATGAACCAACAGCATTCAACTCTCCTGGAAACAGAGACCATTACACCATATATAAGGATCCCTATGGGCTGGATATTGACTTAGAAAACTACATATACAATTCTCTATGCTTTATTTTATTTGTATTTGTTTTGCTAAATATTACCCAATTACATTTTAATCTGGTTCAGGCAACACATGGGAGTGTTGTAAACTGCAGAGGCTCTGGATTGCATGTTTGACACGTCTGCTGTGGACCTCTGGGTGAGGAGAGAATTAGTATCAGCACTGCCAATTTCTAGTGTGGCTGTCCTATTTCCACATAGCCAGAAATACATGGCCAGGTCTGTTTCTCCCATCCATGTTGTTTCTATTTTTTCCTGATTTTAGGTGAATAAGTATCAGGGGTAGACAGACCAAGTTAAGACTATAAACTTTGAAAGGTCAGGAAAACCATCAGAGGTCCAGCAAGGGCAGTTCATAGCCCAGTGTGCTATAGCCACAGCTGCTAAGCCAGGTCGGGAGCAACCTACTTGACCCAGTCCAGCAGTGAATTGACCCAGCAGCTGAAATACTACATCTTGCAAGGGAGTGACTGATCTGTTAGGAATGCCATGCCTAGAAAGGAACTTCATGGGGAGGTGCGGGGGAGGGAAGGGAATGGAAATTTAAGTTGACTCTCCCCAGGCAACCAGGTGGTAGAAGAGACACACAAAATCTCTTCTACATGGTTGAGGGTAGGGAGTTGGGTAAGGTGTAGTTTGCGCTTCAAGTCTTACTATACCTTCTCAGAAAATATCCCTTGTTAAAAGCTAATTGGTGTTAATTAATTGATATTGTGAAAAAATCAACAGTAGGTTGATATAGGATGCTAATTACTGGTTAGATAAATGATACTGAAGAGATGGTAACTGGGTGATTGAGAATGGGGAGAATACACTGGTCTGTGGCTTGCGAGTAATGGTATTAGAAATATACTCCAGACCCTTAAAGTTATCCCTAGAACTTTGAAGGAACAGTAGCCTAGCTCTAGGTATCAGCATTGTTGGTCAGAGTGGGAAGAATAAAGTCGGAGCCTACGTGGACTAGACACACATTGCCTACACAACCCAGAGAAAATGAACCAAGATAGGGCAATGCTGAGCTCGTGTCTGCTGGTCCTAATCTCCCTGAGATGCCTTTCTTAATATACACCAGCTCTTCTATCGGTGGAATGTAGCTTGTTTCCCTGAATCGACTGGGCTGGGGAAAAATCAAAATAAGTTCAAGAAACTTCAACAAACCGTTGAGTAACTAGGCAGCAAAGAGCCAAAATCTGGGTTGAGAATCAGAATACCTGGTTTGGGGTTCCAGGCCTGCTAACTTGAACATATATGACCCTTGATTAGAGTGCTTTCATGATCCCCTAAGTGAGCCTGACTAGGCTTTTAACTGTGGCAGGGAAGGGGTTAAAAGTTCAAATCCCTTTTTCTTTATCTTAGTAATTATTTTGCCCAGGAGTCCAAGTTCCCCTCCTTCTTTCCAATTCTTATTTGCCTTTCCCTAGGCAAAGACAATGAGACTACTCACCCCACAGTCTAATACCAGCCTGCTCCTCAAAACCCAGTAGGAGCTAAAATGAGAGAGAGAGAAAAAGACAGAGAGAGTAACTGACACGAAAAGGCATGTTTAGCAACTTCAAACTCCCAGGCTTCCTTTCTCCACTTAGCTTCTCCCTTACTCTCCTGTTTATATAACCCCAACGCTATAAAAATGACAACACATCCAGCAGAAAGGAGTGGATCTAATTTACCATCAACTGCCCCTATTAAAACCACAGATGGGCTGGAAGGCTGCATGGAGAATCTCTACTATTAGATTATAAGCAACTGGAATTCCATGTGTGCTGTCCCACACATTGAGGAATGGGGCTGAGCCAAACAAACCCAAATTACTTGGGGCCACATCTGAGGAGCTGCTCTGAAACCCCCTTGTACCAAAGGGCTTCTTGATTGCCAATGGGGAATCCAGTTGTCACAAGACTTAATGGTTTCAGCTCCTCCAGAGGGTTTGACATAGCCTTCTGGACTTCCTGGGCTAGGGGGGAGAGGATGTGAAAGGAGAGAAACAATAACCTAAACATGGTGGTAAGAAAGAAAAGAAAAGAAAGGGTTGGTATATGCCTAGTAGTACACTGGTTAAATGTTTAACAATTTGTTCTCTGTATGCCTGACACGCTTTTAAGTTTAATTTGCATTATTAACATCACTTTCTTAAGTCTAGTCAATCAGCAAAACAGTAAATCAAGCCCCAGTGTTTGCCAGTTTCTGAGATGTATATGCTCACATTGAAAATCTAACACTCAGCTCTCCAGTCCAAGTTTGAGCTGGCTCCAGTGCACCTTTGCTTAGGTCTATCTTACATTCACACAATATTTTTTTAGCTACACTCTATCATCTATAATCTTATTTGATCCTGTCCCAAATTCCACTGGACCTTACCTTTGGGGGCCGTGGAGGTTTCCACGGAGGAAGAAACAAGGACAGTAAAAACCAATAATAATGCCAAGAGCAATAGGCCTTTTTTACTTCACACAAGGGAAGGTGCTTAACTTTCATCACCTGGGTAAGGGCAGGAAGAGGACAACCATTTCAGATCCAGAGTTCTGTATTCCAAAAGTTAGGCCTTGGATGCTATGATCTTCAGGCCTGTCAAAGGAGAAAGCAGATTAAAGATCCAAGCCAGAAGCACTCTCCTCCTCAGTGCCCAAGTTCTATCAAGTTCTCAGCCAGTCTTCCATTTCTTCAGTGCAGAACACCCGGATGGTCCTAGAATAAAGCCAGGTAGGTATTTTTATGAGGAATGGTCTCACTCAGACATATCTCACTGGTTTCCCACCTCAGATGTCACAGGCAGGGAAGCTCTAATTAGCTAGAGTGTTCAATGGTTCTAGGTGTAAGAGAGTCCAGATATGGGGGAATTTTAGAAAAAGGGCATCAAAGTAAGTTATTTAACAAGAGCAGTGCTGTCAGGCACACCTCTCCTTGGCTGGTTTTCCTACCAGGGAGAGGAGCAGTAAGGAAAAAGCTTCCAAGGCCTTAGCAGGTCAGTTTAAGACATAAACCAGGTGGGGATGGGCTGTGCTACACAGCAGCCCAACATCAGCAGCATCTTGGTCTCTGGACTAAATTCAGCCTTCAGCACATGGGCAAAAGGGTTTTTGCACAGCCTAAGAAAAACCAGAGAGTGAGGGTGTGGTCCCTAGATTACATTTTTTCTTAGGAGAGTTTTTCAGGGGCTTCAATACTCCAGAGAGATGGTGTATTTTTTGGCACCCTTCTTAAGGGATGAGAAGGCACTTCAAAGTGGAGCAACTTCCAGGAGTAGGCACTAAATGCTCCCCTAGGCATAAGGATTCTCCATTCATAGGGTACTTCAGAGGTCTCTCAGCATCACCCAGTAACCATAGAGGGGTCAGAAGCAGCAGACTGAGAAGGGGCTCGATCTTCTCTTGTACCTCCTCCCAAAATTAATTTGCCCCAGGGGCCAGAATTTCTAGTTCTGGCTCTGCTAAGCAGGGTTCGAACACCAGCCAAGAGAAGGGGATATTTGTAAAGCAGAGACAGCCTGTCTGAAAAAGAGAAGTCCTGAGGAAAACACACACACACACACACATACACACACACAGAAGTTTGGAAGGGTTTCTCCCCATAAAGCTGTGAAATGAATAGACAATGTTGTACATGCAATGAACACTGATCCTAGAGTCGGAGGACAGGGGTTCCAGTGCTGTCTGATGTTTATCACCTCATGTGACCTTGGACAAGTCCCTGAAGCTCCCTGAACCTCAGTTTCCTAATCTGTAAAATGAGGAGGGGCTGGTCCAAATGGCTTCAGAGGTCCAAGATCCATGATCATATGAAAGAAGGACATCTTTTTCTCTATTTTACAGATGACAGGCAGACAGACAGAGACAGAGAGGCAGAGACACACACACAGACAGAGAGAAACACACAGAGAGAGATAGAGAAGAGACAGAGACAGGGGCAGGGGGAGATAGACACACACATGCAGAGACAGAGACAGAGAGAGACACAGAGAGAGAGAGACAGACAGAGACAGAGAAAGAGAGACAGAGACAGAAACAGAGAGGGGCTAAATAACTTACCTAAGATCCTACAGCAATCTAAGCATACAAATAAGATTATCCCCTAAGTCTCTTGCATTGTTTTTTTCTCATGGTTGATCTGCTGCTACCTGGTCCTTGAAGGGCCTAGAAGTGAACCAGCCAAGAGAATTCCAGATGTTGCAGAGTAAAACCTGGACAAGAATACTATGCTAAAGGTGAGGTCAGTGTGTTGTAGCCATAGATTAAGCTAGGGTTAGACCTGGGGCTATAGGCTTTTTTTATTCGCACTGAAGCTTTGTTCTCATATACTGGTCATTTTAAAATCCCACAGAATGAAGGAAAAAGTAATTGGGAGAAGTGTGGGAAGAAGGATAAAACCATTCTGGATGACTGCTGACTTTAGGACATTTAGTGGGACAGTATAGATACGAGCTGAAGATAAGATTTTTAAAAGAATATAGGGAAAGCAAAGACCTACAAATGAATGTTCTATGGATGGAGTAAACTGAGAAGTGGAACAAAACGCTGAGATTTTGATGGAGGAAGGTTCAGATTTGGAGCTGACAGGGGACCTCAAGAGGCCATCTAGTCCATCCCTATAATTTTTTACAAGATTCCCTCTATCCACACTCTCAGGCCATCTTTGCCCCGTGGTGCTCTCTCCCTCATCTTCCCCTTGGAATAGTAGCCTCCCTACTGGACTTTCAGAATCATGGCCCAAGTCCCTAGAGCAGTTAAATCACCCAGGATTGAGATGCTTGCCTTGGGACTGAGCTGTTTAGATCAGTAAATAATTAAGTGCAAACTCACCTGGCCCACTAGGTCTGGCAGACACCAGACTAGATGTCTGGCAGACACACATCCCACCTAGCCATCCATCCAGGCCATCCGCTCTTCTGCTGTACCTCTCCCACCAGCTTCAAATCTCTTGTTCTAGGCATAATTATCAAATCAATACCATCATTGCTTCTGGAAAGAACATATCAATAAGCCGTTCTATGGATCAGCTCACCATCCTTGTGACTTCCCAGACCAAAACTCCATTCCCTGGTTACCACATGTTTTGTCAGCCTCTGTTAGAATGTCAATTTCTTGAGAAACAAAGACTGTCCCCCTTTCTTCTGACTCTTAGGCAGAGTGCTCTGTCTACACTGGACCACCCACCCCTCAGCACTTAGCAAAGAGCCTGGTACATAGTAACTGCTTAATAAATTTTTAAAATGTATAGATTTTTAAAATATATTAAATTAAATATTTTAAATATACATATGCTTTATAAATATATACATATACATTTGCTTCTACATTGCAGAAATTTCTCCTTTTATGTCTCTCTCTCACTCCTCCCCAGAGGGCCATCTCATATAACAAAGAATATTTTTAAAGAAAAAAAAGAGGAAAAAAAATTTAGCAAAATTAATAAATCAAAAATGCACAAAAATATATGCAAAGTTGCACAGCCATGGTCTTCCCACCTCTAGAACCCTGGACTTAAGAGTGGGGAAGTGTCTTCTTGTATCTCTTTTTTGGGGCCATGCTTTTTTTTTTAATTCTGCAACATTCACCTTTAGGTGGAGAGTGGGTGGACCACACAGATGTTAAATATCAGCAGTATCTTGGTCTCCAGACCAAATTCAGCCCTGAGCAAAAGGACAGAGGGGTTTCTATGAAGCCTAAGAAAAATCAGAGAGTGCGGTGTGGTCCCTCCACCACATTCCCTCTTAGGAGAGTTTTTCAGGGGCTTCAGTTCTCCAGAGATATGGTGTATTTTTTTTGTAGCCTGATCCTTCAGGGACAAGAAGGTACTTCAGGGTGGAGCAACTCGCAGGAGAAGGCAATGAATACTGTTTTGTGTTCTATGTTCCTTCCAATGAATGTTTTTTCATTCATTCCACTAAAAAACAAATCTCTCCTTTTTTCAAAAATCATTTGCCCCTCCCTTCATTCCCCACACTCTCCACTGGCACAAAGTCGAACCAACCCAGTAAGTGTTTTGTAAAGGCTAGGCACCATGGTAGGTGCTGGGGTTAGAGACAGGCCCCATCCTTAAAGAGTTTACATGTAACATGACCCTCTCCTCTTAAGCAATTTTAAATACTGTGTAGCCGGCCTTTCTTTCAGTCAAGTTCTACCAGCCCAAGTTTCATTCTCTGTAATCTGCCAAAGTGAAGGACTTTGCAAGACTCCCCCGCCCCAAATACCTTCCTCTCACTCTTCCCTCTCCCTCCATCTGCATGACTAGCTTAGAGCCTCTACTTTCCACTGGGAGGGATAGAAGTAGTTGGCAAGACAAGAGACCAATCCCTTTTTTGACTGGACTGACCTCACCATGGAAACCAAATAAGACAGCCTTGCACTGAGGACTCGGTGTTCCGCCTCCCTTTCCCCAGGTTATCATTAGATTGATGAAGCTAGCTGTGTGCTGAGGCAGCTCCGCTGAGCTCCCCACTCTCTCTGAGCAGAATCACACATCATTCAGGCCTTGGAGAATTTAGGGGCCAGGAGACCGAGACTCTTCAAATTTTACTATCTTCTCTCCTCTCTCTCCCTTCCCTCCTGTCCTTGTGGAAACCTGATCAGAAGCTGATGAATCCTCATCCTTGGAATGTGACTGGGGGAAGAGGAGGGAGGGAGATCTTTCAGAAGGAACTGAGAAATGAGATTCAATGAGGTCCTCCCACATTGCCCATGGATCCCTCAGACTGGAACGAACAGGCCTACTGTTCCAAGCCCTTCCCCTTCTTTCCTGTCCGTTATCCCATCCTTACCCTGCCTTCACTTTACTGGAAACACCCAGCCAGGGTGACTCAGGCCTGAGTTTCCTCCAAAGCATCAACCTGGCCCCATGTAGAACCAACGGAGAGGAATTGCTATACAAACCGTTCACACATAACATGCAGATTTGAAACGCTATCAGATTAGTTAATTGGGCAGCTAGGTGCTATAGTCACTAGAGCCCTGGACTTAGAGTGAGGAAAATCTGAGTTTGAATCCTGCCTAAAAAGCTTACTGGCTGTGTGACCCCCAGCAAGTCACTTAACTTCTATTTGCCTCAGTTTCTCCATCTGTAAAGTAGGGATAATAATAGCAACAATATCTCTCAAGGTTGTAGTGAGGATGAAATGAGATTTGCAAAGCATCTTGCAAACCTTAAAGTGTTACAGAAATGCTTGCTATTATTATGTTTTGTGGCAGCTAGGTGGTACAGTAGATAGAACATTTAGGTCTGGAGTCAGGAAGACTCATCTTCTTCAGTTCAAATCTAGCCTCAGATACTTCCTAGCTGTGTGACCCTGCGCAAGTCACTTAACCCTGCTTGCCTCAGTTTTCTCATCTGTAAAATGAGCTGGAGAAGGAAATAGCAAACCCTTCCAGTATCTTTGCCAAGAAAACCCCAAATGGGGTCACAGTCAGACACAACTGAAACAACTCAACAACAAAAATGATTGTTTTACACTTATATATACTCCTGTGAGCTTTGATACATATTCCCACATGTATGCAAGTGCCCTTTTGCAAACTTTCACATATAAGGGCCCACACAAGTCTTCTTCAATTCCTACACAACATTTAAATACACAATAGTAAGTATATAATCATTCATTTTTTTCTTTCTTTATGGACAAGTTCCCTTTTCTCCTACTTCCTATCCTCACCATTTTACTCCAGCCCCTTTAATTAATTGCAATTGAAATGCTTCTGGAAATTTAAAAAAAGTACTTATTAAATATATTAAGAAGGCACTATTCTAGTACTGAGGATATAAAACATTCCCTACTCTCAAGGAGCTTATTTTCTAAGCTAAGGATGGTAATATATGCAGATAATAATGATCAAAATACATATGAAATAATAGGAAGTAATTTGGGGTCTGGGAGGGAGAACACTAGGACTAGGAAAAGCCTTATGGAAGACAAGGCACCTGTGCTGACTCTTGAGCTTTAAGGGAGGTAGGGATGCCAAGAGAAAAGAGGAAGAGGGAAAGCATTCTAGGTGTTCTGGGCTAAATCCTCACCATGACTCAGGTCTGTCGCCCTGGTAATTTTTGCTAAATATTGAAACAAAGGGAGACGTTCCTAGGTCACTCTGATTTAACAAGCAAGATTTCCTTCACTATACCAAGAAAAGGGTATTCGGCAAAGAAAGTTACTGAGAACAGCCCAAGTAATTCAGTTGAGTGAAGTTTCCCTAATTTTGAATTGCTCATCGTGGTTTACCAGCCAAGCATCAGCCAGCCTAAAGCTCCTTGTGGCTGTTTTGTTCTAAGGTAACCAGGAAATGATGTCAGAAGCCTGAGCCTTTAGTCCTCTGAGCCAATTAAGTCTCAGGGATGGTTTCAATGCCTTTAAAGGAAAAAAAAACTAACCTAAAATGCATGGGAGTAGAGATAGAATATTGTTCCCACCAAACCATGGATAAGACACATCCTCTGTTTGTGGGTTTAATTCCAAGAGTTGTAGAGGTGATTGGGCTCTCCTGACTATTACCTAACATTTAGTAATCAGTGCTTTCTAAATGAATATTGTTAAACATAACTGCCTCACCCCTACTAAGAGCTGAAAGAAAGACCCAATCCACAACTCACATATGTTCCAGTGGAATTTATTAGAGGATATGTTATTGGAGAAGTGAATTGTAGCTGGATGAATCTCAGCTAGATAGCAAGTTCAGCCAGTGTGAAAGCTGCTAATGCCCCCTCTGGTACGTCCAAATCAAGGCCACACTCCTCCAGGCCTGTAGGAGTTTCTGTTTTCTCATTCTTCTTTAAAAGGATTCAAGTACCAAGTTGCCACGTGAGGGTTAAGCTCCAGCTTACAAAGTAAATAGGCTCCTCTTTGGTTCTTAGCCCTTCTCAGTGAAGCATGAAGCTCATCAAGCATTCCAGAAGATTTAAGAGCATTAATTGGTCACTCAGTCAATCAACTAGCACTTGTAAAATGCATACTATGATCCAGGCACTTCAGTACTAAGTACTGAAGATAGAAAAAAAGGCAAGACAGTCTGCCCTCAAGGAGCTCACAGTCTAATGGAGAAGACAACATGCTAATAGCTATGTCCAAATATGACACAGACAGGATAAACTGAGGGTAGAAGGAAGGCCGTAAGACTAAGGAGGATTGGATCAGGCAGCAAATTCATGGATACATTGTTCTGAGTAGTATAGAGGACAGGGAGCTGGACTTGGAACCAGGATAGACTGGAGTTCAAATCCTCTCTCAGACATTTACTAGTTCCTGTGTTCCTGGACCAGTGACAACTTCTATGTGTTTCATCTTTCTTATCTGTAAAACAAAGAGATTGAAATCAATGGCCTCGAATGTTTGCAAAAGTTGGAAAAATTTTTTTAAGTTGTTGCACCTTTGACAAGCAAATTAATGAGGCTCCAAGTGGTTGTGCTTCAGAAAAAGCCTATTAACTCTTAACACATAAGCAAAAGGGGTTATGATAAGCCATATTTAATATGAAAGTTTCTTTTGCTTGAGAGAGGAGTCTCCCCAAATGGGAGTTGCCCTTTTCATTTCAGTATACAGTAAGCGATAACAAGAAAAATAGTAGAAATTCATAAATCAGTCACCCCTCAAACCATGAGGTGGGTCATAGTAGTTGTCATGGCTTTTCATCATGGTTGATGAAAAGAAAGGCCACCCAGGACAGGAATAACCCTTGCAAAGGCTTGGAGGGGAGAGGTAGAACAGCAAGAAAGTTAGTTTGGAATGTAAATTGCACGATAGTACATAATGTGAAATAAGTCTGAAGAGAGACTGGAGCCAGATTGGAAAAGCCTTTATCCCTAGAGCAAGAGTTTTTCACAATTTGGGGGTTTTGGTAGTCTTGTGAAGCTTATGGACCCCTTCTCAAAATAATTATTTTAAATGTACAAAATGTTTTATTACAAGGGAAATCAATTATATTAAACATACAGTTATCAAACAGTAACACTTCCTTTGTTCAGTTGTTTTTGGTCCTATCTAATTCTTTGTGACCCCATTCGAGGTTTTCTTGGGATAGATACTGGAGTGGTTTGCCATTTTCTTCTCAGCTCATGTTATAGATGAGGAAACTGAAGCAAACAGGATGAACCCCTTGCCCAGGATCACTCAATTATTAAGTGTCTGAGGGCAATTTGAATTCAGAAAGATGAGTCTTCCTGACTCCAGGCCCAGCACTCTATCTACTGGGCCACCTAGCTGCCCCTAGTAACTTATCAAAATAATGAATAAAAAAGTTCATGGACTCTAGGTCAAGAACCCTTGTCCTAAGTAATAGGGAGCAACTAATGTATTTTGAGCAGGCAAGTGACATTGTTAGAACTCTGCTTTAAGAATATCAGTTGGCATTCTGTGTGGAGGACAGATTGGAAAGAGGAGACACGAGGTGGGAAGACAAAATGTGAGGCTATGGCAATACCCCAGGTATGAAGGCCTGAACTCAAGTGGTGGTTATGAGAATTGAAAGAAGTAGATGAATACAAGAAATGTTGAAACATAGAAACAACAGGATCTAGTAAATGACTAGAAATAGAGGGTGAGGGAGTGGGAAAAATCTAGAATGACCAAGAGATTGCAAGCTTGGGTCACTTGGAAAGGTGGTGATTCTCTTAAAAGAGATCACTTTCATATGGGGTAGGGAGAGTTATAAAGAGGCCAGGAAAGGCTTCAGTGGAGGAACTTAAGCTGGTCTTTAAAGAAAAGAGATTCAATTTAATAAATGAAACAAACATTTCCAAAGACTCTATTGTGTGTTGAGTAATGATCTAGGTTCTGAGGAAGATAAAGATATAATATTGCCACAAACTGCTACCTCATAACAGAATAATGTTCACAAGTTCCTATCCACTGATTGCTTGTATATATGTGATTTGTCTTTCGTCCTCAAAGAGAACCATGACATCAGGAAGATGATGCCATGACTTGCAACTGAAATGGATTTGAGTGAGAGAGGGCTGTGCAAAGTGACCAGCCTCACTTTTTCCTCCAGAACCATTTGGGTCCAGAGACCAGATATAGATCAGGACAATTGGAGATGGCCAAGGTTGCAATCATATATCATGGTGAACACCAAGAACGATTAAATCAGAAAGATCTAGATTTCAAGACAATATACCAACAAAAGACACTCCCCCAAATTACCACTGTCTTCCCAATCCGTCTGGGACAGAAGGTTGTCAGTATACCCTGTCCTCAGCTTCTTGGCCAATTTAGAAAAGCAGGACACGATTGGCCAACGTTGTTCATTATGCAGATAAAGTGAGGTCTACTTGTGGTCTAGAAGGGCTGATTGCATCAAGTTCCAAGTTGAGCATGGGAACAAAACTCAGGTCTGAATAGTTGAATAATGACTGCTACTTCTATTATCAAAAGTCCATGTAACGAGTGGAGAGGTAAACTCTCCAATGTCTTATAGCCTGAAGGATACAACGTGCCCAACCCGGGTAGAAATCCCCAAGTATCAGCATCCCTCACCTTCTTTGGCTTTCCTTTGCATTTCTCTCAATATCCAAGAATCAAGGTTGAAAGGATTTGAATGCAAATAAACATAACATTGGAAATGTCCATGAACGGCTGGGGTGATTTATACTAAAACTACAATTACAAAAGCTCATGTAAGACCCCTGTTCTCATGGAGCTACGGCTCCAAATGCAGCCTGACCTCAGAGGGTTATAATCAGCCAAATGGAGGGTGGGAAGATGGGCACCCTCCCTGCAAAAGTTAATCATGGGACTTTTCTCCAATACAACCACACCTTTACTTATCACTCAATGCTTCCTTGTTCTATTCCCCTCTCCTTTTGGCAAGCTCTCAGCCTCTGCTCTTAGGATCCAGACATTAGCTCTCTAGGGCAGTTATAACCTAACCAGAATCCAGGCATCTGCAACCGCAGCTGCACAAATGCCATTAAGAAAATTTCCCTATCCTTTGTATCACCTCATGGTTTCAAAAAGATCTCTCAGAGAACGGGCTCAGCTCTCCAGGGCAGTGGCTGGTGAGTAAGAGCCTCACCCCATATCCTGCTTTGTGTTTTGCACAGAACAAAGTATGTCTTGAAGGATGAGCAGACATCGCTGAGTTATGATGTATGGAACTGGACTTGTTATATATCTTTCCATCTGGTGCACCCCTCTTCTGAACTTCCCTACCACCATTCTCCCCATCACCTAGGCTTGCAACATTGGTTTCATCCTCAAGTCTTCATATCATTTGAGCTCAAGCTTTTATCACATCTTGCCTGAACCGTTTCAATAGCCTCCTAAGTTGGTCTGCCTGCCTCAAGTCTCCACCATCTCTAGTCATTAGTTGCCAAAGTGATTTGCCTGAAGCGCAAGTCTGACAATGTCATCCCCATTCAATAAACTCCAGTGGTTCCACAATGACTCTAGGATCAGATATCTTCAGTGGGGGACTGATGCATTCTCTCATGTGCAAGAGGCTGGGGAGCCTGCTTGTGAAAGCCATGTTAACAGGTAACAGAAATGCCCTTGCACCCTGACTTGGAGCATGCGGGTACCTTCTGTTGCTGGTTCCAACCTGCTAACCATTTCATGAGATTGTTGATTGGCTGAGTAGCCAGAACTGGGGTGCATTCAAAAGCCTCTAGTCAATCAGGGCAAAGCTCTTGGCTCTTTTTTGTTTTCTGGACTAGCTGGCATTAAAGAAAGAGGAAGAGCTACTGAGGGCCTTGGAACCTCTCTCACCCAGAGCCAGAATGAGGGCAAGAGCACATGGCTTTTGGTTCTGTCTCTTGTATTTATTGAAGAAGGCTACAGCTAGGTAGAATAGGGGATAGATGACTGGGCCTGGATGCTTATCTTCATGAATTCAAATCCAGCCTCAGACACTTATTGGCTGTGTGACCCTGGACAAGTCACTTAACTTTTTTTGTGCCTCAGTTTCCTCATCCATAAAATGAACCAGAGAAGGAAATGGCAAGCCACTCCAGTATCTTTGCCAAGAAAACCCCAAAAGGATCATGAAGAGTTGGAAATGACCTGAAATGATTGAACAATGTTGTAAAACTTTAAAAAGTCAGGAGAGTGAGCCTCCAGGAAGTCCAAGAATGGGGTCCATGCTAGGTTTTGTGGCCAGCCAGCCCAACATAGAGATCTTTCAGAAATGACTTTGGAAACGCAGTTTAGCACCGAGATTCTACAAAATGACACGAGGCACCTAGGCCAGTGGTTGCTGAGATAATGAGGTCTCATCTAGCAACTATACCAGAGTTGGAAGTGAACATGTGGGGTGAACACTATGTAGAAACTGCATTAAGTCTGAGCCCATTCTTCCAAGGGCTCAAGGTGGTTTATAGGAGAGTGTGCTCCCAGGAATCGGGAAATATTTGCACTTCTCTTCTCGCTGTATCTTCTCAGTAAATACCCCTTTGTAAAATTAATGTTAATTGAGTAAATAGAACTGGGGCACAGTGAAGAGAACATGTAGGAATGGGAGTTCAACCTAATAGAAGCAGAGAAATACCCTCTGCTCTCTAAGCGGGGCTTCTAGAATTCTGAGGAGGAGATGTCACCAGTCTGTCTTACTCCGGAAAAATGAGTCCCATATCATCACCACATATGTTTATTTCATCATTTTAATTTTTTTGTGTGTGTTGAAGAGGCAAATGTGTTATAACGGATAAAGAGCTGGTCTCAAAGTCAGGAAGACCTGGGTTCAAGTCCTGCCTCTGACACCTACTGGCTTTGTGTGACCCTGGACAAGATATTTAACTTCTCAGTGTTCTAGGCAACTCTAGAAGATGAGAAGATGCTTACTTGAAATAGTAGATGGAGTTTCCTCATCTGGGTATTCACCCTGCTAATGAAATCACAGGTCTAGTCTCTGCATCTATTGGGGGCGGGCAGAGCTGTATAATGTAAGTAACTATTACTAAAGTAGTAAGATAGGGATAGCGAAGTTGAAGCAGCAAGGTCTTGAGGGAGAGTCAGGGACCACATTAACTACCATCTGAAGATAGCCCAGAACCCTGAAGCTAAAAGCCTTGGGAATAGCAAGGCCCCTCCCCCACCCATGATGTCATACCTTGCTTCTAGCTCTGGACCTGTAGCTACCAATTAGGGGAGCAACTACCATATAGGCGGAGCCCACTGTCATTGCCAACTCTAGCTACAAAGACCACTGACTGACAGGTAAGACCAAGAATGATGGGAGTGACAGAACCTCCAAGACCATGGGTCCTACTTCTAGCTCAAGCCTGACAGCTGTTAACTTGGAAAGCAACCCGCAACTGTTATTATGAAATGCTGCTGCCAAAGCAACTGAAGACCTAAAAAAGAAAATTCTCCCTATCAAGATCCTTGGTACTGCTTAATGTTCATCAGAAACACATACAATTTTGTCAATAGAAATGAAATCAAAGGATAGACATTACCTGCACCCTAAGATCCATGAGACTTTTCCATGGGACTTGCAGTTGAAACCTCCTCTGTGTGTTGTCTCCCTCCATCAGAATGTGAGCTCCTTGAAGGCAGAGACTCTGATTTTCTGTGTGCATTACCAGTGCTTTGCATACAGTAGGTGCTTAATAAATTTTTTCCCATTCATTTATAGTAGACAAGTCCCATTCTTCATTGGGTCTAGCCCTACAAATGTGTTTTGTATTAGGCGGTAAAAAGGGAAGCAATCAAAGATTCTATTATTCTATTATTCCCTATACTAAAAGCTCCATGTGAGGAGGACATTAGGAACCCAATCCTATCCCTCTCTGAACCCTCATCTCTGCTCCTACACAAAATTCCTACCTACACAGGAATCAGCCAACTTCTCTGATAAGACTCCTCCTAGCCATCTTCATTCCACACTGCTCCCTCACCAATGGCTCCTACCCAACAACCCCATACCACCCTCCCCCCCCATCACCCATTGGAGCCAAGTTCCCAGTGTTTGTGTAAGCAGCAGCATTTTCACCGGATAACCACAAAAATTTGCTTTATAAAGATTTGCAAAGAGGTAGAACATGCCTGTCTAATTCCCTCCAGGCGCCACTTAGATTTAAAATCTGCAGCTCCTTTGGGTTTTTCTGCCTCTCTTGGGAGCCTGATATTGCCTGCTTTCCTGCATGGTTCCAGGGAAGACGATGACATGGTCTGTCTGCTGCCCACATCCTTCCAACATTCCAGGGCAATGTCACTGATGACAAGCCTGAAAGGGGAAAAGCATCAACTTCTGTCCCTTTTGCCCTTAAGGCTGCAGAAGAGACGACTCTTTAGACAATCTTTCCTAACTAAACACCCAAAGAATTTTTCAAAGCATAATGTCACTAGGTGCTCTGCAAAAGTAAGAAATTAGAAAGTAAACTCTGTTCTACTAAGCTTACTCCTTTCTCCATAGTCTTTTCCCTAGCTTATTTCCTCTAGATAACAGCAAGAGAGATTGACGTCTAACTTCAGGGAGAATTTCCTTGTAAAGATTGGTGGGGAGACACTGGAGTGAATTACCAAGGGATCTTGAGTCATCTCCCACACTAGAGAGTATTAAAAGGAGGATGGGCATTCTTCAGCCTAGAAGGAAATGGGCTTTAGGTGAAATGACCACTGGACAGGACTTCCAAGCCTTAAGATTCTGGGATCTTCTCCAATTGGTCAAGTACAAAAAAAGAACTGTTTTTATACCTACTGGCTCCCTTCTCTTTATTTATATAACCACTAGCCTGGTTCAGGCCCTCATCATCATTTGCCTGCTCCATTGCAATAACTTCCTAGTTAGTGTCCCTCCCTCAAGTAACCCCTTTCTCCAATTTATCTTCCACACAACTGCCAAAGTGATTTTCCTAAAGTATGTCTGACCACGTCACTCACCTACTCAATAAACTCCACTGGCTTCCTATTACCTTTGGGAGCAAATATAAAGTCCTCTCTTTGCTATTTTGAGCCCTTTTGAACCTGGCCCTGTAACAGCAAGCACCCTGGCACACCCTGGCACACCTGCTGGTACAGGTTCTTTGATCTGCTTTTCTAAAGGGAAGCAACTTTTAAGGGGTCAACAATCTTACTTTAGTTACATTCACTAGTTTAGGGGAAAGGTCAGCACCCTGAACATAGAGAAAATACAAGCAGAGAAGTTAGCACAGAGATTCAACAGAGAGGGCTCCAACTGTCTGAATGAAGTAATACAACCACCTACATACAGCACCAGATCAGTGAAGCGCCAACATTTGAGGAGTCGGGGGGGCTCTTAACAAATGGCGACTCAGAGTCCCATCCAGGGAATCGAAAGATCCTACTCATGAGCAAGCCCCCCAAAGCAAAATCTCACCTCAGAATATATAATACACTGTTGGCTAATAGGCTCAGAGCCAGAAGGCATCACAACCCTCCTGACTCAGTACCTAATTAGCTTAATACCAAAAGGTGTGAAAGCCTTCCAACCAGGAAGTCTCCCAGTAAGCAAGCTCCTCCTTTGCCAAGTTCCTTCCCCATTGGGCTCTATGTGACTCAGGATGCATCATAGCTGTGATTGAACACATGTGGTCACATACGCCTATTAATGGATGGGGAAGATCTTCCTATTCCATTAACATTACAGGCCCCAATCTGCTTATCTAGCCTTATTGCAAATTACTTTCCTTCATGTTCCCTTGTTGTTCAGTCATTCAGTTGTATCTGACTCTATGTGACCCCATAGACAAGTCTACGAGGTCTTCTTGGCAAAGATACTGGAGTGGTTTGCCATTTCCTCCTCCAACATGTCCTCATTTTACAGATAAGCAACTGAGGCAAATAGGGGTTAAGTGACTTGCCCAGAGTCACACAGCTAGCAAGTGTCAGAGGCTGAATTTGAACCCAGATTTTTCTGACTCTGTACCCCATGCTCTATCATCTGCACCACCTTAGCTGTCCCCAACTATTCCCTAAAGCTCAGTAAAACTGACTTTCTTACTGTTCCTGCTCCACATCTCACCTCTGTGCCTTTGTAGTGGCTGTCCCCCATGTCTGGAATGCTCTCCTGACTCATCGGTGCCTCTAAGAACCCCTAGTTTCCTTCAAGGCTCAGCTCCAGTTCCACCTTCTACATGAAGCCCCACTTGCTAGTGCCCCCCTTGGTGAACAGTCAATCACCTAGTATCCCTTGTGTCCTTCCACTGATAGAAGGTAAGGTTCTTGAGGTCAGGGACTGTCTCATTTCTGTCTTTATATTTGCTTAGCAAATAGTGGGTGCTTGATAAATCCTTGCTGACTGATGGAAAGGTGAAGAATTTTGAGATAGGAAAGGATATCAAAGATTATATAGTGCAACCACACCCATTTCTCTTCTTGATCCTTAAACCAACTTCCCTTCCTGACCACCTTATTTCAACTAATGGATCAGTACCATTAATAATAAAGACAGTCCACATTTCTCTAGTGGTTTGTGATTACAAAGCACTTTACATACATTATCTCATTTGAGCATCTCAACAATCCTATGCAGTAAATAGCATATTATCATCTTCATTTTAGAGATGAGAAGCACGAAGCTTACAGGGGTCAATGACTTGGCCAAAGCCACATAGTTAAAAAGTAATGGAGCTGGAATGAGAACTCAGGAGTCCCACCTCCAAATCTTGTGTTTTTGCCCTATGTATACCTTGCTCTCCTCAGGGTTATACTCCTAGTCAACAGCATCGAAACCTTTAGCTCCTCTTCATCTCTTCCCTTTCCTTCAACTTGATCTTCAACCAGTGGCCGAGTGAGTCCTCTCCACTCCAGAATGTCTTTTACATCCTCTTCTTTTTCCATTCTATCACTTTTGGTTTCCTATCTGGACCACGGCTGTAACTGAAGTGGGGTGATTGGAGCTTGACCCAAGGGCATTGACTTTAGAGGGCATTTATGAAACTTGCAATCTTTCATAGCATAGAAGCATCAGAACTTATCAGTGGATAGAGTGCTGGGCCTGGAGTCAGGAGCACCTGAGTTCAAATGTGACCTCAGACACTTATTATCTGTGTGACCCTGGACAAGTCACTTACCCCTGTTTGCCTCAGCTTCCTCATCTGTAAAATGAGCTGGAGAAGGAAATAGCAAACCACTCCAGTGTCTTTGCCAAGAAAACCCCAAATACAGTCAGAGAGAGTCAGACATGACTGAAACGATTCAACAAAAACAACAAAAGTAGGCTAAATTGAATTGGGATAAGCTTCCCTGACTCACTCTGCCCTCCCCAACTTCACACATAGCAGCCTCCCCAGCAACAACCTAACACCAATGTCTCTGTGTGCCGCCCCCAGGGAGATGTCCTGTTCCTCCTCCTCACCTAAGTGTACAATTTGTGCTGCTTGCCTCATGTGTGGTTTGCATTCCAACTGTAAAAAAATTCCTAGTTACAGCTCTGATCTTGATTATCTTAATCTCCTCTAATCCATTTTTAATAATATTGACTATTAATCTTCCTAGAACATTGACTTGCATGCTACTCCCCTTCTCCAAAAACCAAACAAATGAAAATATTTAATTCTTAGCCACTCCCCTCCTTGTATACTGGATAAGTTTAAACACCTAAGCAATTGCATTCAGGGTCTTCTACCTTTAGGCCCTACCATCACTTTTCAATCTTACCTTCTATTGCTTCCCCTCACAGATTCCAATTCTCTCCCCTACTTGCCTATTTCTGATTACAGCACTGCTGTCCTCTGAGTCACTTGCCTTCAAATTTTCCCTTCCCTTCACTCTCTACACATGATCAGTTGCCAAGTCCAATCAATCCTTCCTCCACAATATTTCTGTCATCCCTTCCCTCCTCTCCACTCATATTCCTATAGACTCTCCCTCATAGCTTCTCTCCCGAACTATTGTAATTGCCTCTTAACTGTTCACCTCATCTCCAGCCTCTCCTTTCTCCCCTCTCTCCTTGATGCAACTTTCAAAGTAATTTTGCTAATGCACTGGTCTGGCTGTGTTCCTCCCCTGTTCAAAGCCTTTTAGTGGCTTCTTATTTCATGCAAACTCCTTATGCTCGCCTTGAAGGCCCTCTGCAATCTGGCTCCGACCTATCTTTTTAGCTTATTTCACACACCCTACATTCCAGCCCCAAAGTTCTACCAGCTGTTTCTCACTCTCTTTCTGCACTCTGCCAACTCTGTGCATTCACACTGGCTGGCCCCATGCCTGGAATACATTCCCTCCTCGCCTCTGCCTGTTGAAATCCTGCTCTTCCTTCAAGGTAGGTGGCACCTCCTCTGGAAAGCCTTTCCTGAACCTCCAGTTGAAAGTATTTTCTTTCTCCCCAAATTTTCCTGGAACACTGGAACTCTAAAAGAGTTTCATGCTTTCTTTTCTTCTAATCACATTCTCTCTTGCAAATTTTTTTTTGCTCATGTCATATCTTCCTTGTTTCCTCCTCACCTTTCATAGTGACACACAGTAGGTACTTAATAAAATGGTCCTTGACCTTAAACAAGCCTTCAGCTTTCTATTCTCTCTGACTTTTCATTTGCTATTTCTCCCACCTAGACTTCTCTGCCTCCTTTATCTATCCAAATTCTTTCCATTTTTTCATTCAACAAATATTTATTTAAAAGTCTACTACGTTCAAAACACTGGATGACGCAAAGTTTAGCATATTTACCCAGATAATAATAAGGCATTACATGTAAAGAATATTATTAAAAAATTGGGAAACAAAGGATGAGGTAAAGTCCAGTGGGGAAGATCATGATTGACAGGGAGAATCAGGAAAGTTTCCATGTAGGAGCTGACATTTGAGCTAGACCTTAAGGAAAAGGTAAGGAATTTAGCAGTAAGTAGGAATTCTACAACTAAAGAGGGGAGGGACTATATTACTGGCATAGGGAGAACAACGTTACCGAAGGGTGTTAGAGGAACAAAGAGCAGGCTAATTGGCTAGAGTGTAGAAGGTAGTAATGGGAGATGAAAATAGAATGACAGGATGGTACCAAATTGGGGAGGGCTTTAAAAGTCAGGCAGAGGAGTTTGAATTATGTTACAGAAGTGATTTTTGAGGAGAAAGGTGACATAACCATGGGAATGGGACTGATAGAAGAAGTTAAATCACAGGACTTGGTTATTTTGTATATTAGCGGTGAGAGAAAGGAAAAAGTAAAAAAAACACCAAGATTGAACACTTGGGAAAATGGGTAGATGGTAGCACCACAAATACAAAGAGTTCTTCAGAAGGAAGAACAGATTTGAGAGAAAAGAAAATGAAGCAAGATTTTGATGTGTTGAGTTTAAATGTTAATGGGATATCCAGATTGAGGTGTCCAAAAAATACCTGAGGAGATAGATGTAGGGCTTGGAAGATAGCTCCAAGCTCTCTCCAAGAGAGAGAATCAACTACCTAGAAACAGTTGTTGAAGCCTTAGAAATGGATAAGGCCAGCAAGGGAGAGAATGTCAAAAGTGATAGGAAGAGGACCAACCGCAGAGCATTGGGTCACAGGGAGGATGGCGGGGCTCTCCAGAAAAATGGAGATGTTTAAGAAAGGGATGTTTTGGGGGAAAAATAATGAGTTTTGTTTTGAATATGTTGAGTTTGAGATGCTTATGGGACATCCAGTTTGAATGTCCAACAGACAGTTGGGGGATGAAAGATTGGAACTCAATCAGTAACTATCTATAAGAATCCTGTCATGTGCCAGCTGCTAAGTGTTGGGGATACAAAGAAAGGCAAAAGATAGTCCCTGCCCTCAAGGAGTTCACAGTCTAACGGGGTAGACAACAAGTAAGCAAATATGTAAAAATAAGCTATATGCAAGGCAAATAGGAAATAATTAACAGAAGGAAGGCGCTAAAATTAAGACAGATTGGGAAAGGCTTTCTATGCAAGGTAGAATTTTAGTTGGGACTTGTAGGGAGCCAGGAAGGCCAGTAGATGGAGATGAGGAATGACAGAATTCCAGGCATGGGGGACATCCTGAGAAAATGCTTGGAGCTGAGAGATGGAGTATCTTGCTCATGAAACACCAAAGAGTCCAATGTCATTGAATTAAAGAGTACATGGTAGGGAGTAAGGTATAAGAACATTGGAAAGGTAGTAAGGGGCTATATCAGGGCTGTTCAAAATACAGCCCATGGGCCACATACAGCCTGCAGTATGATTTTATGTGGCCCGCCTGTGGGTTTTAATTTTCACGAGCAAAAAAATAATATAATAATTTGCATGGAATGCATATTAGATTTTTTAATTCCATTACTAATAAGTAATCTTGTTGATGTTAATTTTCTTTGGTATTTTTAAGCAGTATTATGAACAGAACATATCGCACAGAATTTTCAATCGATCTGTGAGATGTGTTCCGTCTGTGTGATGCAGATTAGTATGCACCTACCTTTATACTGTTATGTTGTTGCTTTGTTGCTTTGTGTTTGCTTTTGCACTTTGTGCCTTCACCTGTCCTATTGATGAAGGGTGTTCCCCCACTTTCTATTATACTGTATTTTTTATTCTGGGTATGGCCCTTGAATAACTATTTTATTTTAATGCAGCCCTAAGATAACCTAACAGCCCTGGGCTAGATTATGAAGGACTTTGAATGCCAAGCAAAAGATTTTGTATTTGATTTTGGAAGTCTTTTGATTAAAGACCTCCAATGAGGAGTAACTCACTACTCCCTTTGGTACCTCATTCCACTCCACTCATTACATCTAGTTTTCACCCTTAGAGTCAAATAGAACAAATCTAATTAATCCTTCTTCCATATGATAACCTTTCAAATACTTGAAAACAGCTAGCACATTGCCCATTAAATTTTTTTTAATTTCTCTTGCTAAATATCTCCAGTTCCTTCAACAAATCCTTAATCACCATTCTGTTCACCTTTCTCCAGAGATCTCACCCATCTCAATGTCCTTCCTAAAATGTAACACCCAGGAAGAATCTACAAAAGTAGACAGGAAGAGTATACCCAGTTTTGTAGGTCCAGGTCTTTTAGGCATTCTTCTTGAGACATCTACTATATTTCACTGTTATAATTTTCTTAGCAGCATGGAGGCAAGAATCTAGGTCAGATCACCAGCCTCAAGCCTTAGTTGTGATTATCCTTTTTAAAAAAAATTGCTACCTTTTTTGGTACATTGCCTACATTTCCTCTTCTGTTCCTTTTCTCCAAATCCCAAAGTACCATCCCTTATATTAAAGAAATTTTTTTTTGAAGAGGAAGAAGAGAAAATATTCAGGAAAACCAACCAACACATTGAAAAACATGATGTTACATGCAGTGTTCCACACTCATGGATCCCCCATCCCTTGCAAAGGAGTCTTTTCATATCTCTTCTTTAGAGTGGTCCAAGTTTGTTCTTCATAATTTCACGACTTTAACTTTCGATTGTATTTTGGTGGTTGTTCTTTCCATTAATGGTGTTGTAGTCATGGGGTATATTGTTTTTCTGGCTGACTATTTCACTTTGCATCAGCCCTTATAAGTCTAAACATGCTTGTCTGTATTCATCAATACATTACTTCTTAAATATTCCTTTACATTCATGTACCACAATTTGTTTAGCCTTTTTCCATTTGATGGGCTTCTACTTTATTTCTAGTTGTTTGCTAGTTATAGTTTACTGACTTGAGGAAGAGAAAGGAACCTTTACCTTCTTAGGAATCTTTTCAAAGGCATAACTTAAGCAACTTCTCCCTTCCACTGCATGCATCAGTGCATTCATGCTTGTCTTCTGGATATGGTTTCAACAGCTGGTACCAAGAGGGGCATAGTTTTCCCCCAGATGTTGCAGTCTTTTCATCCCTACACCTCCCTGGCCTCTGTCAAACACCTTTATAGCTGTGTCAGGAAATATGACAGCTGTGTAGGCACATGTGTCTGTGTATGACGGTAGAATTCCTCACTTCCAACCATGTCCAGTTGCATATAATAACAAGCCTTTAATAAACAGAGCACCTGGGCCCCCACTTTTCTTCCCCCATGAATCCCCAGAAAGTTACTCCAGGTTCTACACACTTTGGGGATCAGAATCCCTTTCAAATTTACCAGTCAGCCAGAGGACACACTTAGTTTAAAGCAAAGGCATTTAATAAAATAACATATTATTAAATGAAATAAAACAATAACAGAATATTTCCCCCATAAATTTTCAGCTCACTCTGTCCTATAAATATGCACCACAGTGGGAAGAACGAATATGCATAGGGATCTCCTCCCCCACTGGAGGGAGTTTTACTAACTACAGCATAAACCAGTGGATGGTAGACAGAGTATTAAATGGTCCTGAATATAACATCAATTTCCAAAGCTGAAGGTTGAAGCAGAGACCAAGAGGCTGAAAGAATTGGCTGATGAAGGAGACCCAAAAAGAGCAGACAGGTGAGAAGAGAACCAAAAGAAAGCAGTGTTACAGAAGCCAAGGGAGGAGAGACTATCCAGAAGAAGAGGTGATTGACTATGTCAAAAACTATCAAGTAGAATGAAGACTGAGAAAGGGCCATTGGGTTTAGTAGTTTTTTAACTGGCAACTTTAGAGAGATCCGTTACAGCTGCATGGTGAGTGAAGGGGAAACTGTCAACCACAACATATACCAATGGGGTGGTGAACAAAAATGTTAGTGCTAAAGATGGCTAGAAAACTGAAAACCAAGACTTGATACCTGTAGGGGGGGCAACCCATTGGAGAACAGTACAATGACATCCTACAAAGGTACTGGCAGCTCTATCATTGAAGACATGATGTGTTTTTCCACACATGAACCCTGGCTATGCATATTTCCCATTAATATATGATCTACCTATTATTCTGCTCACCATCCACCAGGGGATGCTGTGATTACTTAGGCTTCCTATCAGTGAGACTGTACCAGGAGGTAGTAGATGCCCTAGCTAAAATTACATTTGCTCTCTGGACAGTTCTCTACTGTCTTCCCTGATTTCCTCAGTTCAATATTCATCTCATTTATGTTCAGAGACCCTCCTCCTTTCAGACTGGGCTTTCAGAGGGTTCCCTCTATCCTCCAACAATGCCAGACCCTGCTACTACCTGCTTGGGAAGCACCATCTCCTACTTTCTCATAGGGGTCCCAGATTCCCTGGGATATGCCTCTTCCTACTTAGTCCAACACCATCTGTCATATGGTCTCGAGCTTGAGGGTTGACCTTTAACCTTCTAATCTCCTGTTTTCTTCAGTGGACCTCTCCCTAGCAGCTGAAACTCTGCCTGGACTCATTCCACACTGGTTAACATATTCCCTCCTTCTTTTACTCTCCCCATGCCAGTGATATTTAACCCACAGCTGCTGAAGAAACAACCCTCTTGCTCAATTCAGCTCGAGATGTCAGCTCCCACATTCTCTTATACTTTAACCCTATTCCCCAATCTCCTTCCAATGTCCTAGACTACATCTACCATTCTACACTCACTGGAATACTTACTCAGTAAGGCACAAACATCTCATCTTAAACTTCTTTCTTTCACTCCTTCTCTCTACCGGCACTCGCTGAGACCTGGCTTCTCTAGCAGGGAAGGCACTGCTCCCCTGATCAATCACCCTTTCCAATACTGGTTTTATTTTCTCTAGCCTATCCCCTCCCACACTCACTCATCAAGGTTGAGTAGTCAGAATACTTCTTGCTCCTTTTTCAGTGTCACAATTAGTCTCTTCTGCTACCATAATTGTTTCACAAAGGATCACGCCAATCCAAATTAATAATCCAATCTAGATTTTGGTAGTCGTTATCTATCAGTCTTGAGGATGCTGTCTCTTCTTCCTCAATGAATTTAGTGCCTTTCTCCTCTTTCCCTCTCCATCTCAACTTCTACATACATGTTGATGTTCTTTCAAACACCCTGACTTCCTTGGTTTTCAGTCTTCTCACACACACTCACCATTCCTTCCTTCTACCTTCTGCAGTGGTCCTTTCCTGGTCCTTATCCTCCCTCTCCCTCATCTGAAAGTGTCATCTCCTCTTTTCATCCTTGGTATGTGTCTTGAATGTTTCTGTTTGTATTCATTTGTCTCCACTTTAAAATATAAGCTCCTTGAAGGTAGGGGCTGTTTTTGCTTTTTCTTGATATACCCAGGGCTTACCACAGAACTTGATAAAGAATAAGTTATAAATACCTGCTGGTTGCTTCATTGATTTTATTCCTTAGTTCTTATTATACCTCCCCTGTAGAAACAATTAACTCCAGGACTCCACTTTGTGGAATGGAAAAAGAGATGAATGAAACTGATGAAAAAAATATGATTTCAACCTCCCTTCCATCATGCTCTTCTATTCTATTCAAATCATGAAGATTATATTAGTTAGCAAAGACTGAAAATGCTGGTGACCTTTGTCATATTTCCACCCTTCCAACAATTCATAACCTGATCTTGCTACATAAATATTGGCAGGAAGGGAGAGAGCACTAGGGAACAGCAGTGGTTTGAGCCTTTAATGATTGGGTGTCACGGGGAAGTGACCAGCCTTCTGTGAGGAAACTGTCCCACTCTAGTGTCCATACTGTGGATAAATCATTGTATTTCCTCAAGGATCAATGTAATCTGGAGACTATTCACCTCCTCCTCCTCCATACCCTGTCCCCCAGTTCCTGACAAGGAAACCATGAAGACAATAAAGATGGTGTAAAAAAATGGAGGAGGTGGGAATAAGGATTTAGCAGAGCTGAAGTTTAGGCTGGAAACATCTAGGAGTAGCAATGTTTTAGTCAAGCAATTTTTCTCCAATTACTTTTCATGATTCTCCATTTTCTTTACCCCTAAAATCATTTTCAAAATGCGGTCTATGACTGTATACAAACTTATTTAATGTAAACTTTACCTTTTTGTCTTGATTTGCACTTATGATCTCATCAAGACAGATTAAACTTTCTCTACTGATTCAATATGGACAACAAAATTAGGAAGCTAAATCAAATTCCCTGAAAAAGGATACTAAATCATATAATGTATTTTGAAAGACAAGTATATCTGATTTAAAAAAGTTAAAGAAAGCATGTTAATGCTATTTGAGAGTATATTTAAAATTTAAAAATAATTATTTTTTTTCAAATGAACATTGGTGTTTTTTATATCACCTTTAATTCCCAATTTATCCCTTCCCCTCTTTATCCAGAGAGCCAACCTTTATAACAGAATATTTTTTAAAAAGTAGTTCAGAAAATTTAGCTAATAGATTGATCAATATAGCAGGTATCCCAGTCTCAAAAAAAATTTTAAACTACATTTATGTCTTTTTTTGTTAGCATTTTAAAGGCAAAATTTAGCTGTTAACTTTAAATTTTTGCTTAAATTTAATAGTTAAAATTTAATTTTAAAATTCAATTTATTTAGTTTGAGGAGTAAAAATGATGTCCTTTAAGATTGAGAATGCAATAAATGTTCACTTTAAAAAAAACAAAATATGAAATTCCATAGGTGCATACTTTAATGAAGTATGATACCCACATCTATGTAATTCAGCAAATAATTTTAAAAGAACAATCAAAAATCAAAAAGAAGCTCTTTTTGAAATCATGCTGCCCACTTGGTTCTTAGATTTCCCTCGCCTGTCTCTAAGGGGCAGTAGCCACAAAGGGTTGGGGAATGAAACGCACTCCAGTCACTCTAATAGGAGACAGTTTTGGGATTGTAAAAGAAAGAGTGCTTGATGTGGAGGTAGAGGACCTTGGTTCTAATCCTGAGTCAGCCACTTACTGCCTGAGTCACTTTGGCCAAGTCATTTGACCTCTTTGGGCAGTTTTCTCATCTGCAAAATGAAGTGGCTTAAATTAAATCATCTCTGAAGTCCCGATCAGCTCATCCTCATGATCTGGATGGTGTTAGAGGACTACTGGACCTGGATTCCAAAAGTCAGTTCTTTGTCAGTTTCCAACCTCCTCCCTTATGCTTGTAAAACAGATTTTTACTGAAACCTTTTGTTTTTATATCACTCTCAATTCTGAGTATTTCTCCCTTTCCCATTTCCTTCCTGGTAAGCCATCCTTTATAACAAAAATTTAAAAGAAAGGAAAAAAAGCACTTCAGTGAAATTAACCAATATATTTACTGTGTATGTCTGTATGTGTTATGTTTCAAATCCTCAGTCCCTACCTGGGCACATTTGGTAGTTGTAATTACACAGAATTCTTTTCTTTTCTCTTCTTTTTCTTTCCAGTTACTTTGTTGCAGTCATTTTGTAAATTGTTTCCTGGTTCTACTTCTTTCATTCTGCAGCAGTCTTCCCATGCTTGAACTCTTCAAAGTCATCATCTCTTATAGCACAGTAATATTTTGTTACATTTATGTACCACAATTTGTTTCATCATTCTTCATTCAATGGTCACCCACTTTGTTTCCAATTCTTTACTCCCACAAAAGATGCTGCCATATCTAACTTTAACCTCCTGGGTTATATACCTGACAGTGGGATCTGTGGAATCCCAAACGATATGGCATTGGAGTCACTTTTTAAAAGCACAATTCCAAATTACTTTCTAGAATGGGTGAATCATTTCAAGCCAGTTCTGCTACTTGCTAGCTGTGTGACCTCAAGCAAATCACTTTCTTCATATGTTTCCTCAGTTTCCTCATATGTAATATGAAGGGTTAGGAATAGATGATCTCTAAGGTTTCTTCTAGTCGTAAATCCACATTCCCACAGGTACTATTCGATAGTATTGGCAAAATCTCTTTAGAATACAAAAATGTTCATTTTATTTGATAAATAAATAAAAGGAAAAGGAAATGAAAAAAAGAAGAAAAAACTAAATTTCTTTTAGACAGCAGTGAAAAAATTCCAGACTCTTTTCCTAGAGTCTTTCTATTCCTTTTTACATACTCTGGCCCATGTGGGGTACTTGAACTTTGTAATAAAAATAGCTAACATTTATATAAGGTTTTATGGTCCACAAAGTACTTTACATGGGCTATTTTACTTGGTCTTTCCTACAACCCTGAGAGGTAGGTGCCATTATTAATTCCCATTTTACAGATGAGGAAATCAAGGCTCACAGAAGTCAAGTGACTTTCTAGTCTGAGGTTGGATTTGAACCTGGGTCTTCCTAACTCCAATTCTACAACTCTCTCCACAGTGCCTTCCACTTAACTGCTGCAATGGCCCGAGTAAGACTCCAGCCTGCTGCTCTTATGTTTCCCAGACAACTCTAGACATTAAGCAGAAGCTCCTTTTCAGATGGGGCTTCTAAGATAATCAGACTGGAAGGACAGGAAAACCTCTGCAAGAAGCCCAAGGGCTAAGACCAAAGCATCAGTTTTTAATCTCAGCCATCGATCGATCAATCAACAAGCATTTATTAATCTCCCACTATGAGCCAGGTACCCACAGTGTTAGGCCCTGGAGGGAATACAAAGATAAAACTTGTCTTAAATTGTTTGCTAAAAGTCTCATAATTAAGAGGGTTGGTTGAGAATTAGACAAGATGGAGAACCTCTTTTCACCACTTTTTTCCTCTTTAATATATATATGGACAGGAGGAGAGAACTTCCAGCATGCACATAGATTCGGGCTTATCTGCATAGACATAGAGAAACATGTAGGTGTGCATCATAAGGAGGCAGCTAGGTGGTGCAGTGCATAAAGTATTGGGCCTGGAGCCAGGAAGACTCATTTTCCTGAGTTCAAATCTGGCCTTACTAGATGTGTGACCCTGGATAAGTCATTTAACCCTGTTTGCCTCAGTTTCCTCATCTGTAAAATAAGCTGGAGAAGGAAATGGCAAACCACTTGGGTATCTTTGCCAAGAAAACCCCAAATGAGGTCACAAAGAGTCAGACACAACTGAATGACAACAACGCATTGTAAGAAATGATCACACAGACAGAGATGCTGAGTAATGAGCTTGGTTCGTGCTCCCTGAGAGGTACACAAAAGTAACACGTGAAATCCAAAGAACTCTGGACTGGAAGTCAAGGCATGAATTCTAGCCCTAACTCTCCTGCAAACTTCTTGTGTAATTCCCCAATTTGGCCCTCAGTCTCCTCTGTCTAAAATGCAGGGGCTGGATGAAACAATCCTCTAAAGGTCTGCATTTTTGCTCTTCCCTCAGTGGTTCTATGTTGCAGACTCCTCCCAACTACTATGTGCCCCTAAGGCTCTTTGTGTGTGTTATACATTGTTAACTCTTTAGAGACCATTGGATTCTGTATCTGGCTGCCATATAACAACACCAGCAGGATGTTGATATTAAAAAAGATGGACTTTTGTTTCTGGAGGAAGCCTGTGATCCTTAAGAGAGCTTTGCAATTTCCTGAAGGTCACCTAGGCCACTGTTCTCCTCCTGTTCGACTCTAGGTCCAATTTATTGTCCATCTGTCCTGTCCCAGATATTGATACTAATGGACTGACTCCATAGGTTGTCCATTCAAATGCATGTCAAAATCTGGGTAACAGACATTACTGGTACAATAAACTGTATCATATGCTAAAAAAAAAATAATAAATCTACACTCTGTGTCAGCCAGCATATTGATTCCTTCATGCTACTGAAAGGAGAAGCATTGTCCAATAGGTACATATGGAAGGAAAAAAAATCTGCGAACACAGACTTACACACACAGAAATACATGTATTATTCTTTTCTGTCTCTCTATTATATATATGTATGTGTGTATATATATCTATATCTATTTATATGTGTGTATTTTTGCGTGTATATATTATGTGTGTGTGTGTGTGTGTGTGTGTGTGTGTGTGTGTGTGAGCTAAGTGGCTTAGTGGATAGAGCGCTAGGCCCAGAGTCAGGAAGATTTGAGTTCAAATCTAGCTTCACACACTTACTAGCTGTGTGACCTTGGGCAAGTCACTTAATCCTGTTTGCCTCTGTTTCCTCACCTATAAACTGAGCTGAAGAAGGAAATGGCAAACCACTCCAGTATCTTTGCACAAAAAAACCCCAAAATGAGGCCACAAAGAGTCAGACATTACTGAAATGACTGAACAAGAATAAATATATGTACACATAAATGTATACACATATGCACATAGATACACATAGATACATACACACATGCATGTGTGTATGTATACATACGTATGTATCTTACACAGTGAGGTATAGGTGCATTAGTTAGAAAGCATACACATGACCCCAGTTAGTTGCAGAGTCCCCGTGACCCACATCCATATCAAAGACCTAGATACATACGGTGACATTGATTCAGACTCAAACATACATCTACACACACACATATACAATTCAGGTAGAACTAGAGACACGTGGATCCACACAGGACGCCATATGCCCACAAGATGAGAAAGTACCTATTGCTTTTTATTAAATTAAATGGAAACGCCAAGCAGTGATTGGCAGGCAATGAGGGGGAGGTGCGGGGACTGGAGAAGCGGTGCACACAGAGAGGCCGGAGGACCCCTGGGCTCTCTCGCTGTTCAGGCTGCCAGGTTATGGGGACATTTCAGATCTCCCCTCAGGTATCCGCAATCATGGGTCCCCAGGGTTCCCCTTGCCCCCTCTCAGGCCCCCGCAGCTGGGAACAGCAGCGAGGCACACAGGAATGTGAGGGGTGGACGTGCTTCGACATTGCGCTTGGAGGGATGAGACACAGACAGGAGCTCCTGTGAGATTACCCAGCTACCAAGAGGACAGAGACAGATGGAGCCAAGATAACAGAAACTGCTGACAAGTGACAGTGATGGAGTCTGGGAGGGCTTAGGCAATGGGGAGGAAACCATTTATCCTCAGGGTAGAAAAGAAAGAGGTCTGCCAAACTCTGCGGCTGGACCATCCCCACTCTGCTCAAGGAGCAAGAACAAGGTGGTGCAGGAGACTGAAGCCAAAAAAAGATGCCCTTCACTCTCGCAGCTCCTCGGGATTCAATTCTATTTCTCCCTTGACCATTTCACTCCCTGGCTCAGAAAATGTCAGTGGCTCCCTATTTCCTATAGGATAAACTACAAACTCCTTAGCCCAGCCTGCAAAATTTTCCTAGGGTACTTTTTCGTCTGGATATCTTCTTTGACCCTATCACACAGCATCTAGTATTATATTTGTCTCTGTGTGGTGTTGAGCACCCCATTGCCACTTTATGTCTTTTAATCTTTAAGAAAAATAAGTACCTTTAAAATTGTTTTTTTTCTTTTAAAACGTATTTCTTTATTTTTAGTTTTCAACATTCACTTCCATTAAGTTTTTGAGTTTTCCGTTTTCTCCCCCCTCCCCAGATGGCATGCAATCTGATATAGGCTCTATATATACATTCATATTAAATGTACAAAATTGTTTTTAATGGAATTGGAAGAAAATAAAATGCTAAATTAAACAAATAAGTACTTTTTATGTTTGTCTAGAACTGTGATTTCAGGGACTCCAAGGGAGGAAACTCCTTACCCATATAAATTGGCTACTGCCTGGGAAACTTACATCTTGGAGAGTTGTCTAGGAAAAGTTAAGTGATTTGTCCAGGGTCACACAGTCAGTATGTATTGGAAGCAGGACTAGAACCCAAGACATCCTTAGTGTCAGGCTGCCTCTCAGGTAAGTAAATGTTAACTGAATTGAATGATTAAGCACCTACTATGTGAAGAGCACTATGCAAGGCACTGAAGGAGATTGTGGAAGACTTTGAATGTCAGGCTGAAGAGTGTGTATTTCATACCAGAGGCTACAGGGGACCAGGGATCATTCTTGAGTGAGGAGTAACATAATCAGACCTGCGCCTTAGGCAGATTATTTTGGCAGCTATGTAGAGGATAGATTGGAGAGAGGAAAGGCTAAAAGCTGAGATAACAACCTTGGTGATGACTGCCCATTTGGCTTTATGGGGGGCAGAAACAAGAGGCCCCCCATTTTGGGTGTCCCATCATACTCCTGGGATCCTGGTGACTTAGCTAGACCTTATGATCACGAGGTAACGTGCAGAAATGATCAAGATTTGACTACAGATAAACATAATAAATAGGTACATACAAGAGAGATACAGCGAAGATGGAAGGCAACCTTACAAGAGAAAGCACGAGCAGCCTGGGGGGCACTAGGAATGGTCTCCTGAAAAAGGTAGTGTTTGATCTATGTCTCGAAGGAAGCTGGGGATCCTAATAGCAGAGCTGAGGAAGAAGAGCATTACATGAACGGGAGAAAACTCATTCAAAGTTACAGAGATGGAAGGGGAAGACAGATTGTCATCAGCCATAGAGTGGGTGGAGGAGAGTAATGGATGAGAAGACTGGAGAAGTAGGAAGGAAAAAGTTTAAAAGCCAAACAAAGGCATTTATATTTGATCCTAGAGGTAATAGGGAGCCAGTGGAATCTACTTGTAGGGGGGTGACATGGTCAAATCTAACTAGGAAAATCACTCTGGGGAGAACAGATTGTAGTAAGGAAGACTGGATTCAGAGACCTATTAGAAGCTACTGGGATAGTAGAGACAAGTTACAATAAAGGCCTGAACTATAGGGGTAGCTATGTGAATTAAGGAGATATTTATGTATATGTATTTGTATATGTATATATATGTTTATGTATATGTATATGCATACCTATGTGTATATATACTCATTTAATATATGACTGTAAGCTACATGAGGGAAGGGATGGTGAAGGTATGAGTTATTTGCATGTAAATAGCTAATAAATAGCTGTAACATGACTATAGCTATATAGAGATATCATGGAATATAGAATGGAATGGAAACATTTATTAAATGCTTAATATTCACAAAAGGCAACTAGATGGTGTAGGGGATAAAGTTCTGGGCCTGGAGTCTTCCTGAATTCAAATCTGGCCTCAGGTACTTTCTAGCTATATGACCCTGGACAAGTCACTTAACCCTGTTTGCCTCAGTTTCCTCATCTGTAAAATGAGGTGGAGAAGGAAATGGCAAACTGCTCCAGTATCTTTGCCAAGAAAACCCTGAATGGGGTCATGAAGAGTTGCACACAACTGAACAACAACAAAATAATAATAATAAAATAATATTCATTAAGCATTATTCTAAGCATTGGGGATACAAATAGAAAATTAAGACAGCCCCTGCTTTCGAGGAGCTCATACTCTAATCAGGCAAAACAACACATAAAAGAGGGTTAGTGTTAATGTTCAGTTCATGGCAGATGGAGAAGCCAAGTAGTACTTAGGCAGGGGAGTAATGCTTCAACAGACAGCCCCTTACCTAGAGGATGGTAGATCCAAGGGCTATAGATGTAAGAATTTAGCATCTAGATAACAATGGCCACTGCCTGATGGGAACTGGGCAATGGGGTGTTGGGGGGGTGGTTGGGGAGGGGATAAATCCACAGCCTTAGAACCCGAGGCTCCCCTCAGCAGCAGCAGATGCTGCCAGTCTGTCTTCCAACAGAGTAGGAGAGGGGAAGGAAAATCCTTAGCATAGCAAGTGCTGTGTTTGGAGTCAGGAACGCTTGGATTCAAATCTTACCTGACACTTATTGGCTAGATCATCATCCATGTAGAACTATGTAATGCTTAGTTTTATATATAAAATTATGGTACATACATTGAAGGGAAACAAAGTAGTTGGAGGAAAGAAAGATCATTTCTGACTAGGTGATCCAGGAAGGCTTCCTAGAAAAGGTGGCATTTGAATTGAATCTTGAAGGATGAGTAGGGTTTCAAAAGGCAAAGATCAGGATCCCCCTGTCACCTTGTGATGTTAAAACATGAGAAGGATTCTTCTTCATTGACACCAAAAATCTATTTATTAAAGGTTCTACTTTAACCTTCCTGACTCCAACTCTAGCACTCTAATCACTATACAACACTGCCCGCTATCACAGGGGCAATTAAGCCAGGAAAATAAGTGGCTCATCTCCCAGAGAATCTGACCCAGCCCCCCCCCACTAGGGTAGAAAGAGGAAGAAGGCAGGCCTGAAGAAAAGGCACCATAGCAATGGAACCCTGGGAGAAGGTATGGCTGGGAATGATGAATTGACCACTAGCAAAGATATAGGGAGATATAGGCAGCTAGATGGTATAATAGACAGACTCTACTTTGAGTCTGCAAGACCTGAACCCAAATCCTACTTCAAGCATTTACTAGTTGTGTGACCCTTGAAGCCGTAGCATGCATATTGGCCACACCCCTATAAAACATCTTGGCAGATGGGCTAAACCAGATTGAGGGTAAACAACAAGGCCTGAACCCATTGATGAGTTAGGGGGGTATCTAACCTAAGCATGTGAAGAAGTTCCCCAGCAGAAGGGGCAGTCGAGAACAACATTCCAAAGTTATGAAGTTGACTGAAGCAGTTTGTGGAGTACTTAAAGCCTGGTCAGACATCAAAAACACCAAGGTCATCCACTGCATCCCAGGCCATCGCCAGTCATCTTGATTTTGTCTTGCCATCGGACTTCGGTAACTCTGGAAGAGAAAGTGAGGCTGACGACTTTGTGCAACTCTGCCTCACTTAAATCCAATTCACACATGAGTCAAGACATCACCCCGTGATGTCACTGGTCCTCTTCAAAAAACAAAAGACAAACAATAAAAACTGCTCTCTGACCCTGGAAAAGTCATTTAACCTCTTTCCGCCTCAGCTTCCTCATCTGTAAAATAGGCATAACACCGACCTTATAGGGTCATATGAGACAACATGTAAAACACTTTGCAAACCTCAGTGCACCAAGATGCTAGTTTTTAGGGGGATATTGACTGGTTGCTTTAGGGGGGAAGCACACTCTGCCTTGAGGGGAAGAAAGTGAGACCACTCTGGTTGTTAGTACTTTTGGATAAAGCTGCCCCCTCATTAGTTTCAGCTCTCCCTCCTAGAAATCCTTCCTAGTGGGCTATCGTCCTGGGCATTTGCCCGGCCTGCTTTGGAAAGATTATTCCACCTTAGCAGAGAGCCTGGCAAAGGCATAAGGATTGACTAAAGAATTCTGGGAATGAGGTGATGATAAGGGTCTTCAAGATATCCAAGATAGGGACAGTCTGAAAGCTGGAGCTGAGGAGGGAAATAGCTGACAGGAAATGAAGAACACAATAGTGACAAACAAGGGGTCTCTGAGGGCACCATCCATCCTGCCCCTCTCTTCTTATTACACAATAGTCGAAGTCTCAAGGTCTCTCCATTTACATTACTGGAAATGAAGGACGGATATGAAGTGAGGGTGCCTTTTCCTCTGCCGATTGCAAAAAAGCGGGCTAGGATACAGCCACATTTAACAGGTAGAAGACTACAAATCTACTGTCCCACTTCCATATTCCTTTCATCAAAGTAGATATCATTTATAAAGCACTTAGCACAGTGCCTGGCATGTAGCGGGTACTTAATAAATGCTCATTCCCTTCCCTCCCTTCTCCCACTAAAATGGTTCACCAACCCTTCCACCTCCTGCTTCCTCTCTCCCTTCAAGCCCTGCCTCCATCCTTTATCCCTCTTCTAGGGCTTTTGTCATCCCAGAAATCAAGAGACAAACACTGGCTCAGCATCTCAGAAAATAGGTAGAATCAGAGCTCCCTGAGAGCTCTTAGTGGGGGCAAGATTAGGATAAGAAGGGTAGAAAAATGGCAAGGGGATGACTAAAGAAAAGGAGGCATTTGAGGAAGATATACCCATCTTGCCCATCTAAATTCCTCATATCTAACAGGGAGACTTGGAAAGACTCCTTGGAACAAGTCAGCTGGTTCTGTCCCCCATTTAGGGGGTCTCTCTCTCTCTCTCTCTCTCTCTCTCTCTCTCTTTGTCTGATGCTCTTGCCTTGAAAAGGGACCTTTGTGATTGATAGCTCCTCCCCCAATGGCTAAGAACAGCCTTCCCCCTGAGAGTCACAAGGCCACTAGTGATATTGCAGCTGGGCAGATGAATGAGCTATTTTAGAATTTGGATTTCAAATTCAAGAGAGGTGGTTGGGGGAAGGGAAGAATTTCAGTTGCTAGTTTCTCTAGGCTGCCCTAAGTATCAGTGACCTGTAGGTTCCTTCATGTTGTAGCATAGCTAGACCTCAAATTTTCCTTTTGTAAAATGGGCGGGGGCGGGGCGGGGCACAGCGCGGTTGGGGAGGAGAGGGGCAGTGGAGTTGGACTGAATAATTTATAGTATCCTTTTTCAATCCTTAATATTCTGTGTTTCTATAAGATTCCAACCCTGGTCATTTCTGGATATGTTATCTCATGACCACAAGCTCCCGCTGCATTTGTTAGCCCATCTCATAGATAGCATGTGGTGTCTAAAATATAGGATTTCCTGCTTATGATACCAAATGACCTCACACTTCAGTATGTTAAGCAGTTAACAATGAAGCATGTCCCATCTTACAGGGACTGGGAGTTGTTTGAACAGTTAAAAGCTAATGTAAAATGCAAAATGCAATCCCACAAACTGCTTTATGTTTTGATGTGTAATGAGTATTCCACAGAGATAAGCTGGCTTTTAGCACTCCTCCAGGATTCTAGGCATATCCTTTAAGGGGCTGAAGTATCTTTTTTCTAATGCCATCAGCTTAAACCCCCATTCTGGGTTTTTTTCCCCTCTAATATTAGCTCCTGATGATTAGCAACCCAATTCAATTTAATCAATTAACATCAATTAGCATGATCCTTGGTCATATGACCAATAAGATGGAGGACTAGACATTTTCTCTGATCCTTACAATCTCTCAAACTTCCTCCAAATAGGAATTGTGTATAAGAGATAAAGAAACTTCAGTTGTCTTTATGGTTCAGGACACCAGAAACCTAAACATAATAACAATGCAAGGAACTAACAGCAGAGAAGGCTAATCTCTAAACCCTAACATGCTAAATCAGCACCCCCTTCCTCTATCATGCTCCCTGCATTAGGACTGCATGAACTAACCCATGAACTTGCAATACAACTCAACTCTACCCCTTGCCCCTTCTTCCCAGTGCTAGGACAAACTAAAGGGCAGAAGCTTGCTTGGGCTGGGACAGCAGCATGTCAGTGTTCATGCCAGAGCTCAACCAATTCTTTGGTTGAGAGTGAGACCAAAGAAATATGAATCACTCATCGTGGAAGGAGGCTGAGAGAACTTTGAGGTCCAGTTCCCAAGGAAGCTGCCATCAAAGGGGAAGGAGTCTGAAAGTGACCAATAGGGGAATATAAAGAAAAAAGACTGAAATTGCTAACGATCTCACAAAGAAGAAAACTCAATTAAAAACCTTGTATATAAATAGATAAACTAAAAAGTAAGATATTAATAATAGAAAGGAATACAGCCTACATATCAAATAAAAGAGCTCATAGAAATCTATAAATAAATACAGAGGAAAATGAATCAAGACCTGATGAGGCAGAGGACTTTATAGATTCCCAAGAGAGCATAGATGTTCCTGAATAGATTAAAAAAGAAATAAGAATTGTGCAATCAGAATTTATGGCCTGCAAAGCAGAAATACTTGGCATAATAGGAAATCTTGAATTCACGGTGACAAGTCTCTATAAAGAAACGAAAGAGAGAATAACTAAATAGAAATTTAAATACATAGAAATGAAGGACAATCTGGATGAAGAGAAACAAGAAGCAATAACATTAAAAGAAAACATGGTCTCCATACAAGCAAAATATATTGATCTCAAAGATTGGCTGTATAGAGACAACTTAAGGATTATAGGGCTCCAAGAAGAACACAAGTCAAAAAACCTAAACACCATAAGGCAAGAAAACTGCCCAGAACTTCTGAACACAAAAAAACAAAGTACCAATTGAAAGAATCTGCAAATTACTTCCACAAGAAAACTCTATGCTGATATACTGATATACATACTGATTAAATTTAACAATTCTATCAACAACAAATTCTGCAAGCAACCAGGAAAAAGATCTTCAGATATAAAGAAAAGGAAATTTAAATAAAACAAGACTATTTCCTGTCATTTCCCACTAGAAACCATGAGAGGGAATGGAATAATGTGTTCCAAGGAACAAAGAACTCAAGATGCACCCAGGTGACATGCTCTGCAAAACTGAGTCTAGCCATTAATTTTTTAAAAAGATGAGCATTCAATTAAAAAGAGAAATTTGAAATATTCATAAAAAGAAAACTAGAACTGAAGAAATTATTTTCTTTTCAAATAGCTGAGATAACAGATATGTGATAAAGGCAAACAAATATAGCAACCAAAGATAACGATAATAAAATAACAACAGAGACACAAATGAAAGATTTCTTTCTAAAAACACAAAAGGAGACAAAGGTAAAAATAGTAAACAATACAAGTGATGGTGGAGAAATAGTCCTGAAACATCATGAACTAAACCTCACAACACCTGGCCTGCAGATGAATCAATATTTTTTTGTGTGTTGGACTAAATTACAGGGAGGAAATTACATAAAAGGAAGGAGAGGAGGAAGAAGATAGAGGAGAATATATGATGCCCCGTAAAGTCAAAAGCTAACAATGAAGTAAAAATAACTACTGTAATATGTTTTTTAAGGAATAAGAGCCTACAGATGACTGTTAAGGAAATAAAAGGAGGAATTGGGAAAGAAAGAAAGAAAGAAAGAAAGAAAGAAAGAAAGAAAGAAAGAAAGAAAGAAAGAAAGAAAGAAAGAAAGAAAGAAAGAAAGAAAGAAAGGAAGGAAGGAAGGAAGGAAGGAAGGAAGGAAGGAAGGAAGGAAGGAAGGAAGGAAGGAAGGAAGGAAGGAAAGAAGGAAGGAAGGAAGGAAGGAAGGAAGGAAGGAAGGGAAGGAAGGAAGAAAGGAAGGAAGGAAGGAAGGAAGAAGGAAAGAGAGAGAAAGAAAGAAAAAAGAAAGAAAGAAAGAGACAGAAAGAAAGAATAGAAAGAGCAGGAAAGAAAGAAGGAAAGACAGGAAGAAGAGAAAGAAAGGGGAGGGAGAGAAAAATAGGGAGAGGGAGGAAGGGAGGGAGGGAGAGAGAGAGAGAGAGAGACAGAGACACAGAGACAGAGACAGAGACAGAGAGAGAATCATGTTTCAATGGTGGGAGGAGGTACCATTAATGAATGCTCCCATGGGAGAAGAGAGATATTCTGTAAAGGAAGATGGGGAGCTTATAATGGGTATAACATCAATTAGCTTTTTGACAAAGGGCTCTGCTTCAAAGATATATCAAGAACAGGAGTGCAAACATCTCCCTCCCAACCCCTTTGAGCACATTCTCCCCGATACCACCACAGTCTCTAGAGAGAAGAGGCTCAGACTTAACGTATTTTCTATATAACATTGGTCCAGGCAAGATCATATCCAAATGTGACATCATTGCCAGATGTCTTCTTGTCTCATCTACCACCAGGCTGGGTCTAGAAGGCTCCTCATTCCTTGAGGCATCAATGCTGGGCTGCCTTCAAAACCCAGCACAGACTAGACTTTTAGACTCCTGGACCTTGGGTGCTTCACTCACCTGACCTTTCAAATCTCACAAGTTCATGGGCTCCAATCTTTAGTCTTCTTCACCTAAAGTAAGATAGCAAATGCAGAGGTAAAGAACTGAGGGCCTTATTTATGGGCTACAAGTCAGCCCTGAAGGAAGAAGTCTCTCCCCTTAATGGCACTTTCCCCCACCAGATGCCATCAGCCACGAAAGAGTCAAACAAAGAGAAGGAAGCAAAAGAAAAAGGATGAGGCTGAATGGTACATTTAAAAATGCCTCCCAGTTTTGGCTACCCAGGCACAGCCAATAAAAGAAGCTCCTAGTTGCTGCATGGTTAGCAGACCAGAAACAGCTAAAGAACGCATACTCGTGTTCCAAATCTATCCAAGGCACTTTCTCTGCTATACATCATCACTTGTCTTGAAGAAGCAAGCTCCTCATTCATGGCCACGTGGGGAAACTGCATCAGCTGCACCCCTGCACATGCTCATAAGGAATGGGCTCAGTGACCAATCTTCCATTACAGATGGTTTTAATTAAGCACCTCCAGGCACATTCACTTGTTCAAATGCTATAGTCAATGTGCTCTTCTGAGAGCCTTTTGTGTTTTAGCATTTCTTCTGTGTGTAGAAAATAAATACCTGTGGTATACTTATTTGTATTATGAATTGAGTACCTTTCTACTCTAGCCTTTTGGAGAAGCCCTAGATATGAATCAAAACCCAAAGTACAAGTAAGTCACCCCAGGGATGACAGACAGGGTTGGGGTTTAAATAATATGAGAAAAGAGAATCTAATTCCTTTCATTAGAGGCCAGATTCCCCAAGGACTTTACTCAGGCTGTCTGTATGCTTGGATCCAGAGCAGAGGGACGCCTTAGGGAGAGAGAGAAGGCACAGTTCCCTAGACTCTGTGACCCCAGCAGTGGTTCTTCAATGTTACCCTTGAAATGTTACACCTCATAGGATGCCTTGAGGAAGGTATCAAGTGAATTTTAAAGCATTAAATGAGTATGAAACACTCTTAATTTTAATTGTGATGTTACAGATAAAAACATAAGACAGGGGCTTCATCTAGGTGATCTCCATTGTAGAAACAGAGAGATGTATGAGATTATAGATCTTGGGTTAGGGAGGATCTCAGAGACCGTCTAATCCAGTGATCTCATTCTATATATGTGAAGAAATTGAGACCTCAGGTATTCAAATGACTTGCCCATGGTCACATAGAATCAGAGGTGAGATTTGAACCCAGGTCCTCTGATTCTAGAGGCCACGCCCTTTTCACAGTACCAAGCCATTTAAGGGATAATGGAAAGAATTTATCTGGAGTCAGAGGACCTGGGTTCGAATGTGGATTTTTGTACCTTCTACTTATGTGACCTTGAGCAAATCATTTAAACTTGATGGGCCTCAGTTTCCTCATCTATAAAACAAAGGGGTCGGTCTAGACAACCTCTACAATCTCTTCTTGCTCTAAGTCCTATGATCCTATGAATGCTGAGTGATAAGGATTCCGGGCTTCAGGAAGTGACCTGGCTTGGGGGAAATCAAATGCTCCCTGAAACCTTCCCCAGTCCTGGGGACACCCAGCACAACAAGACACGTGATAAGGGACATGTGCTGAGGAAGGGGATCACACTGAAGACTCTTAAACAAAGACCAGGTAAGAAGATAAATCAGCTTCCCCATCAAATTTCCTGTGCTCAGAAAGGCCCTGTAAAACACAAGAGAAAATTGACCTGTCAAGGAAATAGATAGGCAGTGATAGCAAGCTAGCCACCTTTCTGACCTGGCCCCCACCATGGGCCACCTCCTCCAACCCTCCTCACTGCCACCAGCAAAGAACCATTGCTACTCTGGGGTCCCTCCTCCAGTAGTGGCCTGCCTTGTTTCTTGGAATGGGGAAGCAGAGGAGGAGGAGGAGCAGAAGGAGAAAGAGGAAGAGGAGGAAAAGATGAAGGAAGAGGAGGAAAAGATGAAGGAAGAGGAGGAGGAGAGGTAGGCAGTGAAGGTGGTAATGCATTTAACAGGCCTCTGCCTATGAGGGAGCTGGGCTCTGGCCCCATCCCATTTGTCCCCCTCCTCCCCACTGCCTGGGGGCACAGCTGCCTGAACAAATCAGGCAATAAAATGGATGGAGACCAGTGATGGTGTCAGCAGACAGAGTACCTTTTAAAAAATTTTTAATCTCTTTTTATTTTCCTTTCCTTTTCCCTCCCTTTCCCTTCCTCCCCCCTCCCAAATAACTAACCTCCCCATAACCCCTTCCCTTCTTCTTATACAATGGGCCCTGGGTGATCTAAGGCCTTGGAGCCCAGAGACTTGGCCTGGTGCAGCATGGAGCTTTCAAGGGCATTAACCTTCACCTTGAATAGCTCTTGGCTTCTGGAGAGAGAGAAGGACAGTGGCGCCTGGAGGAAGGGGGAGGGAAGAGCGAAATAAGCCGGGCTCTGTGCTTCCTTGGAGGGTACAATCCTTGAAGGCTGTTCTCATTAGGATAGAGGTGACATCTGCGCCGCCTCCCTGCCCCCCCCCCCAACATCAGCAGCTTTTGTCTAGAGATACTGATTAGGATGGAGGACAGGACGGAATAGCTTCCACTAAATGGGCAAGCCACATCTCCAAGAAGCCAGACTCCTGGGTCGGCAGAGTAGCCACTGAGGCTCAGCACCCTGCCACTCCCCTCTTCGTCTCTTCCCTCCCAAAAAGACAAACCTTCACAGGTCACCACTGTCCCACATTAATTCAATTAGAGGTTTACTCAATGCGGCCTTTATAGTAGAAGACTTGGCACTGTGGCTGACTGCAGTAATAATATCTTATCCTTATGCAGCTAGGTGGCAAAGTGTCTAGAGTGCTAGGCCTGGAGTCAGGAAGACTCCTTCCCGAGTTCAAATCTGGCCTTAGACACTTTCTAGCTATGTGACCCTGGGCAAGTCCCTTAACCCTGTCTGCCTCTGTTTCCTCATCTGTAAAATGGAGAAAGAAAAGGCGAATCTCTCCGGTATCTTTGCCAAGAAAACCCCAAATGGAGTCACAAAGAATCGAACAGAACTAAAAAACAATTGAACTGAGAGAGGGAATTTATGCATTGCTTTATAGTTTAAAAGCATTTTCACACTGTTTGATCCACACAACTCTGTGAGATATGCAGGACAGATACTCTTATTCCCATTTCATAGCTTAGGAAACCTAAGTGCACAGCTAAAGGTCACACAGATAGGACTCACGTCCAGGTCTTCCTATTACAGATCTAATGACCTTTCCACGCTACCAGAGGTGTCAAACTCACAGCCAATGGCCTCACGCCTCCCCACAAAATTTCCTGTGCAACCCAAACCAGATTAAAATGTAATTGGGAAAATTTTAACAAAATAAATAAAAATACAATACAACATAGATAATGTTAATTTGTAGTTTTCTAAGTCAATATGTTACCAGCAGGGATCTGTGTCTATTAAAGTTTGACATTACTTCCCTATACTATGCTGTCTCTCTTTATTGTTGTTGTTCAGTTGTGTCTACCTCTTTGTTGCCCCTTGTAGGATTTTCTTGGCAAAGATACTGGAGTGGTTTGCCATTTCCTTCTCCAGGTCATTTTACAGATGAGGAAACTGAGGCAAGCAGGGTAAAATGATTTGCCCAGGATCATACAACGCTCTATACCAAAGAAATATGACACATGGTCCCTGTCTAATGGAGCTCACAATGTAAAAAGTGAAATGGCAATACAAGTAATGTTACAAGACGAGTAGCTGAATAAATAGGTCAAGCAGAGCTATGAGTTCAGAGGAGAGAGGGATTAGTGTGGGGGTTGGAATGGTGGACTTGAATTGGAGCTTGAAGAGTAGGATTTGGATAAGCGAAAATGAGGGCAAAGTCATTACTGGGTGACCTCTAAAGTCTTTGCAGCTCCAAAATTCTATGATATGAAGAGTAGGAAGCTGGACTCAGGTAGGCACAAAGTACATTCAGGAAAATGAATAGAATAGGTTGACAAAAGCAGAGATGTTAATAGAGAAAGAGAGTTAGTTAGGGTTAGTTTGTGTTTTTTATTGGCTTTGAATGCCAGGCTAAGCATAGATCCCTGCTACAGCCTTTCCAAAACTGATGAGCCCCACTCTAATCGAGCACTTGATGTGGAGTCAGCAAAACCTGGGCTTAACTCCCATCTTAGACATGTACTAGCTGTGTAACCTTACGTGAGTCTCTTTAACTCTGGACCTCAGCTTCTTCATCTAGAAAATGAGGCTATCGGTCTGGACCTTTAAAGTCCTTTCTGGCTCTAAATCTATCA
>CM053626.1:164647162-164681390 GCA_028646595.1 Phalanger gymnotis
GGGAGAAAATTTGTAATTCGAACGCCTGTGAAAATCAATGCTGAAAACCAAACATATTAAAAATAAATTTAAAAAAATTTATAATCTTTCTAAAGCTAAATGCTGCATTGGTTAGGATTGTTCCCAATATATCAGATTTTTTTCTAAAAAAAAACATACCTAAAGGGTCACCTCCTACATAAGGCCTCTCATAGCATCATAAGATCAGAGATTTAGAGTTGAAGGAGTCAGAGATATGATCTAGGCTAATCTTCTCAATTTGCAGAGAATACTAAGGCCCAGAAAGGTTGCAACGCACTTGGGGGAAAAGGAAGAAAAAGGAATAAATAAGCATTTATAGTACCTTCTATGTGCCAGGCACTGTGCTAAGCACTTTACAAATATTATCTCATTTGATCCCCCACAGCAATTCTGCGAGCTAAACATTATTATCCCTCTTTTATAGTTGAGGAACCTGAGGCTGACAGACAGTGACTTGTCTGAGGTTACTCAGCTAATAAGTGTCTGAGGCTGGATTATGAACTAAGGTCTTTCCTGACTCTTGGCTCAATGCTCTATCTAGTGAGCCACCTAGCAGCCTCATATCTCGTTTGCCATCTCAGCTGATCATTGGGAGATTGAAGTCCACAGCCACTGTGGCTGCCTCTTATATATCTAAGGTCACACAGGTAGTAAATTGCAGACCTTGTGTTTGAACACAGGTCGTGGGATCATAGAATTAGAAATGGAAGGGACCTTAAAAACCATATAGAGTGAAGGCCAGCCCTCTCATTTCACATATGAAGAAACCAAGGCCAACAGAGGTGAAACGACTTTCCCACAACCACACATCTAGTAAATGAGAGAGGCAGGTCCTCCAGCTCCCAATCCAACATTTTTTCCACTGATCCAGACTACCTGGTTTCCCCAGCAATTCTCACCCTCTCTTTATCACAATTACTTTGTGTTACAAGAGGTATCAAACAAGGAGATGTCAGCTCACCAAAGGTATTCGTGTCAAGGAGGGCATCTAGAAAAGACTCATAAGGATGACGAAGTCCTTCAGAGGCTCCTGCCAGTGGATGATATTGTCTTGGTTGTGTCAAGCCTTGGAACATTACAGAGCCTCCTGAATGAGGTACAGATTCAGGGTAAGGAGTTTGGCCTCACTCTTCACACAGGAAAAACTAAGTGGATTAAGAGTGCCTACTGTGCAGATTGAAACCTCTAGAGCTCATCTATGCATAGATCTAGGAGAGGAGATTGCCTTTGCAGAATTGTGAAGTTCTTTCAATGAACCTAAGCTTGTCTCTATGGAATACTGGATTCTTCAAAAGACTGATACTGAGGATCACCCAAAGAGCGACGGGGAGATGTGTGATGAATACAAACAGTCTGAAAAATATTGCAAACAAAGAATTACAAAGGACAAGTTGTATAAAGGTTATCATCAAAGAAATGTATGAATGAAAAAGAAAATGGGCTGGTGACAGAGAGAGGGAGGGGTAATCAATGGACAGCGTCATGAACTTTTGTTATCTGTGGATGTCAAGAGGAAGTGAGAATGCCTCTCCCCGCACCCCCCCCACCCGCCACCCCACCCAGGATTTTAGTTGGACCTCCTGTGATGAATTTTTTCAAATATTTTTTCTGATTACATGTAAAAAGTTTTTAACATTCAGTTTTTTAAATTTTGAGTTCCAAATTCTCTCTCCTTTCCTCCTTTCCCTCCCCCGTCATTGAGAAGGCAAGCAATTTGATATAGGTTATACCTGTTCAATCATGCAAAACATTTCCATAGAAGTCATTGTGAAAGAAAACTCAGACCGAAATAAAAACCCAAGAAAAATAAAGTAAGAAAAAATATGCTTTGCTCTGCATTCAGACTCCATGAGTCCTTTCTCTGGAGGTAGATAGCATTTTTCATCACTAGTCCTTTGAAATTGTCTTAGATCATTGTATTTCTGAGAATAGCTATGTCATTCACAACTGATTATTGTACAATATTGTTATTACTTTGTACAATGTTCTCCTGATGCTGCTCACTTCACTTTGCATCAGTTCATGTAAGTCTTTCCAGGTTTTTCTGAAAGCATCCTGGCTCATCATTTCTTATAGCACAATAGTATACCACCTTGTGATGAACTTATGAGAAACCATGATAACAAATAATGGGGAAGAACAGACCGGCTGAGTTCTACATCACTGGAGGGAGAAGGAATAGTTGAGCATACTTTGTATTGACTTACTTTCCCATGTAATGGGGGAAATTAGTGGAGCCTCCATTGATCTGCTCTGTTTGGGGCATTTCCTATGTTACTGGCTACTTTCAGTTACTCATATTTTCTGTCTGGGGCACTTCTCACTGAACATGGACCCTGTACCCTGTCCACTACCAGCAAAACACATGCTTTGGTGTCTTCTCTCTCTACTCTCTTCCTTGGTGATCTCATCAACTTCCACATGTTCTGTTACCATCTCTCTGTAGATGATTCCCAGGTCCATATATCCAGCTGTAATCTCTTTTCTGAGCTCCAATCCCACATCTCCAACTGCCTATTGGACATTTTGAACTAGATATTCTGTGGGCATCTCAAACTCAACAGGCCTAAAACAGAACCCTTTCCCTGAAACCTTCCCCTCTACTGAATTTCTCTTACTTTTGAGGGCACTACCCGCCTCCCAGATTTCCAATGTTGGCATCCTCCCAAACTCCTCACTCTCACTCATCCTGTATAGCCAATCAGTTGCCAAATCTTGTCATTTCTACCTTCACCACATCTCTTGTACAAATTTTCTTCTCTCTACCCACACAGCAAGCACTGTAGTTCAGCCCTCATCATCTCTTGTATGGACTATGGCAATAAACTTCTAATTGTTTTCTCTGCCTTAGGTCTCTCCCCTCCCCAATCCATCTTCCACAAAGCTGCCAAAGTTATTTTCCTAAAGCTTAGGTCTGACCATCTCATCCTACTAATCTCCTCCTCCCGCTAACCCCAAATAAATTCCAATGGTTCTCTAGTACCTCCTGGATCAAATATTAAAAGTGTTTTGTTTGGCATTTAAGTCTCTTCCCCATCTAGCCCCTCCTGCTTTCTCATGCTTTTCTCCCCTTCGTGAATTCTATAATCCTGGCCTACACACTGTTCCTGACCCTTCATCTCCTGACTCTGTGCCTTTCTATTGACTGTCCCTCATGCCTATTCCCTCCTCATTGGTCCCTCTTTTCATTCTTGGCTTATTTCAAGTTTCAACTCAAATATCATCTTCTGCAGGAGGCTTTCCCATTCCCTTCGGCTACTTGATGTTTCCCCTTTAAGCCTTCCCACTACTCTGTATTTATCTTTTATATAACTAATTATTTACATATTGTCTCCCCTATCAGTATTCAAAACTCCTTGAGGGAAAGGGGCATTTTTATGGTATTTGCCTTTCTTTTGTAACCCCAAAGCTTAGCATAATGCCTGACACATAGTAAGGGCTGAACAAATACTTGTCGACTGACTGATGTGCAACCAGAAGCTTCTGGTTGGTCCCTATTTATCCTTCTCCCCTTCTATTGTCATACAGCCCTGCCAAAGAAAATTGACTATTGGTTAGGAAGATCTTCTCACATAGCAGACTTCAAAAAGAAAAGCATCTACTATCTCTTTCCCCTCTCATCTTTCAAGTGTGTTGGGACTTTTCAAGACTCTCCCTTGGATTTCCATGAAGGCAGGAAGAGGGGATGTTTCTTCCCTTCTCTCAGCAGCTATGGTAGCTGCTCACACAAGGAAGCAAGGCTGTCTTGGCCATCCTGAAATGGAACCTTAAGTCACCAGCTGCCCCTTCTACTGTATATTTCTTTCCTTGAGAATGGGGGGAAAACAGTGATCCTGAAATAGATTATTTCCATCTTTGCCAGCAACTTTATGAATGCAAGAGGCCAGGAGCTCCTAAGGACAGGAAGTGACCTCTGAAACAACTTCTCAGAGAAGATAATCACTATTGGGAAGAGGATCCCAAGCCATGCCCCAGCTTTTCAGAAGATATGGACCTTGAGTGAGTGTCTCAGACCGTGTTGAATCAAGGCAAAGGTGAAATACCTGATCAGCAGCCCCACAAATGTTTCGTGTTTTAATGTTTGAAGTATTAACATCCTGGAAGAGGATAATGTGTGATGGGTTACTGTCACGGGTTAGGCATTTGTCAATGTGTACTTGTTGTGAATGACCCTGGAGAATGATTACCTAGGTTGCTGGGATAGCCATCCCTGTTCTTTTAAAGTGCTGATGTTTCATTTGATGTCTTTTGTGAGCCAGGCCCGACTCAGGCTTGGGATTGGAACAAAATGAGGCATTTGTAGACCATCCAACACTTTAAAAAGTTTACTTAGCAGTAGACTGGAAAGGCTACCCAGCAAGGACACAACTGGTTTCAGTAGATGCAGTCCCCTTGTCTCCATATGGAAATGCAGCTTGTCAGCATGCTATATTGGGTCAGATGGGTATGGTGACTTTACACAGCGGTAGGAAATCTGTTAAGTCTGAGGGGCACTGACTCCTGGTGGGAGGGCCTTTTTATGCTCTTGACAACTGGAAAGCCCCATTAATAGCCTGAGCCATAGTACAACTGCCCTGAATTTTAGGGGAGAAACTAGCCCAATCTGTATGGCAGAGGCTTAGCAACTGGCAAGCCACATCAATGGGTTAAACTCCAGTCCCTTGGACCAATCATGTCTCAGGAACAGCTTCCCTGACTGTTGAGGAAAAACTATAGTTTTTTCTCTCCATCTTCCTTCTGCCTACATCTCTGGCAGGGAAAGTCAGACAATAGACTAATCTTTATGTCAGGGACTCCAGTAAATATTACTCCTTCCATGCTTGTGCTGTATAATTGCAAATTTCCAACATACCCTTGCTGATTTTTGCAATCAGCTCCAAAATTTTGGGCTCTGGGGAAGAATGCAAACTTTCAACCTCCCAGTCACCATCTGGTGAATATAGTCATAGAGGCATCAGACTCTGAAACTCTCCAGGACACAGGCTCAGCATTCTGTGGGAAATCTCCTGACCAGAACACATCTGGGACAGGAAGGGACCAGGGCACATAGCTCCATGGCAAGTGTCCTAGCCAGCAAAATTGGGAGTGGGGTTCCCTGATTATGCCTATCGCATGTGTATATTTTATCTTACCTGTAGAATGTCAGGTCATCTAGAATAAGAACTTTCTTTTTTTAGTTTTGAATCCCTAGCAAGGCTTTGTACATAGCAGGAGCTTAGTCAATCCTTGTTGTTGAGTTTTATTATAATAATGAATATTATTTTTTACTTACTTGTACTTTCCCATCACATTTTAGGGTCAGGGCACTCCCTGATTAGGACCTGAAGCTTCCAGGGATAAAAACAAGCAGTTCAGGGGGAGAGAGGACTGAAAATGCTTTGTATGAACATCTTTTGGGGACTGTTTTATATTCAAGACAATTTTGGTCATTTTAGGATCACTGGGCAATGAGTTCTGCTTCCCCAGCAAATGGCTAAAGGGACTCATTTAGATCTCAGGGCCCAAGGAGGCAGAATCAAATTCGCATCACAAGTGAGATTACCTAGCAAACACATTGGTACATCTGGCTACTGCACGGTACGTCTGAACCTAAGATGCAATAAGTCCCCAAGAGTGATCACTCCTTGCTTGGGCACTCCCCCAGCCTCATCCTCTTACCTTCTATGTGTTCTACATTGCTCTCTTTGATTCCATCTCTCCGTCTCTCCCTTTTTCTGTCAAATATTTCCTCTTTCTCTCACCAGTCAATGTTTTCCCTTTCCCCAACTCTACTATGAATTTTCCTAGTTGAATACTTTTCCTTCCCCCTGTGCCTCAGTCTCTCAATCTGTGAAACAATGATATGCCCTTACCTATTGTGATGGGCTGTGAGCAATACAATAATTTGGATTGCTTGGAAAATGAACTAGATTATAGGAATACCATCTTTTCTGCCTTCCCTAACCCTCCTGTCCACTAAGAAAGACCCTGTCTTCCTTAAAAATGTAACTAAAAATTTAACTCTTCCAGGTAGTCATTAATCTACCCTCAGCCTTTATAGTGTCCAGGGCATACTTCCTCCAAAGAATGACTACCTTCTGGGACCTGTTTTTACTTTCCCTGCCCACTCCCCAACCCAAGCAGCACAGAAGACTCAAGGTATCCTGGGATAGATTTTACTGCATTGGGCAAGACCCTTAATTAGCCTTCCCAGCCACAACATCATATAAAACTCTCCCTCCCCGCCCCCAACAGATCTTGCCCCAAGCACAAAAATTTATAATTATGGTTCTGTGTTTATGGCTCAAGGTCAAAAATAAAAACATTTTTTAAAAAAAGTTCAGTACCCTTTATCTCAGGCAGTGAGGTACTCTGGAACGATACTTCAAATCTCTTATAGAGGAAGTATGCCAGATTGAGGTCACTGTTGTTTTGAAGCAGGCAGAAGGAGGCTAGCGATGCCCTTCTAATTTCCAACCTGAGTCAAAGCCCAGATAGTCCTGCCTTAGTTAAAGCTCTGCCTACCCATCTTCCTTCTGTCCACATCTATGGCAAGGAAAGCCAGATAATGAGGTATTTTGCATGGCTCATTCATTCCCAGCTTTGGGAATAAACCTCTCTCCTCATCATCATCTGAAATCCATGATTATTGTGAGTTTAATCATGTGTGGTGCCATGCTGAACACTACACAAAGAGAAATACATAGAACAAGTCACTGCTCTCTAGGGATTCAGTGACATGGGAAATTAGTTAAAGCATTGTGAGATGCAGTAAAGACCTTTAGGGACAGAAGGCACTGAGGGGAAAGAGATTAGAAAAACATATAGGAAAAAACTTATTTTGGAAGATTTTTTTAGCTTCCTTATGTAATCAAAAATGGGGGTGAAAGTGGAGATATGTGGGGGGAAAGGGACTTTTCATTAAACCTTTACTGATTTTTCCCAGGCCTTCACTTCTTGAAATATATCCCACATAATAATTTTATTAACTCATGCATAATATATGTCAATGTCCCTAAGCTAACAGTGTCTTTGGACCCATAAAGGGATTTACTCAAAAAGAGTTGCATTGCTTGCATTTTAATTTTCTATCAAATTTCAGCAGGTCATTTAAAAGAAAAGTTTGGGAAGAAACTCTTCTTGGATGAGGTGGGGCAGGGGAAGGAGGGGTAGGAGTGAGGAAGAAACATCGTCATCTCGTAGTTTTCTCTTTTCACTAATTATTCTTTCTGATCAGTTGCTAAGCTCAGTTATTTCTTAACTGCTGAAGGACTGTAAGTACTGTCAGTATCTTCTAAATTTCAGCACTCTCATGCAAAGCCCCATTTGTCCCATCCCAGTTACGACATTGAAATGAAAGCTGGAAAAAGCTAAATGACTTCCCCAGCGTCACTTACTACTAAGTTTCCAAACTGGGATTAGAAACCCAAATTTAAGATTCTAAGCCTAGCACTCTTTCCATTGTACTTCACTGCATCATGAAGAATGAAAATATGGTAAGCAAAATATGTTGAGGGGAAATGCATAAGTGTATTTCTATGTGGGAGCCAAGATAAATGTATAATATCTGGATGGAAATTTTGAGGTAGTCAGTTGTTGTTGAGTCATTCCAGTTCTGTCTGACTCTTCATGACCCCATTTGGGTTTTTCTTTTCTTTGGCAAAGATATTGAAGTGGTTTGCCATTTCCTTCTCCAGCTCCATTTTACAGATGAGGAAGCTGAGGCAAACAGGGTTAAGTGATTTGCCCAGGGTCACACAGCTAATAAGCATCTGAGGCCAGATTTGGACTCAGGAAAATGTTTTCCTGACTCCAGGCCTGGAACTCTATCCACTGTACCACCCAGCTGCCCTGTTGATGTGATCAGAGAAGACAGCAAATCCCCAATCAATGCACAAAGATTTCTGAAAGAAAAAAGGTACTTTAACTTCTTCAACCACTGAAAAAGGGAGACCAAAGTGAGCCTTCCTCAAACTGACCCAAACCTTCCTTCTCGTTCTACTTACATGCCTGACTCACCATACCCACCAAACCTAGCACAGGTCCAGCTGTCTCTTGCTATCCTCGAACTTCATATCTCTCCTCCCCCAAAATGATTTTATGCAAATTAATGGCATGAAGTTGATGTAAAAATTACATAAGTTAGAGTGTGGTGGCAGTAGTAGGTTTTTTTGGGGGGGTGGGAAAGCAAACCTTTTGAAAATATAATTGAGTTAATGGAGCCATAACTGCTCATTTTTTGGTAATTGGCCTGCTTTTTGTCACTCTGTCCATTTACATACTTCTGTTTTCTTTTTGTTATTGATTTTTCTTTATAAAATGGGCCACTTTAAGGCAATTTTTAAAGCCCCAATGATGAATAAAACCCCATTTTAACTCTCATTAAGACAGAGACATTAGTGAGGCACACGGTTCCACTACTCAATTTGCTTAAAAATCCCAGGCAGGCTTCATTTTAGTTAAGTCTAGGGAACTGGCCTACTAATTCTGGTTCAGAAAAGGTGATCCAGGGATGGGAAGAAGGAAATGAAAAACTAGGAAGGGAGAAAGAGGGAGGGAGAAGGAGAGAGAAAGGGGAGAGGAGGAGAGAGATAGAAGAGGGGAAGGAGGGAGGAAAAGGAAGAGAAAGGAAAGGAGGGGCAAAGAAAGAAGAAAAGGAGGAAGAGAGAGACTGGGGGGAATGAAGGACAGGAAGAGAGTAAGAGAAACAGAGACAGTCTTTATTTTTTGTGTGAGTTTAAGCATAAACTGTACTTACCCACAAGGGAAAGAAAATAGAATGAGCTTATGATGAAATAAGCCCAGAGAACCCCTAAACAGAAGGCTCTTCAGTGTTCTGCTGCCACCACCCATTTAAGTATCAAGGATTTCTCCTCTTTTCCATAATAAACCGTGGGGAGCACAGCCTTACATCTTTTTCTCCCTCAAACGCCTTCAGAGTGGGTTTTTGGGATAACATACACTTTATTAGCCTGCTGTCTGGTTCTTTACTAGGACTTGTGATTTATTGGTGTGGAAACTCTACCAAGGAGGCAGCTCAGCTAGATGGTTAAGTGAAGAGAGCCTTAATCCTGTAGTCAGGAAGACCTGAGTTCTAATCCGCTTTCACTTACTAGCAATATGACCTTGAGCAAGTCATTCTCCATTTGCTCAGTTTTCTTAACTGTAAAATGGAAATAATAATGGCATCCACTCCACAGGGTTGTCGTGAGGAGCAAATGAGGTAATATTTGTAAAGAGCGTTAAGAGTGCCGGCACACAGTAGGCACTTAATAAATGCTTATCACCCACCCGACTTCCCAAGATCAGCAAATCCCAGAGCTGCCCGGGGGCACGGAGAGGTTAAATGATTGTATGATATGTATGGCAAGACTCAAACCCAGGCTCCTGAAGGAAAGCCCACCACACTGGGGTGCCTCTCCGTTGTTTACTGTGGCGTGAGATGCGCAAATTTGGAGACAGCTCCACTCCACATGTTGACATGGACTGTTTGTGCCCGACCTGTGGTAGAACCTTTGAGCTCATATTGGTCTGATCAGCCACAGTCGGACACACTGTTCCCTGACCCCGACATAGTGATGTCATTTTGGTCTTCTTCAAAAACGAAGGACAGCAGCCAACCAACGAACCATGTATGCTGTAAGGAAATCTCGGGACACGGAATAGGTACAGAAAGATAAACTAGGAACACACTCCATAGTCCCTACGAACCGAGGAGGCTTTATCCGAGCTGGCTTTAGTTTCTTTGTCTAATTCCACCTTTGTTCTTGGCCCCGATCCAAGCCAGAGCCTGCTCTGTCAGCGGAACCACCAAAGTTCTAAGTCTCTGCCTCCGGTTCTGGACACACCATAGTGCAGGCACCCTTGACATCCTGAGCCATAATGCCCCGCTTCTCTCCCTTTCACTTAAACTCTCTTTCCTGGGCTCACAGGCTCCTGTCTTCTCCCCAGAGCTGAACCTGTCTTTCGAGCTTTTTCTAACTTACCTGCTTCTGCTATTTATTCCTTCTTACAGATCCTCTAGCTTCTCCAGCCTACAGTCAGATAATTTGGCTTTCCGCTCCTGGTTTCTCTGCTTCGGCTTCCTTTTTCTCCTCTTCTGTGCTCTCTGGAAACACAACCATTTCAATAATTCCCACTGCTACTTACCACTGCTCCAATCTTAAACAAGGAATGGTAAAAGGAGTTCGACCCATAATTTGAAGAGGAGGATTTTCACAACGGGCTCCCATCCTGGAGGAAGAAGAGTCATTCTTTTCTCCAGTGTGGCCAGGTATGAAATAAATTATAACAGCTCTTATTTATATGGTACTTTAAAGTTTGCAAAGCTCTTTGCAAATGTTGTCTCATCTATCATCAAAAAAGATTAATCCTAGGAGATAGCTGCTATTATTATCCCCACTTTACAAATGGTTAAACTGAGGCAGACAGAAGTTAAGGTGATTCCTGCAGTCACACAGTAAATGTCTGAGGCTAGATCAGACCTCAGGACTTCCTGACTCCAGAGCCTTGTATCACCCAGATGACTACTAAATAAGCCATAGAAGAGACAGCTACCACAATGTCTATTAGCAATTCCAATTTCAAGAAAATGGAGTATTTTTGAAGGAGGTTTCAAATATCCTTTGTTAGGCTATATAGCCTAGTTTTTTGGTTCAAAAAGTAAAATCACTGGGTATACAGGTGGCAAGTAGTTCTCCCTTGATCAATATCCTCTAAGGGGGAAGAAGAGGGTCCAGCATTATTTCCCCCCCCCCCCCCGATTTTAACTGGAACATAAAGGGAATCAGGGAAGCTGAAAAGAGGAGCAAAAGGGAGGGAGAGGGAGAGAGAGAGAAACATCCCAGGCATGGGGGGCTGAGCTAGTGAAAATTTCAGCTATTCCCTTGCTCTGGCATCCCAGTCTCTTTCCTTGGCACTAATAGACTGAAGCCTTATCCTCGCCACTTTCTTGCCATAGCACTGGGAACCTATCTCCTTCCTATATGTGTTCCTGGCCCCTTGCCACCCAGCATGGTCACTGACTAAGAAGCTCTTTCTGTTGTTCATGCATCCCCTCACTTCTCTTTTGTCCAAAGCAGGGGACAGAATTTGCCTTGACCTCTATTGGCACATGCCTACTACACACTAATGATATTTTATTTTGTATTATTTGTGTGCATCATATCACACTTGTACATTGTGAGCTCCATAAGCATCTTGTGTAAACTTTGCATTTCCCCTTCTCCTTCTCTCCCCCACTCCACCTTTGTACACACAGCATATATAAATTAAACATTTGTTACATGCACATGCAGCAGATATGCCTGAGTATCGTCCTGGGTCCTCATTGCCCTCATTAATGAGTTTCTCACTCTGGAATGGAATAATAGAATCATAGCATCACAGAATGTGAGAGATAGAAAGGATCTCAGTGACCATCTATCTCATGCAACCCCGAAAAACATGAAGTTTGCCCACTCTAGCATATCCTACAAGTGTATTGATGATGTCCCCTTGACAAGGTGTGAATTGCCCTTAACTTAATAGGAATTGACATCCTGTTCTGGCTTTTTCCTTTGACTACACATTGAAGATTATTCATTGATTCACGGTGAGGTCATATACCTTGTGATACACTCTTGAACCTAGCTGTCCTGAGTGCTTTCATAAAGTGAAAGCCCTCAAACCAAGTATAGTACTATAGGTCTAGAAGATTAGGAGACGTATAGGTCCTTGGGTATGTCAGGCTTACTGAAGAGAGAAGGGAAAGTTTTTGTGATTATTTATAGGCTCAGATGTCAATCCTCCATTTTTTTGTTTGGGTTAAACAAAACCAATCCTGTGTTAAGTATTTTATTAGCCTGAATGCTTGCACAGGAGCTGAGGGCTCTTTTCCTCTGTGTCTGCCTGTGTGTGTTTGTGAGTGTGTCTTTGTATGGAGAACTAGAAGTAAGACAAATTCTGGCGAATATTAACCACAACAACAATAACATGTATTTATGCTTTAAAGTTCATAATGCACATTACAAGCATCATTTCATTAGTTAAAGACGCAGCCAAGACTGAACCTGGTTCATGTAAATAAATCCAGAACTTCATTTCCGGGAAATGAGTTAAATATAAATGAAAGAATGAATAAATGAATGAGCAACAACTCATTTGTATTCAACTGTATTTTATTTTCAGTTCCTGCTCCAGACATTTTCACTGGCTGTCCCCCATACCTGGAAAGCTTTGTCTCCTTATCTGCTCCTTTTGGTTTCCTTCACTTTCTTCAAGTCCCAGCTAAAATCCTACCTTCTACAGGAGGCCTTTTCCAAACCCTTTTAATTCTAGTGCCTTCTCAGTGCTAATTATTTCCAATTTATCCTATATACAACTTCTTCGTACGTACGTATTTGTTTGTTGTCTCCCAAATAGACTGTGAACTCATCAAGGCAGGGACTGTCTTTTGCCTTTCTGTGTATTCCCAAAGCTTAGCCCAGTGCCTGGTACATAGTAGGTGCTTAATAAGTGCTTATTGACCCACTAAAGCCATGCCACCCCCATCTGAAGCTGAGGAGAGGCACCAAATGTGTGCTTTCTCTGGAGATGTAGTGGAGGCTACAACTCCATTTACAATGTAGGCGCTTCAGTAATCGGTACATGGGCTTGTGAGGACAGAACTTCTGGGTAGGTAGTGAACAGAGCTCTCCAGATGGGGCTTTCCCAATTGCTTTGCCAAGGACCCAAGTTCTTTCTGTATTTGTTACCACCTTAAGGAAACTTGGTCAGGGTTTAATACCTTTATTATTGTCGGTGCCTGCAGGAGAGGTATGGATTCTTTCAGGGACATATCCTGGTGCTTCCACAGGGCAAATCATAGAGTATATTATTAAAGAAATGTCCCTAAGATTTAACCTAGTCTCCCATGTTAGACAAATGCTATCTATGTGTGGTCTGAGTCAGGAGTGGGGAGGGGGAGGGGTTCAGGGAAGGCTTCTTGGAGCTAAGTAAGCAGGAATTCTTTCAAAGGGCAATTTAGGGGCATACGTTGATGGAGAAAATTGACAACAGACTTAGGTAGGAACCTGCATTAACTTTCCTGGTTTAATTGTTATTTGTACTCTCCCAGAGAGTGGAAGAGAGTAGAGGAAGCAGTGTAGCCCCAAGACCCTGCAAACGCTGTCTAGTGGCCCTGGTGGATTGGAGTTTGCTTGGCCCCAACGGTAAAAGTCGTCCCACAGGGAGCCTCACAAATGCTGAACCACCAAATGTCTCTCCATTTCAAAGAGGGAGCTTCAGTCTGAACTGGTCTGAAAAATAGAGGGGGTTCAATGCAATTCGAGTCAACAAGCATTTGTCCTCGACGGTCTCTGAGGTTCCTTTGAGCCGTAAATCCTATGACTCTATTCTTGTCCAGCACCAGCCAAACTCCTGCATTTTCTATTGGTCACCAGGACTGTGACCGAGACCAGCTGGAGTAGGAGGGAGGGGGGCTTGCTCTGCCTTTTAAATGGCCCTCTTTATGCTAGGGAAGAGGGGAAAAGGAGACATTTTGCAGATATTCTCTTTTTAGAGCAGCAATAACCCCATTACCAGAAGCTTTTGCCCAGTGTCCCCAAATCCATTTTAGGATAGCAAGGACCCCGTCCTCCTTTTTGTGTTTCTTTTTTTCTTCCTGTTTGGCCAATCTGGTCACCCTGCTGTCAAGTCTCCTAAATAATCGTGACTTTCCTCATGGAGGTTTGATATATGGTAGTTAGGCATAAGAAATTAAATGGGAATTTGGGGGAAGTTTTTTGGAAGCCATAAACGCGAAGGCCAACAGACGACACACAAAAAGTTTAGAAACTCATAAATGCATAAAATATGTGTATAGTATTGTATAATATCAAAATATTTTATCTTTTAATACCATAATAATTCAGACTTCTCTAGCACTAAGGGAGAACCAAGCAATTTTACAAGGATTTTCCAGATCACGGGGGGGGGGGGGGGGGGGGGGGGGGTGCCCCTGAAGGGGAGGGAGAGGGTGCCCTGCTTCTAACTCCCTCGATGTGGAAAGGATAACTGTACTGAAACAAACTAACAGCAATGGGAAAAGCCATAGACTGTGTCAGGAAACCTAGAGTTGCAATTCTACTTCTGTGACTTGCCAGCTGTGTCTCCTTGGGGAAGTCACTTCCGCCTGAGACTCAGTCTCCTTCTCTGTAAACTAGATCACCTCCAAGGTCCCTTCAGCTCCAGGTTCCTATGAATCTTTGGAGACCCAGCTCTCTGCCTTGTGAGCCTGTTTAAATATCTGTAGAGATATACGTTTATTGCCTGCGCGCCCCTCCCCACCCCGCATCGGTTAGGGTGGGAGAGGTGTCCACCTTGAGGTTTCCTTTGTAAATCTTAAGTGTGTTTATGTATCTTAACTTTAAATTGGCCAGCCTAGTCAGGCATCCAGCTTTAGGTACATTGGAGGTTTGGCCTTGAATGCTGCTCATCGAGTCCTGCCAGCAGTCTGGGGGAGGGGGCCTGCTTGAAGGCTTCACTGAGCCTCAGGGGTTGGCTTGACCCAGCCAAGGTCTGAGCAGCTGCAGCTTGCCCGCCCCAGGGAGGGAGAACAGCAGACAGAAGCTCTTGGCCTCAGCCTTCAGCTCTGCAGTTTGGCAGCTGCTCCCCAGGGCCGTTGTTGCCTTTGCTATGTGTCTGTCCCATCGTACCCTCATTCAGCAGGCCAGGAGAGCAGGGAGCCAAGGGCAGCCTGTGCCTAGCAGTCCTTGAACTTAAGGCAGAATTGTCTCCTTAATCCGTGAGGTCTAACGTGCTGTTAGAGCTGGACAAGATCTGCCTCTGAGACAAGGCTTCTTACAGGCCGGGGCTCTTTTCATTCAGCTGGGCCACAGTAACCCAATATTTTGAACCCCAAATCAGGACACATGGCTAGACAAAAGTGTAGATAGTCCTCCTTTGCAAAACCTCATAGAAAAGTAAATTTCCTGACTTATGAAATGATATAGACTAAAGAAAGGAACAGAATGTCAACGTACATACCTACTCCAACTGGGTAAAACAGACAACAGCAACAAAACCACAAAGAAAAAAGCACAGGAGAAAAAAGAGGCCAGGAGGGAACAGAGGAGTAAAGAGGGTTTTGTTATTATTTTGTTAAAGTTAATAGACTCATTTTTAAAACAAATTGTAAATCATTTGGTGTTCACAGTTTGGATGCAATCTTTTAAAATTTTCCCCAAGTTAATTAAATGTTTTATTGGCAGAAAAAAAGGAAAAGTGAATAAGAGTGAATGGGCCCAGGATCTTGAGAAAGACTTAGAATGCCAGTTTCCAAATTTTATGAAATAATGCCCCCTCCCCCTTTTACACTTCTCAAAAATAATTGAAACAAATAATTTTCCTAGCTCAAATTTATTCAAATAAAATTAATACTTTATTACAATTTTATAACACACATTTTAACACTTGAAAATTACAATGCAGATTTTTATGGAAAATCTTTGTTTCCAATTGTCATTTATAAAATAATAACCATAATACTATTAATCAAAATGGTTTTTTGGTGATATTGCCTCTCATAATCCTTTTTCAATCACTGCTCAAGATCAAGATTTTGTCTCTATAGCAGAAAACCCCCATTTCACAGGTAAGTAACACAGAAACGCTGCTGCATCTATAGAGACGGGAGAGTTGGCTTCTCTCCCTGTCAAGGAACCAGTAGAGGGAGGTCAGTCAGTCAGTCAACAAGCAATTGTTAAGCAAAACCTTCTGTGTCAGGCACTGTGTTAAACAAGAGGGTTGCAAAGAAAAGAAAAGAAAACTAACCCAGATCTTTTTTTTTTTTTTATCATTTTCTCTGACTCTTTACACTCTCACCTTGGAGCTTTGAGGAGAATTAATTCTCAAAGCTTAGCTTTGTCTCAGGTGGCTCTCCTAAAATAGGGGAAGAGAAAGGTTTTCTATGTGCAAAGTAGATCAAGTATAGGACAGCTATTTATTTCTTCCACACAAAAGGAATGTTTACGTAAGGGTCTTAAAAGTCCTTGACCTAATTACAGAAAAGGGGGCTAATAACTAGGAAAAATTGTAACCAAGCGAAGTGATCCTTTTGTGAGGTACGAACAAGTCGATTGACTGAATTAGGAAGGGACCAATAGGATGAAGAATGATAGGACATACCTCTGGTTGACCCGTAAAAGTCAGTTCAGTGAGTCCAGGAAGTCAAGCTTGAAGATGAATCTCTAGCTCCTGACAAGACACACAGAAGACACATGTAGTCGGAGAATGGGAAGTGGTGAGTTATACCCTTAGGGCTGGGGAGAGTGGAAGCATTAGTAAAAACAGCTACCATGAATAAAGGGGCCAGCATTCTGGATGTGAAGCTGTTTGGGCTGGGCTGGAGGAGTTCAGGGACAGATACTATGTTTCTATAAGCCCCCCCCCCCTCCCCTCCCATCACCAGCACCATTCGCTATATACCAGAAGTCAACAATTACCATCTCCTTCCTCACTTCTCACCTTGGATTCCTCTGGAGGACCTAAAGACTTTCCTTCTGGGCAAAGAGGAAAGTCTGTTTATCTTCTTTTGTTTTAAAGTTTACTTTGCCTTTATAAATAGTGTTAACCACAGGCATTTGTTAGTCTGTGTGTATTTGCTGGAAATAATGGGGAGGAAGCTGTTGAAGGTGAAGCATCCCCGGGGGGGGGGGGGGGAAGAGAGAGAGACAGAGAGAAAGAGAGAGAGAGAGAGAGAGAGAGAGAGAGAGAGAGAGAGAGAGAGAGAGAGAGAGAGAGAGAGAGAGAGAGAGAGAGAGAAGAGACGGAGACAAAAAGAGAAGGAGAGAGAGAAAGGGGGCGGGGAGAGGAAGGAGGGAGAAAAAGAAAATGAAGAGAAAAAGCAGAAGAAAGAGGAAGAGGAGAAGAAGGAGAAGAAGAAGAAATTTTCTCAGTGAAATATCACCTATCAGCAATACCTAGGGTTTCCTATGTCATCCCAAAGCACCAAGTCCCAGAAAATACGTGGCTTACCTGAAGTGACCCAGGATGATCTTAAAAATGGCAGGTACTGACTACTAATTTGCCCCCATTACAGGCGCGCGCGCGCGCGCACACACACACACACACACACACACACACACACACACAAGACGTTAGTGTAACAGGGCTTGCCTGGTGATACTAGATCACCTAACATTGAGATACTCTGTGTCCCCTACCACACAGGCGAGAGCAGATTTCTTTGATTGCCTGAGTCAGAAAGGCTTTTATGCCTTTCTGGCTGGACTGAGACAGGCACTCTTACTCCTTGTTCCTGCTTTCCTGTCCTCTTTCCTGCTTTGTCCAAAAGGTGAAGATCACAGTTCACCCATAGCATTGATGCCATTAACTGAATCTATGAAAGAGGAAGGAATTCTGCCCCCTGCTCTTCCTCTCTTTTACCCTGACTCCAAGAAATGAGCCCAGGGGTATTTCTATTCTGTTTCATTTTTCTTCATTTTCAGGTGCCAGCCAGGTAGCAATTCCCACAGGAGCCAATAGACCCAAGAGTTCTAGTTATGGTGACCATGGAGCCAGATTTCCAGGTGGAATGTTGCAGATAGCCAGGCTGCCTGGAGGAGAAGCCTGGAGAAACCTGGGTGCCTGGGAGTCGAGCCCAAAGAGGGCTTTGGACATGGAACTTGGGACTGTGCTCTATAGGAACTGAGCTACACTTATGAACTTTCTGCTTTCCAAAGACTGAGATGGTGCAAGGGAGGGAAGGGGATGAAATACTATCTATTGGGGGAATAAATTTATTTATTTGTGATTATACATTTTGAAGTAAATATTCCCTTGTAAAAATTAATCTGATTGTTAGTGGCTGAATGGAACTGGGGTTAGGGGACCTACCCCTACACTTTAGGAAACACTATCAGTGGGGGCAAAAACCCAAAGGCAGAGAATCTAGACACTTCCCCTACCAATCTCCCTTAAGGATATGTGGGGAACCGTGGAGGAAGGGTGAAATCTAACATACTTGAGGATCAGGGCTGTTGATGTTACATTTGGAACAGTAGTAAGATTTATATTACTTTGATAATCCAGAGAATTTTTTCCACTTTAGTCAAAGCATAATAAAAATGATCAGGTTCACATACTTATTTCAACATATTATCACAAAACAGCTCTATTTATCATTCTTGTTCAGATGGGGTAAAACCAAATATAACTTATTTGTCCATGGCAGATAGCTTCCACATCTGTTCATGTTTAGTAGACTGGTCAAGTGATTACTAATCAGGTCTTTGCTTTCTTCAACATCCTCTTCTTTATGAGGCCATTTTCCACTCCGATGCCTGCTGCTGCCCCCAGTCTGGGAGACATTAAGTTCCTGTGTTCAGCTCTCTCTTGCACCATTCAGTTTTCTTTTTTTGTCTGGCCACTACACATAAACCTTTCCTCCTTCTTTCTACCTCTTGCTGTGAGAATTGTCATCAAATCCATACTACTGTGGTCTCTAGAATCATGGAACCAATGGAACCAACTCTCTGGAGCCAAACAAACTAATTATTCCTTTTGTGGCTTTCCACACCAGAAATCCCTTCCCAGTCACCCATTTTTCAAGAAATGTCATCTCCCTCATTAGAATATAAGTTGCTTCAGGGCGGTGACTATTTCACCTTTGTATTTATAATTCTAGCACTTAGCACAGTGCTTGGAACATAGTATTTAATAAATGCTTTTCATTCATTCATTCATTCTATCTCATTTGGAGGGCAGGGTTTTTTTTAATTGAGCAAAAATATTGCTTTGTGAATTTATTATTCATAGCATGAACTTTATATCTTTCCAGAATAGAGTATGAATTTGTGGATTTTACATTAATTTATTTAGAGTATTCAGTTTTTGAAAAAATGTAGCAAGCACTGACTATATCTCCCCCTCAACTCCCTGAAGGGTTGGGGTGCTTCTTCTCTAGTGCTGTCAGCTTGAGGCCCCATTCTGGTACATTTCTCCCACTGAGAGCCACTAGCAACTAGATTCCTAGTTCTATTTAACCAGTTAACTATAAAAGGATATTTACTTCAAAGATATAGCAAAAACAAAAGTGGAAACATTTTACCACTTTGAGGATACATTCTCCCATATACTACCTCAGGCTCTGTGGAGAGTGGGACCATATCTAACTCTGTTTCTACATGGCATTGATCTCACCAAATTCAGGTTCAAATGTAGCATAGTTGTTGGAAGAGTCCTTGTCTTGGCTACTGCTAGACAGGGTCTCAAAGGTCCCCACTCAGCATGGATTCCACTCCCAGACTACCTAGTGGCTCGTTCTCCTGACCTGTTGAAACTCACTAGGTTGTAGCCTACGATCTCTTCTACTAAGGAATAGAACCAACAACTGTAGTCATGGACCACAGGTTGATTTCTGATGGAGAAGGCCCAAGACCTCTCCCCTCAGAGCACTGTGTTTTCCCACAGGAACTGTCACTTGGGAAGAAGTCATCCCAAAGCTGGAGTGGTTGGAGGAGTGAGGGAAGAAGTTCTGGTCAATTAGAGCTTTTTGGATGCCCCATTGGTCCTGTCTATGTAGTCAATCAAGGAGACTCCTTTTCAGCAAATGGTTAGCTGCCTGTGCCTAAGGCTGCTGTCAAGTTCCCATGAGGATTCTATCAGGCAACCACTCTGCTCTGGCTCATAAGGACTAGGCTTATTGGCTAATTCCTCATTACAAAAATATACATCAAAAACAAATGTTTCTGAAGAAATTTTTTGTTATAAAATGAATTCGTTCCATTTTCATTATTATCACAAAAAAATGACAATTCCTTCTTTTAACTCAAACTGCCTTTGAAGTACTTTGGCATAAGAAAGCCAGTGTTTCTTCCAACAATATAGAAGTGCCCTATGCTCTGGCTCCCATATTGTCACACAGTTTTGCAAAATCTTTCCTTTTTCCCAGTCAGTTATTTTGTTTTTTTTATTCTAGACTCAATACCCACACATACACAAGCACACACAAACACGAATGAGCTTTTCTATATATAGCACACAGCAGAACACCAAAGAGAGGACTAAATATGAAACTGTGAATCTCTATTTCATATCTCTTGTCTTAAAAAAAGTATGTAATAAATTCCCCATTACTTTCAAAATCGTTCTGTTTGTATATGCTTTCTTCTGCAGTTCTATCTGTTCTCTGCTGTGCATTAAAAAACTATTCAATGGCTCTTTTGGAAGATCTCTATAGCCAACTTCTCTCTTCCCACCCCCAACTCCAATTAAAAATCAAGACAAAAAAACCACTTGTAACAAAAAATCACACACACACACACACACACACACACACACACACACACACATCTGTACAGTTGTATCCAAAACTGTGCTTCCTTCTGCCCTCTGAGTCCATCATCTCTCTGTTAGGAGGTAAGTAACATGCTTCATCATAGGTCCTCTGGAGATAGAGTTGGTGATTGTATTTATTGATCAGAGAGTCCTTAAAACTTTCAGAGCGACTTTTCTTTACACTGTTTGTTGTCCTTCTATAAATTTTTCACCTGGTTCTTCTCACTTCATTCTTCATTGGTTCATGCTACCCAGAAGTCTCTGAAAAGAGCACAATAATATTCCATTACATTCACATAGAATCGATTTAGCTATTCCACAGCTGGTTTGGCATCCCATCCCTCCATACACACACACAGGTTCTGATTTCCTTATCTTTCCTCTTTTTCCTTTTAATCTCCACTTCAGGATCAGGAAGTTTGTTTTGCTTGTGATTCTTCCCTCCCTCCTAATCACTCCCCATTCCCTCTGGTTTCCCTATTGAGTTAGCTGTATTTCTACACTGAACTGTGTGTGCAATTGTCCTTTGTTTTAGATGAGTGAGGTTTCCCTGATGTCTGATCCCCAAGCCTTTCCTCCATGTATATATTCTTCATCTCTCACACACCAATTATGAGAAAGATCGTGTTCCACTCCCTTCACACCTTTCTCTTTTTTATACCAGTTTATAGCATATAAACTCCTTTGTTTGGCATTTAAAGCTTTCATAACCTGTCTTCTTCCTTTTTCCCAGTATTAAAATAAAAATAGCTCACATTTACAGTGCTAAGCATTTTGCGAATATCTCATTTGATCCTCATGACAAACCTGGGAGGTAGGTGCTATAATTATCTCTTTTTTACAAATGGGAAAATTAAGGCAAACAGAGGCTGAGTGACTTACCCAGGGTCACTAGTAAATGTTTGAGGTTAGATTTGAACTCTGATCCTCCTGACTCCAACCCCAGCACTCTGCCCACTGTGCCACCTAACTGTCTCACTCTAGATCCCTCTCCATGTACTCTACATTCTAGCAATACTAGCCTACTCGCAGTTTCTCCAACATATTTAAATCAACACTGCTTGTTCTGTCTCTCTGCCTTTGTACTTGCTGTCCTCCACACCTGGAATGCTTTACCTGATTACTTACTATCTGCCTCTTAGTTTCCCTCACTTCCTTCAAGACTTGGTTCTAATCCCACCTACTCTAGGAGGCCTTTCCTGGTTGCTCTATCTACTAATGCCTTTCCCCCTCAACGTCCTTTCCATCTATTCTGAGTATGTCTTGTAACTACATAGTTGTTTTCATATTGTCTCCAAGAAAATGTAAGCTCATCAGGGACCATGGCAAGTTTTTTTTCTTCTTTTTTTATTTTTTTGTACCCCAGTGCTTTATTTTGTGCTTGGCACATGTTGTTCAGTTTTCAGTCATGTCCAATTGTTCGAGACTTCATTTGGGGTATTCTTGGCAAAGATTCTGGAGTGGTTTGTCATTTCCTTCTCCAGCTCATTTTACAGATGAGGAAACCGAGGCAAACAAGGTTAAGTGATTTGCCTAGGGTCACATAGCTAGTGAGTGTCTGAGGTCAGATTTGAACTCAAGAAGATGAGTCTTCCTGACTCCAAGTCCAGCAGTTTATCCACTGTGCCACCTAACTGCCCTTACTTGGCACATAGTAAGGACTTAGTAAATTCTTGTTGACTTGCATACCCTCTTGTTTTCCCTCTTAAAACCCTCAGAACAGGCTCCTCTGTTTTTCTTATTGAAATCTCTCAATACCCTTTGAGGTGTATATTAAGGTTCTGAAGGAACAATGTTCCTTCTATCAAAAGTCTTCTATTGAAAAGACAATTCCAAAGGACTCATAAAAAAATGCCATCCACCTCCAGAGAGAGAACTGATGAACTGAGTACAATTTTTTTCACTTTAGGTATAATTTCTCATTTTACTTTTCTTGCTTTTTTAAAAAATAGGGCCAATACAGAAATATATTTTGCATGACATATAATCAATATCATATTGCTTGCCTTCTTAGTGGGGTGGGGGAGGAGTGAAAGGAAGGGAGAAAATTTGGAATTCAAAATTTCAGCAAAAAAAAAGAATCGTAAAAATAAATAAATAATAAATTCTGAAACTTTTTAAGTAAAGAAGTATTTGTTGAATGTTTAAAAAAAAGTCTTGAAAGTCTTCTATTCCATTAAAGGTGGGTTTTTGTTTTGGTTTTTGTTTTTTGCTATATAGTATTACATTCAACTTCCAGGGCAAATCATTCTTGGTTGTAAGCTTGCATCTTTTGCCTTTTGGAATATTGTATAACAAGATCTCTTCCAGAAGCTGCAACATCTTATGTGATCCTAACTGTGGTCTCTTGGTACTTGAACTTCTTTCTGGTTGCTTGTAGCACTTTTTCTTTGGTGTAGAAGCTCTAGATATTGGCTAGGACATTCCTTTTGAGGGTTTTTTTTTACAAGACATGTTTGGTGGAATCTATTTTAACTTTGCCCTCCAGTTCTAACAGATCTTGGCAGTTTTCATTTCTGATTTCTTGAAACATAGTGTCGAAATATAGTATAAAGTATAGTATGGCTTTTTTCCCCCCGTAATCATGGTTTTCAGAGAATCCAATAATTTTTAAATTATTTCTCTTTGACTTGTTTTTCAGGTCAGTTGTTTTTGATATCAGATATCTTATACTTTCTTTTTTCAGTCTTTTGATTTTGTTTTTATACTTCTTATAATCTTTTAGGGTCATTGATTTTAATTTCATCTATTCTAGTTTTTGATGGGTCCACTACTTAGGTAAAGTTTACCACTTTCTGTTCTAAACTATTTATTCTCTTTCCAATTCTTTCCTCCAGAGCTTTTAATTTTCTTGCTTGCTTGCTTCATTTCTACCAGACATTCATATAGTCCTTATGGAAAAGCCATTTTTTGGAGTGTCTGCTTGTGGTTGTTACGGAGTTACTTTTTTATTTCAGGCTAGATTTTTGGCCATTTCTCCGTCTCCAATAATTTTTGATATTGGTCAATATCTTTTCTGTTTTACTCATTTCTCCAGCTTTAGTTACAGAATTGGGACTTTGTACCAGGGTAAGCATCACACTTTGTTATGCTTTTGGATAGGTAGGATCTACTTAATCTTGACTTGGGTCACTCATATCAGTAGAAGTAACACTTATGTTTCTCCTTGTGAATGATGTTTTTTTTTACTCTTAGCAATTCCATAAGTAACTTTATGAGGTTCAAGTAGACCTTCTTCTGACAGCTCAGGCATGACTTCTGAAAAAAAAAAGTTTGGTTTTGCTTTTTTTAAGTATCTAGTTTTCTCTGGGGGAAAAAATCTGTCCTTTCAATGGACACTTTCAAAATATCGTTTTAATTTATTAGGTCTCATGATGTCTACAGTTAAAACATTCATGCAAAGCAAATACAGATGTGTTCCCACTCTCTCAATAAAAGTACTTATGAATCCCAGTGATAAAAATAATCTCTTGTCTTGTTCAGTCATGGCAGTCATGTCTGACCCTTTATGATCCCATTTGGGATTTTCCTGGCAGGGATACTGGAACGGTTTCAAACAGGGTTAGGGGACTTGTCCAGAGTCACACAGATAGTAGGTGTCTGAGGCTGGATTGAACTCAGGTCTTCCTGACACCAGTTCCAGTTCTCTATCTACTGTGTCATCTCGCTGCCTCAATAAAAATAAGGCCTTGTATTTTATGGATTTGGGCTTTTTGCTTTGTGTTTCTGCATTCCTGCTACTTAAACTATCTTTTGTCATTGCTTGTCCTAGTTTCAGCTCCTTCAGTGGATTTTCTTTTCGGATCAGTTATTTATTTATCAATACATTATCTGATTTTTTAAAAATACAGACAAAAATAGAAGATAAATTTAAACTTAATAGGTAAAAATTGATAGCTGTTTTCAAATTATTTTGATTTCTGAAAGATTGTAGATTCTTGGAAAAAGAATGACATTGACACAGATATTATGGCACTTTTAATTCCTACCCAAACACTGTTTAACTGTAAGTTTAGATACTTCGTATTCTAATAAAATAAGTGGCATTACAATACAACTCGTTTGTGTCATAAGCAGAAATGTGCTGGCAAATGTTTAACAACCTACTTTCCCCTCCTCTACCATGCGTACACAAAATGTACTTTTAAGTTTAATCTGCATTATTAACATTTTCTCCATCATTTTCTTAAGTCAAGACAACCAACAAAATAATCAGTCAAGCCTTTATTTGTACTATTTGCTCTTTTCAGCTGATTCAAATGCTCACATTTGAAATTTAACAATTGGGCCTCTCTGGAGTGGGTTAAAACTAGCTCCAGGACACCCCTTGAAGCCTATAGCAATTGATCGTGATGGTGGCACAATCTTTCATCATAGAACCATGATGCTATTTGACATCAGTTGATTCAAATGTTATCTCTTTTTTTGTATAACACTAAATAATCACTGCAGTATATTTACTGTTAGTTGGTATGAATTCTGCCTTTTAGTTTCACTTTTGTTGACTCTAGTTTGAACTTTTTTATTTAAGAAAAAAAAGTAGAATTGAAAGGGAAAATAACCTACATGTACAAAAATATTTATTGCAGCTCTCTTTGTGGTGACAAAGAATTGGAAATTGAGGGAATGGCCATCAGTGGGGGAATGGCTGAAAAAGTTGTGGTATGTGAATGGAACAGAATACTATTGTGCTATAAGAAAGGATGAGCGGGCAAATTTCAGAAAAACCTGGAAAGACTTACATGAACTGATGCTGAGTGAAGTGAGCAGAACCAGGAGAACATTGTACACAGTAACAGTAACACATGACAATGATCTACTATGATTGCCTTAGCTATTCTCAGCAATGCAATGATCCAAGACAATTCTAAAAGATTCATGATGGAAAATCTATCCACCTCCCTAGAAAGAACTGATGGAGACTGAATGCAGATTGAAGCATACTACTTTCACTTTCTCTGTTTTTTGTAGGTTTTTTCCCTTTGTTGTTTCTTCTTTCACAACACGACTAATATGGAAATATGCTTTACATGATTGCACATATATAACCTATATCAAATTGCTTACTGTTTTGGAAAGGAGGGAAGGGGGAAGATAGAAAATTTGGAACTCAAACTTTTATTTAAAAAAGAATGTTAAAATTGTCTTTACATGTAATTGGAAAAAATAAAATACTATTTAAAAGAAAAAAAGTAAAATTGAACTCAAAACTATCTAATATAACTTTCACTATTGTCTCACCATTATCTTCCACAATAGAGGGTCTAGAAATAATCACACAAAGACAGTACAACCCACAGAATAAAAATATCTAATTTAGAGGGAGGAACAGAAAGTGTTCTAATATTTTATGATGGGCTTTAGCCCTTAGATTTTATGGGTTTAGGGAATCCCCCATATGTAAACTCCCTCAATGGATAAAGATTGGAAGACTTTTATGTAATTAAGTCTTAGAGAGTTGCTTGGGCGCATTGACAGGTTAAGTGACTTGTCATGGTCATATAGCTAAGATACATCAGAGGCAGATCTAGAACCTAAGAACTTCTTGACTGACTCCTAGGCTTTTTGATTGAAAAAATTAGAAAGGCCCTTTATCCATCATACCATGTAACTTCTCATATGATACTTGAATAGTTTAAATGAATGAGTTTAAATGTAAATAGGTACTATGCATGTATGTCTAATAAAACATCTAATTTTTTTTTAATCTACCACTACCACCTCTCCCTATCCCTCCCATAATTTTTTTGAGGTAGTCAGGGTTAAGTGACTTGCCCAGGGTCACACAGCTAGTAAGTATCAGGTTGGATTTTAACTCAGATCCTCCTGACTCTGGGGCCAGTGCTCTATCCACTGTGCCACCTAGCTATCCCCCATCCCACCGTTTTAAAAAAGCATACTGTTTTTTCTTGAAGTAGAACAGTCTGGAAATTCCTGGATACATCACTACCATAACAATACCACACTGCTTATTTAGCATCCCCCTTTTTCTTCCCCCACCCATCTTCCCTATCCCTATTCTACTTCTCAGATGACTTATCCCATAGCATAGTCCACCCTCACCACCCATTCTATTTCCAGCCCTCAACTCACACATCAATTTCATGAAGGGGCTTCTTTTGAAAAAGCCTCTTATTTTTGGCAAAGCTTCTTCCTTTCATAGTCAGACTGCCTAAGTACCACCCAGAAACAAACTAAGCCTAAAGACTGTGGGTACAGAAATTGGGGATTGAGCTAGGCTGGGTTGGGAAAAGTTCTATAAATGTTTGTTGATTTGAATTGAAGGGCAGCTGATCCCAAGAAAGGGAAAAGTGGTGAGGGATCAAAGGAGCATGGGATTTTAGAGTGGGAAGGAACTGTGGAGGGCAAAGTCCACGTGGACATCATCCTATACTCTCATTCTCACCCTTCAGAGAAACCACTGGTAGCTAGAAGTTTTTTCAAACCTCTACTACGCCACCCCCAGGAGGGAAGAATTGAAGTCTGACTCTAAAAACTGACTGCCTCCCAGGCCAGGGGCCATCATACAGTGGGGAGTGCTCAAAGTAAAACTCAGTGATGTGAGAAAACTAAATGACTCTGAGAAAAGACACGTATTATTAAATTATCTTTCTCTGAATCAAATGAAGCTGTTAGGAAGCTGGCCACACACATGCTATAAACCAATGCTTTGCTCCTCCCCAGAACACTTTTCCTCAAGGGATCCTCTGAGGAAGGGCTGGGACCATATGCTTCTATGCCTAAGGTAGGACAGCATTCAATAGAAAAGCTGTAACTAGTCATTTTGACATATGGGGCAAGCAACTCAAAGGAATCCTCAAATTAACTTTGTAATTCACAATGTGAAAATAATACAAACAAGACAAATTCAGGTGTATTGGAGGAAGGATTCACAGTTACAGTAGTTGTACTTCATATTCTCTAAATTTTAGTGCCCTGATCCAAAGCTTACCTCAGTTATGGTTCTGTTAAGAACAGATCTCTTTATCTTCCCTGGACTTTATTCCATGGACTGCAGCATTTTAAAATATTTTCAGTCAGACTATTAACATCCTATCCTTCCCCACCCCCACTATTCTCTCTCTCTTTCTCTTTCTTTCTTTCTCTCTCTCTCTCTCTCTCTCTCTCTCTCTCTCTCTCTCTCTCTCTCTTTCCCTCTCCCTCTCTCTCCCTCTCCCTCCCCCTTCCCCTCCCCTCCCCCCTCTCTCAACTCATTTAGGCTGTAGTAGAGGTCACATGCCCCTCAATATGCTATAATAGAATTTTCTTTATTTAAGAGAAAGGGAACTCCCCACATTTGTTAGAAATGAACTCCCAAGATTCTTAGTCTTACTCTTGGCTGAAACCGTGCCCATTTAACTGAGACTACTTAAATCCAACCTAAATAGTAATAACTCACATTTATATTACTCCTAGAATTTTATAAAGTATTTTTTTCTCTCAACAACTCCATGAGGTATGTAATACAAATATTGTTACTCTATTGTACAGATGAGAAAGTTAAGGTTCAGAGAAGTGAAGTTTCACAACTAGTAAGTGCTAGGGACAAGACTCAAAACCAGGCCTCCTGATTCTGGATGATTTAAAAAAATATTCTAGATAATTCCTAGTAATCCTTCTAGCTTTAAATTATAGAGGAAAGGAAAGAATCCAAGTTCAACCCTCTTTCCACTATGTAGTGGTGTGTTGGAGCCAGCTCCTACTAGTTCGAGAGCCTATTGTTAAATTTTCAGTGTGAGCATTCAAACCTCAGGAATCCACAAATGCTAAAAACCAGAGATGGATTTATAATTTTGTTGATTGTCTAGACTTAAGAAAGTGATGAGGAAAATATTAATAATGCAGGTTAAACTTAAAAGCATGTCATGCACTACACACGTATAAACTATGTTGAATTGCTTGCCTACTCAGTGGGGGTAGGGGAGGGAGGAAGGGAGAGAATTTGGAACTCAAAAGTTTTAAAAATGAATATTAAAAATTATTTTTACATGTAACTGGGGAAAAATAAAATACTAAATCAAACCTTTTTTGAAGTATATCATGCAAACATTTTTTTGGGGGGAAACATGTTGTTAAATGTCTCCCTGCAAAGCACCGACTATACAACAACGAATAATTTAGAACTGAATAAATGCTCTGGACAATGGCATTTAGTTTTTAAAACAGATTTTTCTCCATATCTTTTGTTTTGTACATTGCCTGAATTTTCCCCAGTATCCATCTCTTTTGTCCCTCCCAGGGAGCCACCTCTTATAACAAAGAATTCTTTTAAAGTAAAAAAGAAAAGAGAAAAAACCAGCATCAATACATTTAAAATCTGACATTATATGCAATGGTTCACATCTATAGACTTCTGCCACCCTACCTCTTCAAAGAAATGAGAGTCAGGGAGAAATCTTTTCATATTTTTTTAAGGCCATGCTTATTCTTTGTAATTTTGGAACGTTCATTTTCAATTGTTTTGTAATTGTTGTAATGTCTATTTATATTGACATATTCATTGTATATATTGTTTTCTTGACTCTGCTCATTTCAATTTGCATCAGTTCATATGTCTTTTCATGCTTCTCTATATTAATTATGTTTGATTTTTTACAGCATAGTAATATTATATTATATTCATGTGTGAGAATAGTATGTAGTTAAAGGGAAAGATTATTGAGCTCAGAGTAAGGAAATCTTGTTTAAGGAGAGAAAGAAAAGTATAGACCAATATCCCTAGTGAACATTGATTTTAATTGAATAAAATTTTAGCAGAGGTGTGACATATTAAAAAAAGATTATGCATCATTACTACCTTAGAGTTACACCAGGATTGCATTTTAGGGAAACTACCAATATATTAGGCTACATTAATATAAAAACCCCATATGATTATTATCAATAAATGCAGAAAAAACTTTGAGAAAACACAATACCTTTCTGTGTTGAAACTATTAAATACCATCAGAATATAGGGATTAGACCTTAATATGGTAAACAGCACATATGTAAAATCATGATCAAATATTTTCTATAATAGAAAAACATTGGAGACTTTCCCAATAAGAACAGGGATAAAGCAAGGATGTGAACTGCCACCACTATTATTCGAGACAGTTCTAGAAATGCTAGCTACAAAAATAAGATGAGAGAAAGAAATTAAGAAAAGAGGCATAGGAGATGATAATATAGTTTACATAGAAAGCCCTAATGATTCAATTAAAAATTAATTTAAATAATTAGAAATTCCAGCAAAATAACAATATATAACATAAACCCTCAAAAATAATAAGCCCTAAGATTTACCAACAAAACACAGTAGAAAAAAGATAGAAAAAGACAATGAAACATCTAAAAATACACACAGGAGAGCAGAAGAAAGTTCAGAAGAAGACACAGACATGGAGAAATTCTGAGTAAAACTTAATATATACCCTTTGGGAAAAAAATAAGTTCTCTATGGAACAGATATTCATTGTCTTTTTCTGTTATTTTTTTAAAGGAAGCATTTGTGTTTGTTGATGTTTAACACGTTCATAGTGATAAAAAAGACAAAATGATTTTTTCAAAAACAGCCACTTCTGCCTACAATATTAATGAAAAGCAGGGCTCATCATCCTAAGGCATCTCTAGAAAGACTGACATTTCCTCACCAAAAAGGATAAAAAGGATTGATAGACTTTCTCAAAGCATATGACATACAGATAAAACTTAAAGAAATACTTTGGAGACAAGCATATATCACTTGACCAACCAATATTATAGGCTGATAATGGCAACATATTATTGAATTTGCTGAATTTGCCAAAAGCAGTTTACTTCTGAATGGAGTGTTATGTAACTGCTAAGATCCAAGAACAGGATCAAAGGGCCTTTCATGGGGTAAAATATAGTGAAACTCAGTTGACAATAAGTTAACCCAAAAAATAAAACAAATGGCTTAGAGATGTAGATTTGTTTATGGAAATAGAGGGTGTGTGGTGTTGTAAGACACTTAAAGGTACTGACTGACAAGATGCTATCTTAGTGGCATGGTGTATTTATGAGGTGGGAACATATCTCAATTGTTCACAAGGTGTGAACAAGCCCTGGACACCTGGCTACATAGAACAAGAAGTCTGTTTGCATTGGCTGAGGGACTTGGTCACACTCTGGGGCCTGTGTAAAACCATCAGGCTAATTGGATTCAAAGACTTGCATGTCTGGCAGTAGAAAGGAGAAAACATTCCAGCTAAAACTCTGAGAAGAAATTGATTTACAGGGAAGAGGAACCTTGGTTTCCATCTCCTCCCATTCTCCCACCTTCATCTTTGGCAAATGGAAGACAGTGTGAACTTTGTAAGATCAAAGGATTTGTACTTTTATTCATTGTCTTAGCAACATGCATGGTTGGTGGCAAGTGTCTGCACTGGGGACCAAGGACAGACTGGACACAATGAGGAAAGCAAATTCAAGGTTCTACAAAGAGCCTAGAAGAAAACATATACCATACTTAAGGGGAACACCTTGAGGATGCCAGCAAAAGGACTGCAAGGAGGTGGGAGTTACCCTTCTGCCACATATGCTCTCTGAGCATTCCTCCAGGTTCTATGTGTACTTGTGGGAGAGTGTGTCACAGACTTTTGGAGGGGTATTTTAAACCAACTAAATATCACTTTAGTAAATCCTCATTTCTAAAAGCTAATTTGGTCTGGCTGTCTGATATCAACTTAGAACCAATGTGAGAAGCACAGTGGTTAGGACTCTTGGTTATAACATTAGAAAGACAGCCCCAACACCTCAGGGCTACCTTGTAGCCCTGAAAGAACCTATTAGCTATGCTCTCTGGAGTCCAATTTATCAGTGTAAATGGAGATTGGCATAGTAGATACAGAGCATGGATTTCAGTGGCAATTTGGGAACAGATCCTTGCCAACAAAAGGAAATTAAGAAATTTGGGGATAGAAATTTAGCCATCTATGAAGGTTATGTAAAGAAATAGTAGAAAAAATATAACATACCACTTCAAGCTGCAAAAATTTAGCATTTATAGGAATACCTAGAAACACATGACCTGTTAGCCAGAACTATATATATCAGAAGCTCACAAATTAACAGACTATAAATCTCTGTACTACAAATACAGACATCCAAATATCCTAGAAAACTCAAACAATAAACTGTATTGGAACCAGACCATTATCACAGACCAGAATGTTGCCCAACATTGTGGGGATATAACCACTCCATAAAAACTTAAGGAATAACATTTTTCAAAGATGTCGCCATGTTAAATGTTCATAATCTTCGAGCCACATGGAATTAAAGGCTTTCAAAATAAAAAGACCTCACAGTTGAGTTCAAGATCATGTGGGAATAGAATGAGGAACATGCCATCCCAGTTGTCCTGTCTGCTGCTGAGATTATCCTAAGGATGTTTCTGGTGAGCATATTTGATGAACTCACATCTGAGTACTTTTATTTTTTAAAAGCAGTTATTTATCCACCTGTTTGATAGTCTTTAGAACATTAAATATAAAAAATAATGGCAAGATAGTGGCTTGTTCCAGGAAATTTTTATCTAAACGCCATGCAGAAAAATGAGAAGAATATTATAAAATGATGCCTCCTCCCCTCCCCGGCCCCACACTAAGACTAAATTAAAATTATTGAAAACATTTCATATGTATTCTATACCTACCCACAGCTGTCCCAAGCACTGTGAGAAGAGATATGAAATTAAATTACATTCAACAAGCATTTATTAAACACCTACTATGTGCAAGGCAAACCCTGACTTCAGATAATTTCTGTAGAACTGGGAGAAGACAGTATGCACATAGATAAATAAATAGAAAATCCATGCAAAGTAATTTTGTAGGACATGAAGAAGCCCTGATTCTGACTTTGCTATAAGCTAGGGGCTGTGGTTACAGTAATGCTGAGTGATGGTGTTTGACTGCAAGGAAGAATATGGCTCTGCTCCCACACCAGCCTGAATTCTAGTGCAACTGCCCTCCATGTCTTCCTGCTTTGTTTTGCCACTGCTTGTTATCCTGAGGTTTTCTCTGCATAATTTGGAAGAGGTTTTCTCACCTCAGCAGTCTTCAGACAACCAGTGATCTAGCTAAAGTTCCTTTTTCCTGATATGTCTCCTTCTCTATCTTTGGCTCTTTCTTGAATTGAACTGAATTGAATTCAACAAACTTATATGAAAAGCCTCCTGGGGAAACAGAGACAAAAAACTAAATAGTCCCTGTCCCCATGGAGTTCATATTCTACTGGTTGAAAGTAATAGCTAATTATAGACAATTCAATATAAAATATATACATGTAACAGGATGTTGGAGAGAAACTAGCAGGAAACTTCAGTTTCCTGTTACTTACAAAATATACACAAGGTAACTTCAGACAGGGATTGCTGACAACTGGGAGGATGAGGAAAAGTCTTTCATAGAAGGTAGCATTTGAGCTGAGCCCTAAAGGAAGGTAGGGGATCTTAGAGTTGAGGAGAAGGAAGGAAGGAAGAGGAGAAAAGTGAAAAGGCAAGAGGCAGTCAAGTTCATATCTTCTAAGTCTTTCCAAAACAATTCAAGTTCTTCATCCTTTCCCCGAGGATACAAGAGAAGAGGCAGCTGAAAGAGCAGATCTTTATGGGATAAAAGGAATGACATTAACAACATTTACCCAATTATCCAACGGTAATTGGTAGTTCAATATAATTCAATGAACATTTATTGAGTTTTACTACAATAATGGGCAGCTAGGTGGCACAGTGGATGGAATGATGGACCTGGAGTCAGGAAGACTAAATTTCCTGAGTTCAAATCTGGCCTCACCTACCTCCTAGCTGTGTGACCCTGGGCAAGTCATTTAACCCTCTTTGCCTCAGTTTCTCATCAGTAAAATGAGCTGGAAAAGGAAATGGCAAAACATTCCAGTATCTTTGCCAAAAAAAAACCAAATAGGGTCACGAAAGGTCTAAAATGACTGAATAATGACTACAGTAATAACTTGCATTTATATAGTGTTTTACCATATATGTGTGTGTGTGTGCGTGTGTGTACATCACCTCATTTTATCCTCATAATAACCTATAAGATAGGGATTATTATAACCTTAATTCTGCAAATGAGGGAACTAAAGCTCATAAATATTAGGGATTGGCCCAATATCACACAGCTAATCAGTGGCTAACCTCGAGCAATGCTGGTCCCTGTTCTATATCCAAGCATGCAGTATGGATTGGGTTCAATTCTCAAGAGCATGACCTTTAATGAGAGGTGGGGTAGGTCCTCTATTCTTATACTCTGTGGCTTGTTAAACTCTTCCCTGAGAACACTTTTAGTTTAGGGTAGGGCTCATATCTAGGGTTTCCCAAAAAGGGTAAGTAAAAAGGTTCTCAAATGTATGACATGATAGGGATAGGTAATTTATAACTTACGCACAATAGAAATGCTAACCATAAAAGACTCACAGCTAGAATTAAAAGAATGACTCAAAAAGAATTTAGTAACTGTTGCAATCTTCTGGGAGTCTGATACTTAAGCCTCATCAATCATAGCATAAAGCAGTTGGAAGGATTGCTTATTTTTTTTACTTAATATATTCAGTTTTCAGCATTGATTTTCACAAGAGTTTGAATTACAAATTTTCTCCCCATTTCTACCCTCCCCCCCACTCCAAGATGGCATATATCTGGTTGCCCTATTCCCCAATCAGCCCTCCCTTCTGTCACTCCACTCCCCTCCCATACCCTTTTCCCTTCCTTTCTTGTAGGGCAAGATAAATTTCTACACCCCATTGCCTGCGTATCTTATTTTCCAGTTGCATGCAAAAACTTTTTTTTGGTTTTTGAACTTCTGTTTTTAAAGCTTTGAGTTCCATATTCTCTCCCCTCTTCCCTTCCCACCCACCCACCCTCCCTAAGAAGTCAAGCAATTCAACATGGGCCACATGCATATCATTA
>CM053626.1:164681890-164714738 GCA_028646595.1 Phalanger gymnotis
ATATATATATATATATATATATATATATACACACACATACATATATACATACACACTCACATATACATCTAGCCATATCATTTCATTCACTTAAGATCAGGAAAAAACAAGTACAAAAGAGACAGTCCAAAACGAGGCTAAGGCTTTCCCAGTCATGACATGTACTTTACATGCCATGTGCTCATAAATTCATGGAGACTAGTGGGGAAAGAATATGGAAAGGCACCCTTCCCTCGTTTTTCTCTGGCAATAAGCTTAGTCACTGAGTCACAAACTCTTCTGATTCAGCAGCCAGTAAGGGGACTTTCCACCACTGTAAAGCATAAGCCCTTCAGTCCTGAACTTTTTGTTGTTCAGTCATTTCAGTTGTATCTGACTCTTTATTGCCCCATTTGGAGTTTTCTTGGCAAATGCTAGAGCGACTTGCCATTTCCTTCTCTAGCTCATTTTACAGATGAGGAAACGGAGGCAAACAGTGACTTGCCCAGGGTTGCACAGCTAGTAAGTATCTGCAGCTGAATTTGAACTCAGGTCTTCCCAACTCCAGGTCCAGCATTCTATCTACTGTATCCTTAGTCCTGAATTACACATGGCCATTAGCAGATCCTAAAGCTTCCAGAGGAATGGCACCTCTGAGCCTGCTTCATGGAATGGCCCTTATAGGTCAATTCAAACTCACTACAAATTGTTCCTGGACAAGTCACTTAACCCTGTTTGCCTCAGTTTCCTCTTCTGTAAAATGAGCTGGAGAAGGAAATGGGGGTCATGAAGTCAGACACATCTGAAATGACTGAACAACAACAAAACAAATTGTTATCTTCCTCACTTGACAAATGAAGAAATTGAAGTTCAGAGAGATAAAAAGACTTGCCCACAGCTACTAAGCACAGGAACAAGGACTCAAACCCAGGTCCTAGGACTCCGAGCCCAGCACTCCTTCCATTAGGCCATTTTATCACTGTGGTAGATTCTTCCTACCAGAACAGCACTCCTCACTTTGGACACTTTTCCTCACAGTTTTGTGCCACAAGTTACACTCTTTGGGACTTGGATTTTTCTTTCCTTTTCAGTCTAACAGGGAGCCAGAACAGCTTTAGTAGGCACATGTGTTTCTCTCGGACCAGGCTAAAGTTAGAAAGTAATGACAGAACATGAATCATTCTCCAAGTGCTTTTCCTTCCCCCCTGGAAATTGAAACTGTCCTCTTTATTTCTCCCCTGAGTCTGAGTTCCCAAAGAACATTTAGAGCTTCAGAGAACATCCAAGTGAGGAGGGATGAGCTTTGAAGTCATCTAACACAGCCCCTTTACCTTGAAGGTGCAGAAACTGAGACACAGAGAAGGGAAGTGATTTTTCTGAGCTTGCACAGTTAGGTGAGGGTAGAGATAGGCCTCAGAGTTCAGTCTTCTAACTTTGGACTCAATACTCGCTCCATTATGCTAACTTGCCTTTCTCTCAGGAGTAGATGTTATGTAACTATATTCAGGAGGCACACGGCAAATTCTCTTGGCTATGTACATCAATCAAATGAAATGAGAGTTGCGAAGCTTAAAATGTTAAATGCTGGTTATCATCATCATCATTATGATCACCATCATCATAGCTAAAGTAATACTGAAGAGGGGCAGCTAGGTGGTGCAGTGGTTAGAGTGCCAGGTCTGAAGTCAGGAAAAACCAATGTCATGAGTTCAAATCTGACTTCAGACACTTATTAGCTGTGTGATCTTGGGCAAGACCATGTGTGCCTCAGTTTCTTCATCTGTAAAATGAGCTAGAAAAGGAATTGACAAACCACTCCAGTATCTCTTCCAGGAAAATCCCAAATGGGGTCACGGACAGTCAGATATGACTGAAAAATGACTTAACAAAAATATTAAATAAAAGAGGCAGCATGGGATAAAGAATAGACAACTGGCCTCAGAGTAAGAAAGGCCTGGGTTCAAGTCCCATTTCTGAAACATACTGGCAGTGCAACCCCAGGCTTAATCTTGCAATACCCCAGGCAACTCTCTCTAAGACTACAAATTTCAGAGCAAGTTCCAAACTGTATGAGTAGAGGGATCCTCCTCACCTTGAGTTCCTATGGCCAATGAGATCACATGTCCAACCCAAACAAAAAATCCTAACTTATTTTTATGGTCAACAGAATGCCTTCTTCCCAATGACCCCATGAGGTAGGTATTTTACATTTCTAACATTGAGAAAAATGCTGCTGGACCCAAGGGAACTAGAGCATAGCAGCCTTCTTATTTTTATACCAAGAGGTTCAGCTTGGAATGCCTAGGGTTCCTCTGAGGGAGGCTAGGCTCCTGAAACCTCTGCCCAGGTGCCCAATAGTTTGTTGTACTTCGGTTTAGGTATTTTGCTTTGCACCTCCACATTGAACTGTCCAAAGAACTTCTAGTTACCATGTTGCCATGTTTGTGGTAAAATGTCCAAGTTCGGGCCAATCCTTTTGTTAGTGGCTACCTCTCAGTTTCAGAAGCTTCACCTACTTTCAGTTGGCTCCAGACCCTTAGGACCTAAATCTCTGGGACTCAAAGGTAGCCTCCAAGCCTAGACAAATCTACCGCAAGAATGATGCTCCATCTACTCCTGGAAGAAAAAAAGGGAAAAAAAGAAATTTACATGATAACTTTATTATATATTTAAAAGAAATAACAAGTTATAAAAATAGATTCGCAGTTTCATGTGCAATCATTTTTTTAAAAATTCTACCTTGTTATGGAAATGCATGTTTTATTTCATAAATTAAAAATAAAATAAATAAAATTTTAAAAGAAAAGAAAAGGCAGCTGACAGGCTCAGGCATAAGTGTGCCTAATGAATCCATGCTTCATGTGGGGGCAGCTACAAGGTATAGGAAATAGGCACTGTCCATCACCTCAACCCCCATCAAGGGGAGGCTAGACCCAGAATGTCTTACTAGACACACAGGAGTCAAGTCAACAAGCATTTATTAAGTGCCTACTAATATGCCAGGCACTGTGCTAAACACTGGTGATACAAAGAAAGGCAAAAGACAGTCCCTGCTTCAAGGAGCTCAAAGTCTAATAAAGGAGACCACATGTAAACCATTACAAACAACAGAATACAGACAAGGTAAATTGGAGATAATCTCAAAGTGAAGGTCCTAAGATTAAGAAGGACTGGGAAAGGCTTGTAGAAGATAAGAGAGTCAAAGCCAGAAGCTTGTTTCTCTCTCTCTCTCTCTCTCTCTCTCTCTCTCTCTCTCTCTCTCTCTCTCTCTCCCTCCCTCCCTCCCTCCCCCCTCCACCACCACTTTTCAACTGATGTAGCATCCTACTTCCCTTGCTGCCTGTCATGGGGCTCTGGGGAGGATGGAAGGATCACTCAGAGCTTGCTCCATCATACAAAAACACCAAGTGCTGGGACAGCGTATGGTCAGAGACAGGGGCCAAAGTTCCCATGTGATTGACTGTTTAATCCCAGGCCCAAAGCCCATTGGTATGAGATTCTCTCCTAATTGGTGAAGAGCAATGTTCCATGCCTATGGGAGGGGATGAGAGAGTTGGTGAGAGGAGGAGAGTTCAACTCTCTTCAGGATCTTCAGTCCTCTCTGAGATTTCTTTGAGTCTTTGGACATACTTTAAGTCTCTTCAGACCTCAGGTACTGCTGGCTTCCAGTTTTGAGAAGATGGAAGATGCCAATCCCACTTCAGATGGCTGAAGGCAAAGACTCTGGGAGGAAGCCAACATGAGAGGAGCTGGAAGTCTCCATCATGTCCCTATCCCCAGTTTGCTATGCTAGAGATTTGAGAAAATTTTGTCTTGGGTGAAATCTAGGACTGTCTTGGTTGAGCTGAGTTACCTTGCTCCCAAGGGGAGCACTCCTTCACTCTGTATTATATGATATATGTGTGTATATATATATATGTGTGTGTGTGTTTGTATATATGTATGCATATGTATACACATATGTATGTGCATATGTATATGTGTATATGTATATGCATGTATATGTGTGTATAGGCACATACACACACACATATATATATTTTTTTCCTATGTATATTTTCTCTGACTTCTGTTTTGCTACTGATTTGGGTAAATGATTTTCTTGGCTAGGTGTTACGTGTGTTCATCGTGGAACTGGTATTTAGTAGGGAAGCAGTCAAGCCTTGGCTATGAAGCTTGGGATGTTTTTCCCCAACAAGTGATCTGAAGTTAGCTTAAACCTGAAAATCACATCTCCTTGACTAACAATGTTTAAGAAAGCAGATATAATTCTAGCTGGGTATTCCCTCTCTCTGAGGAAAGCAGATTGTTGACCTCTGACTACAGCTTCCTGTTTCCGCTCCTGGCAGGAATTAAAGTCTCCCTTGGAGAAAGGTAAGGGGAGAAGAGGTTAAAGTTGTCTATTCTGCCTTCCTTCTAAGCATGGAACAAACGGTACTCCAATGTTACATGGAAGGGATGGCCCTCACCACAACTAGAACCAGGAAATATTATGAAGAAAGCATGCTCCTTGGGAAGCTCTCCCCCTACACATATATTTGTGTTGTTATTGAAATCCAGGATTTCCTAACCACCAGGATTAGAACCCAGGTTTTCCTGACCACATGCAATTAAATTGACCAAAAAGATAAGGTGACCCCCATGTAGCAGGCTGGAAATTCTCACCCAAGAGACCAGGACGCTAGCCAGAATGTTCAGGGCCTTAGGCCTCCATCGCACCCTCCTCCAAGAAAAGTACACCTACTCAGCTGACCCAGTCATTTGGACTTGGGCCACATGGCATTGTGGGAGTGAGTAGGGATTGTTACCCCTACTTCCTGGCCATACAAAAGCACCCTGATACCTAAGACACCAGATAGTTCCATCCGCCACCTGTCTGGCAATGTCTGTACCCTGGCTTGTGCCTTCCACTCTGGGCAGCTGTTTTCTGAGAGTAACTGGAGCATGATGAGGTCACTGGGAGGCCAAGAGAATCTAGTGAGAAAGCAGTATGAACCAATAAAATGCCTATCCTAGGAGAGACAGTGTGGTAACGGAAAGAATCCAAAATGCAGGGTTCTCATCCTGGCTCTGCCACTGACTGTCTGCAGGATACTGAAAAAATCACAGCAGTTCTTTGGACCTCAGTTTCCTCATCCAGAAAATGAGGGGGTGAGACTTAGTGATCCCTAAGGTCCTTTCCAGCCCTTGTTGGCCTGGAATTAGAGATCTGGGTTCTCGTTTGCCCCTTCACCTGGGGAAGACACGCTCCTCAACTCTGGGAAATGCCTGCAGCATGCTTTGAAATGTATAGCTGCTCTGGGAGACGAGAGGGAAGAGGTTTTGCACTGTCCAGACAGGGAGCTGACAGCCGGGACTCTCAGAGTGCGAGGGAGCCGTGAGCCAGCTGGGCCAGAGAACAATGTGTTTTCAATCTAATTGTCCCAAAATGTTGTTAGATGCAAACCACGTGCAGTCTACTCACCTGCAACTAATCATAGCCGAAAAGCTACCGGATAACTAGGCTCACCCTCCGCCCCTGCCCCTTTCTCTTGGAGCTGCCCTGCTGCACTAATCCAATTGGAGCTGCCACCTTCAAAAGAGGCTAAAGCCAATGCTGTGAATGCCAACCCTACTCCTAATTTCGATTTGTGTTGAGTGGCAAAAAAAAAACAAAACCATGAGATCCAATCAGGAAGAAAGGGGAAAGCCCTGGATAGAAATAGATAGATGGCACTGGGGAACCTTCTTCCTTCTCTGCATCTTACCTCCCAAAGAAGATATCAATAATAACAGATAATAATAATAATAGCAAACATTTACATAGCACTTCAAAGTCTGTAAAGAGATTTACACACATTATCTTTTTTACACACATTATCTTTTGCTCTTTAGAGTGTCGGGGGTATCATTTTACAGAAGGGTAAACCGAGGCTGGGGGGGCTAAGTTACTTGCTTGCTCTGGGTCACACAGCTAGTGTGTGAGGGTGGATTTGAATGCAGTTTTTGCTGCCTCCAGAGCCTTCCATCCACTGCACCACCCAGAATAACAGTGGTCAACCTATTTTTAGCTTAAAAAAAATCACAGTCAGACTTTTTTAATATATTAGTTAGTTTGGTAAACCTTTTTTTTCTTTTCTTCATCTATATTTTATGCTTTATGATAAGGATGGTTCTTTGGGAGGAAAAAGGAGGGGATTCCAGTAGAAAGAAAGGAAATAAGCCTTTGTTAAGCACCTTTTCTGGGCCAGGTACCATGCTAAGAACTTTATAAATATTTTCTTATTTGATCCTCACAACAACCCTGGGAGATAGGTACTTTTATTATCCCCATTTTACAGTTGAGAAAACCGAGGCAGACAGAGGTTAAGTGACTTGCCCAGGGTCACAAAGCTAGAAATTACCTGAGGATAGATTTGAACTCGGGTCTTTTGACTCCAGGCCCAGTAGAAAATGAAGGTGGTGTAAAAACAAATGACTTCAATGAAAATTTAGTTTTCAAAAAACCTATCTGATCAGGAAGCTGAATCCTTTGGCTATCTTTTCCTAGGATTTCCCAGGGCGGCTGTAATTGTTGGGTCTCCAGAGAAAAATGAGTCACCCAGCCTGCCTGCCACATCATCAAAGTCGATGTTATTATTGTAGGGTTACAGAGAAGTGGGCCTTTTGGGTTACCAGATGGGTAACAGGGGCAGTTCCACTGCAATTATTATAATAGGCTTATACATGAGTTCTGTGGTCAAGGAATGCATGCTGTAGTCTCTAGGCTGAAAAGTGTGGATTTAGGAGGAAGGGGCTTTGGGGGATTGGAGAAGAAAATGAAGGGGAGCTCTTGTCCTTGGTTCCTTCCTACAAGGGGTCCCCTATTCCTGGCAGCTGCGGAGACAGGCACAGAGAGAGAAAAAGCAGCTGTGGAAAGGTCTGCTTGTAGATAGATTTTCAGATAGGTAGGAAATGGACAAAGATAATAAAGAGGGAGATATCAATCCATTCAGATGAATTGATGGCAGGTGACAGTTTGGCCTGGTTCTGAGTGGCTAACAGGGTATCTAAGTCTCCTGTCCACTAAGAAGACTGCACACACAATAATGCAGCCAGCCCTCAATTACTCTTGGTAATGGGGGACAAGAATGGCGCAGACATAGGAAATCTACAGGTAATCCTCAAACCTTATTTCTACCAATCGCCTTCTCCTTCCACCCCATCAACCCATTGAATAAGAAGCAAAATGGTGAAATCCCTTCATTTCATCTCTGGGCCCCTATCCCTCCCTGGATCTGGGGAGAAAAGTGGCTAATTAGCAATAATGGAGCCACCAGGCCATCGGGATAGGGGAAGAAGAGAAGCGGTACCTGAATCAGGAGACTGAGACAGAGACAAGATGGATTAAATCCTTAATAAGCTTTAATAAATAAATAATAACTATAATAAATAAATGACTTTAAGCCTCAATAAATCCTCCTGGATTTACCTGCAAACTTTCTCCTGAGAAATTCAAAGAGCAATAGAGACAGATGCACTTAACCTCATTTGCCTTAAGAACCTCCCTGTGATGTAGTGATGATATACAAATCACCCTTTTCATTTTACAGACAGTAGGGGTACTTTGGAATGACCGTTTGGATTTGAAGCCACAGGACTTGGTTCTAAATCCTGATTCCGATATTTCCTGTTTGTGTAACTTCTGTGACAGGGCAGCAAGGTGGCATGCTGGAGTCAGGAAGAGTCATCTTCCTGAGTTCTAATCTGGCCTCAGACACTTCCCAGCTGTGTGACCCTGGGCAAGTCTTTTGACCCTGTCAGTTTCCTCATCTGTAAAATGAGCTGGAGAAGGAAAGGGAAATCGCTTTAGTATCTTTGCCAAGAGAACCCCGAATGAGGTCACCAGGAGTTGGACCCCACTGAACAACAACACCAAGTGATGTTCAGATGAGATCACGTATGAAAAACATTTTTGCAAACCTTAAAGAGCTATAAAAATGTATGCAATTATAAGTGTGAGTCCTCCTCCCACCCTCTACTTGTGTGACCTCAGGCAAATCACTTCTCTGGGTTCCTTTCCTCATCTGGGAAATGAGGCCCCTTAGAGTTTACTAGAGATCCTAAATCCTCCCCATCCTTCAAAGTCCGGCTTGCGACCTACTTCTTGAATGAAGATCTTCCTGGCTGATGTAATGCCCAATGATTTCTCCTTTTACTTAGTTTATATTTACTTATTAGTCCATATCATACTCCTTAGTACTTCATCTTTTACTGCCCTACATTTCTTTTTTTTTTTGAGGAGGTTAAGTATTTATTTAGTTAGTTTTAATGTATATGGTATTTTATTTTTTTGATTACATACAAAGATAATTTTCAATGTCAATTTTTAGAAGATTTTGAGCTCCAAATTTTTCTCCCTCCTTTCCCAAGATGGCAAGCAATCTGATATAGGTTATACATGTGCAATCATGTAAAACATATTTCCACATTAGTCATGTTGTAAAAGAAGAAACAACGCAAGGTGGGGGAAAACCATGGAAAAAAAAAGAAAGTGAAAATAGTATGCTTCCATCTACCTTCAGAGTCCGTTAGTTCTTTCTCTGGATGTTGCCCTATATTTCTTTCTAATTACTTCCTATCAGTTAATCTTGCCTCTCTGATTAGACTGCAAACCCGCTGAAGGCAGGGGCTGGTGTCTTCTACTTTCCTTGAGTCCCTTCCACAGCCTACCATACAGTAGGCAGAAAACGCTTGCTTATTCACTAAAAGTGGGACCTAGAGAACATAAATGACTCATCAGAGCTTACACAGAAAATCGCAGGATCACAAATTTAGAATGGGAGGGGACCTTAGAAATCATCTACGTAGTCCAAGCCTCTCATTTTACAGATGAGGAAACTGAGGCTTAAAAATGTTAAATTTTATGTTAAATATCACACAGGTAGCAAGGGGCAGAGATGGAACTTCCAGACTCCAGCACTTTTCCCTCTGTTCAAGGAGGGATCAGCTCTTTCTCCTTCCCTAACTCCCCACCTCCTTTTCCGGGTTGTCTTCTATTAGAATGTAAAGCTACTTGAGGGCAGGGTTACTTGTATTTGTATCCTTGGTACTTTGCACTGTGCCTAGCATGCTATAGGTGCTTAATAAATGCTTGCTAAGGATTTGAGGAAGCCCAGGTGTCCTGACTCCTAAGCATTTTCTTTTCACCAGTCCATGCCCCCTGTGCTTCCTACCTCTGTGACATAATAATAATGGGCTTCAACAAGAACAGTGATGATGACGGCTAACATTTATACAGAGCTTCAAGGTCTGCAAAGGGCTTTTACAAATATGATCTCATTTTACCCTCTACAACAATGCTAGGAGATGCTATTATTAGCCCATTTTATAGATGAGGAAACTCCGGCAGTCACAGGTTAAGTGATTTGCCCAGAGTCACACAGATAGTAAGTCCCTGTAGCTAGATTTGAACTCCAGGCTCCAGCTCTAGCACTCTTCATCAAAACATTGAAAACATAAGCATATCATTATTATGACCAAGATTTGCCCAGAAGACACAAGAAAATGTGACCACTTGCCCTCTTTGCAGAAGCAGAGGACTCTGGGTATGGAATATGGCATATGATGTCAGATGCAGTTGATATGTTGGTTAGTATAACAATAAAAATACTTCTGGCCCCGGTGACTGCCCTCACCTTCACCACTAAGGAAGCCCTTTCAATTCTAGGCCTGGATGAGATTTAGTACTGAGAGAAACTACTAGCCTCTACAAAAAGAAAAGTCAGGCTCTTTCTTCAACTCTCTTTGGCCCTTTATACTCCCCACCACCACCACCAACTCCACCCCAAAGCCCCAAGGAGAATCACTTAAAGCTTAGGATTGGCTCCTGTTTAGTAGCTCCCAAAAAGTAGGGAAGGGGTACTCAACATACAACGTAAATTAGGAATTGGACAGGAATTTATAAGAAATGCTTAATGTAAGATCCTCACAAATGTGCCTTAATAAAAATGTAAACAAGCAAGAGCATAGGGCAGCCAGGTTGCATGGTGGCCTGAAGGTTGACTCATCTTCTTGAGTTTAAATCTGGCCTCAGATGCTTACTAGCTGTGTGACCCTGGGCAAGTCACTTACCTCTTTGCCTCAGTTTCTTCATCTATAAAATGAACTGGAGAGGGAAATGGTATCCCAGTATCTTTGCCAAGAAAACCCCAAATGGGGCCATGAAGAGTCAGACATGACTGAAAACGCTTAAATAAAAACAATAATACATAACTACTGTTATACTCTCTTGGGAGATTAAGGCTTGCTTACATCATCAAATATGAAGTAACTTACAAGACTGCTGACTAAACATTTCACTTTCACCTCCATTCTTCACTGTCTCCCACAATGTCCCTGGAAAGCCAGACTGGGATTGGCTTATCCTGCTGATGGTCATACCCTCTGATGCAGATACTCATCCTCTGCCAACGAGCACTGAGAGACTCAGGCACTTTCAGTCTCTCCCATTCAAGGGGCTGCTTTCAAGGCTGAACAGGCCCATCTCAGGATTGAAGTTTAATCACCTGCAGTTTGCTCGGGAAAAGAAACATGAACTGTAAAAGGTAACCAAAGGGCCCAAGGGCCGTGCTTAGCCCCTCCGGCTGGGTCTGTACTCTAGCTACCGTGTTTGAGTGGTTGCATATTTCTGCAGGAATGGGAGAAAGGAGACTCCAAAAACTTGAACTGTGAACTCTTTAGCAGATGGGAAGAGAGGGCAAACCCAAGGATGGAGCCACTCCTTTGAAATAAAGTCCTATGATTGGGCCATTCCACCTGACTTAGTGGGCAATCCTGTCTGGTGAAACTTTGATGCTGTGTCTCCTGTTTCATCTTTGATGGGGGAACCAAGGGATCAACTAGGATTTGCTACATCATTCCAAATAAATAAATCCTTGACTGTTGAGCCACAGGGTCCCCCGAAAACATCGAGGGTGAAGGCTTAGCACTCCATAGGGTATTCTCTAGCAAGAATGGGGTGGTGGATGCTACTTACAACTCCTCACCTCCATCACATTAGTTTCTCTTTTTTTATTCTTTGTTACAAGGTATGGCTCTATTGGGAGAGGGAGCATATTTTCAGAACTGAAAGTGATACAAAAACAAAAGAAACTACTAAAAATTAGCTGAAAAAGTAAAGAAGGAAAAAGAGAGAAAGAAAGAAAAAGAAAGAAAGAAAGAAAGAAAGAAAGAAAGAAAGAAAGAAAGAAAGAAAGAAAGAAAGAAAGAAAGAAAGAAAGAAAGAAAGAAAGAAAGGAAGAAAGGAAGGAGGGAAGGAAGGAAGGAAGGAAGGAAGGAAGGAAGGAAGGAAGGAAGGAAGGAAGGAAGGAAGGAAGGAAGGAAACATGCAAACAAACAAACAAAAGGAGAGGGAAGGAAGAAAAGGAAAAGAAAAGAAAAGCAAGCAGGATTACTATAGCTCATTGTTTTTAGAGTTGGAAGAGATCCTTTAGAGACTATCTAGTTTAACCCTCCAGGTTGTTGAGTTTTATGTAATTTCATTGATAAAGGGAATTCCCAGTGAGAAAACTCCAGATACTTAAGCATTGTGACATCTGCTCAGCAAATTATAATGTCGGAGAGCTGCCTGGAAGACTAAGAGGTTAAGTGAATTGTCTGGTTTTACATATGAGGAAACTGAGGCCCTAGACCCAGCTGCAGGGCCATATACAAGCAGTCCAGCAGCATTCAAGTCATGCTTGATTGCAATGAGCTCCCCAGGACCAGGTATCTGCCAAGAGCAAATGAGAGCAGCATAGACCCCACCTCCCACCCCGCCGTATAGGATGTCAAAGTGGGACACCTTGAAGCAGGTGTATCCTGCTGTGATTTCTTCCTTGCGTTCCGGTTCAGGTGTACCAAGTTGAGGAAAGATTTCTTTGAAGAAGTTTTTAAAAATGAAGAAGTTAGTTGGTGAGGCATAGCATTTAGCAGTGTGGGATGCGAAGGAGCAGCAGTTGCAGACAGCCCATTAAAAAAAGTTTTATTGATGCCTTTTGCCTTTATACCACAGTTATTTCCCCTTAACACCCCCTCCTAAAGAATCCTCCCTCATCACAAAGAAAAACATTTAAGTAAAACTAACCAACACAGTGACCGAGTCTGACAGCATATACCACATTCCACACCCAGAATTCCCCCACCCCACCCCCTAACCTCTCTACTGGGAGAAAGAAACAGTGATTCATCATCTGTTCTGAGACCGATCATTATAATTAATCAGAGTAGGGCTATGTTTTGTTTATTTTACTGTAGTCATTGTGTATAAAGAGTCAGAATGTGTAGTAGATAGAACTCTGGCCTCAAAGCCAGGAAGATTAGTGAGGTTCCAGTCTAGCCTCGACATATACTGACTGGCTATGTGACCTCAGGTAAGTCATTTAACCTATCATTTCTGCTACAGGGAACAAACCAGGACTATAAATTGCAAAGAAGCTGCTGACTTGCATTGTCAGAGGGAGTTTTATCACCCTGGTGTTCCCTATGTCAATGAAATCAAAGGTCCAGTTCCTAGGCCCATCTATTTGTATATGTACATTCTCCAGTTCTATTACTTCATCCATTACTTCAATTCACATAGCTCTTCCCAAGTTTTTCTAAATTCCTATCATCGATCAGCACCTAGGTGGTAATGGATACAGTGACTAGCGGCTGCTTGAAAGATCAGAATTTAGATCCTCCCTAAGCTGCTTCACAGTTGGGTGACCCTGGGCAAGTCACTCATCCTCAGACTCAGTTTCCTCATCTGCAACCTAGGGATAATAATAGCACTTATCTCATAGGTTGTTGTGAGACTCAAATGAGACAGCAGCTAGATCATTCAGTGGATAGAGTGCTAGGCCTAGAGTCAGGAAGACCTGAATTCAAATCCAGCCTCTGATTACTTACTAGCTGTGTGACTATGGACAAGTCATTTAACCTCTGTTTGACTAATCCACTGGAGAAAGAAATGGCAAACCATTCCAGTATCTCTGCCAAGAAAACCCTATACAACTCAACAACAACTTTGCAAACTTTAAAGTGCCATAAAAATGCTAACCCTTATTATTTCTTGCTCTCTCTCCTCATTTTTGCCTCCTGCCTTCCCTGGCTTCCTTCAAGTCCCAGATAAAACCTCACATTCCACACGAAACCTTTCCCAATCCCCCTTAATTCTAGTGCTTTCTCTCTGTTGTTTACTCTCTATTCGTTCTGTATGTAGGTCGTTTGCACGCAGTTATTTGCTCCTTGTCTCTTCTTCATTAGATGATGAGTTCCTGGAGGGGAAAGACTTTCTTTTGCCTTTCTTTGGATTCTCAGTACTTAACACAGTGTCTGGCACCTAGTAGATGCTCTATCAATGCACCAAAAACAGTCTATTATATTTAGATACTACAATTTGTTTATCCATTCCCCCAAATGATGGACACTCAGTTTCTTCCTGGTTCCTTGCTCTAACAACAAGTGCTGTTGCGAATATTTTGGTGTACATGAGATCTTTCCTTCCAGAAAGCCAACTATGACACAAAGAGGTCAGACAATGAAATGGTTTCTTCTGAGTTAGAAAAAAAAGTCCAACTTTGAGGTGAGGGGCCATATCCCATCAGTGGTACCAAACCTGAAAAACTACTTGAGCTATAAATTTAGGCTCAAAATTCATTTGTAACGTAAAGACTCTATCATCCTGCAAAGATTCACAAAAGTTTAGAGCTAGAAGGAACCTTCACATGATGCCAGGGACACTGGACTAAGGGTTCCCATCCTGGCACTGCCATTCACCAGTTGGGTGAACTGTGCCAAGATATTCACTGGCTCCCTTTCAGCCTCTCAGCCTCCCTGTCTGGGAAATGAGGCCTGTTCCCAGTATGTTTAGAGGCACTTTCAGAAAAGTAATAGAACACACCTGACCTTTTAGAATTGTACTCTGAAGCTGGAGACCCAAAACAAACAAATTTAAAATGGCCCGAGGACAGTTACAAAGCCAGCTGATGAATAGTGACACTGCGTCATGACAGTCCTCACCCTTGTCATGTCACTTCTACCCAGACCTTTCCCCAGACAAGTTGGGCTTGAGCAAAATATCCTGCGTATTTGGAGGAAACGTGAAAATGAAGTGTCCCTGAAGGGTTAATGTGTATTGTCCCAGACAGTACAAGGGAATCTAATGTTTGAAAACCATTTAAACTGTTGGGAAATAGTTTTATTTTATTTTTAAAGGGAAACTACCGCAGTGTAGTTTATGCCAGTGGATTGGAGATCCAGACTAGGCCTCATCTCTGACACTAACTACAACCACGAGCACACACCCTCACCTCTCTGTGTCTAATAGGATCAAACTAGATGAAACCTATCCTTCCTTTCAGCTGTAACATTCTGTGATTTAAGCCTGAGTTTCCTCAGGTTTCATTCCATGGTTCTAAATGTGAAGGGGTAAGCAAAAGGAAATTTGAGAGAGAATTAGGGAATTTGAGCGGCAGTGTAGTTTTTTCTCCATTAGGGGGTGCCATCTCCATTGCTTCGTTCCCCCAGGTTGTTCCTAAAAGGGGGGAGGGGGACTGCCATTAACTCTTTCATAGCAGCACCACCTGGCCTGGTATACATTTAGATAAGGATTGGCAATGCTGAGAAGCCCAAGAAAAGGAAGTGTGAGGGTAGCAGAACCTGGAGGAAAGGAGGTGGGGTGGGGGGTGGGATGAGGAGAGTTTATGGCAGGCATAATTTGGGATGAGGAGGAGGTGACGGTGGCCAGAGATTATGGCTTTTCCTGTGGAGGGAAGCTACGCCTCCCCCTCTCCTTCCCAAGGACCCTGAGTAGAGCCCCTTTTCTGTGTCTTTCTCTTGTCATTGGCAGAGTCCAATAAAAGGTCTGTTGTCATGGTCCCTGCCTTTCTCTCTTTCTCTCTCCACATGTCTCTGACTGGCTAGCAAAGGTCTAAAGGGAATGAAAGAATTTGATCCATAAAGAATCAGAAGGGAGGAAAAAAGAGATGGTTTGGAGGAAGTTGCTGTTCCTACAGTGGTATGATAGCCTCTGGACAGGGGGCAAAGGCAGGCATTTCTGGGGTGTGCATCAGAATTAGGTGGGGGAGGGGTTGAGCACAGTATTTGTTCTTCTTGCCCAAATTGTATTTATTGCATGCCATGTCAGAAGTTCCCTTTTCCCACAGGTACAATGATTATCCCCTTCAAAGTCTGGGGTTGCATCAAGGGAAGAGATACCCCAGGTTGCTTAAAATAAAGGTGTTTCTGGGAATGGTTGATTGTAGGTTTTGCAAAATGTTGCTAAGTCTATTAAAATCCATAGACTATTTGATCTTGGAGATCAGCTATTTGATCCTAGTTCAACCTATTCATTTTACAGATTGGGGAAACTGAGACCCAATAAGGCGATATGACTTGCTCAACATGACACAACTAGTTAATAGCCAAGCCAGGACTAGAACCCAAATCTCTCGAATTTTATTTTTAAAATATTTTCAATTCATCAGCATTTATTTTCTTTACCATCTCTACCTCCCCACCCCCAATTGAAATGTATTTTTCTTCCACTGTGTCACACTGTCAGAGCTCAATCTACTTGCTGCTGTCTCCACATGCATTGATCTCGAGAGGTTCTCTTCAATTATCCAAGAAATCTGTGATTTCCTCGATGTAGATTGATTCCCGCCATTGATGCAAATCACAACCTATTCATGCCTATCCATCATGTCTATCCATAAGTTCACCCTGGATTCCCAATATGCTAGAAACCTTGCTCAGATTCTCTTGCCATTGAGAGGAAACCTGTGAAGCAACTCGCCAGTGACGTACCTACCAATTACCTACCTGTCACTCTCATTTGTTCATCCTGTCTTCTAATCATCCTTTTTTGGGGGTGATATTCTTAGGATATTCTCTAAGACTTGAACTTCTGGGAGAGAATGGACCGATGCCTCCACAGGACAGTTGAATCTGTACTCCCAATGAGGAAAATAAACTTCCCACTTTTTCCAGTAGAGAAAGATAGAATCAGGTAAGAGAGCAAAACAAATGAAACAGTTGTGACCTAATCTCCCTTTGGCAGTCTATGGACCCCTAGGCTCAGAATAACTTTTTTAAGTTCATTAAGTAAAATATATAGGATTACAAAGGAAACCAATTATATTGAAATAGCTATCAAAATATGTGTATATTTTTAAAATTCATGAACTTCAGGTTAAGAACCCCAGCTCTAGAAACTATGTGGTGGCCCAGCCTCCTTCAGATGTACCCAGTTTCCTCTGGGAGAAGTTTTCCTACTTTGAGATTTGGAATTTAAATGGCTACATGGTGTGGAGGTGTGTTGGACATCACTCCTTCCAAATGAAGCCAGATCCAGTGGAAATCTATTATTGGAAGAGAATAGGGGTAGAATGGGAAGTCATTGGCCATGGCTGGGTCATGGGCCTGTATGGCACCTCAGACTAGTCCTAGACTGGGAGCCTAGACGCCTTAGTTCTACTTCTATCTCTGACGCTACCTTGCTGTATGACTTTGTCTAAGTCACATTATCTCTTCCTGTGACTCAGTTTCCCATTTCTAAAATAAGGGAGTTGGTCTAGATAGTTGCTACATTTCCCTCCTTGCTCCAAGAGTCTGTGATTCTAGGACCAGGGACCAATATCTGCAGGAGCCCTAGAGCTCTGTGGCAGGTAGAGGACAGGGGAAGAAGGTGAAATATGGAAAGAGCCTTGCTCTTTAAATCAGGAATCCGGGGTTCAAGTCTCAGATTTACCCCTCACTAGCTATGTGACCATAGGCAAGTCTTTCTACTAATAATGGGAAGCATGGAGCAGGACTGGGAGGAGACAGGTCACTCAACCTCTTGATCATCTTAAATTTTGGATAGAGAAGAAGAAATCCCAGCATGGTCTGCTACACATACCTTCAATTTGGGGAGAATGGGTTTCCAAGGGTTTGGTGAAAGTCTGTATTCAATGTCCTAAGAGAAGTCCTCTCACTCTCTTCTAAATCCTTTGCTTTCTGGCTTCTGATCTCACCATTCAATTCTGTTGCTTTCAGCAAAGTTACTCTGAATTGCCAAATCTAATGGCCTTTCCCTTAATCTCTTGCCTCCTTGAACTTTCCACAGTGTTTGACTCTGTTCACTACTTCCTCCTGGATTCTCTTTCTCCTTCCAAGGCTTTCATGACACTGCTCCTTAGTTTTCCTCCTACCTTCTGACTGTTCATTTTCCGTCTTCTTTGCTGGATCTTCATCCATGTCACACCCAAGACTCTGTTCCAGACCCTCTTCTTTTTTCTCTCTATACTCTCTCATTTGGTGATTTCATCCACTCCTCTGGGTTCAATTATCATCTTCATTCTAAAGATCATCAGATCCATAAATCCAGCCCTAATCTCTTTCCTGTGAAGCTAGGTGGCGCAGTGGATAGAGCGCTGGGCGTGGTATGAGGAAGACCTGAGTTCCAATCTGGACTCAGACACTTCCTAGCTGTGTGACCCTGGGCAAGTCACTTAACCCTGTTTGCCTCAGTTTCCTCATCCATAAAATGAGCTGGAGAAGGAAATGGCAAACTACTCCAGTATCCTGGCCAAGAAAACACCAAGATATGACTGAAAAAATGACTCTATATGACAAAGTCTCTTTTCTGAGTTCCAGTCCCACATCACTAACTTCCTATTGAACATTTCAAAACTGGATGTCCACCAATCATCTCAAATACATCATATCCCAACCTTCATTCATTATCTTTTCCCCTAAACCCATCCCTCTTCTTAACTTCCCTGCCACTGTCCTTATCACTTCTAGTTTCCCCAGGCTCACAACCTTAGGCTCATCCTTCACTACTCACTCTCCCTGACACCACCTATCTAATCAAGGGCCTCATGTGATTTTGTCGTTTCTGTCACCATATCTCTAGAATAAGCCCTTTTCCTGCTCATACAACCACCCTTACTACCTCTCACCTGGACTATTGCAATAAGTAACCTTTGAATTGGCCTTTCAGCCTCAAGCCTCTTTCTATTCTAATAAATCCTCCACATAACTACCAAAGTGATTTTCCTAAAGTACGGATCTGACACTCTCTCTCAGTCAATAAACTGCATGGGCTCCCTATCACTTCAAGGTCCAATACAAACTCTTTTTTTTGGCATTTAAAGCTCTTTGAGACGTGGTCCTTTCCTACCTTTTCCAGTTTCCTTACACACTACTTCCCTTCTTGCACTCTAAGGTCCAGTCGTACTGGCCTACTTGTTTCTCTCAAGCATCTTGCTTCATTTCCCATCTCCATGCTTTTGAATGGGCTGCTCCCCCCTTCTTGGAATGCTCTCCCTCCTCATTTTCACTTTTAAAATCCCTGGTCTCCTTCAAGGATGAGCTCAAGCTCCAACTTCTTTCTTTCTTTCTTTTTAATTTAAAAACCTTTTTATCTTTTACAATTACATTAAAAATAATTTTCAACATTCATTTAAATTTTTTTGAGTTCCAAATTCTCTCCCTTCCTGCCCTCCCCCCTCTTTGAGAAGGCAAGAAATTAGAGATAGATTATACATATGCAGTCATGCAAAAGATATGTCCAGATTAACCATGTTGAGAAGGAAAATGCAGACCAAAACAACAAAACAAACAAAAAAATAAAGTTAAAAAGACTGGTGGCTGAGGGAAAAGTTATCAATGTAATTTACCTAGATTTTAGCAAAGTCTCATATTCTGTTGTTGGGGGCAAAGATATAGAGAAGAAGATTGGAGAATAATGAAGTTAGATGGACTTGAACCAGGTTGAAAAGACTCACGCAAAGATTAGTAATTAATAGTTTTGTGGAAATCTGGAAGGAGGTCTTCAGCGGAGTTCTCCTGGCGTATGCATGTTGTCTAATCCTGTTGAGATTGTGCAGATGACAGAGTGCAGGGCCTGGAGTCAGGAAGACCTGAGTTCAAATTTGGCCTCAGACATTTACTAGCCCTGTGACCTTCGGCAAGTCCCTTGGCCTCTGTGTGCCTCAGTTTCCCATCTGCACCTACTTCCCAGGGTTGGGAGAGTCAAGTGAAATAACCATTGTGAAGCACTTAGCACAGTTTCCAGCACATAGTAATCAATCAATTAACATTTATTAAGTGCGTACTAATAAGTGCTATATAAATGTGAGCTTGCAATAATACTTTATTTTATTGGTCGATTTTCATCAATTCTTCATAAGTGTCATTCCTCATATGGATCCCAGTGGCGTGAGTATTTCCATAAGTGTCCCACTTCCTCCATGAATCTCCAGCCTCTTCCCCCTCAGAGGGCCAGGATCTGCTCCATCCCCAGACACCAGAAGACAGCACCTGCCTAATCTAAAATGTCTCTAATGAACCAGCACTGAGGCTTCTGAGTTTTTAGAGCAGCCAAGGAAGGGAGAACCAGAAGCTTCTCTTACTTGTCACAAAAGACCAAGGGTCACGTCCTCTTCATGAGTCCTGGGGCCCAGGCCACAGTCACTGATGCAAGGGGCAGGGAGTGGGGGACAGTTCAGACACCAGCTCTGTGGAAATAGACTTGAGAAGGGGCATCGACGGAGAGGACCCACACTGTGGCTGTGTGTTGGGAGGAGGGTTACCTCTTATTTCCGGGATAGGGATAGTCCTTTCAGCACCCCCAAAATTGTCTGAAGAGGAGTTCTTAGGCCTTTGTCCTACCCCTCTCAATGGAAGGACAGAATCACTAGGCAATTCTCTCTCCATCCTGACCTGGCACTTCCTGAGTGGAAGTGGCATCAAGAAGAAGATAGAGATCTAGTGAGGGCTATCAAGGGAGGGCTGAATCATAGTTTCTTGTATTCAAAAAGGGGAGGGATCCAGGAGGCCATTGTCTTACCCAATTTTTTTAAATTTTTTGTTTTTCTTGATTTGAAGGAGATATTATGAGCATGGCAGGAATCTGATGGTGGCAGCCAAGGCAGACCCCAAGTAAAAGTGTCTATCTTGCATTCAACATGAGGAAGGATCTAGGAGGCTAGTCATCTTCCATCTTGACATGGTAGCAGGGGAGAGAAGGGACGTTAGTAGTGGTGAATAAGGGGCTAGTTGCTAACTGCTTTGTAACAGACATCATGGGAATGGAGGGGATCTGGTGAGGGGTATAGGGGATGGGAGGTGTTATGGGGGCTACCCAGGTTGTAGTATGTGTCCTATATTCAACAATGTGTAGAATAATCCAGTCTCTTTCTAAACTGACCTGGTACTGAGGACATGAGAAGAGAGGTAGGGGAAACACTAAACCAAACAACACCTGAATTGAAGCAGACATTATAGGGTGGCAGGGCTAATCAGAGGGAACCCATGTCAGTTTCTGACTTGTATTCCCAAAAGAGAGAGATTCAAGGGGCTAAGTTCTTTCCATTCTGATCTGTAGTTGGGGGCCGGATAAATCTCCCAGCTTTCCAGATCTCTTGCCTCAAATCTCTTTAGTTGAAGAAGATATCACGAAGATGGCAGGAATCTGATGGTAGCAGTCAAGGGAAGTTCTATGCCATAGTTAAGCTCCTCCAAGTGCAGCCAGAGGAATAGCAGGCCACTTTCATGTCCATGTCCCTTTCCTTTGCTAAGTCCATGTCCATGAGGAGCTCATGATGGAGACAGGGAAGGAAGGAAGGAAGGAAGGAAGGAAGGAAGGAAGGAAGGAAGGAAGGAAGGAGGAAGGAAGGAAGCAAGGAAGGAAGGGAGGAAGGAAAGAAGGGAGGAAGGAAGGGAGGGAGGGAGGGAGGGAAGGAGGGAGGAAGGAAGGAAAGAAGGAAGGAAGGAAGGAAGGAAGGAAGGAAGGAAGGAAGGAAGGAAGGAAGGAGGGAGGGAGGAAGGGAAGGAGGAAGAAAGGAAAGGAACAGTACCTTTCCTCCTTCTCTTGGGTATACAGCAGATGTTAAGCTTGTCTTGCTGTCTTAGTCACCTGTCCCCTCATTTAATATTTTTTATCAATAACTTGGATAAGGGCATAGATTCTGTTTTATCAACCTGCAGATGACACAAAACTAGGAGGGATAGCTAACATATTGGATGACAGAATAAGGAACCAAAAAGATCCTAATGGGCTAGGATATCAAGTTGAATCTTATTAGATTAAATTTATTAGGCTAAGTCTTATAGTTGGGTTCCAAAAAACAACTTTACAAGTACAAGATGGGGGAGACATTAATTTGAAAAAGATTTAGAAGTTTTGGTGGACTGCAAACACAATATGAGTCAATAGTGTAGAATATGAAAGCCAAAAAACCCCAATTAGTTTTATTTTAAGGTGTACTGAGAGGCAAGATATTGAGTGCCTGGTCTGACTTTGATTAGGTCAGTAGTTCAAGCTCAGAACTGGAATGAAACAAGACACTTGTAGATCATCTAACATTTAACAAAAATGAAGTTTATTTAATAGCAACATAGAAATGATATTTAGTAAAACTATGATACTGGTTCAAGCAGACAGAGGGCCATCTCCCCAAAACCTCCCCGCACCATTCTTCCCACCCCCTACTTGTTCTCATGCAGAAAGGCATCTGGTCAGAAGAATGTGTTGACTCTCATAGCAGTAGGATATCCATCCAGTCTGAGAGGCTCCAATTCCTTCTAGGCTGAGTGTTTTAATATCTTAGGCAGCCAGGAATGACTGCTCAGTCAATGACTAGAGCCCATCTCCTAGACTAAGAGTTCTTAACCTGGGGTAAACTTGTGCTGTTGCTGTTGTTTACATTTTGACAACTGTATTTCAATATATTTGGTTTCCTATATAATCTTGTCTCTTTTATTTTCTGCATTTAATTATTCTGAGCCTGGGGGTTCATATGCTTTACAAGCCTACTAGTCAGTCAACAAACATGTATTAAGCACTTCTGATGTGTCAGACACAATGCTAAGCACTGGAAACACAAATATAAGCCAAAAGAGAGCCCTCGAGGAGCTTACATTCTAATGGGGAAAGACAACACAGAACAGGAAGCTTTGAAGTGTGTAGGGGGAGGTACCCAGCCTGAAGGAGAGGTCCAGAGGAGTGTAGCCTGATACAAAATGAAGAGTTGGCTAGCCTGGACTCCCTCCTTAAACAAAGGTTCTAGGAGAAGCTGTTCCCTCTCCAATCAGAGGGAGGGGTCCCAGAGACAGGGGGTAATTCTGAGGTGTGAGTTCCAGGGCTGAAATGGTCTTCAGAGATGAAGAGTGTATGGGGTATGAAAAAAAAGTCTAGGAGAGTGCATCCTGGTGGGAGATGAAGAGGTTTGTCTGTCACACACACACACACACACACACACACACACACACACACACACACACACACAGATCAAGAACATCTGCCCTACATCAGTCAAATGTTGAGATGGCTGCCCTGCCTTTTAAGGAAAAACCATCCCAGCCTACACAGCAGGGGCACTAGCAGATGTTACTCCTATCACAGGTACTATCTAGGACTGGTGAAGTGACAGACTCTCTGTCCGCTGCTGGGGTCAGACCAAATCTGGAGTATTGTGTTAAGTTCCGGGCACTGCATTTTATCAAGAATGTTGGTAAACTGGAAAGCTTCCAGAGGAGGGTAAACAAGAGAATGAAAAACCTGGAGATTATGTCATCCAAGCATCCTGATATACAAAGATATTTAGCTTGGAGAAGAGGGATTTGGGAAGGATGCGAGTGATAGCTGTATTCAAGTATTTGAAAGGCTGGCCTGTGAAAGACTGATTGAACTTGTTCTGCTTGGTCCCAGAGAGCAGAAAAAGGACAGAAATTATAAAGGTTTAATGTCAAGGCAAATTTACTGGCAATTAGAACAGTCCGAAATCAGAATGGGCTACCTTTGGGCTGGGGGAGGCTGGGGTAGGGGGTGGGGTGGGAAGGGGAGGACTCTGCTCTTGATATCTTTCAAAAAAGGTTGAATGAGAGGGGATTCTTCTTTCAAAACACCTTGAAATAGATGGCTTCTGAAGTTCTTTCCAGCTCCAAGATTCAGAGATTTGATTGTCAGCTTCAGTTTCCTCATCTGTAAAATGAAGATGATGCATTCATTACCTACCTTGTAGGGATGTTGTTAGGAAAGTACTTTGAATAACCTTAAATGCCCATGCTGATCCTGAGCTTGGACAGGGTCCCCTCCAAAGAAAATCTAAGTAAAGGGGACAGGTATGTGCATCAGTAGTCCTGAGCAAATCTTATTGGGAAAGGCCTTGCCTTTTCCAGAGATCAACAGGTTCCAGTGGATCAGAGATGTTTCTAGTCCATCTTCTTCCCTGGGCAGCTCCGCTGGTTTTTCATGTTTCTCAAGAATACCTGGCTGGCTGGGCTTCCACTAGTGACTCATCCCCTGGAACTGGCAGGATCCCATGTGTCTTGGATCCTGGCCCCTGGGGGTGAAGTCAGAAACCTGAGTAGGAGCCTTTATGCTTCCCTCATCTTCAATGGGAAACCCTGCCCTAGGGGCCTAGGGTGGGGAGGGCAGGGAGGAAAGGGTGACTCCTCAGGCCTCCCACACACCCCAGAGGTGGGAGTAGCTGTCTGGGTCAGCCATGGATGTCTCCTAAACCACCAACATAGAACCTTCACTTTCACTCCACCCTGGAATTGAAGGAGAATCTCGAGTCCCATCTTCGGTTTTTACTATGTGATAAGAAGAGGGGTTGGCTAATAGAGATGAGATTTTGGAGGACTTTATTTTTCTCTTCCCTAATTCTTATCCCACCCAAACTCTTATCCCTCTTCAGCCAGGAGAAGCTGAGAACCCAGAGTAGAAAGACGGGTGTCTGAGGCAGGATTTGAAGCTAGAACTCTGGGCTTGGAGTCAAGAAGACCGGAGTTCAAATCCTGCCTCAGACACTTTGTGATCATAGTTACTTCACCTCTCTGTCTCCCCATGCAATTTTAATCTATTACATTTAATCTATTAATATTGCACTGAGACTTTTGGGACATCCATATAATGGAGATAGCAATAGCACCCGCTTCATTGGGTTGTCATGAGGATCAAATGAAATGACCTATGTTAAGCAATATATAAATGTTACCTATCATAAAACAGGGAGGGAGAGGGAGGGGGGAGAGGGGAAGAGAGAGGGAGAGGAGGAGGAGGGAAAGAGAAGGAGGGGGGAGAAAGAGAGGGGGGAGAGAGGGGGGAGAGAGGGAGAGAGAGGGGATGGGAAGAGAAAGAGATGGAGGAGGGAGAAATGGGGAGGAGGGAGGGAGTTTTTAAATGATGGAGGAAGGAAAATAAGGGAAGGATTATGGCTTAGATAAACGGAGACCAACAGAACCAAAAAGACATGATCATTGAGACCACAAAAGGCAGTGTCTTTCACTGAGTCTTCCCTAGGACCCAGTACATCATCTCAAAATCTCCTTAACATAATTGTAAAGCAGCTCCCAGAAGAGAGGTCCCTGATGGGTAGAATGAAAAGTGGCTATCTTGAAGGATCTGGATGCCTCAGTTCTTTTAAGGAAATCCAAGATGGAGCAAGAGAAAGAGCTTTAGAGCATTATCTTGCCCCACCAGCTTGTGTTACAGATGAGGAAACTGAAGTTCAGAGACTAAATGACTTGCCCAAGGTAGTACAGGTAGAAAGTAATTGAGATGGGATTTGAACCAGGGATTTTGACTATCCAGCACTCTGTACTTCACTGTATGGTTGAAGCAAATCACATCACCTCTTTGGCAAGTCACAAAGCCTCTTAGCTTCTCTCAAAGCACACAAACAAAATGGGGAAACTCTGGAAGGGAGGACTGTCAGCTAGAACAAAACAAGGAACTCCAGACACAAAGACTTGGGTAGAAGAATCCTTGGGTCTTCGGAGCTACCCAAAGGGGAGAACTATGCCATCTGAGTGGCTTTTACCATTGTCTTCCAAATCCCATCCTCATCTCAATACAGATTTAGCCAGCTAAGCTGCAGAGTGCCTGGGAGGACTGTTTCCCCCTCTTCCCTCCATGTCTGTCTACTCCTCCCCTCTCCCTGTACTGGGTCAGGCTGCCCCTTGGGGGGAATATCAGATCTTGCTCCTCAAGATTCCTTTCTGATAGACTCTCTCAATTTTAGCCTAGTAACTACAGCTGCTAGACAGCTGGAAGAAGAATTATGGGGTGGGGTACACAGGTGCTCTGTGACCACTCCCCTCAACCAATTTCCAGATGCCTGAAGGCTATGCGTCTCCCCTCTGTCCCACTTTGCAGTTTTCAGGTGTTCAGGTCCATGGGGCTGTAACCAGCCCTTCAATTGAATCCAAGGCCACAGCAATCCTTCTGCCTACTTTCTCACCTCCATCTTGCCTACCCCGACTCTCTAAACCCAGTGCTCTCTTTCAAGGAGCACATGCTATGTATGGAGTATACTGTCTATCCAGTACCGGAAGTAGGAAAGACTCATAAAGGAAGAAAACAGAAAGGCTCTTCTCCTAGCCATCACTTCAGGTCATGGCTCTGTTAGTGGGTCGTGGGCAGTGGGTATGGAGCACGTGTTGGGGTAGGGGTAGTGTGCCATCTAGGCCCTGGATGTAGAGAAAAAACGAGCTTGGGTTACATGCCTTTGGACCTAGATGGTAGCAGTCTTGCTTGGCCTTTTCAAGGAATGGACTGAATATTCAGCCTAGGGACACGGTGTGGGGGTGGGGAATGGGGATATGTCTGACCCAATTGGAGAATACTCTTTCTTGAGGGCTTTGGGGAACTGAAAGGGTCAAGACTCTTTAGTAGGGAGAGGAGAAAGAAAAAAAGAGAAAGGAACTGGGGTTAGGGGAGGGAAGGACCATTTGAAAAGAATGGAATCCTTGATGCTTGGGTTCCAGGAAGTCACTGATGGGATGTGTCAGGTAGAGAGGCCTTCCCCTCCCCCCCACCATTTGCCCTCCCACCTGTCCTCTGTGGAGTTGTCTCTCAAACGCTATTCCTTAGGCTAATACGAAAATAAGCTAGCAATCCAGGTGGGGAGAAGCTGCCTAAGATTAAGATGTTCACCACAAATCATCCCCAAAGCACATTGATAATCAAGAGTTGACATAAGGACTAAGGGGAAGCTGCATTCGATGGAATAACTAGAGCTGGAAGCTGTCAGTCAAAGGAAATCTTCCTTGAGGACTTTGGGGCTAGGTTTTGAAGGGTGGTCTGGGATTGATAGCACAGGCCCAGCGGCCACTGGGCACTCTAGGCTGGGGAAATGGCATGGGTGAAAGCTTTTCCAGAATCCTGGACTCTGAGTCAGCGGCCTGGATTTGAATGCCCACGTTGACAGTAAACAAGTCTAAGCACTGCAGTTTCCTCATCTGTGCAATGGGCCTTATATGCAACACTAAAGTGTTTTGTAAACCATAAAGGGCTTTGGAAATATAAGCTACTATCACTACATTAGTAAGTTAATATACCTTTCAGTCCTTCTTATACCCTCTTTTTGGAGACAGAGACAGGGATGGTGTTCTCCCTGCTCCGTGAAGGGCCAGACCAAAGTGTGAGAAGGAACAGCCACAGATCCCAGAAGTTCTGTGCCCCTACCCCCAAGCCCAGGGCTGCCAGGGCAGGCCCAGACTGCCATACAACCCCTGCCCCACCCCCCACTGGTCCCCATGGAGTCTCAGTTGTCTTTCCGCTGGGGCTGAGGCTTCCTGCGTGCATTTAGAAAGCAAATTAATGGAGAAAAAGGAGAAACCCAGAGTGAGTCGGGAGCCCCGCTGGGCATCCTCGGAGATAAGGGGCAAAGGAAATTCAATCCCATTTGGGATACAGAGGAGGGCAGCTTCCGCAGGCTGATTGCCAGATTCCTTTTCCTTGGATTTCAAGAGGTAAGAGAATAAATCCATCCCAAACTGCTGCCGGGAGGCTGTAATTATTTTAATTAGAAAAGGTGGCCAAGGACGGCTCCGCCTAGCAGTCTGTTTTATGAAAATGCAAAAAGCACCAGGAGGGCTGCCACTTAATAAATGGGAACTGATTACGATTCTTTTCTATTGACAACACGTCTTTGTCTCCAACTGCTTAATAGTTTGTGTATGTTTGTGAGGGAGTATGTGTGCATGATTGGAGGGGGTGGGCACGTGTGCATGCGCATTTCAGTTGTCTAGGTGTGTGCGTGTGTGTGGATGTGTGTGAGTGCACACACGTCTGTCACCTATATACACAGGCATGTGTGTTATGAAGTGTCTGCAGCAACTGTGATAGTGTTGGATTGGGTTGGAGTTCAAGTGTATCTGTGCAGTTTGTTATATGTGTTCAGGACTTGTCTGTGTGTTGGTCTACATTTGTTATATATCTGTGTTTACACAGGTGCTTGTATACATATCTGTGTGAATATTTGTTCCTGTTTTTATGTACTCGTTGCCATATATTATATCTTTGTGTGTTTATATACATGGTCATATATTATGGTCATATCTATGTTTGTATAGGCATGTGTGCTGTATTGTATATTTTTATATATGCCTGTCTATGATATATGTGTTTGTATACATGGTTTTGTATTTGCATATATGTGTGTGTGTGTTGTGTTAGCTGTGTGCCTATATGTGTATTGTGGCTTGTAGATCTATATATGTCACTATAGTAAAGCTTTGTGTGTATGCAAGCTTTTATGTAGGTCTACATACACATTTGTGTGTTTTTTATAATTGTGTGAGAGAGAGACGCACACTTGACTATGTGTTTGGTTGCATTGTCTAGGGGTATGGTGTGAGTGTATATGTGCGTGTGTGTGTGTGTGTGTGTGCGCGCGCAGGAGTGGGTGTAATTGTGTGCTACCTACCCCTATGACTAGCTGGCTGAAAGGGTTTGTGGTTTTTAGACAAGAAGGTGGACAGAGCACTGTAATTTATAGGACCGATCCTCTGGAAGACCTGGGGAATTTCAAACTCTGCCTCCAGCGTTCCCTGACAGAAGAGGGGGACCTTCTCCTCTGCCAGAGATTTCTCACTAGAGATACACATCTCGTTGGCAGGTTGCTGCCTGATCCTCCCTCCCCCTGCCCACTCCAAATTCAGCTCCATTCTGCCAGGTAGAGCTCAATCCCTTCCTTTGCTCTTCTCTGAGTGGTGCTGCTGGGATCCCTGACATAAGCCTCCATGATGGCCTATTTGTAAGTGGAGCACTGGAATACAGGCCTCTTGGGTTCTACTCCCTCCTCATGTGCTTTGGAGATTTGGACAGTCATTTAACCTCGCCTGTTTTCTGGTTTTCCTATCTGTGAAGTTGGGAAAATAACCCCTGATCTCTGCCTCTCCACAGACAGATAGTAGAGGAAAACGCACCCTGAAAAACAGATGCGATTTGATACCTTGATATATGTGTATGTGCCTGCATACATCCATAGAATCATACATTCAGGCATGTATCAATGTGCCAAATAATACTGGCGGTAGCATAACACAGTGGGACACATATACACGCATATACGCATGTACACATACACAGGTATACACAATACACACATGCACATCTAGACACATGTACACACATATATACATATTTACACACATGTCTACACATAGCTATATACACAGTTGTGTACACATACACATAGACACATATGTGTATATGTATGAATGTATATATGAATTCTTATTTGGATATATCATGGAATCATGTCTAGAATTGTACCAAAAGGGATTCAAGTTAGTTATAGGATCATGGCTCTAGAGCTGGAAGGGACCTGGGCCCCCTCATTTTACAGAAAAGGAAGCCGAGGTCCGGGGAAAGGAAGTGATTTTGCCAAGGTCCCTTAGGGAATAAAGGGCCAAGCCAGGATTTGAACCCAAATTGTCTGACTCTTAGCACTTTCTGATAGTATCAGGGTCCGGGAAAGAGGAAAGTTTTCTATCTCGCTGGCAAAATACCAGTCAGGATTTTATTGCTTTGGCCAGAGGCCAAGGAGTACAAGGCAAGGGGTATGTACAATATGGTCTTTAGGATGAGTTACAATATATAATAATTGACATTTATAGGATGCCTGTCCAAGGTCACACAGTTAAGCATGTGTCAGAGCCAGGTCTCAAATCAAGGTCTTCTGACTTCAAATCCAAATCCACTCCCACTGCCCTATGCTTCTCCTAGCAAAGAACTTTCTGAGCACATTAGGAATCTCTAAGCATTCCTCCAGTTCTTAGTAAGAATAACATTTCTGTTGCACCTTCTTTTGTAAGGGCTCAGAGCACTTTTGCATGTACTATTTTCATCCCGTTGAGAGATGGACAGATAGAAATTTCCCCACTTTCCAAATGGGGAAGCTGAGCCTCAGAAAAAATTATGTGACTTGCCCAAAATTCCATAGCAAGCTATTAGCAGACTGAGAACCTAGATCACTGAGCCAGGATCTCTTCTTGTTAGGGCCCAGGGAAAGGTAGGCACTAAGTTCTCAGGGATGCTTCCAGCTGGGATCCTATGGGTGGGGCAACTGGAAAAACTGGCATGTTCCAGGGAGGGAGCTAGAGTTTCTTCTCCTTGGAAACTACCCAAGTGGTCTAGTATCTTGAGACACTTGAAAGAGACAGCAGTGATGTAATAAATAGAGAGCCAGAGTTTGTATCAGGAAGACCCAGGTTTGAATCCTACCCTTCTGATCATTTCGCTTACTATGCATGTGTCTTCATAACCCTGTGTCTAGGTGCTGTAATAGGCTGTGAGAGCTGGTGTACTTTGGGTCCAAGCTGGGGAAAGGACACTGCCATTCAATAGGGCACAGGATCAGAGGGCCATCAGTGGCATAGTGCCAGGTGTATGACCTGTTGCTGCCATCAGCACCCCTGCCCCCTGATTTCCTGGTCTGGGTATGGTCGGTGGATAAGATGGGGACAGCTGCCTCAATGAACACCAACCACAACTAGCTCCCAATCTGAGGGATGGGGAGCAGCTGAGAGGAGGTAGGAGTTGGGTGAGACCGAAACAAATAATCTTTCATTCCTTGGGATCGCTCATGTACCTATCGTGTTCCATTTTTGTATTGTAATTATTTGAGTGTTTATCATATTCTCTTTAATAGACTCCAAGTTCTTTGAGGGAGGGGGTCTTATTCATCTTTATCTCTCTCCTGGCACTTAGCATAGAGCTCCATACAGAGTAGACATTTACTAAAGGTGCGTTAAACTGAACTGATTTGAATAAATGTTAGGTGAATGGCATTGGTGCTGGATATCAATGAGTCATAGAATGCCATAGTCTCTGAAGGATTAAAGTTAAGGGTCATCCAAAAGATGATGGAGAGAATTAGAGTATGTGTGACCAGGTCGTGATGCGTTACCAACTGTGCCTAAGAAACTGAATAAGACTAGAAGCTGGTCATCAGAGAAATTGTATGACTGCAAGGCTGCCGTATCATGGAATGAGAGAGAGCGATAACCAGCTAGCAAGGTCAACATATCTAGAGAAAGGTTCCTAGTGTGTTGCATGGACTCCTGTAGGAATTATACTAGGATGTGACAAGAGTCCTCTAGAGTGAGGACAGGTGGGTAGTGACAGGCAGGGAGCACACACATTGATGAGAACATCTAATTCAACTTATTTCAACACGCATTGACTGTGCTAGGCATTGGGCTAGGCAATGCCTCTGCTCCAGGAGTTTACATTCTCTTGGAGGACCTTACTATGGAGGAAAGCATAAACAAGATGGGCAGGCACAGATGAGATGGGACCTTTGTTGGAAGAAGTGCCCATCCAAGAGATCTCAGGTTTTCGAATCATCATTAGCTGAAACTGATTTCAAAATTAACACTTATATCGTGAGCTATTCATCCCTTTTGATTCCTAGGCAGAAGAGCATACAGCACAGGACTCACTTACTAGCTGTGGATGTACGTAGATGACTAGCAAATCATTTATCTTCTATCTGCCTCAATTTCCTCATCTGTAAAATGAGAGTGATAACCATATTTCCATTCTTTTTTAAAATTTTTTGAGGAAGGCAGGGCAGTTGGGGTTAAGTGACTCGCCCAAGGTCACACAGCTAGTAAGTGTGTCAAGTGCCTGAGGCTGGATTTGAACTCAAGTCCTCCTGACTCCAGGGCTGGTGCTCTACTCACTGCGCCATCTAGCTGCCCCAATAATATTTCCCTACCAAGGTTGTTGTGAGGATGAAATGAGATATTTATAAACCTTAGAGTGCTACGCAAATGTTTATTATTGTTATTAATTTGTTATATTGTTGTTGTTGTGGGACCATTAGCATCTTTTGGACACTGGAATTTTGCCATTTTGTTTCAGATGTTCTTGGATAAATGGATCATTGGCTGAGGCTTGCAAATTTTTTTTGTTGGTCTATAAGGTTCAGAAAAGGTAGAACTCAGTGGGATATTCTGAAGGTCCTGGCTGTCCTGCCACTCTGAGATCCTGGGAGTCCTCAGTAGACCTGGTCCTTCTTGAGCTCTTTTGGACTTTGGAGCTTTGGTCTGTGATGAGATAGGAGCTGTGTTTGTTTATAATTCTGATTTATCAGGGGATTCTGATTTATCAGAGGCAGGGGAATAAACTAGTTGACGTATGAACAGGATAAGATGGCTTTCCCAAAGCAGGTGTGGCAAAGTAACCTCATGCTAGGGAGGTCACCATGAAGAATTTTCTCATCATTCAGATTCATTGCTAATACTCACCTCCCCAAGCCCATCCTTTTCTCAAAGGCATCCCTTGCCCCAAACACGGTGCACATGCGCACACACACACACATGCACACACACACGCTGGAAAAACTTTCCTGGATCTAAACTTTAACTTCTCCCTCCCACCTGCCCTGCCCCTCAAAAATCGAGATTCTGGGAAAGAGTAAATTATTCTTTTTCACATACAGAATTTTTTCTCTAGGCCCCAAACTGGAAGCTGAAGCCAAGACACTTCCTCCTTCGTGGTAGGCATAGTCCAGGACCTTGGGCATGTGTCTGCTTTGTGGCTTTTCTCAAGAAAGAGGATGTACTTGGGTTCTTGACTATGCCACCTTGCCAAATATACATGCTCTATATAGAGTACAGTGCCAGTACCCTCACAATCACCATAACTACTTCCTGACTTGGAGGAAAAAGAAAGGGTCTGGGACTGCCCTTCTGAGTGAGATCACCTTCCGAAAGCATGCTGGTCAACTTCACAGGATGGCAAGAGGTTTTGAGGACTTAGGTCACACAAGTGCTCCCTTTCTGGGCACATGCCCCAATGTCCCAGTCGGGAAAGTCCACAGCTACCTTGGTAGCGTGGGAAGTGGGGCATGGGGGGTAGGGATAATGTCGGGGGGAAGTGTTCATTCAGCTCCAGACCGAAGCTCCAAAGTCCACAAGAGATCAAGAAGGACCAGATCTGCTGAGTACTCCCAGTATCTTAGAGCTGGAGGACAGCCAGTACCTTCAGAATAGCCCACTGAGCTCTAGCTTTTATGAAGTCTGAGGGCCCCTGACACCAGGAAGGAAAAAGTGCCAAGCCAGGAGTGGGTCACAAACTGAGAGATGTTCAAGGAATGGGTCAATGAGATAAAAAATAGTTAAAGAGTTAACAATATTCAGCAAAATGTACAGGAAGGACAAAGAACAGGCACAGGTGTGACATCCTTTGAGCGAGATGGTAGAACAATAATGAGAGCTTGTGTTTATAGCACTTCATAACAGCCTATAATACTCTGTACTCATTAAAACCCTATGAGAAATGGAGCGCCACTATTATTATCTGCAGGTGACTTATCCAAGGTCACACAACTAGTATGAGGAAAAACCAGACAAGAATTTAGTGCTTTCTGATTTTAACTCCGGTTCTCCTGCCACTTAGTATGAGTTTCTGAGTACAAAACGACAGTTCTTTTTAAAGAGGTAGTTTCATTCTTTAAAAAGTGACAACAACCATAGAACACATGTATTGCCAAGTCCACTTACCTGCTATTTTAGCTCATTTTTTGATGCGGCTCATCCAAAAAAGATACTCTTAAAAATGTATTTGTTGTCCAGTTGTTTTTCGGTCATGTCCAAC
>CM053626.1:164715238-164733915 GCA_028646595.1 Phalanger gymnotis
CCTTTCTTCCACCGTCATGTTCAGAAAATTCCAAATTGAAGGCAATTACTTTTGTTGCCTGAAATTTCTTAGCCTGCCTTTTCCTGGGAGTGGAGGTGGGAGGTGGGGGGTGAAGTGAAGAAGTTAGAGTATCAGTTAGGGTTTGTTAAGGGAGTTTGAAGGGATTTCTGCCTTCTGTGTGTGAGCTTTGGCGGGAGGGGGGGGGAGGAGTGGGTGGGGAGACTCCCTGCTTTCCTCTCTCCCGAGGCCTGTCTTGTCCCCACACCCCTCTTCCTTTGTTTTGCTTTCAAGACAGAGAGTTAGAAGCAGCAGGAAAAAAAATCATTAGATGGAAATCAAAGATTAGACGAGAGAACAGCGGACTGAAAAGAGAGACTGGGGCCAGGACACTTGCCCGGCGCCTCATAAATCTTTTTCCAGGCTTTTGTCTTCATGTTCTGTCCCATCTCCTTTGAATTTCGAAACTTATCGACCAGCTCTGCCCCAACCTTTAGCTTTTCTGAGGGCGAAGGCAAAGGCTCTCCAACGATCCTAATTTCAGACATCTATCCAATCCCTAAGTCCTTTTCGAGCAAGTGTATTCTATAAGGTATTTGAATGAATAATTAGTGATTTGAGTTAATTCTTTTGGAGGAGAGAGAGGGAGGGGAGAGAGAGAGAGAGAGAGAGAGAGAGAGAGAGAGAGAGAGAGAGATCAATTAATTGTAATCAGATTTTTAAAAAATATTTTCCCACAAGGTCTCCAATGGTCACAATTACAGCCCCTCTTGCCTGTATGACTCAGTTTCCCTGAGAAGTTGTTAATCTTGTAGAAGGGGGATTTCTCATGGGGAAGGGGGCAGGCATTGAGTTTTGTATAGATGAGTAAGAGAGAAAGCCTTCCTGGAGAGTGATGGGTGTGCGCCTGTGTATGTCTCCGCGTGTCTTATTGTGCACAAGTACACACACACACAGAGAGGGATACATACATCTTGCCTTTTCTGTATTGCCTACCTAATTGTGAGCGCAAGAATGGGCAAGGTGGAGATTGGAGGGCTACCAAACTTCACATCTCTATTACAAACATAGAATGTTAGAGAAGGAAGGAACCTTAGAAACAATGGTTTAGTATATTTCCACCCCCACCCCCATTCCCTATACACACACTTTCTCTTTCTGTCTCCAGGTTAGGAGGAGGTCTTAAAGTATAGGTCAGGTTTACAATTCTTATTTTTCTACGCAAATTAATTAGAAAAGTCACTTTTGCCGCCCCCCCCCCACTAGAACACTGAAGAAGAAAAACGAGGACGGGCGAATCTTTTTTTTTTAATTATTCTCCTTATGTTGTGCCCATTTCTGACCTTTCCCTGCTGTTAAAAAAATATTGCCACATTTAATTTTTGTTACATTGAGATATAGAAAGGGGAGCCAGCATTTTGAAGTAATTTGATAAGCCATCAAGTAGCGAAATCTGAAAGGTAGGCTGACTGCACAGGTATAGTTTCTTTATAACCTGAATTTACAATGAAAGCATTCTCCTTTATGGATATAATAGATTAGATTTCACAACTTAATTCACCAGAATGGCTCCGTTTAAGGGAGCTCCGGCTGATTTTATTATGCCAAGCCAAATTGGATGTTTGTGGTCTTAACAAAAAACGATTGTGACGTGAAGATATATAATTTTAAAAGTAAAATAAAGCAGGGACTCAACCCTCTCTTTTCCTCCCCCTTCTCTCTCCTCATCCTCCTTCGCCCCCCCCACTTTCGGAAACACTAATAATCTTTGTGATTGGCTAGGGAATTTGAACACCCCCTCTTCTAAGGAGGCAGGAAAGGAGGGTAGGAAGTGGAGGGATTGAGAGAACTTCCCTCTTTTATTAGCAAGGGCTCTGGGTCTTCTGGGGATTGGGGAACTAGCTATAACCTGTGCTCCTCCTCCTCCCCTTACTTGCTCCCCTTGGGCTTCATTCCAGCCCAGTTGCAGGGAACTGTCCCAATGTATTTGGTTGAGGGTGAAAAGGGAAAAGAGAGCTCCCTGATTTCTCCAGTCCAGCCTCTATTTTCAGAGAGCAAGTTGGAAAGAAGAGAGCCTTTGTTGACAATTAGAAGGGGAGCTACCGACTCGGTTATTTCACTTCCTAGCACCCCCTATCTTGGACCTCTTCTTTGCTTTGGCAGCCTGATGGATTGAACTGGTTAGGGGTACACTGCCCCTCTCCCACCCGCTCCTTCCACTTCAAATGCGGCAGAAAGAGGCAAGGGAGTATTTTTCTTCACTAATATTCCGAGTAGAAATTTAGTGTTTTCTCAAATCTCTCCTCAATCTTTAACCTCCACACCTCCAACCACACACTTTCCAAGGCCACAATCACCAAGATCCCATTAATTCCTATTTCTCCTCAGCCCCAGTTTCCAAAATGGAAAGAGAAAATATAAGCCAGAGTCCTATCCTTCCTTCCTTTCTTCAAAGAATACTTACTTATTAAATGCTTGCTGTAATCTCCGGATGGTTGCTCTTCCTCCCAAAAGGGAAAGGAAGAGTGACCGTTGGTGTCCGCGTAATACGCAAGGTGCCAGCTCTCTGGTTGTGCTGCAGTAGTCAAGGCCGCTTACTTACTGTGTACCTCCATCCCCATCCCCTTCCAGGCGCAGAAACTCTCACTCAGTCTAGGAACAAGCATTAAACTGTACTACAAAATGAGTAGCAGCTAGGTTACAAAATCCGACACTTGGTCCTTGCCCCTACGGAGTTTATACTCTAGCAGAAACCGGCTGGCACTACGGGTGTATGTTGAGACCCCTAGGGTTTATGCGCATGTGCTTCTCGCCTATCGGCAAGGTCCTGGGCGTTTATCCCGGTCACCAGCGCCCGAATGAAAGCCTTTCCTTCTCATCTGGACTTGAAGAGAATCCAACTAGGGATGGAACAGACAGCGGTGGAAGCGCTAGGTGTGGGTCGGCTGATTAAGGCCCCAGTGCATTAAATACGACGCTTTTTGGATTAGCTATCTCTTTCGTATTTGTACTGATACCCTCCGCAAGCCTGCGTGCCCTGGAAGTTTACCCGCGCTTACAGAAATTCAGTCTGTAAGGGGGGAGAGGGCCTGCAAGGTAAGGGGCTGGAGGCCGCAGACCCAGGCAGATTCGTCGGGTTTTAGGAAGTTCATATGCAGGAAACCAAACAAATCTCAAGGCGGAGTGAGGAACAGTGACAATACAGAAAATGAGACAAGACCGGGGGCAAAGGAGAGGGCCCCGGTGCCTGGGCCTCTTCCCCCTCTCTCTGCTGCTCGCACCGAAGCACTTGGCTGTCGCTTCTCATTAGAGTAGTCCTCTGTTCTCTGGAGAGTGGCGGCTTCACCTCCTCCCTTTCTTCTCCCCCTCCCCCATTTCTTTGGTGCCTTGCTGCTGGCAGATTTAAACCTGGAAATACGGGGCGGGGGCGGAGACAAACTGAGGAGATCTTCGTAGATTTAGATCTGGAAGGGACTTTAGAAGTCATCTCGTTCAATGCCTCCCCGCCTTTTTTAACTGGTTAAGTAAACTGAGGCTCAGAGAAGTCAATGGGCCACTATGATACAAGCAGTATGCTAAAGCCAGAATTCGAATCTAGGTCCTCTGACTCCAAATCTAGGGGTCTTTCTATTGTACTTCCGTCCCTGGCAGTGTATGTATTCCTTCTGGCGACTCCTCTCATCTCACGCCCCCACCCCTCCCCGTATCCCATAGCCCAGTCAGTCCCTTCCCGTTTTCTACCACAGTCTAGCTCCCCACTCCCCACTCCCCACCTCAACCCCATCTCCCATCCTCTAGGCTGTTATTTTCAGATCTCAGTTTCCTGCGATTCACTTGTAAACGGTTGCGACCCCGGAGTCTCCCGGATTGGGGCATCAAGCTCCTCAGGGGCCTCCTGTACAATCCTATTCTTGAGGTCGCCTGGAAGGCTCTGGGGTGTGGGGGTGGGGACGAGAAAAGAGAGGGGGAGGTGATCAAGTCTTCGGATCTCTCTCTCTCTGTCTCTCTCTCTCTCTGTCTCTCTCTCTCTGTCTCTGTCTCTGTCTCTCTCTCTCTCTCTCTCTCTCTCTCTCTCTCTCTCTCTCTCTCTCTCTCTCTCTCTCTCTCTCTCTCTCCCTCCCTCCCCCCCGCCCCCACGTGGTCCTTCTGGTCTTGTTGGAGCCCCATAGTTTCCAGAGTTTGGAGTGTGAGCTAGGGCTACAAAAGCATGAGTGTGAAAGAGCATGTAAAATTTTAAGTTGCTGTGTTGGGGCTGAGTGAGAATGAGCGTGATTATGAATGTGTGTGTATGTTAAATTAAACCCTCCGTGTTCCTGACCTTGTTTTTTCCTCAAGGCTGATAACGACAGCAGCTGTTTCTCCAGAATTACTGCTGCTGGGTTTCTCATTTTTACTTTTGTTGTTGTTGCCGCAGTCTGCTGGAAAATTCTGGTCTCAGAAAGTTTAACAATAACATTTAACAATACATTTCTCAGGGTCCTGGATGGGATGGGGCAGGGCACCATCGTGCAAATAGATCCTAAGATCTCTTCATCCAATTCCCTCTCAGCCAACTTCCTTTTCTCCTCCCACTAGGCTCTGGCAACTGGAAAGTTTCCAAAGTCTCCTTTTTGCCTTTATAGCTCGAACCCAATCCTCAATCCCTGGAGATGAAAAAACACTTTTTGCCCAGACTATCACTATAGGGCAGCATGTAAACCTCTCTGGGTCTGCCATCCTTTCCTTCTCCTCATCTAACTTCTCTTTCATTCCTGGCTCTTCAGAACTCTTGGGGGAGAAAAAAAAAACCTGCCTCTTCCTTCCAAACCTGGCCCAGCACTAGGAAGGTATCCATTCTCCTCCAGATTACAAATGAACAGCTGTTCTCCATCCTCAGCAAGGGTATGAGTCAAGCCTCCTCCTTGTCTCACAGGTACAGATCTCTACTTCCCTTCCTCAATGGGAAGTTGCTATCAGGTCTTGGAAGATAGCAAAAGAAATCTCTATAGTTCTAAGAAACTCCGGCGTAAGTATTTGGGGAGGTAGGCACCACTAAACTTCCATTTTTGTTGTTATTGGTGGTGTGGTTTCATCCATCCTCCTGTCATTGGATTCACTTATTCTCTACATTATTAGGGGCAATCCTTCCTTGGCACTTCCCTCCATCAGTACAAAATTGTGACTCCCCAAACAACCTACCTTGACCTCTCCTTTAGTAATCTCTCTCCCTTCCCCCAATCCCAATAAACTATCCTGTTGTAGACATGAAGCATCTCCCTCCCCTGGAATCCTCCCTTGGTTTTGTCATCAAAACTAGCTCTGAGTTGGTTAAAGATTAACCCTCCTAGTTTAATGGGGGAAGGGGAAGGGGGGCTTCTGGAAGAAGGGGACACTAGAACACTGGAAAAAGTGCTGCATCAATGATCTCCCACATCCTGTCTTCCCTTGAAAGGGGAACAGGGTCCAGCAAAGAGGACTGAATCAGTGATCTACATTCTATCTCTTGAGAAGTTCTACAGGGTTTGATCCACTTCCATCCCTGACCCCATTCTTTAGTCTCCCAGATTCCTGTTTCTCATTTTCTTCTCCTCCCACCTTCACCCCTATCCACCTCAAGGAACTGAGACTCACTGAAATCCTAAACTAGATGATTTATAAAATAATGTGGTTATTCCACTTAGGTAAACATGAGAGTCAGAAAACATTGGGTTCTAGTCTCCACTAAATTTTTTACTTACTGTCTCCCATAATTTTTTCTGGACCTTTACCTTCTCTATCCATAAAATGAGAGGAATCATTAGCACTCTACCGCACAACAGGTATATTGGAGATCGCAGGAAAATCAATGCTGGAAAGACCACTGAAAAATGTAGAAGGTTGTTGGTTTCATCTATTTTTGGTGCCTGTTTTATTGACTGGGTTTCCCTGTGGATCCTGCAACTCTTTCCAGGTGATGGTCAATTTCTATTCCCTACAGTTTGGGGGAGGGGAAGGAGAGAGCAGTTAGGCACAAGGGGGATTTCATTCTGCTCTGGCAAGAGCCACATCTGGGCTAGAATTTCCCATAGTTCTCTGGGGGCCCTGCAGAAACAATATCCCAACCTTCCTCAAATGTCACCTGACCCTCCTCAGAAAGGGGCCAGGATGGGGAAACAGAAAGGCTAGGGGCTTGCAGGAGATTAGAACTCATGAGTATCAGTAGAAACACCCACTCTCACCACGTGATCTGAACCCCCAAATGGCACTGGCCTCTTTGTGCCGACTCTGGGGCTTTGCTCTCCCCTCCCCCTATTAATCTGCTGATCACTTCATACTAGTAGCCTAGATAGTAGATCCTCTTTAGTTGTCTTCCAGGGCCTGCTTTATTGCTTCACTATTTAACCTTCCAGACTTCCTCCTTATATAAATATACCAGATAAATAGATTCCCTCTTTCTCATTCTCCTAATAGTGTCCATAAATTTATTTACATTTCTAATATGCCAGGTACTTTAACATGACACACTGCATCATCTGGCCTGTACTAAAGATAGGAATTGAACTTTAGTCTCTAAGCAATTAAGGCGGCTGGAACTGTACTTCATTAATGGTTGTTATGCAATAAAAACGATAAAAAGTGCCCTTATTTGTGATATAAAAATGCAATTTGTTTTAATTTATATTTCTAAATACTTCTGAGTTTCGATGAGAGCTCTTTCAGGGCATTTGTCATTGGGGTGGGTGATTCACTGACAGTTTAGGATAGGGACCAGGAAATGGCAGCGTCTATAAGGAAACCAGAAATAAGGTTCGATGGTGGGGCAGGGCAGAAATTGGGCAGATAGTACATGAGAAAGTTGAAAGGGGAAGGAAGAGGAGGAAGCAGAAGGGAGAACAGGAAACCTGGGTGGAAATGCATAGTGAGTTTTATCTGGTTAGGGATGAATATTCTTGACCACCTCTTTAAAAGCTGTTCGTTCCCCTTTTCCTTACACGTGGCTAGAAGAGAAACCGATTTTATAAATATTTAATTTATTTTCAGTTTTCAACATTCATTTCTGTAAGTTTTAAATTTTCTCCCTCTGCTTCCCCCTTCCCTCCCCAAGATGTCATGCAATCCAATATGGGCTCTACATATACATTCCTATTAAACACATTTTCACATTAGTCATGTTGCATAGAAGAATTATAACAAATGGGAGAAACCATGAGAAAGAAAACAAAACAAAAGAGAAGCGTCTGCTTCACTCTGCCTTCTGACTCCATAGTTCTTTCTCTGGATGTGGATAGGAAAACTGATATTTTTAGTGAGCCATGGCCCTATGTTCCTGGAATGTACAGGAAAGACTTCAAACAAACCAACAAGGTGAAAAGGCAGAATAGGACAGTGGACTTGAAGTAAAGAAGACTGGGTTCAATTCCCACCTCAGACACTTACTAGATGTATGACCTTGGGCAAGTCACTTAAATTCTCTGTGCCTCAGTTTCCTCATCAGGAAAATGAGGGGGTTGAACTCTGGGAAAAACTTTCTGGGGATTAGCTTTGAGCTAAATATTTGAAGGGGGAGAGAGACACATGAATTAACAATGCAAAGAGAGAAGGAAAGTGTTTGGGGAAAGAGGGACAAGGAACTCCACGATTAAAGCCAACTGGAATCAGTCTTCCAACTCCAATTTCTCTTATACTTGGTATCGCTTACTGTGCACTTATCATGGTCTAATTTGAATAATAGTTTCACTCAAGATAGCATTTTAAAAGCTGCTACAGTGTGTAAGGCAGTGAAAAATAGTCCCTGCCTTCAAGGAGGTTATGTTTTATTGGGTCAGGATACAATATGGAAAGAGATAAGAATATATATGACATTTGGCGAAGGAAGGAGAGAGCTTCCCATAGGAAGTAATACATGAACTGAACTTGGAAGAAAGCTAAAAATTCTAAGAAGCAGAGGAGCGAGGCATGTGCCCTCATTCCTAAATCAAGCAAAATGACCTTATCTTTGCTGAATGAGACTTTTACCCTACCTTGTTAACTCTTCTGAATCTCATATGACTAATCATTAGATCGCTTGGCAAAACTCCTTTTAAATATTATTCTGTATATGGCTCTGATAGGCAGCATGTTGTTATTTCTTAGCTAGACTCCTTACCTAAGCCTATCATCTCTGCCCTTGGAGGGGGAGGGGAATTGGGGTTTGGGGAAGAAACATCTTTTCCTCACCTTGCATAGAGCTAGGTAAAGAGGGCACTGTTTCTCTTGTCCTCTCTCCAGATCGCCCCTAGTTTTAGACACCACTGGGTTTTCTCCAGATCGCCCTTACACTGACTTCATTGCTACTCCACAGGGCTCTCCAAGGATACTTAGACACTCCTTTCCCCTCCAATGAATTTTCCTGCAGCCTCTCAGCTCCTTCCACTTTTCTTTGGGAAGCCTCAGCTTGCTGAGTTAATTGGCAAACTTTCCCAGAAGTAAACTTGAGTGATGGAAATTAATAATTTCCCTGGCTTTCTACTCATTACTAATCAAGCCGGCTGGGAGGACTAGGTCTCAGGGAGAGTCAGAGGACGCCTGAAAAGCCATTAGCAAGAAAGAGAAGATCTTCAGGGTGCAAGGGGGGTCCCCCATGCAATTTACCAGCTCTAGAAGTCACAGCCCTCGCTCCAAGCACAACAGTGTACAGGTGCAGAGATGGTGGTGATGCTTTTAAAATGATTAGTAGCAATTATTATCCCATACTGATTACATATTGCACTAGTGAAGGAGTCAAGAGACCTGAGTTCTAATCCTGGCTCTGCTGCCACTAACTAGCTGTGTAACCTTGAACAAATCCCCTTGACCTTTCTGGCCTCAGTTTCTTTGTTTCTAAAACTAGGTGAATGAATGAATGGATGAAAGAGAATGTATGGGACAGAATTTTTAAATAATAGGAGAGGCATCCTTAGGAGGAACAAAGTAAATTTATTTCACAAACTTTGCAAGATTTGGGCACACCTCCATAATGGAGGAGGCAAGGTAAAAGGGGACCTGTCCTAATTTATACTCTTAATGAAAAAGATTCCCACCCACCTCTATCCCTTCTCACCATTGGCTGGGAGGTGGACTTACAGTCTAGGCTCGAAAACTACACAGAGGGCCAAAATTGATCCAGTCCATTCAGATTTTTCCCTATTAGAACTCGACTGCCTGGGTGGCATCTGAAAGTCTAGGGGAAGGAGAGACCCTCCTAGAGCAAAGAACAAATAGCTCACAGGAAATTCATTATCTTCTAACATCTGAGAGAGAGGGGGAAGGGCATGCCTTCCAAAATTACAAGGCCAAATCCCAAAACCTCTCCATTAGACATACCCTGTGAAGTCTTCACAATTATCCATCCCATTCAAGAATTTATTAAGTGTCTGCTATGTGCCAGTTTAGACGATCTCCAAGGTCCCTTCTGGCTGGAAAAATGTATGGTTCTTATGGAAGAATCTTTCCACAAACAGGAAAGGAAAGCAAGGCAAGACCAAGGCCATGGACTCTGTTCCTCAGAGCAGCTAGCAATAGGGCTGAAGGCTTTAACAATTGTTATCGCTATCTTTTGGTTTTGTATCACCTTTATTTTCAAGTGTATCCCTGTCTGCCTCCCAGAGAGCTACGCTTTGGAGAAAAAGAGGGAGAAAGAGGGAAGGAGAGAGAGGGAGGGAAGGAGAGAGAGAGAGGCAGTTCACTCAACTAGCAAACATATCAACTAAGTCTGACCGCATGTGGTATATCCAAACTACACAGAACAAATCCTTTTATTAAGGGGATTTGTTCTGTGAAGTTTGGATTCAAAGGGCTGCACTTGTGAACCTAGAGGGCCACATGTGGCTCGAGGCTGCAGGTTTCTCATGCCTACATGAATGTTCTGTACCCATCATGCTCCACTCCTGCATAGGACAGAGGTACATTTTCTCCTCCCTTTCTGAGGGCCAAACTTGACCATTATAATTACACAGGCTTTTTTTTTGGGGGGGAGGCTGCTTTTTTGTTCTTTCTTTTTGCATTATCTAGGTCATTCTAGATATTGTTTATCTGCTTCTGCTTACTTTATTTTGTATCTAATCATATAAGTTTTCCCATACTTCTCTCTATCTTCCTATTTACCATTTTTTACAATGCAGTAATATCTCATTACATTCATGTGCCACAATTTGTTATTCTACAACAGATGGGCGTTTACTTCATTTCCAGTTCTTTGCTACTTAAAAAAAGTGCTGCTATGAGTATTGGATGAAGGCTTTTAAAAGCTGAACAATTTCTTCTGTCCCTTCCCCCTCCTTGCTGAAATAAAAGCCTCTGAAAATCAAACCAGCAAGCATTTATTAAGCCCCCACTGTGTGCAAGGTACACTGTTAGGTGCTGGGGATACGAAGACAAAAAGTCCTGCCTTCAGGGAGCTTACCTTCCACTGATACACAGCTGAACGTAGAGAAGTAAATGCTAAGTGTGTACAAAGTAGGTTGGCATGGACAGCCAGGGCAAGGAAAGCTTGGTCTTATGCTTTGTCACAAAGAATTAGTGAAATATGGAGGAGGGATGCAGATTATAGTAGGACCTACCTTGTAGGGTTATTTTGAGCATCAAATAAGAAAATATTTGTAAAGCACTTTGTAAACCTTAAAATGCTCTATAAATGCTAGCTGTAATAGTAATAACAATGATATTTATTATTACCACCTCATAAATGAATGCAATGTAAGTGTCAGGGGGATTCTTGCTCCCCCCCCAAATATGCTCAGAATTACCCTTAGTAGTTCCTATGTCATTCATACACACATATATATATACATATATACACACATATATATGCACATGTGAATGTATGTGTGTGTATGTGTTTGTATATATGTATGTGTGTATATACATACATATACACACACACACACACACACACACATATATATATAGTTCCTATAACCCTAAAACTCATGGAGAGCTTTAGGGCTATTCACACACACACATACACAAAGACAAAAATTGTCTATAAAATATTATGTAATAGAAAGGCTTTGTGTAACTTACCTATTGGTAATACCCAAGTTGTGCTTCAAAGACAACTAGGTACTACAAGAGACAGAGGTGAGGAAGCAGAGCATTTTGGGCTTGGAGAATAGAAACTGTTTGGCTTAAGTTCTATTACTCTGTAGTTGTTAAGAGTTTTTCAATACAGAGGAGAGGTCAGAATTATTAATAAAGTTGGGAAGGGCATGGCAAGCTACAGGGATGACAAAAGGGGTGGATACAGAATCAGGTCTATTAAGAACAAACACCTAAAACTCTATAGTTGATCAATTGATATTCAGTGAATGCCAACTATAAGCAATACTACTATACACCATTTATTTAGATGAAATTTAAGAGCATTTCTGATGTCCTATCATCGACTAGGACACCTAGATGAACATATATAGATGATATTTGGAAATGTAGGACTGGAGAGATTGGTGCTGGAGATACAGAGGATTTAGGAGTTATTGTGACAGAAGATAGTTAAAGCAATAGCAGTGGTTGGAGGGAGGCTGCCTTAGGATGTAGTAGATTCCTATGATCTGAGAGCTTTAAGTGAAGGATAGATGGCCACTTGTTTGGAGATGCTCTATAGCAATGATTTCAAACTCAAAAGCAATGGGGATCACTAAACTGTATGTAAGGATCCTTATGGGCTACATTTTGACATAGTTTCAAAATGTAATGTTACCTATGTTTTGTTGTATTTTTATTTATTCTGTTAAATATTTCCCAATTACATTTTCATCAGATTCCAGTACACTTGAGGGTGTTACAGGACACGTGTGTGTCTGATATCTCTGCTCTAGAGCAAATTCTTGTCCAGTTTTAGATTGTACCAGATACTCTCTGAGGTCTCTTCCAAAACTGACATTTTGTAAAACAGTCATTTCTGTGTTGAAATTCCCCAAGAAATCCTCAGATTGACCGTCTTCAGTCACATTCCCATCTTTTGATGTCATGTTTGAAGACAAGATGATTTTTCCTTCTAAATGTAGGAGAGGATTCTTGAGTACGATAGGAGATTCTGGTATTGCTCTCTTGGGCTTTTATCCAGGCACAAAGTGTAATGGACTCTAGGGAGCTTTTCTCTGGGATGTTCAGTATCAGACCCTTACTTTGCCTGTATATAGTCTTGCATCATCTCTAGCTTCTGTCTGCAAGGAGTTCTGCATTTGATAGATTCTGTTCTCTCAATCTCAAGGAGGCAGATGAAGTTATGGAAACTGAGGCACAGAGCAAAAAAAGCATACTCAATATCACTTAGTAATCAGGGAAGCAGAGAAAGGGCTATTGCTCTGCTTTTCCAATTTCTCAGACAGAACTAATAACCTTAAATTATTCTTTTGTTATCTTTGATAGTAAGTGTTTCGATTCTTTGTTATAAGGCATGACTCTGGGGGGGGGCAAGGAATAGAGAGAAATTTAGATGATGTAAAAATAAAATATTAATATGTACCAAGTTGTGTTTGTTCATCCTTTGTTTTGGAAGAGGACCAATGACATCATGGTGATGTCGTGACTCATATGTTCTCTATGACCTCATTCTACAGATTAAGGTCGATTCCATCTCCCCCTTAGAGCCCTAGGAGTAACCTTGAGAGGCTGTAGTATCTCTCTTCCCTACCACCATCAGCTAAAACCTCCATTCTAAGCGTGTTCCACTCACTGGCAGCTGCTGGTGACTAGCACCCCAGTTCCATTTAAGAACTTAACGTCAATTAGCTTTCACAAAGAGATATTTTGAAGATATAACAAATGCAAACATTTTTCTCTAACACTTTCAGAGAATATTTCCCCTTATACCACCTCAGTCCCTTGAGGGAAGTGGATTAAGACTAACCACAGTTTCTACATAGCACTGGTCCCATCCAATTCAAGGCCCAATCACTTCCGAGGAATTGATTCTGGGTTTGCTGCAAAACCGGGCATGGACTCACTCTTGGACTCAAATCTTGGAAGCTATATATGTAATATATGTGTGTGTGTGTGTGTGTGTATGTATATATATATATATATGTTCCCATTCTCAGGTGAAAATATTATATATACATATATGTAAAATATATATGTAACACATATACAGTATATGAGGAAGATTTGAGGGCTAATTGCATGTATATATGAGCTTCAGATTTTTACTATCACTGCCTCTGGCTTTCTGCTTCATTGCCCAGTCTTCTATCGGAGTGTGCCTTCTCTGATCCACCTTGCCCCAGGGTAGGAAGAATCTGAGAGATCCTTTACATTATCTTTAGATTTGTCAATAGAGAAGCAGTATGGCATAATGGATAGAGGATTGGCAGGTCTTAGAGTCATTGGGCAGCTAGTTGGAGCTGGAGTCTGGAAGACTCACCTTGCAGAGTACAAATCTGGCCTCAGACACTTACTAGCTGTGTGACTCTGGGCAAGTCACTTCACCCTGTTTGCCTCAGTTTCCTCATCTATAAAATGAGCTGGAGAAGGAAATGGCAAACCATTCTAGCATATCTCTTCCAAGAAAACACCAGATGGGGTCATGAAGAGAGTTGGACAGACTGAAATGACTTAACGATAACAACTTACAGTACTCAACAATGACAATAACTCACAATCATTAAAATCTGGGTTCTCTGCCAGAGGTACTGACTGTGTACCATTAGCAAATCACTTAACTCTTGGTGTCCCAGGCAAAGCTATAAGACTGTAAGTTACAAATGAGTTGCTTTTCGGTATCCTTGAAATGGATTTTACACACTGGGAATCCTCCACAACAGCGAAATCATAGGTCCAGACCCCCCAAAAAAGGATTCTCAGTGTGTCAGTGACAGATTGATAGATATACCGTCAATTACTTAAATTCAGCCTGTTCTGGTCAAGCATTACTATTAATTTTCCCACCTCAGTACAATTGCTCCAGATACTTGGGCCAAAAAGTAAAGAATTTTCAAAATGTTCAGATGTTACTAATGCCAAAATGTTTCATCATCACTATCTTCATCATTGTCATCACTGTCGTCATCATGATGCTTGGAATTCACAGAGCTTCAAGATTTACAAATCACTTTCCATGCATTATCAAAAGGGCTATACATTATATTTGAATTTTTTTCTGAGCCTAATATAATAATCATCCATGATCAGAGCAGATCATAGGATCACAGATTTAGAACTCCTCCTTTTCCAGATGAGATATAGAGGGGTTATGTAACTTGCTCAAAGACACAAAACTAGCGAGGGACAGAATGGGTATAATTTTATTTGGTCAGTCTTACCTTTCCCAGGTTCATTTGAGGGCTTTTTATAGGGCAACTTTTGTACCCCATGGTCAAGATCAACTTTCTCTCTGACCATTGAGAAGTTGTATGTTCTGAGAGATGCCATGTTTTGCAGGGAAGTCACTAGACTTGGGGTCAGGTGAGAACTGGGATCAAAACCTGCCTCTGAAACTTTATTGGCTATGAGACCATGGGAAAAAAAACCATTTAACTGCCACCAGACTCAGTTTCCCCTCATATTCTATTATCTGCCTCTCTATATTCCCTCATATCTCTATTATCCCTCATAAGATTATCAAAATAGGTACACTAATGCGATATTGGTGGTACTGTGAATTGGTCCAAGTATTCTGGAAAGCGTCTTGGAACTGTGCCCCAAAATTACTAAAGCATGCATGCCCTTTGACCCAGCTAGACCACTAGGTGTATTGGTTGTTCGGTTGTTTCAGTCGTGTCCTATTCTTTGTGACTCCATTTGGTGTTTTCTTGGCAAAGCTACTGGAGTGGTTTGCTATTTCCTTCTCCAGCTCATTTTACAGATGAGGAAACTGAGGCAAACAGGGTTAAGTGACTTGCCCAGGGTCACACAGCTAGTAAGTGTCTGAGGCCAGATTTGAACTCAGGAAGATGAGTCTTCCTGACTCCAGGCCTGGTACTCTCTCCACTGCACCACCTAGCTGAAAAGAAATCAAAGAAAGAGGGTAAGGATCTATGTGTACAAAAATATTTGTAGCAACTTTTTTCAAAGTAGTCCCAACCTGGAAACTAAAGGAGTATTCTGCTGTCGGGGAATGGTCAAGCAAAGGATGATAACTGAACGTAATGGAATAGTGTTGTGACGTAAGAAATGATGAAGTGGACAGTTTCAGAGGAAATTGGGAAGACCTCCACAAAGTAATGCACAATTAGGTAAATGATCAGAACTAGGAGACAATTCATACAGTGATAAAAACACCATAGAGAAAAAGAACTTTGAAAGACTTTAGAATTCCAATCAGCACAACAATAAACCCCAACTTCAAAAGAATGAATATGAAAAACACCACTTAACGAGCGAGACCGGTGAAGAACTACAGAGCAGTACAGAGAGACATACATATTCAGACACAGCCAGTGTGGGAATTTGTTTGGCCAGACTATGTATTGAGGGTTTTATTTGTTTCTCCCTCCTTCCCCCAACTTATTTTTTGGTTCTATGGTGGTGGGAACACTGGGAGAGACAGATTAATTTTTTAAAAACAACAAAAAAGGATATTTATACTATGATGTGCCACATTTATTTCAATATAATTTATTACTCTGGAGTGGTGTTGCTCTGAATTAAAACTCAGGCATAGAATGAACCATATTGCCAAAATAGAATGAGGAAAATCCACATCATCATTTTGCTACTAAAACAAAAAAGTATTTCAGTGTACTGTCTTCATGGCGTAAGACTGCAATTGATAGTAAGGAATGAATGGGGAGTATTTACGGAAAAAATCTAAGTGCACAGAATTTAAAGTGGATACCATTTGTATTCTTAAATCATTGTATTGCTAAGACATATGCTATGTAATAAAATGAAGTAAACAGAAATAAAAGATCGATTGTAGTCATCCTGAACTATAAGGGTTCCTAAATTAGCTTCATTCTGTCCTATGTATTTGGAACCATGCCAGAAATTTCTTGGGGGGATGGTGGGGTGGTAATATTAGCTAGCATTCCCTTAAGGGCAATAATGGGAAAAGTGAGTTACTGACAGGCACTTAACTTCTGGCTGCCTCGGTCTCCTCATCTGTAAAATGGAGATAGTACCCACTTTTCATGGTTGCTGTTGAATGGGATGGATAATTATGAAGACTTCACAGCGTATGTCTAATGGAGAGGTTTTGAGATTTGGCCTTGTAATTTTGGAAGGCATGCTCTTCCCCCTCTCTCTCAGATGTTAGAAGACAATGAATTTCCTGTGAGCTATTTGTTCTTTGCTCTAGGAAGGTCTCTCCTTCCCCTAGACTTTCAGATGCCACCCAGGCAGTTGAGTTCTGATAGGGAAAAACCTGAATGGACTGGATCAACCTTGGCCCTCTGTGTAGTTTTTGCGCCTAGACTGTAAGTCCACCTCCCAGCCAATGGTGAGAAGGGATAGAGGTGGGTGGGAATCTTTTTCATTAAGAGTATAAATTAGGACAGGTCCCCTTTTACCTTGCCTCCTCCATTATGGAGGTGTGCCCAAATCTTGCAAGGTTTGTGAAATAAATTTACTTTGTTCCTCCTAAGGATGCCTCTCCTATTATTTAAAAATTCTGTCCCATACAGTTTGGTGGTCCCACCAAGATCTGCACTCCCCATGTGGGCAGGCACCAGACTCAGGGCTTAGCCAGCCCACACCAGAGACTTCTCCGACTAGCTGAGCACCTGAGGGCAGGCCTGGTCTCAATGGAGAGTCACAAACTCGGAGAAGCAAAGTGAAAAGGGGGAAATTTGAGTGCACTATGCCCTGAGTGGAAATGGGCCAGCCATGAAATTTTCAGTCGCGAACAGTCATATGCCATGTAACCCAGGGTAAGTCCTCATTGTCCTCTGTCTTTGAGATCTTAAAGTGTCGACTGACAGATTTAAGGACTCTGAGAATACATTGGGGGACTGAGCTAAGATCGCGAGGTCTTAGGAAAAAAAAAACCAAGCCACCTGGCCTTGGAGTGCCAGAGGATTGGAATTTGTGGGGTTTCTAACCCTATGACAAGGACGACCTATCTCTGGTAAATTGGTTGCAAATCTCAGCGCTTGAACGGCCCTGATGTGCTGTACCAAAGTAGAAAGGAATGGCCATAGAAAGAGCTCTTAATTTGACTGTGAATTCGAATTCAAAATTGTTCCTGCGAAATGTCTGTCTAACTGATGTTTTGTCTGTGTTTTTTTGTTCTATGTTCAGGTGAAAATGTTTAACTCTAGGCGACTGAAATGGGTTCCTTTGGTATGAAAATTGTTAGACAAGGAATCAGAGCTGAAGCTGCCAGCCGGGAGGGCTGGGGGCTGTGAATTAAGGGTTGGTTAGATTCTAAAGGGAAAAAAAAATCCGTATTGAGTTAGCCTATCTAACATCAGGCAAGTGTTTAAACTGTAGAGGAGAAGTAAAGGGATCTGTATGAAAAATTGGATGACCACTTTAAAGAGGTTTAGTGGTCTGCTTAGGATGTGATTAAAAGTTCTTGGTCATTTTAACCTTTAAGTTTTAAGGTAAAAGGAAAGCAGCTGGGAAAAAGGAAAAGCTGAGTGAGTATGTAATTTATTATTTACTTGAAATGTTTGAGGTAGTTTGGTTCAAGATTAGGGAAGAAAGATTGAAATTGGAATGCAGAGGCTAAAAGTTAAAGTAAAATTTGGGAAAGAGAGAGAAACTTGTATAAAGGAATTTAGGTGTGGAGGCAGAACTGCAGCTGAGTCCACTTGGCTCTGGGTCCATGTGCTCTTGGCCACCCCATCCCCCACTCCACCTTAGAAGACTGGGTGTGTCAATCAGGAGCTGAAGCTAAAAGAACCTTGTAACCTGATTGGGAAATAGGGCTGATTAGTTAGTGATGAAAGGTTTTATTGAATCTGGGTATTTACTATGAGAAAGATTTTGGTTTGTATAATCATTAAGCTTTGCCCACGTAAGGCATTACTGAATTTTATTTTCACGGAGATTATATAAAATCTTGATTTGAAGCCATATGCTAATGGCTAGGAATAGGAAATTAGCATATCTAATTTGCTCTTTTGGTCTTAGAAAGGCTTCCGGCCCAAATGTAATACACCTAGGGCAACTGAGAGGGATTTTTCCCCTCCACATTATCTGAGAAAGCAGGATGAAGGGAAACAGAAAAATGTTTTAGCTTGGTAGAAAAAATGAGTAGGGGAGTTGCAAACCCATGTGCTCTTAAGGACCACTCCCTCTTACATTTCTTAAGAGTCCAAAAGGTTTTTTTTGAAGAGAAGTGCCCATACCCCTTTCCACTCAAAATCTTTTTAGGCATTTTGTTAATTGCCAGTATGCATAAGATGAAGCTTGGAGAAAGCTGGGTGCAAATAAGGTTTTTCTTTTCTTTTACAAGTTCATTCATGGCCAGGCAAATATTCCTCATACTTGGGCCAGAGGTAGTGGGTGCTGAAGAATATACAGCTAAATAAATAAAGTGCATTAAAGATATTAATGTATTAATATATGTTATGCATGTATTTATATATTAACGTATTAATATAGAAATACCAGAAGTAACAGGATCAGCAATTCCTATATGTGATAACCTGGAAATGCAATTGATGTCATTTGAAATTTATTGTTTCTGTATTTCTAAAATTATATTGTATTTCTAAAATTCTCCTAGATTGTAAAGTTTGAGAAGACCATTATGTGATATTAGTCTGAGTTTGATATATGTGAATTGGGTGCTTTTAAAGGATGTGATGAAAATTTGA
>CM053626.1:164734415-164771794 GCA_028646595.1 Phalanger gymnotis
AAGGGACTTACTAAAGTGGAACTGTTTTGCTTACATTCCTACATGGAAAGATGATGTGTGTAATTCATGACACCTTTCTCAGTATTAGGGTAGTTGAAGGGAATATACATACACACATACATACATACATACATACATACATATATGTAGACAGAGGGAACATGGTGAGTTGAATATGAAGGGATGGTATCTAAAAAAATTAAATTAAATTAAGGGATGAGAAAGGAATATATTGAGAGAGGGATAAAGGGAGAGATAGAATGGGGTAAATTATCTCATGTAAAAGTGGCAAGAAAAAGCAGTTCATTGGAAGGGAAGAAGGGGCAGGTGAGGGGGAATGAGTGAATTTTACTCTCATCAGATTTGACTTGAGGAAGGAATAACATACACAGTCAATTGGGAATCTTACCCCACATGAAAGTAGGGGGAAGGGGATAAGAAAGGGGGGATAATAGAAGGGAGGGCAGATAGGGGGAAGAAGTAATCAAAAGCAAACACTTTTGAAAAGGGACAGGGTCAAGGGAGAAAACTGAATAAAGAGGGACAGGATAGGATAGAGGGAAATATAGTTAGTGTTTCACAATGTGACTATTTATGGGAGTGTTTTGCAAAATGATACATGTGTGCCCTATGTTGGATTGCTTGCCTTCTCAGGGAGAGTGAGTGGGGAAGGAAGAGGGGAGAGAATTTGGAACTCAAAGTTTTAAAAGCAGAGGCTCAAAAAAAAGTTGGTTTTGCATGCAACTAGGAAATAAGATATATAGGCAGTGGGGCATAGAAATCTATCTTGCCCTACAAGAAAGTAAAGGGAAAAGGGATGGGGGGTGAGGGGGAGTGGGATGACAGAAGGGAGGGCTGACTGGAGAACAGGGCAATCAGAAAATATGCCATCTTGGAGTGGTGGGAGGGTAGAAATGAGGAGAAAATTTGTACTTCAAAATCTTGTGGAAATCAATGATGAAAACTAAAAAATATTAAATAATAAGGTACAGAATTTTAAAAAAAGAGACTATACTTGAGTCTTTTGACATTACCATCTTGCTTCTTGGTATGTATCACTTTTCACAGTCCACCAACCATCTATTCTCTTCCCCAGCAGACAAATGAGGCAGAGAAGGCTGGTTCAGTGATACAAAGTTCATGTTCACTGCTGGCATACTGTCTAGTAGAAGTTCCAAATTTTTAGCTATATTGCTATTTGTTTGTAATCCAGTTCACTGAGTTTTACATATTGTATTCACCTTTTTTAAGGTATCACCATATCTTCAGTGTTTTGTGATCCTTAGGACAAAGTACCTGCATCTATATTAGTCTTTCCTGACTGTAGTGTCTGTGAAAGTCTTGATTGGCTAGAGCTGTTGTGTGGTTGTTGGAAAACTCCTCAACATCTCCTTAATACACTTCTATCACATTCTAGGTCCTCTGTGACTGAATCACTGGAAGGAAGGAAGGGGAACTGGCTTGGAGACTTTCCCTTACACTGATTTAATTCTTGGTCTATTGTGACTACATTATTTCAGGTGGGAAGAGAACTTCCTCCCTTAACTCATAATTGATGAACATGAGAAGAGAATTTGGAGGAAATGGTAAGGGGAGCAGGTCAACTTTGGAGAGAATATCAAACGATGAGGTAAGAAGCCAGACTGCAGAGAGTGAAAAGAATGAGAGGCAGGAAAGTGAAAGTGTTGATTGTAGGCAGCCTTGTTCTGGAGCTGACAGGTGGATAAATTGAGGGGTTTCTTTGTTAAAATTTTTATTTTTATGTAGGGAAAAATCAAATATACTTTTAACCCAATTTAGTTGCAAATTCCTTAGCTTTTTCTTTTTCCAGCTCGGCAAAGCAAGTCACTGATTTTGGACCCAGAACATTGCCACCCCAGTGATGAAAGATCTCATCATATCTGTCTTTGTAATTAGATTTTTTTTAGCTTCTACCAGCTTAGCCAGGGCTCCCTTATCTTCAGTGTTAACCTGTATGAAAGCAATATTTGTACAGGTCTTTCTGTGAACTAAATGACCCAGTCTGGCTTTACTTTTGATAATACAGTAAGGAACCTCCATTTTTTTGACACAAGGCAGATAGGAAGACCACTAGCTCAGTGGGGTCCACATCATGTGCAATCACTACCAACTGTGCTTTGTTGTTTTCTACCAGGGTAGTAACAGTGTTAACGCCTGCTCTGAGGACAGGTAGTGTCTTAATGGGGACATCTCCTTTGCCTGCAGCCTTTTGTTCAGCTTGAGCCAGCAGCCTTCGCTTCTTATCTTGCTTTGTCTCGGGTCTATACTTGTGAACCAGTTTAAGCAGTTGAGTGGCTTTCTGACAATCCAAATGTTAATTGCTGGTGGGATTTTCAAACCCTTATAAAGGACAGACCTTTGATGCTGTAGTCTGATGTATGAGGCCATTTGACAAATCGAGTAAGGTCCCTTTTGGATTGGATGTCCTGACCAATGCCAAAGTTCTTGGACTGCTTCTCAAACAAAGGATTGACCACTTTCTTGGCATCCTGCTTCTTTACTACAGCAGAGGCCAGAGCCACTTTCTTCCTCTTGGCCTTTTCTTTTGGCATCTTGGCCAGCTGAACAAGAAAGGAAGGGGTTTTTTGTATGGGGGAGACATGTATGTTTGTAGGCAACAGAGAAGCAACCAGTAGACAAGCAGAAATTGAATATTAATGAGTAGGGGAGAGAAAAGGACTGTTGAAGACAGGATGGAATGGGATCACATATAAATGGATTTTCCAGACTAAAGAGAAGGGTCACCTCATCATGTGAGATAGGGCTGAAAGAGGAGATAGTTGGAGAGGGCTAAAACAAGATAAGGAAGAAAGAATAAGAGGGAGCTCTGGACCAATGGCCTCATTTTTTTTCCGGTGAAATTTGAGGCAAATTTCTAAGCTGAGAAGGTGAAGTGGTGGGGGAACCATGAGAGTCTGAAGAAAGATGAAAAGGTTTGAAAAAGCCACTGTGGTGAATGGGATAGTGGATTGGTTAGGGAGGCATAAAAAGATTGCCTTGCTACAGTGAGGGCCCATTTGAGATTATGTAACATAAATTTGTAGTGGACCCAACAGGAAAATAACTCTGATCAATTCAATGACCAACCATGATACAACTCTCAAGGACCAGGGATGAGATATGTTTCCTATCATTTCACAGAGAGATGATGGAATAAAAATGAAGAATATGATCCATTTTTAAATGTAAGGCAATATGTCAGTTTCTTTTGCTATTAGGGAAGATTTTTTTTGATTTGAGAAGGGAGAAATGAGGAAGAGGGGAATAAAGACAGTGATTAAAGAAAATAAGATCTTCAATGGAGCATTAAAAAATAGTGCACAGAAGAAAAAAGAAGTAGGTTCAAAGGGAAACACAGATAAGCAAGCCGTTTTGGAATTAATGTCTTGGATGTATTATGAACTTTAAAAAACAAGCTATATATAATGGAGATTTGCTTTTTCACATATAATCCTCTTTTTCTATTCTTTACATGTGAAGATGTTCATGTCTGTGATTAGTCAAGTTCAGAATAACACAAAAATGGATTTTTATAAAAATAAGCATTTATTAAACATATACCTTGTGCCAGTCACTGGGCTACACATGGTGTTAAGTCAAATCACTTAATCTCTTTGGGTCCTCAGTTTCTTCAGCTGTGAAATTAGGGGGTTAGACTAAGGCCCTTCCCATCCCCACACTTATAATCCTACAAGCCCATGAAATGCCAGGTTGAGAAGTTTATGTGAGCATAAAGATGGGGCTCAATGAAAGCCAAGCAACTTTAACCTAATGCAAGTCTGAACCAAGTGAACTGTTTTGGATTTGGGAGCTTTTTCCAGGGTTGGGCTTTGGGAGGAGGTAGGAAACAACAAGTGTATTAATTGCAAGCAGATATTTTTTTGAGCATTCTTCTAGATTAGTGGTTCTCCTGGTGAGTTGCAGAATTGCAATTGAGTGGAACTCGGTGGTGAGGGGGCTGAAGTACCAACGGGTGTTGGGTGTTGCTTGCTACAATACCAACCCAAAGATGAGAGAGGATTCTGTTGAGGTCACTAGCCTGGAAAACTCTTTACAAACCAAGGTCAAGGTCAAGGTTGGGGTCTAGTTTGGCTTTCCAGGCAATGATTCAAGTCTCTCACCATCACCAAAATATGAGAGGGGACTCTTAAAATGACACCTTTAGAATTGGTGAATCACCCTGTGAGGGATAGTGTGGTTAAAAATGGCTCTGTTCTTAGCTTCAGAAAAGCTGAGTCCAAATACCAGCTTGACATATACAAGCTTTGTAAATATCCCCTAGACAAAACACCTTTCTGAGCCTCAGTTTCTTTACCTGCAAATAATATAATAATATTTTCCCCATCTACTTTATAGGTTGTGAAGAAAGTGTTTTATAAAGCTTTAAGTGGTGGGAGGGAGAGGATTTGGAGCTCCAAAATTTTTTAAATGATTGTTAATTTTTATATGTAATTGGGAAATATTCAATGAAATAAATCAAAAAATTATAAAGTTTCAGGAGCTGTAGAAATGTGAGTTATTGCTATCTAGGTGCAAGAGGAGCATTTCAACAGTTCCCAATCTCAATTAATGTAGCCAACAAAATGCTCTAAGCCCTAATAACTTTATCAGGTGAAAAAGCCTCTTTGAGTTACAGAATCAATCAATCAAATGTGTAAACTAGGTGCGAATAATTCCCAGACACCTCCATTCAGTCTGCAGATCAAAGGTAAGCTAGGTTTGAAGAATTAAAGTACTTCAAACCAGTAGGTGAAATCAAATGACAAAATTTATTGGGATTGATAGAAAGAATTAGACATACTTCTGGGCCAGAAAAGGAGATTCCAGCCAGAGCATTGCAGCAATTGCTTCAAGAGTAAGGTTTGGCAGGGTTTTGAGGAGCCAGAATGCATCAATAGACAGAAGGCAACAGAGAGGAAGAATAGTGATCCTAGAGTGAGTGACACATTTCCTCCCTCCCACCCCCATTGACCACGTTATTGGAGAAAATGGACCAGTAGCAATCAATACATCCACATGGGAGCTGAGAGAAAGGACAAATTAGGCACATAGAAGAAAGGCCTGACAATTAAGGGAGCAACAAGAATTGTGGTTTCAGGACTCTGCAAGGGTAGATGAGTCTTCCTGATTCTAGGAATAGCACTCTATCTACCACACTATCTAGCTGCCCCTAATCACTACCTAAGAACAAAACTGGGACTAGAACCATAGATCCCAAAAGAGAGATGCTCCAAGATCACCAATAAACAAACAAACAAACAAATAAATGGATAGATGGAAGGATGAGTGGATAGATAGATTAGATGGATAGATAGATGATAGATAGACAGATAGATGGATAGATAGATAACTAAACAAATAGGTGGGGATTTTGTGAAGACTCCATGTAGGAAGAAAAGGACTTTTATCCATTTTATCCAACCAGGAATTATGAGTTACCGCTTTGTCACATACGCTTTCTAAGCTTGAGCCCATTTTCCCCTAGATTCTGTGCCAGGTGTGTGCTGGTAAACATTTAACAATGAGCTTTCCTGGGTGGCAAGTGGCTAGACCACCAGGCCTGGAGTCAGGAAGACCTGAGTGCAAATCCAATCTCAGACACTTCTTAGTTGTGTGAGCCTGGGCAACTCACTTAACCCTGTTTGTCTCCATTTCTTTGAGCTGGAGAAGGAAATGGCAAACTGCTCCAGTATCTTTGCCAAGAGAACCCTAAATAGGATTGCAAAAAGTCAAATACAGTTGAAATGACTGAACAACAACAATCCCCCCCACAATGTACATTTTCTTTTAAGTTTAATCTATACTATTAACATTTTCTTCTTCAGTCTCTTCAATCTAGGCAATCAACAAAACAATAAGTCAAGCCCTAATTTGCAGTATTTGTTACATTTGTATTATTCTGAAGTATAAATGCTCACACTAAAAATTTAGCAAATGCAAAGGTAGAAAATCCCTTCCTTAGAAGTTAGAGGCCAGAGGGGTCCAAACAGCAGCGTGCAATAACGTTTCTGAGTGGGCCCCAGCCAGACGGAAATGCATTTGGGAAACATTTAACAAAATAAATAAAAATATCATAGAGCATACATAACATTAATATGGGGTTTTCTAAATCAATGTGCAGCCTGCGGGGATACTTAAGGTTTGTGGTTCCCTTTTTATTTGTTTTACAAATGAACAAAGACAGGAGAGAGAAGTAAAATGACTTCGAGATTATAAAGCTTCTTGTTATTCAATCATGTCTGACACTTTGTGACCCCATTTTGGGGTTTTCTTGGCAAAAAAATAGTCATTTCCTTCTCCAGCTCATTTTGTAGATGAGGAAACTGAGGCAAACAAGGTTAAATGACTTGCCCAGGGTCACACAGTTAGGATGTGTCTGAGGCCAGATCTGAATTCAGGCAGAAGAGTCTTCCTGACTCCTGGAGCAGCACTCTGTCCACCACACCATTTAGCTGCCCCTAATCGCTAGCTAAGAACAAAACTGGGACTAGAACCATAGCTCCTGATTTCCAGACCAATGTTCTTTAGATTCAATTTGGCCAAGAGGCCCAATAGTTGTTTTCAACTTGGGGAGGGGTCATCATGTACAGAAGGCAGTGGAAGTGCTTTCAGTTAGAGTGGAAAGAATGCTAGTTTTAGAGTCAGGGGACCTGAGTTGGAATCCATGTTTGTTATTCGTTATGTGACCTCGGGCAAGTCACTAAACCTATAGGGGCTTCTATTTTCTCATCTGTGAAATGGTAGGAGAGGGGGGATGGCAGGGGGGAAGGGTAATTGACCTAGATGAGGTTTTTTTTAAGTCTCTTCCAGCTCTTAGTCAGTGGACCTGTGATTCTCCAATCAATCTAGTGGAGAAGTGCTGTGTGCACTCAGGTTCATTTGTCTGATGAATTTGTCAACGCTCCAGTTTATGAAACTTACTTCCCGTTCCAGTTCGATTGCCAACATAACCACAGGCAGGCTAATGGCATATTCATCATCACACCTGGGGAGGTGGCTCAGGAGAACCTGTCCTCACCTCACCTGAATGAGCTGTCAGAGGAGCCAGACACCTTGACAAACAGAAAGAGTTAGAGATGGTTGATCCACTTGGAAGCTTCAGGCAGCTCCTTTGCAGGAAGTCCACCTCCATTAACAGGAGTAGCCATGGTGCCAGGTCAGACTCCAAGGTCATAGTTATATTGGCTGAACGAAGAGGTGCCAGCCTCTATGATTCTCAACACCTGTCCAGCTCCTCATCTTCTCTTCCCATCTTAACTCCCAGGCATGTACACACTCACTCAAACACAGACACAGGCACACACAATATGCATACACCAGAACCATGTAATGGTCCTTTCCAGCTCTAAATCATATAATCCATTTTACAAGCCAGGATTTTAAAGCAGACTGGTTTAAAAATTGCTTTTGGATAAAAAGGGTAATAACAACTCATATTTATGTAGTACTTTGAGGTTTATAATATTTCCTCATTTTTTGCCTCATACTAACCCAAGGTGGGAAGTTCTATAATTATCCCTATTTTATAAAGACTGAGCAGTTAGATGAATTGCCCTGGGATCACACAGCTAGAAGGAATTTGAGGCAGGATTTGAACTCAGATCTTTTTCTGACTTTAGGTCTTGAACTCTGAAGTCCTTCAAGGCTTTGCTATCTTATATTCTTCTTAAAGTGTATAAGGAGTGAGCAAATTTCACAGATCTCTGATCCAACACTGTTGGGGTCAAGGAGAGCAGGGAGCAAGAGAGAGTGATGGAAGAAAGAAGACTGGGAGTAACACCAACAACTTTCCTTTGAGGCTAGTTCTGCACACAAAGTGGAGAAATGGTATGACTAATCCAAATGTCTGTTGTTTGGCTTTGGAATGAATTAGATCTTATTTCCTTACATTGGATGTCTCCCTCATTATGTTTGGCTCAGCATGATGTTAAGATGAGTTTGCATTTCCTGGGTATACGCCATCATCTTACTTATGGAAAGGCCAAAAAATGTCCTGGCTTATGGTGAGAACCAATACTTTTTACAGCCTGTCTTCTGTGCTTCCCAAAATCCTTCCACATCTTCAATATTTCTATGATCCGTCTATGATCTCATTTTTCACTCACTATTTCCCTAGTGAGAGAGTAGCTAGGCATTATCACTCCTGTTTGGTAGATAGAGAGAGAAGTGTATGCAGAAGAAAAGTGATTTGCCTCCTAAAATTACATGACTAGGATTATGGCTAGAGCTGAAATTACAATACAGGTGTCCAGACTCCAGACACAGAATGTTCACTATCAGGACAAACCACCTCCTCTTTTTAAAGTTTAAAATTTTAGCACCCTGCAATCAAGATGGGGGCTCAATCCCTCTCCTTGAATTGGAACTGGCAGGTTGGGTCCCCAAAGGGGTGGTTACAAACAAAGGGTTCTAGAAGGTAACCCTGTGGAGGACTATTCTTAATGTATAGGTGGGAGGAAAAAAGAATAAGCATTTAAATAGTACCTACTGTGTGCTAGCCACTGTGCTATGTGCTTTTACAAACATTACCTCATTTGATCCTCACAACAACTCTTCAGGGCAAGTTCTATTATTTCTCTCATTTTACAGCTGAGGAAACTGAAGCAAACAGAGATTAAATGGCTTACTCCAGGTCACACAGCTAATAATTGTCTGTGGCCAAATTTGAACTCAGATCTTCCAGATTCTATATGTAATATTCTATCTACTGCACTACCAGCTGCCTTTATTGTAGCTCACAAGCCCCTACTAGTGTCTTTCCAATTAACAATCAGTCAGTAGTCTAAGTTCTTAACAAAGACATTTATCCAAATAGCCAGTAGTTATAAAATTTCTCCCCTGCCCTGAAAATCTGGAACACAATTTCCAGAAAATATACATAGAGTCTTTATGTAGGGGTGGGGGGAGAGTGGGCACAAACTTACTGTACAATGGTAGGGAGGAACTTATGTAGGGAACATACATAGCCAAAGCAACTCCCAACTCTGGAACAGTAGCATCTCAACATCCTTTCTTTCTCCAGAAAATCCTTATGAAATTCACTTCGGAGCATGGAACCAATGTTGGATAAGTCACTTGATTGCTTAGCTGGGTTGTCTCCTTACAGAGCACAGAGGTCTTTACAGAATGTGTAGATATATCAGATTGCCTTGGCTTGCTCTTTGATAAGCAGCTTCAGTCCCCAACACCTCTAGCCTCTGGCTCAGTGGGACATTACTGTGTTCCTTTGTTGAAGGAGTTATAGGGCTCTTTTCAGGTGAAGTGCTACTGTGAATTTTCAGAAAGGGCAGCAACTCTTAGTTTAGGATTATCAGAGTCTTTCCTCTTTGACTCCCTGAAGACCCTAGCTCTGAGGTTTATGACCTCCCAGAAAGGAGGTGGGAGAGGTATAGCATCTCCTATTTGACAACCTGTTTGATAACTCTTCCTAGTTCAAAGCTGTATTATCTCAGTGACAGACTCCTCTCTGTTTGACTAGCCAGTTCCATTTCCCAGATTCCTGCTTATTTTTTTAATTTATCATTTATTTATTTACTATTTGCCTAATGCAAATAAGTGGCTGGGGACATGGATCTGTACTCTGGGGGAAGATCATTGTCTGCACTTGGCTTTTCATATGATGAATAAATCATTTATTAAGGAAATACTATGTGCAAATCACGTACCAAGTGCTGGAGATACAAAGAGAAAAATAGACAACTCTCCTCTCAAGGAGCTCACATTCTAATGGAGGAGATGCCACATGGAAAGTTTCTGCTGCAAGTCAGATGGAAACCTTCCATGGTCCTTAGGGTACAGTGGCAAAGCAGTTGCTAATGCCTCTTCTTTAATGTCGTATCATTTCCTGATGTTGATGTTGAAGCATTTAATAGTGCCAAAGACTATAGGGGTGATAAGAATTTTTTTCCTGAGTCTTCAGTAACTGTGACTGTAGCACCTGCAGGAGCAATTTTCAGGCTGTATCTCCACAGGCGTTGCTTCCCATTGGTCTAGGAGCGTTGCTATTCCCAAGGCTCCTGGGCTCAGGGTCCTGTAACTGTCCAAATGACAGTGTGAAGGGAGATGGTTAAAGTGGTCGTGGTGGTTGTTCTGACTTGCCTGGCCCCATGCTGTCTCCTATCTGTTCCTCTGAGCACCTTCCTGCTTCATCTAGATGGCTTGCTTGTCCTGTTAGTGACAGTTGGTGGAGAGGATTAGATCCTTCTCCATGGACGTTTTTTCCCCCAGTGATAGCTGAGAGAGCTGGGCTGGAATTGAGAATGGCAGTCTGAGACTGGTCCAAAGGCTCTTGCATTCTGGCTCCTGAGTTTTCCCCATCAAGGTTTAAGGGATCAAATGCAATTGATATTTGAAGTCTCAGACTGCTTCTAAGGTGTGGAATACTTTATTTATACCTCAAAGGGCCTTACCTTTGCATTTCATTTTTTTTTCTGTCATTGCCTATCAAGACCTTCAGTTAATTGAGATCTAAAAAAAGGACCAGTAGTCAAGCATAAAATATCCAGTTCTAGGGCATTTCCTGGATCCACCCTGAGTTGCAAAAAGGACCTAGGATCTAAACAACTTATTACAGGCTTTTTAGCTTGAAATGGAATTGTACAAATATTGTGGTCCCTTCCTCCACTTGATTTTATTGAGGCCCCCGGCATTGAACGTGAGCTCTTAGATCCAGATGTAATTCCCAGATAGAAGGGATCTGAAAGTGACAAGAATGATAAAAGATGGAAATAATATTTGAAGCTAGTGGATAGAACACTGGGCTTGGAATCAGGAAGACTCATCTTCACGAGTTCAAACCCAACCTCAAAGAGTTACTAGCTATGTGATCCTGGCCAAATCACTTCACTCTGTTTGCCTTAGTTTCCTCATCTCTCAAATGAGCTAGAGAAGGAAATGAAAAACCGCTACAGTATCTTTGCCAAGAAAACCCCAAATGGGGTCTTGAAAAGTCAGGCACGACTCAACTCAACTCAACAACAATGTTGGGAGGGTGGTGGGAAGAAAGACATAGTTAATGGCCCTGTCGATTGACCCAGTGTTCCTGAAAAATGGTTTGGAATTGGTTCTAGCCAGCCCATTAATGGAAATATATTCCAAGGAGATAAAAGTCAGAGAGGAAAGTTCCCATAATCTCAACATATTTATAAAAGAATTTTTTGTAGCATTAGAACAAAAGGGGTGCCCATTGATTGCAGATTGTCTGTGTATGACACATGAATATAACGAATTGATAAATGATGACTTTAAGGAATTTAAAGAAACATGGGAAGACTTGAATGACCTGATACAAAGTGAAACAAATTCTTGTTTGTCCTTCATTTTTGAAGAGGACCAATGACATTATGAGGGTCATATTTTGACTTTTCATGAATTAGATTTAAGTGAGGCAGAGTTGCACAAAATCATCAGCCTCACTCTCTCTTCTAGAGTCATGGAAGTTAGTAGAAGCAGGAGAACAATATATATATATACATATATATATATACACACACATATATATACACACATATATATGTACATATGTCTGTATACATACATATATACACACATATATACATATGTCTACATGTGTCTGTATACATACGTATATATATACATATGTGTGTATATATATATATACATATACATATATATATATATATGTAAAAGAAGCCCATAATGATGTGTAACCCCAGTCCCAAAATCCATTGATGTGGGACTCTCTCCTCAGTGGTAGATAACAATGACCTGGACTTGTATCAGGTGCCAAGGGAAGTTAAAGCAGAAGAGAGGAGAAGTCTGCTCTCATGCTCAGGGATCTCTTCAAATTCTTTTGAGTCTCTCAGTCTCTTCAGTCTTTTGGGGTTTCAGGTACTTCTGGCTTCTAGCTTTGAGAGAGAGGATAGAAAATACCAACCCCACTTCAGGTAGCTGAAGGAAAAGAAGACTCTGGGAAAAATCTAATATGAGAAGAGCTAGGACCTCTAACACATTCCAGTCCCCAGCTTGCTACCCTAGAGAATTCAGGAGACTTCCCCTTGGATGAGATCCAGGACTCTCTTTCTTGCTCGAGCTGAGTTACCTCCCTCCCAATGGAAGAGCTCCTTCACTCTATGTTGTCTGGTATATGTTCTCCTGTGTATACTTTCTCTGACTTTTATTGTGCTACCAATTTGGATAAATGGGTTTCTTGGCTAATTGCTATATGTGTTCACTGTGGAGCTGGTATTTGGTGGGAAAGAGGTGGAGCCTTGGATATAAAGCTTGGGAATCCTCCTTCCCTCAATAATGAAACAGTGATCTGAAATTAGCACAAACCTGAAAAATCATATCCCCTAGACTAACAATATGTAAGAGAGCAGATAGATATACTTCTAGTCTGATACCCCCTCTCTCTGAGGAGAGGAGAGTGGTGGTCTCTGACCCCAACTTCCTGCTTTCCCTCCTGGAACTAAAGTCTCCCTTGGGTAAGGGAGAGGAGGTGAAAAGAGGCTAGAGATGCCTAGCATGCCTTCCTTCCAGTCACACAATGACACCCCACCACGCTACATGTAGGGGATGGTTCTAACTACAAATGTAAATGAAAAACAGCACTAAATAGGAGCAGAATTCTGATTAATTGTAATGATCAAACGTCTCCTTTCTCTTAGTAGAAGGATAGGGAAGTGTAGAATGTGGAAGACATCATTAGATGAAGTCGCTGGTTGTTTTAAAAAAAAACCCAAACATTTTTGTTGGTGTTACAAGGAAAGTCTTAGTAGTGATGGCTGATGGAGTTTCAAGAAAACAAAAGACAACAATAACACTTTCAAAAAGTAGAAGTGGGAGAAAAGGGGCATGCAGCCTTAACTTCTTTGGACCTCAGTTTCCTCATCTGTAATAGGAAGGGTCAGACTAGATGGCATTGAGGGTCCCTTCAATTCTAAGTCTATACATAGTGCTGTAAGCCCCGTTTCCTTCCGCCACGGTATGTGAGAACACGATGAGTGGCTCCTGACATTGTATATGAGGGCTCAAAGCCAACATGTCTCCTCTGTTCCCTTCCCTTTATCCATGCCTACCACAATCCTTCTCTCCACCTTGCTAGCTCCTGTTCTCTCTCCTTCCTTTCTTCCTCACCCCACTCATATTCATCCTGATTTTCTTCTATTTACTAGGGAAAATTCAACCCCAAGAATGATGACAGGAAGCCAGCAGGTTTGGGTCCCAGACGTTACTTTACCACTGATTTACTATGTGGCTTCAGGCAAATTACTGAAACATCTTTGGACCTCAATTTCCTCCCCTTCAGAATGAATGTAATGATACCTGTCTGACTCTCTCACAGTCATCTTGAGAATAAACAGCTTAAAAGATGGCTTCTCTGCAGCATTGAATTGTATTGATCACCTTTTCCTCCTAAATACTCTTTCCTCTCTGAATTTTCATTACACTACTCTTTACTGATTTTCCTCCTGTCCAACTACTCCTCAGTCTCCTTTGTTGGCTTTTTATCCACGTCACACCCACCAGCCATAGGTGTCCTCCAAGGCTATTTCCTGAGTGAGCTCTTTTCTTTCTTTCTTTTTTTTTTAAGTTTTTTTTTTTTACATTTCATATCTCTCTTTCATGCTGCCCCCTTCCTCCATGTTAAACATTTTTTAAAAATCCTCATGACAAACACAAATAGTACTGCAAAACAAATTCCCACGTTAGTTATCTCCCAAAATGCATGTGTCTTTCTGGATTTTAAGCCTATCACCTCTCTAGCAGGAGTATAGTGGTGTTACTCATCCTCATTGGTGGTTTATGATTACATTACTAAAAGTTCTAAAGTCTCTCAAAGTAGTTTTTCTCCATGAAGTTGTCATTGTATAAATTGTTCTTGTAGATCTGCTCACCTCATTCTGCATTGGTCCACAGAGGTCTTCCCATTTTCCTCTGAGACTACCTATTTCATCATTTCTTACAGTACAATAACATTCCACTATATTCATAAACACAATCTGTTTATTCCTCAATAAGTGGACACTCCTTTATTTTCAGGTTTTTTACTACTACAAAAAGAACTGCTACAAATATACATTTTTAAAAACATATTGGTCTTTCCCATTTTTTCTTTGAAGGTATAACCTAGTAGTGGTATAGTTGGATCAAAGAGTTTAATAATTTGGGGAGCATTATTCCAAATTGCTTTCCAGAATGAAAAGCCATCCAGAATGGCTGTACCAATGAACAATTCCACCAACAATGCATTAGTATGCTTGTTTTCTCCCAGCCCCTCCAATATTTGTCATTTTCCTCTTTTGTTGTCTTTATCAATATGATGGGTGTAAGGGAATATCAGGGTTGTTTTGATTTTCATTTCTCTAATTATTTATGATTTTGAGCATTTTTTCATAAAAAGTATTGACAGCTTAGATTTCTTTCTTTAAAAAACTGCCTTTCATTTCCTTTGGAGATCTAATGAAGATCTTGACCCTCTGAAGCCTTTGACAGTGTCAATCACACTTTTCACCTTGACATTCTCTTTTCTTTAGGTTTTCCTGACACTACTTTCTTTGTTTCTCCTCCTATCGATTATATCACTCTGTCAATCTCCATTCCTGGCTCTTCATCCAAAACTCAAGGCCATTCATTCTGGATGCCCCCCAAAATACACACTGGGTCCTCTTCTCTTCTCTTTCTATACTATTTTACTTGCTGATCTCCTCACCTCCCATGGATCCAATTTTCATCCCTATGAGCACAATTCTCAAATCAATTGAACTAGCCCTAACCTCTCTGCTGACCTGCAGATCTACATCTCAAACTGGATGTCCTGTAGACATCTTAAACTTAGCATGTCCAAAACTGAACTCACTACCTCATCCTCCACCCCTCCCCCCCCCCAAAAAAACCCTCCTCACCTTCAAACTTCCCAATTACTGTCGAGGGCACCACCACACTCCCAGTCCCCCAGGCTGAAGCCTAGGTGTCATCTTCCACTTCTTACTTTCTTTCATCTCCCCATATCCAATCTGTTGCCTGTCAGCTTAGTCTTAACATCTCTCAGATACTATGATATTTAACAACTGTAATATCTTTCAAATACGCCTCCTTCTCCCCTCTGACATTGCCACTACCCTAGTTCAAGCCCTCATCACTGCCCTAGACTATTGTGATTGCTCACTAATCAGTCTCCCTGTCACAAGTACCTCCTCACTACAGTCCATCATCCTCAGCTATCAAAGAGATCTTCCTAAAGTCCAGGTTGGACCATGCCACCCTCCTCTACTCAAACCCTAACAGCTACCTATCACTTCCAGGATCAAACACAAACTCCTCTGTTCTTTCATCTTACACTTCACTGTACATTCTGTGATCCTGTGACATTGTACTCCTTTCTGTTCCTCAAACAACATAGTCCATCTCTTGACTCTGGGTATTTTCACCATCTATCCCTATTCCTGGAATACTTCCTTCCCACATCTTCACCTCCTGGTTTCCCAAGCTTCCATCAAGTCCTAGCTAAAATCTCACTTTCTATGGGAAGCCCTTCCCTGGTGTGATTATTTCCAATTTATCCTGTATATAACATGTTTGTACATAATTTATAGTATGTTGTCTCCCACATTAGAATGTGAAGTCTTTGAGAGCCAGAACTGTTTTGCCTTTTTCTGTATTCTCAGTGCCTAGAACAATCTTTAGCCTTTAGTAGGCACCTAGCAAATGTATACTGTAGTATGTGGTGATCTCATCAACATGATGAACCCATAAATCCATAGGTTCAATTATAATTTCAATGCAGGTGATTACTAGACATATATCTAGCTCTGGTCTCCTTCCTGAGCTATAGCCATGCATTACTGATTTCATTTAGGACATTTTAAACTACAGGCATCCAAAACTCAGTATGTCCAAAACAGAACTCACTATCTTTTCCCCTAAACTTTTACTGTTAAGGGCACCACCATTCCCCCAGTCACCCAGGCCATCCTTGACTCTTCACTTTCACTGATTCTACACATCCAATATGTTGCAATCTTATTGTTTCGAAGGAAGGAAGGAATGGGAAGGAAAGAGAAAAGAAGGAAGGGAAGAAGGAGAGATGAAGGAAGGAAGGAAGGGAGGGAGGAAGGGAGGAAAGAAGGGATGGAGGAAGGGAGGAAAGAAGGAAGGAAAAAAGGAAGGAAAGAAGGGAGAAGGAAAGAGAAGAAAAGGAAGGAAGGGAAGCAGGGAGGGATAAAGGAAGAAAGGGACGGAGGGAAAGATGGAAGAAGGAAGAAAGGAAGAGAAGGAAGGGAAGGAAGGGAGGGATAAAAGAAGGAAGGAAGGAAGGATTTAGGAAGGAAGGAAAGAAGGAAGGAACGAAAGAGGAAGGACTTACTAAGTGTTTACTCCATGCCAGGCATAGGCTAAGTGCTTTGCAAATGTTATCTCATTTGGTCCTCACCAAACTGAGGCAGAGGTTAAGTGATTAGCTCAGTGTCACATGGCTAGTAAGTGTCTGAGGCCAGATTTGAACTGAGATATTCCTTCCTCTGGACCCTATCCACCTAGCTGCCTCAGATGCATTCATGTCCTTTGTATGTCTCCTTTTCTCCACTTACCCAGACAGCACCCTAGCTCAGTCCCTCATTTCTTGCCTGGATTATTGCCAGGCCCTCTTGCCTGAATTATTGCAATAGCCTTCTAACTGGTCTCCTTCCCTTAAGTCTGTCCCTACTTTAATCCATCCTCCCCTCAACTTCCAAGGTGATTTTTTTAATAAAGGGTAGATTTAATCACATCAACATTGCCCTAGCCCTTGTTACCTATAACCTGCAGGATCAAAGGTAAACTCCAAGGCATTTAAAACTCTTCGTAGCTCCCCTCTTCCTCCTTTCCCAGGCTTTTATCTCCCCATCCACATATGCTGTGATCCAGTTACACAGGTCTGCTTACTGTTCCTCACAGGTGTAACTACATCTCCCAACTCTGCGTATTTTCACTGATGGTCCCCCCCACCCACCCGATCCAGAATGTTCCTCTCTAGACACTGGGGAGGCTGAAGAAAGTAGATCTCTTGAACTTGAGAGTTCTGAGCTGCAAGAGGTTTTGCAGTTCAGGTAATCGCACTAAATCTAGTATCAATATGGGGAACCTCCAGGAGCAGCAGCCATCAAGCTGCCTAAGAAGGGGCAAACCATCTCAATCCAGAAACAGAAGAGGTCAAAACTCTCTTCACTATGAGCCTAGTCAAGAAGGGGAGACCCAGTCTTTGAAGGGAGGACAAGGAGGTAAGAAGGAAGTCATCTGACAGTCAGCACACCCGGGACTGAAAGAGTCCCAGACAGAAGTATCTTTATTGCAGAGGCTCAGGGTAGGTCAACCCCTGTTTAAGCTATTCAGTGTCCAAGGACTCAGGATTCTGCTTTTCCTTCCCTGCTAAAAAAAAAAAAAGTTCTTTTCTTCTCAGGCCCCTGAGACTTAAACTCTATTTCAACAAAGATTTATTAAGTATATAAGTGCAAGACACTGTGCTAAAAGCTGGGAATGCATGGACAGAAAAAAAAAATCATCTCTGCCCTGAATAGATCAACAAACATTCATTAAGTCTCTACTATGTGCCAGGCATTGTACTAGGTGCTGAGGTTACAAGGACAAAAATGAAGCTGTTCTTGTCCTCAGTGAGCTTATGTATGTTATGTAAAAAAGATCAATTTCAGAAACTAAGGATGGAGTGTTATGTGTGAGGTAGAGCAAGAAAGCTCTTCCTTCTTTCCCTGAGTCCAGGAAGGAGAATAATGTATAATCAGGTTGGAAAGGATGGTGAAGGACTTTCAAAGCCAGAGGATCTTATGCTTTCTTCTAACAGTGACGGGGAACCATTGGAATTCAATGAATAGGGGAATGGCAGGGTCAGACCTACACTATAGGAAAATCAGTTTGGCAGCGACATGAAGGATAGATTGGAGAAGGGAAGATTTTGAGGTAGGGAGACCAATTAGGGAGTGAGTATAATAGTACGGACAAGAGTGAAGAGACCCTGAATGATGGCTGCATGAGAAGAAAGAAGTGAACAGATGTGAGAGATGTTTCCTGGGGCAAAAACAAGATCTGGCAACTGATTAGACATGTAGGATGAAGGAGAACAAAGAGTCAAGGGTCTCAAGGAAAGGAAGAAGGAAGGAAGGAAGGAAGGGAAGGAGGGAGGAAAGAAAGAAAGAAAACAAGAAAGAAAGAAAGAAAGAAAGAAAGAAAGAAAGAAAGAAAGAAAGAAAGAAAGAGAAAGAAAGCAAGAAAGCAAGCAAGCAAGAAAGAAAGAAAGAAAGGGAGGGAGGAAGGGAGGGAGGGAGGAAGGAAGGAAGGAAGGAAGGAAGGAAGGAAGGAAGGAAGGAAGGAAGGAAGGAAGGAAAGAAGGAAGGAACCTGGGTACCTGGAAGGATAGTGGTGATCTCAAGAGAAATAAGAAAGTTTCCTTGAGGAGTAAGTTTGGGAGGAAAGAGAGAATTTGGCACCTTTTGAGCTTAAGGTGTTTATGGAATATCCTGTTGGAAATATCCAATACGTAGCTGGAGCTGTAGGTCTAGAGCTCAGAAGAAAGACTAGGGTTATATATTTAGATTTGAGAGTCATCTGCATAGTCATAGTAAACCCTTGCGAGCTGATGAAAACAGCAAGAGTCTGGAGAGAGAAAAGAAGTCCTAACACAGAACCTCAGAGAACACTCACACTTAAGAGCTTATGCTAGAAAGACTCTATGGATCTGGGTTGAAATCTTGGCTCTGTCACTTACTACCTTTCTGACGCTTAGGCAAATCACTTCCTTCTCTGGGCAGTAGCTTCCTTAACTGTAAAATGAGGGTGCTGGGCTAGATATACTCTCAGATCTTTTCAAGCCTTCTGATTCTTAATCACAGAAGTAAAGTGGTGAGTTCGTTTCAACTAACATTTAAGAGCTCTGATGACAGGCTTTGTGCTAGGTATTGGGAATATAAAGATGAAAATCCAACAGTTCCTTCTCCCAGGAGCCTTGCATTCTATTGGAGGAGCTGATAATTCTATCAGGGTAAATATTCCATGTCAAAGAAAGGTTAGATGACCCCTTGAGTTATGTTTTTGCAAGAATGTGATTTGGGTATGAGTTGGAGCAGATGACCTCTGAGGAGCCTTCTGATTCTGAAAATCTTTTATTCTGTGGCTTCAAAATGAAGCAAGTGCTTCATTTATTTTTCTCTAGGGAGGTGTTATGTAATGAGTTCAAGTCATCTGGTCTACAGGAGCAATATCCTAGAGCAGTGGTCTCCAGACTTTTTTGGTCATGTACTTCTATCAGTTAAAAAAACCATTTTTTTAAGGATAGATCCCACTAAATATGTTTATTTATCTATAAATATTTCATGTGCTGATACTAACATATTATACATAATATAAAACATGCCACAAATGAGAAATTTTAAAGGGCAAGATGAATATTTTTTAAAATTGATTATTAGCCCAGAAAATTTGCCATCACTAATATAATTTATTGAAGACAATGTGATTGTCTATGCTATATTGTTGTTAAAAATCTTGGATTAACACTGTGATACAATGATTCAAAGGTATGATTCTAAGCTGTTTATTTTTATTACTGTTGTTCAAGGTTCAACCATTGTTGTTCAGTGGTTGTCAAAACTGAAAAAGATACATCACAAAGGAACACAGATGGTTGCGCTTTCTAAATCAGGGTACTCATTTTTCAATACCATGAAGAAATTATGCAAAACTTTTTGTTGAAATTCCACTAGTCCATTTCCATCTTCTCTGATATCAATCAGTTGTTCTTGCAAACGAATCACAAGGTTGCATTTTTACATTTTTAACAAAATGGTTAAAAACCTAATGGAAGCCTTCAAAGATTTTTGAGCAGGTAAGAAAATTTTATGTCAAAATTTTCTAAGGGTGCAGATGTGAGATTTAGATGACACATACCATTTCAGCTTAGTATTTCAATGTCTCTGTAATTTTGAAAGGTTTGAGAACTCTGATCAATATAACAACCAACCAGTATTCCAAAGGATTGAAAACAAAGCCTGCTACTAGGTCAAAATGCAAAATGAGACATGCGTTTTTGGAAATGACCAAGGTAGGAATTTATATTGCTTGGCTATACATACATATATATGTATATGTGTATGTGTATATATATATGTATATATATACACATATGTGTATGTGTATATATATATTTGTCCCGAGGGTTTTGTTTTTCTTTTTCTTTAATGGGAGTAGGTGAGGAAAGAAATGTGGAAAAGGGAGAGAAAATCCATTTATGTTCATTTAAAAATTTAATTTTATTAAAGAATAAACTTAATATGGCAGTAATTACTAACTGTAATGGCTTCATACTATCATTAGCAATATCTCAAGGTACGACATATACATAGGGTGAGGTTCTTTATTAATAATAGTGGATGGAAACCCATATTTCAAATAACCTTAATAATTTCAGATTTGGGGGGCCAACTTCTTATTAAATTGTCCTTTTAGCCTCATAGTGGGGCTGATTAAGAACTTGTGATAAGAATAGGAGAAATGTGAACCTTGGAATTCTCTTTTTGTTTGCCTACTTTTATTTTTTTTTCACATTCCCAGGGCCTAGCATAGTATCTGTCTCATAGCAGGTACTTAATAAACATCGATTGATTATTGGTGTTATCTTCAATTTCTAGCTTCTTTTCTTCTTTTTTCTTCTTATCCCTTTAAAAGTATTTCAGCTTTTTATTCAACATGTTAAAATAGATATTTAGTTTACAAAATAACTAAAGTTAATGTCATCATCTGACTCTTTCTTTGTTTCCCTGTTTCTTCTTTTCCACAGCCAGGACAGCTATGCTAGCAGGAATAGCACCTCCAGCAGAGGCAGCACCCCATGCTGGGGCAGGTCCACCATTGCCCATGAGGCTAACAATGATTACATTGGACAAGACCTTTGCAAATAAGCTGGGTCAGAAAGGCTCAACATTTACAGCTGCTGCTTTAATAAACATACCAATTTTTATTCTCCATGACCAGGATCTGATTACTTTGAAGAATATGGAAGGAGCATGTGCAGGTGAGTTTAGCTGCTGTCCAGAGAGGCAGTTCCTTCTAGCAGCACTAGTAGTTGGGGTGAAGATTCAACCCAATTTAACATTGGCTCCAAAAGAAGGACCCAACATGTTACAATCAACTGAAGAAAGCCCCAGAAATATTTTTGAATAAATTGATGACATTTATGCACTGGCTGTTATGTCCAAGCCTACATTGTGTTAAGGACTGGGGATACAAAGAGAAAAGTCAGACAGTCTCTGCCCTCAAGGAACTCCATCTTAATGGGTGAAGCCACAAAGACAGAAGGTTTTAGCTCCAAGTCAGATGGAAAAGGTCCCATATTCCTTAGGTGCAATGACAAAGCAGACATTAACGCCTATGATATTATTATTATTAATGCCACTGTTAAATTCTTATCAGTTTCTGATGTTGAACCATTTGACAAGAACTTTGGTGGCATAAACTTTCCTTTCTGGGTCTTTGGTAACTATGTTGTACCTACTGTGTTGTAGTTCTGTTGTTGACTCAATTTCTCCCCTGTATCCCCTTCCCTCATCCTTCCGCAGAGGCATCCCTTAAAACAAATAATTTCTTTTTAAAAAGGAAAGAAAAAATTTCAGCAAAACCTATAATTGCATCAAGAGAAAAAAAAATCTGACATTTTATGTGTAATAAGTACTCTGGGCCCACTATCCCAGAGCAAGCTGGCTACAACTCCCTGTAAGTTCCTATTCTGATATCCCCCACCATCACTGTTAGCTGCCAGTAGTTGGCACCTCAGTTCCATTTAACCAATTAACTTCAATTAGATTTTACAAAAGGATATTTACTTCAAAGATGTAACAAAACCAGAATACAAACATTTCCCCTAAATGCCTGGAGGATACATTTTCCTCTATATCACCTCTGTCTTTGGGGAAAGTGGGCTCGAATTTAATGTTTCCTATATAGCATTGGTCTCACCAAGTTCACATTCAATTGTTAGACAAACAAGCATTGCTAGATAAGTACTTGTCTCTGCTATTGATGGGTCGGGGTCTGAGGTTTGTTCCTCCCTCCTTGGGACCTCAGAGTTGGACTGACTGCCAAGTTAGACAAATTCTTAGCTCCTGGTGATTTGCTCTCCTGATCCTTTGAAATTCATAAGGTGGTAGTAGGCTTATGAGAATAGACACCAAGGCAAAGAATCAAGGCCATACTCACAGGCCTCTCCCTTTATCCATCCTCTCTCCTCTCTCACTAGAATTCTGATGAGCAGGAAGAATTCAAACTAAGAGAAGGGGCAAGTTCTGGTTAACTAATGCCTTTTGAATATACACCAGTTCCAGCTATACCAGTCATAGCAAATCAAAAAGTCTCAGAACCAGTTACATGTTGTCTATACTTCCTCCAAAATGTACATGTATTTCTGTGCATGCTCATAAGGACTGGGCTCATTGGCTGATCGTCCACTAGATATTCAAAGTTCTTATGCAGTTACCATGGATGAAATAAAGGGATATGAACTCAATGATGGTATAGTTAGGTTGTATTTAGAATTGTTTCAATGACCTGACCCAAAGAGTAGGCTTCCCTGACTTCCTTCAAGTCCCAGCTAAAATCTCACCTTTTGTAAGAATCCTTTCCTGATCCTTTTTAATTCTAGTGCCTTCTCTCTCTTGATTATTTCCAATTTATCTTGTATGGCCTATATCTTATTTGTACATATTTACTTGCGTATTGTCTCCCCCATGAGAATGTGAACTCCTCAATAGGAAAAACTGTCTTTTACCTTTCTTTGTATCTCCAACACTTAGCCCAGTGCCTGGCAAGTAGTCTTTTTTGGGGAGGTGGTGTTAATAACCATTTATTCATTAAAGAAGTATATATTGAGCACCTACTAGGCAGGAAAGAAATAAGCACTTATTATGAGCCTACCTACTATGTGCAAGGCACTATGCCAAGTGCTTTACAAATATTATCCCACAATAACCCTGGAAGGTAGGTGTCACCATTATCCCCATTTTACAGATGAGGAAACTGAAACAGAAGCCAAAGTGTCTTGCCCAGAGTCATATAGCTGTTGCAACAATTGGGCTAGCAGCTGCTGTGGGGGTAAAAGACCAACACAAGCCAAGAACACTGCCAGCGCAGGTTCTTTTGATCTGCTTTACTAAGGAAAGCAGCATTAAGGGGTTAACAATCTTACTTTAATCCAATATATACATATAAACTCACTTAGTTCAGGGGAAAAAGCCAGCACTCTGAACTTCAGAGCAAATACAAACATACATTATAAACAGACCACACACAATTCATAGTTACCAAGAAACCATCAACATCTGGGTTGATGAGCCAGGAGGCTCTTAGAGGGGCCGTCCAGAGTCCCACACACTTCTCCAGGAGTGAAAGCCTCAAGCAAATAGCTCTGTTCTCTCTTGGATGTCTTCAAACGTCACCTGAGCTACCAGAACTTAGACTCCTACTATTGGCTCTGGTCTTAGCAACTCCCCTTAGGACCCCCACATAGGCTTAGCACCTAGTAATTAGGGGTTTGGCCCTGGGGCTTTGTACCTAGTAAGGCTCAATCAAAGACACTTAATTAATTTAGCATTCTAAAACAGTAAAAAAAAAAAGTCTCAACTTAATAAATATTACAATAGCTAATAAGTGTTTGAGGTCAGGTCTTCCTGATAGGTCCAGCACCCTAACCACTTAGCTGCTACCTACCTACTATACACAAAAAAGATAGCTAGCAGTTAGTCTTTTATATATGTGTATTGATTAATTGACTGACTAAACATGGAAGAAGGTCTCTAGTGGAGTGCCATATGTACCCACCACTCTGAACTGTTTTAACATTTGGTTCAGTTATCTAGATGAAGCTATAGACACTGCCCTTTTCAGATGACATAAAACATGCAGGAATGGATAACATGTTCAATGAGAGTGAAAATTCCCTCAAGATTCGTAGAGGCTAAAACAATGGGTTTATTCAAATGAGACTGGGCTGTCCACCATGGTTCTGCTGCCCTGGCCCCTCTCAGGGACTGGATTTTGAACTCGCACTCCAGAAACTGTTTCATGAAAGTGGTATTTATTCTAGTTGCCAAACTTTTTATGAAAATAAGACCTCGTTAGGATCCTTCTTTCCTTGTGTTTGGAGTCAACCTATTGACACTATGCTCTAAAATCCTAACACATTTCTTTCATACTTGCTTGAGTTCACTCCAGCTTCCTCTTCCCCTAATCTCTTTGATTCAGAGTCTGTCTGCTGAAGCAGATACTTTCTTCTCTTCTTCCAATTCCTGCTATCTCATTCCCAACCACCCTAACCCCTTTTTTCCATTTCCTTTCTCCCTCTCTTCTCTCTCTTCTTTGTGCTTTGTAGAATCTCTGCTCTTCCCATTTTCATGGATTGATGAAAATTAGTCTTCCTCCAGAAGATGCTCCAAGCTTGGCCACCTTCTCTAAGGTTCTGACACAGAGCCAGGAAGATGAGTAAGTATCCTCCTCGATTTTTTACTGCTACTTTCAAATACTTCCTCTGTTGCCATCACTCCGTAACCTCTTTACTGTTTACTACAACTGTCTCTATCTTCCTGCCCAGATCTTTGCTGTCACTGTCTACCAGCTTCCAAGTTAATTTCCTTTCTTTGTTGAAAAAGTCAACACCTGCTTCATGGCAATCCATTACACACCAGTTACTGTTCTCATATTCTTCCTTAGCCATCAACCATAACAAAGAAGGTATAGGTGATGATCCAGGCTTCTAAAATGCTGTCTCTGTGATTGTGACTTCTTATCATTCCATCTCTCCCTTTGTCTCCTAATCCTTTGTCTTCATCCACACTGTGTCCTCCAGTTACTCCACCCCTCCTTGTTCTCCTGGGTTATCCTCTGTGCTCTGCTCTCATTTTTCTCCCTCAATAGTCTTGTGCCTAGATCTGAGCACTTCAAATATACACTGTTCTCTAGCCTTGAAACTTTCTGTTTTTATCCTGTCTTTGCAAATGACTTAGCAAATATGAACCCTGGGTTATACCATGCAGCTTCCTCACTCCTATTTGCGTGCTTCTGAATAGCACAAGGGCCCTTGTCTCCTTTGCATGTAAGGCACCACTGGATTTCAGACCCACAATATTAATGCAATCCAGTTAGGGCTACCTGGTCTCTTCCCATATGCCTGCCATTTATTATCATAGAGACAATGGAGGACTATAGTCCATAGAGACTTTCTGGGGGTAGACTATGCATGAATGTGTAGAAAAACTCCAGGTTTCTGGGTCTGGTACTATTGAAAAACAATTTTCGCCTATGGTTTTGAGGGCCACGTGACAGCAAGATGGAGAAAAGGGCATAAAAGAGAATCACTATGGGATCCCATGTTTGACCCACTGTGCAGCAAGGAATGAAGCGGGGTGCCATTTCCCTGCCTGGCCTTACGAACAGGGAAAATCTGTGATGAGCACAATATAAGAGTTGAGTTTGAACTGGAAGTAGACTAGAATCAGGTGGAGGCAGCAGATCGTAGGTGAGTCCAGCAGAGAGGCAAAGGTCCTGTCTGGATAGCTGGATAAAGTGGTGAACATCCCAAGGCCAAGACCTGATTGGGATGAGTCAGTGACAACTGCAAAGACAAAGGGAAATCCAGTTCAGAGCTTCTTTCCCTTCTTTTTCCCCTAGAATATAGTACTTGGGCAATTTCCAAGCAAAGTTTGAATTTCAGCTATTTCAGACTGGCTGGAAGAGGGAGTGGAGAAAAATGAAGATTCAACCCTAACTGCAAACCTGTTGCATCCTACCATGCATTGTGCTAATGACTATTTGTGCAATTAAGTTAACCAACCATTATTATTGATTTGACTGATCTTGTGAATTGGAAAGTTGAGTTTGGGAGAGAGGAGCTAGTCCATGGGAAGATGGGGGTTCAATCCAATTAAAGAGAGTGAGAATTTTTTTGTATTTTGGTTATTTCTGTGTGCACTCCAGCATATATCAGCTAGACTGTGTTTGAATTCAAACAGAGAAGGATAATGAGCCTAAAGCCTATGGTAGGGTAATGGCAGAGTTGTCCCTGAGCTCATATTTTAGCATGGTTTCTAGTCTAGCATCAAATGATATTCTGTAACCACACCCAACCTGATACATCATGGAGGTTCATCCAGTGTCTGATGCCTTATTTTCAATGTACACCAAAACCTTAATCCCTACTGGTTGCCCCATACATCTTTAGGGCTCATCTGAGTTTGATTTCTTTTTGAGTTATCCTGTTTGTACTAGTGTGGCCATGTTTCAGGGGTCCACCAGAAAAGTTTGGGGTATCTGATGGGCTGAAAAGACCTATGGGAATATATGTTGGGGATATCCCAAATAGCTCCATTTGGAATCTGAGGACATGGGTTAAGATCTAGGTTCTGTTATTTACCACCTGTGTGACTTTGGACAAGTAATTTTTCATCTTTGGTCCTCAGTTTCCTCATCTGAAAAATGAGGGGGTGTAATATACCTTTAAATTTCCTTCTAGCTCTAAAAATATGATCCTATGAAACAGAGATTCAGTAGAGCAGCATATTAATGAATTAACAAAAGTCATTTTAATTAGCATTTAAACTATATGTCAATGGAGACTGGAAAGGTGTTTGAAGCTTGGTATGCTTGGAAGGGTACTAGATCTTCAGTCAGAAGACAAGGCTCAAATCCTGGCTTACCATTGAGTAACAACCTCTGGTAAGGGAGATGTTGGCTGGTGGCAAAGATCCTGGGATTTAGATTTCTTTCCAGCTTTAGAAGAGAGGAAACAGATTTAAAATCAGTCCTCAAAAGGGAAATCATATGTTTTTTCACCCACAGGATATAGCAGGAGTTTTGAAGAATACAAAGGAAGGAAAGAAGTGAGGAAAAGGAAGAGATGACAATCATACCATGGCTACATCAAGACTTCAAGCCAGTGTCTACCATATCTGCAGTTCACCTCTTTGCAACCATGAGAAATGACCTCTACCTTAATGGACAAATAGAGAGGTGTGGGACTGTGTTGTTTTTATTCCAGGCCTTCACTCCAATATCAGTATTCACTTGAAAGGAACCAGCTATCCATATCCCGCTTTTGCCATATTTCTGCTCAATTGTGTCTTCAGAAATACTGTTAAAGAATACATTTGCTAGATTTAAGAATTCTCTTAACCCATGGTTAGCCCTGTTCTTAAATTACTTGGTCCCCCATTTGGAGCATGAAAGCAAAAATGAAAGCCACACAGAAGGGTGGCCTTTCTACCCCAGGGCTGGTAGCTCTCTTTGGGCAGCAAGGTGGTTCAGTGGATAGAGTTTCAGGGCTGGAGTCAGAAAGACTCCTCTTCATGAGTTCAAATCTGGCCTTAGATACTTCCTAGCTGTGTGACCCTGGGCAAGTCACTTTACCCTATTTGCCTCAGTTTCCTCATCTGTAAAATGAGCTGGAGAGGGAAATGGTAAACCACTCCAGTATCTTTGTCAAGAAAACCCATGCAGCTGAGCTGACTCAACAACAAACTAGCTATTTACTACCTACACTTTTAAGTGCAGAATTATTGCAAACATGAGCCAATTTTTCTAAACCTGTCACATAGACAAGAGCCTAAAAGTAACTAAAAGTAACTATATGTATGACCATAAGCAACTCATCGGGCCTCTCTGAGCCTCTGTTTCCTCATCTATAAAATGAGAAGTTTGGATTAGATGAACTGAAGGTGCCTTCCAGCTCTGTGTATGTGTGCTCCAATGATGAATGTGCCAAGCACTAGGATCGGAGGGAGGGATAGAAAAAGAATAAATAACATAGTCTTTACTTCCAAGGAGTCCATTGTCTAATAAAATGAAGAGATTATTGCTGTTTTCAGGGAAAATGTTCTCTCCTTATTCTTGTTTAAACTAATAATTTGCTTATAAAATCTTTCTTTAAGAATTAAACTTCAGCCACTGGTTCAAATTTGTTTCAAACTCCACATTACCAAGTACTAAATTAAATGAGATTTTATAGTGACTTATATTTTTATTTTATACCCATTAGAGTCAGGACCTCTTGGTTCCTTTTTGATTCATAAACACAAAAATGAGAGACTTTACCTAGAACACCTTGTTTCTCTGCTTCCTCACCTATTTTTTCATATATAAAGAAGACAAGAACTGACTTTCTCCAAGATAAGTAGAAAATGACTTGTGGGTCCCAGTGGAAAACAAAGCAAGTTGACATATTCAAGGTAAACTATGGTTCCAAAATCAAGCTTGACTGGCAATGGGATGTACAAATAACTAAAAAATCACATTTCTACATATATCCCTATCTGTGAACTTGGATGGGGAAAAATTACATCTTTATTTTCACTATTTTTTTATTTTTAAAAATTATTTATAAATTTATATATTATAATTTTAATAAAATTTTATTTTTTCCAATTACCTGTAAAGACTATTTTAATGTTCCTTCTTTAAAAATATTGAGTTCCAAATTTTTTCCCTTCCTTCCTTACAACCCCCTTCCTAAGATGATAACCAATTTGATATGGGTTTTATATGTGCAATCATGTAAAACATATTTCCACATTGGTAGTGTTATGAAAGAAGATACAGGCCAAAAGAAAAAAAAATGAAGAAAAATAAGGAAAAAAATAAAGAAAGTGAAAATAGTATGCTTCAATCTGCATTCAGATTCCATCAGTTCTTTCTCTGGATGTGGATAGCATTTTCTATCATGAATCCTTTGGAATTGTATTGGGTCATTATATTGCTGAGAAGAGCTAAGTCATTCATAGTTGATCATCCCACAATGTTGCTGACACTGTTTTCACTAAATTTTAATTTAAATTTAGCATTTCCTTCACTTAAGAATATAGGCAACAAAACTTATTCTGAGAAGGGTTTCATCACCTTCACCAGATTGCTAAAAAGGACATATGGCCCCCCTCAAAAATGTTAAAAATCCCTAATTTATAGAATCTTTGAACATTTCTAAGGCAAGGAGAACCAATTACATATTTTTCTGAGATAGGTTAAGGGGACCCCTTTCCAGAGATGGTTTTCTTGAAGTTTCTGGAAGTCTTTGACTCATTAACTTCAACTAAAAACAAACTAAAGGAACTGAATTGTCTCATTGTCATTAAAAAATGCAGTAGACTCTGGCCCAGAGTCTGTCCTTATATGACCATAAATTCATATGCTGGGAGCTGGAAGAGTCCAATCCTTTCATTTTACAGATGAGGAAATTGAGGCCCAGACAGGTTAAGTGACTTGCTTGAGATCATATAGCTAGTAAGTGTCTGAAGCCAGATTTAAACCCAGCTCTCTTTGGCTCCAAGAACAATGCTCTGTCCAATACACACCTTACTACCCCATCATTGCTGGAGAGCCTGGGATGACCACTGAGAAGGGGAGGCAGGAGGAAGGAGAGATCTTATACAGGGATCCATGCCCAAGGATGCAGCACACATGATGTGTGTAGGGGCTGGGGGGCCTCAGCATATACGTGGGTGCATCAATGTACAGGAAACCCAAATATATGGCACTTGCTAAGTGTTCCTATGTGGATTTGGGTAACTAAGTGAATAGGTGATAGCTCCTTAAGACCATGAGACCAGGGAGCTTGTTATACCAATGAAACCACAGCTCAGGTTCCCTCCCCGCAAAATGTAAGTGCGTGGGTATGCGCTTGCATACATACGTGTTCAACAAACCAATTCAACATTTATTAGATACCTCCAGTGGACAAGATTCTATACCAAGGATTCTTAAACTATTTTAATAACTCTATTTTAACACTGGTTTTCTTTGAAATCCTATATATTTTATTTCATGTATTTAAAAACATTATTCTGAGAAAGGATCTGTAGGTTTTATCAAATTGCTGAAGGAGTCCATGATACACAAAAAATGGTTTATATGCAGGTTGCATATGGGTACATGAGCGCCTTGTGTATGTGTAGGTGTGTACCTGATATGGGATTAAGAGAAGGAAGAAAGAAACATTTATGTACATATCTATAAGCACTGACCATCAACAGGAGCATTCTGTATAGAACCTCTGAACTCTCTATAACTGCTGAAGTTTAAAATGTATTGTTTACAGGAAGCTCTGACTGGGGGGGGGGGGTGGTGGTGGAGAAAAACCAAAAAAACTCACTACCGCCCTTCTCCTAAAGCACAGTGATTGATTTTGATAACCTTCTCCAGCCCAGGGTGAGAGGAACCATCTTGCTTTTTCCATAGTTGGTATTCCACTTAAACCTTTGAACTTTGTACTTGGAGTTTTATTAATAATGTAAATCACCAAACAAAATGGAGAGAGGCAAGCAGGAGAGCAGGACTACAGGAGCTCTGCCTGCTTGGGGGGCAGGGATAGAGGATAGAAGGATAGGAGTAGGGTCGTTGGGATGAAGGTGGGGGGGAAAGGACTTTTCTCCAGTCTTGCTATTCACTGCATGTCCTCACCCTACTGATTCCGTTAGTTCCCCTTTACCCCACTTATCCTTCAAGACTCCTGAGCAAGTGTGTGGAGGGTTATATAAGAATTGAAAAAATTTTAGCCTTCCTATTCTACTCTCCCCCACCCCCGCCTCATCAACCTCCATTCTACACAATCCTCTACTTATTTTTCCCCTTTCTACTCACCTCTTAATTCACTCCCATCCCCTATGAAGCCTATTTCCAAGAATAAACACAGTTGTATCTCTTAGATTATAAGTCCCTTATGAGCCAAGTCAGGGTCCTACCTTGTTTTTGTATCTTCAGTGCATAGCACAGTGTTTTTCACATAGTAGGCACTTGATAATTTACTTTAAAAATAAAATAACAGAATTCTTCACTCCTAGGTTCTGGAAGGGACCCAATGGTTGACATGGCTTCTAAGCAGTAGTTTAACCTGAGGTCCATGAACTCTTTTAAAAACATTCTGATAGTTGTATTTCAATATAATTGATTTCCATTTTAGTCCTATGTATTTTATTTTATGCATTTAAGGAATCCAACAGGCTTTGCCAGAGTGCCAAAGGGGTCCATGACACAAAAAGTTTAAGAACCCTTCTTCTAAGACCTAAAGGGGACCTCAAGTTAACTCCTCACTTTGCCTGCCATTTAATAAGTGGGGATAGGGTTTAGTAAAGCTAGCAGGAGTAATGATCCTAGAACATCATAAATGTTGCCTAATTTTCCAAAGCTTACCAATTGTGAGCTCGACCATTACCAGTCTTCTGGGCTTTTGTCTTGCCCCTGGATTCTGATGACTCTTAGAGGAGAAAGCGAATTCATAATCTCATTCTAATTGATCCTGGCATTGGACTGGGTAACTCAAAGTAAATCCTCCAAGTCCTAGAGCATGGAACAAAGTTCCTGTGGCTGTGCCTAGTCATGTTCCTCAAATTAAGTCACCTCCATTTCTCCATCTCCTCTGTTTGCACAAAAAGCAAATGCCAGAAAATTGTATAGTCAGATTATGGACAGTCGACAGCTAAATACGGAAGTGCTCCCCGGGGGGTGAGTTTGTGCATGCAGTCTTTATGTCCCAGGTTTTCTAGAATACTCCTAATTCTGGTAAGACTTTTCATATAAACAAATTAAAAACAATTAATCTCGGATCGTGTTTATAGGCAATAGTCTGAAAATATGGTCATTTAGTGCCTCTTCTTTACACAGATGTCCAGAGAAAGGATCTGGAATGTGGTGGTCAAACTGTTGCCTAACCCCTTTTGAGTGCTGCTCATTTAGAATGTGTCCTAATGAAGGTGTGGCCAGTGGAGAGCTGATATTAGCTAAATCCTCTAATGAAACAAATTATATAGACCTAGAGGTTGAGGAATGAGAAGGAAAAGGAACACAGGATCCGAAAATGTAATGCTACGAGGGACATTTAGAGCCCATGTATTCTAGCTCCCTTATTTTATAAATGAGGAAACTGAGACTTAGAGAAATTGATTCACACAAGTATGGGGCAGCTAGGTGGCATAGTGGAAAGAACATCAGCTCTGTAGTCAGGAGGGCCTGAATTCAAATCCAGCTATAGACACTTACTAGCTGTGTGATCCTAGGTGAGTCACAACCCCAATTGTCTCCCCTTCCCCTCAGTAAAAAAATAAATAAATAAATTCACACAGATAACAAGTAGTAAAGCTGGGATTTAATTTCAGATCTTTGGACTCCAAATCTAGTGTCTTTTCAAGCAGTTTACAATCTAGTAATAGAATGAGGCATGTTGAATAGCAAACCTTCCCCAATATCTAATATTTCACAAAACAAGAAAACTGCACCCTTCCCCTATACTATCTATGCTCTTCTTCCTGAATTCAAATCCAGCTCCAACACTTACTAGCTATGTGATCCTGGGCAAGTCACATAACCCTGTTTACCTTAGCTTTCTCATCTGTAAAATGAGCTGGAAAAGGAAATGACAAACTACTTCAGTATCTTTGCCTAGAAAATACCAAATAGGGTCACGAAGAGTTGAATATGACTCAACAACACCTTCGAGTGACCCATCTTGGTTAGATGAACGGACACATTGAGTCAGGAGTTCTCATTTTTCTTCCTTAGCCCTAATATCTAGTCACCTCCAATCCCTACCCTCTTTCAGTAGTCTCCTTCCTTCTTCTTCTTCCTATTACCAAGTCTGACCAACATGTGAAAGGCCTCATGGTACAGAAAGGAGGATTAGATTTGGAATTAGAAGAACTGTGTTCAAACCCTACCTCTGTCACTTACTACCCATTTGATGCTAGGCAAGTCACTTAACCTGGTAATCCAGTGGATAGAGCAATAGACTTGGACTCAGGAATAGATGAATTCAAATCCAGTCTCAAACACTAGCTACATGACCTTGGGCAAGTTACTTAAACTCTGTTTTCCTCAGCTTCCTCATCTGTAAAATGGGGATAATAATAATAGCACCTATCTCTCAGGCTTATTATGAAGATCAAATGAGTTGTTGTTTTAAAAACTGCTATGTAAATTCTAGCTCTAATTATCATTAATAAATTGTGGGGTTTGACCTAGATGGTTTCTAAGGTCCTTACCAATCTAAAATTATGAACTTCTTTCCTGAGGGCTAATTTTGTTTTGTTTTCTTTTTTAACCCAAAACAGGAGTTGGTTGCTCAGCTGAGGAATATGAAGTTTCTTATAAATACCACAACTAAACTAGAAATAGGAAAATTGTCCAGCGGGTGATAGCACTGGATCTGTAACTAGAAGACTTTTGTTCTCTACTGTCTCTGCTTTCTACTCTTTGACCTTTGGGCAAATCATTATGTAGCTCTAAAGGTCTCAGTTTCCTTATCTGTAAAATGAGAACGGTAAGCCAAATTATTCTCCAAGATCTCTTCCTCATAGAGCTATAGCTAACTAGAACTATACCTAGATGAAGAGAAACCTTTGGGAGTTCATTTCTGGTCTAGAAGAGCCTCTGGTTTTTGGGGTTTTTTTTGCACTTTAATCATAACAATAAAGACAAAAATGCAAAGCGAAATGAAGAACTCATTTTTCTCTACCTCTGGATTTCAGGCCTGGATCGCTACGAAATGTTTAAAAATAACCTAGACTTATAATAGGCTCCATCTTTCTTCTATTTTAATAGGGGGATAGGGCATGTAACCCCAGGAGACCACTGAATGAGGCATGGGATGGGTGTCATCCAGGGTAGGTGATCCAGAAGGTGAAGTGTCTTGTTCAAGTTTGCATGGTAGAATCAGGACAAGAACCCCAGACCTCTACCTCCCAATCCATTCCTTTTCTTAATTTAACATGCTACCTCTCATCTACACTCACATCCCACCCAATTCAGCAATTCCCTCTAAAATATCCAAGACTGGTGATCATGCAGTCTGTGATCGAACAATGCCATTGACACAGCATGACTATTTCAATAAATCTTGCACTTTAATTGTCAGTTTTTCCTTATAACTGGCAGAAGCCTGTCTCCATATATAGATCCTACTTATTGGTCCTTGTTCTACCTTGCATAGAATATAAATCTAATCTATCTTTTTGGGGGACATCTCTTTATATATTTGATGAGAACTATTATGTCATCTTATCCCCATGTCCTACTCCCAAGTCTTCTCTGGGTTAAATCTTTCCAGTTCTTTCAATTTTCCTTTCATCACAATCTAATGATCTCTTAATTGCCAAATCTAATGGTCTTTTTTTTCAATCCTCATCCTTCTTGACCTCTCTGTGGCCTTTGACACTGTTGATCACCTTCTTCTCCTTGATATTCTCTTCCCTTTAGGTTTCCATGACACTATCCTAGTCATCTTCTAACCTTATCTGACCCTCCTCCTCAGTCCCCTTTGATGGATTTTCATCTAAATTGTACCCAATGACAGTAGATGTCCCATGGAGCTCTATCCTGGGCCCAGAAGAAGATATGGATTCAATTATATCTAGGCTGATGATTCTCAGATCTACTTATCCAGCCCTCACCTCACCCCTAACCTCCAGCTTTCCCATTTCTAGTTGCCTATTGGACATCTGAAACTGGATGTCCTGTAGACATCTTAAATTTGACATATTCAAAACTAAACTCATTTCCCTGCCCTGTCACCAATCCTTCCAAACTTTGCTTTTGCTTTTCGGGTCACCACCATTCTCTCAAGTTTGAAAGTTAAGTATTATTTTTGATGACTAATTCTCTTACCCTTCGCCCTCACCAATATCCATTCTTGTTGCCAAGGCCCATCAATTTTAATGGTTAGTAATATCTCATATATACCCCCTTTTCTCCACTCACATGCCAATCACCCTGACACAGGCCTTCATCTCTTCATGCCTAGACTTTTGCTTGGCTACCCTGCCTAGACTCTCTAGTCCAGTCGACTCTCCACTCTTCCTAAAATGTAAATCTGACCATGTCACTCCCACTTATTTAACCAACTCCAGTGGTTGCCTATTGCCTCCAGGATATAATACCCTCTCTTTGGCATTCTGAGTCCTTCATAACCAGATCTCCTGCCACTTTTTCTGGGTTTCTTACACCTTACTGACCCCCATATATTCTGTGATCTGGTGGCCTGGACTCTTTATTCAAACAAGTCATCTCCAGACTCAAAGGCACTTTCACTGGCTATCTCTCTCGCCTATAATTCTCTCACTCCTCATCTCTGCCTCCTGACTTCTCTGGCTTCCTTGAAGTCCCAGCTAGAACCCTACCTTCTATAAGAAGCCTTTTCTGATCCCCCTCAGTGCTCAAGACTTTTCTAATCCCCCTTAATTCTTAATTCCCCCTTCCCTCTGTTCATTATATCCAGTTTATCCTGTATATATATATGTATATACACACACACGCATATGTATATGTGTATGTATATATATATATTCTGTGCACATAGTTGTTTTCATATTGTCTCCCCATTAGACTGTGCACTTCTTGAAGATAGGAACTGTCTTTTGCTTTCTTTTTGGATCCCTTGCTTTTAGCACAGCACCTGGCATATAAGTACTTAATAAATGCTTGTTCACTGACTGATGAACTTAACCTTGCTCAGGAGGAACTCTAATTTGTCCATCTTTCATGAGGACTGACCAGTTTAGAACAGAGTAGGGCTATGACCATGCTTGGTTGTACTCAGAAGTACTCAGTACTTCTAGGTTAGTTTTTTCATGTCACACTATTGTTTCTGTTGAGCTTATGATCATATAAAAAGCCTGGGTTTTTTAAAATGAAAATTGTAGTTAAGCCACCCTGTACTAGTACAACTGATTTTTTAAAGCTAAATCCAGGACCTTACATTTATTCTCTTTAAATTGCATATTGTTTCAGCCTGCCAACATATGTCTGAATATTGATTCTGTCATTCAAAATATTAGCTCTTCCTCTCAGCTTTGTGTAAACTACCAATTTCATAATAATATTTTATAATCTTCATAAAAGTCTTTGGCAAAACTGCTGAACAGAACAGCAGTATGGAATAGTACAAAAAGCAGGGGACCAGGAGTTAGAATATCTGGGCTCTAGTCCTAGAGTCTTCATTTACAAGAGGCTCAGCTTCTTCACCTGTAAAATCATATAATACCTTTGTGAGAATCACATGAGATAATATTTGGGAAAGTATGCTATATAAATGAAGCCAAAGACAGAGTCCTGTGGCATTTCACTAAGAATATAGGTAAAGTGGTTCAATCATCCCAAGATTCCCTAATTTATTATCCAAACTACATTTTGGCATTATCCACGGATTTCATAAGAGATTTTGTCAAATGCTCTCCTAAAATCAGTAGGCATTTTGTCTCTGGTTGTTACGTTAATTTATCCATTTTGGTAGCACTATCAAGAAAGGAAATAAGGTTAGTTTAGCACGACTTTGTATTATAAGTGAACCCATGCTAGTTCCTAAGTGATTGCCTCTTCTCTTTTTAAGCTGACAGAAGAAAAAAAAATCTAATGATATACTCTAGAGTTTTGCTAAGGATCAAAATCAAGCTTATAATCTTGTAGTTTCTGGAATGTATCTTTTTCCTTTTTTGAAATCTGGATACTAACCCCAATTCAGACTGGAAGTACATCTTTGTCTTAAACAGCCAAATAACCAAAGAAAAGGTTTTGTGACTTTTCATTGCGGTTGTCCTCGTTGTTGCTGGGATTGTCTTATTGCTCAGATTGTCAACATGGGGGGGGGGGGGCAGGCCTGGATCTTGAAAAAGCTTTGATTTATCCCTTGTCCTGGCTCCATCGGGCTGCCGAACCTCACAAGGTTGAGGGTGTGGTCCTGGGTCTGAGAGAGAAGAGACTTAATGGAGATCAGGAGAAGAGGGAGAGGAAATTTTTGCAAGCTCAGTGAGATCTCGCCCGAGAGCTCGTGCGTGCGTGCGTGTGTGTGTTTGAACGCGCACGAGTCCGTCGGTATCCCGCCCTAGTGCAGCACCGCTGGGTCCTGAGTCTCCTTCCCGGGCTCAGCCGTCTCCAGGCAGTGACCTTTCTGGCAACGAGGACAAAAGACTACTGGAGGGAGGAGGTGGGGAGAAGATAAGGGAGGGAGGCAGAGACTGAGAGGGCTACAGCGGCGTGGCGCCTTTAAGAAAGTAAGGCGGCGAACTCCAAGCTACACCGGCTCTCCTTGTCCCTGGGCCTGTGCCAGGAACCGCCGGGTGCAAAACGCGAAAGCGCCGTATAGTGATGTGCTGCCAGGCGAAGGTAAAGCAAGGCGGGTAGCGGGGCAGTAAAGCGCTGCTGCTGTTTGGCAAGCACTTCCAAGAGTGTCTCGTGTGGTCATTTTATTTATTTATTTTTGCAAGATAGGATTTTGGGGGCAGGGCAGAGGGGACTTTCTGGGATGTTCTGGAGCCTCTGGGTCTCCACCCCGGGCCCAATATGCGGAGTTTTCTGCAAAACCGAGTTTCGGCCAAGGTACTGGAAGTTTCTTATAG
>CM053626.1:164771894-164819189 GCA_028646595.1 Phalanger gymnotis
TAGCGCGAAAAGGGAGCCGCAATTCCGCTTGAAAATATACGGAGAGATCATATGACGGCCACTTGGGGGCTAAAGCAAGGCGCACCCCTCCCCCCTTTCCCCTGCCCCGCACCTCCCTTGAAAGGAAAAATGAATTAAGAAGGAATAACCTTGTGCCGCGCGAACTCAGCGATGTCTCTCTTCCTTCCCCAGCTCCCCTCCCCCTAACTAACCCCCAACCAGAAAACGCAAGAAGAAATGGCGTAGAGGTGGAAAAGAGATTAGATTTCGCTTCTCTCTCATCAATTTTCTGTTTAATGTCACCGGGCCCCATTGTGGGAGAGGGAAGCACGTCACCCATGCCATAAATTTGTGGTTATGGAGCGCCTGGCCGCCTCCCCGCTCTAATGGAATGGGATTTACTCGGCACTAGCAGGTAGGGGACGCAGGAGCCGCAGCCTTGGGAGGATTAAAATAAAAATAAAATAAAATCTCACATCTCGATTTTTAAAAAAAGTTATCTTTTCAAACCTCCAAATTCCCTGCTGGAGAGGAGATCCAGAGCAACTCCCACTTTACTTGGGGGAGGGGGTGGATCCTCCCTCCAGGACAAGTCTTCGAGGTGTTTGGTGCCGTGCAGCAGCCGCTCCCCCCCCCCCCCCGCCCCGACCCCGGAATCGGGTCGGGAGAGGCCATCTCCCCCGGGAGATTCCGCCAGGACCTTGATCCCTCTGAGTGGACCGCCAATCCCGGTAGGTGGCTTTGATTTGGATTGGGGCGGCTTGGAATTTCTTCTTTCGTTCTCTGCCGCGTGGCCGCTCCTGCGATGTAGGGGGTTTTCCTTATGGAGATGGGGAGGGGACATCCCCCCTCCGAGCTTTCTTCCCTCTCCACCACCTTCAGTGTTTCTCCTCTCCAAGCCCTTCTCGCACGAAGAAATACACACGGCTTTTCCCCCCTACTGCTCAGAAGACTGAAGCTGTATGGAACGCGGTGGGGACCCGGAGCAGGGTTTCAGGCTCAGCTTTCCGCATCCACCCCATTCTGTGTCCCTGGCCGCTGAGCTGCTACCCGCAGCGGGTCCAATGCAGGCAGAGATGGCTCGCTTGTTCTGAGCCTACCTTTAACTTTTCTCAAAACCTTTTCACCAGATCTGATCTTTTCCAGAAAAAAAAAAAAAAGAGCACACCCTTCATCTTCTTCTCCCCCCCCCCCATCACTTTCCTGCTCTTCTCCACCCCACTCTCCGATCGCTCTCCTGAAATTTTTTTTACAGCCGAGCACACGGACTCTATCCATCCTTCAGGGCTAGACTGTTAGGCTCTCAGAGAATTTTTCTTTTTCACTAAATACGTTTGTTCCCCTCACACACACCGTGGGATTTTTTTTTTTAAATATTACTGCCTTAGTTTTGCCTATGGTTGTTTTTTTTATATTTGTTTGAATTTTTTTTTACCCTCTTACCTCAGAAGTCTTTTGCATGTACTACAAAGGCTATTTTTTAAAAAAAAATATAATAGTTATATAACGTATATATATGTGTGTGTGTGTGTGTGTGTGTGTGTGTGTGTGTGTGTGTGTGTGTGTGTGTGTATTCAGCTGCTAAGTCCCAAGGGATAGAGAAGTCCTCCAAATTTGCACCTGGGCATCAGGAACGCTTTGGGAATCGTTCCTTGATCTGGTAAAGATTTTCTATCTTTGCATTTCACACATTATAAATAATAATAATAAACGCAAAAATGCGGAGTGGATAAACATAGGGAGCTCATTTCTCTCCTGCAGTTCGTCTCTTGGTTACTGGCCTAGGATTGAAGGAAAGCTTTAAAATAATCTAGACTGGAGGTCGGATCCATTTTCCTTCTATTTTAAACATGAAACCTTGGTCCCAAGAAATCGCTGGTTGACCTTACAGGTTCCTCGGTTCCTCCGCAATTTGGACCAGCGTCTGGACCTGATATCCCAGTCCAGAAACAAAATCAACCAGCGTCAGTGGAAACTGGGAACCATGGCTCTCACCTTTCCCTTACTACAGCCAAGCCGCACCATCCTATTCCCCCCCACCCCCCCCCCCCCGCCATCTTCTGCAGACTTGACAGGAGGGGGAAGATTATGGGGGAATATCCCTTTGGGGGGAGTTTTCACGCCGAGGGTAAATCTCTGCCCTCCTTTCTCCATTGCCTGAAAAGAATTGCATTCATTTGAAAGAAAAGCTTGGTGAATTCGTGTCGAGTGGAAAGTATATTTGTACTATTGAGGAAGAAAATTCATTAAATGATTTCGAAGGTATTGACTTGCTGTTTGCAAAAGAAGTTGTGCCTTTGCAGGCCCCAGGTTTCAGCTCAGAGAGAAAGAAACTGAAGGTTTGCCCTTACAGGCCCCAGTGGCCGCGCAGGCTCTGGTCCTGTTTTCTCTATCTGGGGGACGAAAAGCTGTATGTGGAGGTGGGGGAAGGTGGGTGAGGGATCCCCAATATTCCATTCTCTCGGAGTAAAAGAAATGGGTCTAAAATATACAGCTGTTTTGCTGGTTCTGGAATCTATTGCTTATGTATTTTCCTCTTTCCTCTGGAGTTGGGTAGAAAACGCACAAAGGAGGCTCAGAGATGAAGCGGGTTTGTGACTTAGCTGCTTTGGTTAAACCCGTTACCCTGAGCTGTGCTTTAGTTCTTAACAGGGATAAAGAGAGAGGGGGTATTCTCCTCCACTTCACTCTTACTCCTGACCCTCGTCTCCATAAGTTTAAAGGGTAGTGAGCTATTTGAGCTATTGGAAAATTGGGATGTGAGGGGGAAAGAAAATCCTCCCAAAGCGGGACTGGCTTCGTTCCTGGAAGTCTGCTGTAAGAAAGGAGGGGTGTGTGTATATGTGTATGTGTGTGTGTGTGCGTGTGTGTGTGTGTGTGTGTGTGTGTGTGTGTGTGTTCGCGTGCGCGCGCGCGTGTGTGTGTGTGTTTGCGGCTTGGAGCTCTGCAGCCAGGGAGGGATCCCGGGCTTGGCCTGGAAGCCCGCGCGCTGGTGCTAACTGGGCCCCCAGGGGTGGCTGCTTCTTTCCCTACGTCCCCCGCCGGAGCGGGAGCCCGCAGGCGCCTGAGCCTAGCGGTGTGGCGGGGGTAGAAGGTGGAGGGTCGGCGTCTGGAGAAGCAGAATTCGGGGAGTCCGTGGGCGGGTGATGATTTTACAGAGAGGAAGAGAAAGAGGAAGAGTGTGTGCGTGAGCGCGCGCGCGTGTGTGTGCGTGCGTGCTGGCAGAGATAAGGAGCGTGCACTGCATGTGTTTGCTCGTGTGTCACATTTTGTGTATCAGAATCAAAAGTAAGGAACTAGCGGCGGACTTTTCTTTCTCTGGCTCAGAGCTCCTGTTGTCTCTCCTCCCCGCCCCCTCCCCCTCAGTCCTATTCCCCCGGCTTCGCCCTCTGGGGTCGGGGTTGGCGAAGAGGCTGGGTCAGGTTGGGGAGAGACTGCGGCCAGGCTGGCTCCTCACAGTGGGGGATCCCGAGGGGGAGGGGAACTTTTCCAATTCCTGGAAAAGGAGGGAGATGGGGGGTGTGATACGGTGGAGTAGGAGGGGAAAAAAGTTTGTAAAGTTTCCTTCCAAATCCTGGAGGAAAGGAAAAAGGGAACTGGTGGGAGAGGGTGATAGCTGACATTTTCCCTCTCTGTATTCCTCTTTCCTTCTCTGAGAGATTTAGTCATCTTTTCCCCTTCACCTGAGAGTTGGGATTGACAAGACCCGAGTGGTGGAGGGGGCACCTAGAAGGGAGGTAATGCCAAGCAGGTATTTCCAGGCTCTGGGAACTATTCGCTTTCCTTCTTCAATCTTTCTTTCTTTCTTTCTCTCTCTTTCTTTCTTTCCTTCCTTCTTTCCTTCCTTTTCCTTTCTTCTTCCTTCCTTCCTTCCTTCCTTCCTTCCTTCCTTCCTTTCTTTCTTTCTATCTTTCTTTCCCTTCCTTCCTTCCTTTCTTCTTTCCTTCCTTCTTTCCTTCCTTCCTTCCTTCCTCCCTTCCTTCCTTCCTTTCTTCTTTCCTTCCTTCTTTCCTCCCTCCTTTCTTTTTCTTTTTTCTTTTCTGGGTGTATTCCCTGATATGAGTCTTGTGTCTCAGTGGTGTTGTGCAAGGAGAGGATATAACAGCACTAAGCACAACTTTCCCTTGTCAGTTCTAGTATGGCCCTGTTTAAGAGAGAGGACCAGGCCTGGAGGCCACTGGAAAAATTGGAGACATAACTCTACCAGGAAGCCAGAGGAAGTGTGTTCTCTCCCTTTCCTGGCCAGGGATCAGCCATGTAGGTAGGTTCCTGAACCCTTAGGTGTAATAGCCCAGAATCCTTGGGGGGAAATCATTTTGACTCCTCCCCAAGGCCACCCTTCCCACCTATCCAACTCCTTTCCTAATTCCAGACACACACTGACAGTGATACATAGTCTTACAAATAAGCCTGTACTCAGGGGAGTGAAGCCTGCTGTCTGCTTGCCTCTAGTGTAGTTCTTTAACTGGGGATGAGCTTTACTAGGGAATTCAGGGAATGCCATTCTACTTTTACTCTGGAAAGCCTGAGACTTCTGTCTTTGGTAACTTTGCCTAAAAATAGTTTCCTGTCTGTGGCTAACTGTCCTGTTTCCTTATTTCTGCAACTGAGAAGACATAAAAGTCATCCCCTTCCTCCCTCTCAACAGCACCCAAGTGCAGCTATCAGTCAATCAATGGAATATTTATAAAGTTAGCCTTCTTATTGCCTACAGGTACCTTCTAGCAGTAACCATTCCACCCACCTCTCCCTCCAATTTGGCCAAGGAAATTAGGGATCAGTTAATGTTTTTCTCTTGGAATCCACATTGGGGAAAGTGCTTTAATTTTGCTCCCAGGGGGAGGGATTAAGAAGGAATGGACCAATGATTTTATAGGTACTGGCACCTTCAGGTGTAGAAATTCCCTCCACTATGTACAAAGTCAACAACTCTTAGGAGGCTTAATGATTAACCCATGGTCACACAAATATCAGAGACTGGACTTGAATCCAGGTCTTTCCAATTGTCATGATGCCACACTGCCTGTCAGTGAAAAGTACATGTGTAGAATATATGTGCATATAAATAGCAACTTTCAAAAACCTGTACCTCTGATTTCATTGGCTCCTGGTAAAGAACTTAAGTCATCTTTAATCTTAGTTTCCAGAGAGTACTGAGAGATTGCATCTTTTCCAGGGTCATAGGGCCAGTATGTAAAAGAGACAGGCTTGAACCTATTCTTTCTGACTAGGAGGCTGGTTCTCTCTATTATTCTAGCAGAGCGTATGTGCACACTTACACACATATGTCCTCCTACATATATCCTACCTACTGTATTTCCTACATACTGAGTGTCAACTAGTTCCACAGGGGTAGAGAAGGAAAGGGAATAAGCATATGTTAAGTGCCATATATGCACTAGGCACTGTGTTTATAAGTGCTTTGCAAATATGATCTCTACAGCTGCATTGTCCCTTCAAAAATACTTTTGCAGCTTCTAAGACTCGTTATTGATCTTTTGAAAACCTACTCTTCAGCTCACCCCTAATGTCATCTTACCCAATTCCACAGAGGGCAGAGCCTTCTAAATTGGAGCAAGGACTGGCCCCTGAGGTTGTGGGAGAGTAAATGTTGGGGGCCAAGGAAGTGGAGTTATATCTGCCAGGACCAAGCATTGATTTCTCCTTTCCATTAGCGACCTCATTTGGATTGTACAAATTTGGATTGTACAATCTTCTTCCTATTCCCCTTGGGGAGAAAAGGGAAATTTAACTGAGGGCAGTGGCTAGAACTGGGATGGAAGGGGCAGTTGAGAGGGAATGAAGGTGGAAGGAGTGTTCCAGACCACCAGATTTTAATATCTGGAGTCCTCAGCAATCTGGACTCTGAAATTCTCTTCTCTTGGTACCTTCCCTCTTACCCTAATGATTCTGTTAGTCTCCCTATGGTTCCTTTTCTTCCCTTTAGTAACAGCAATAACTATCATAATGACCCTAATTTTTTTTGAAAAAAGTCAGTGTGGTACTGGAATGGATTTGTCTGTTTATTAAAATCACTTGAATTTAATCCAGATGGGTTTTCTCATTGATAACCTCCCACTACAAGCATACTGAATTATACTGTCCCTGTGAATACACTGGGATGTATTTAGCTACAAATTAGGGCCCCACATTTAACAAAGCATTATTCACTGAATTGGGGAGGTGGAGAAAGCAGACTCCTGATGTGATTGAAATGAACTAACAATAAAAATTAAAATTATGCATCATCTCTTAGGGGGGAAAACAGAGAAAATATACTTATCTGACTCCAAGCCTTCATCTTGACGCTATTCCTACAACTCCACTTCACCTCACAGTGTCTCTGAATCTTCTGTTTACGCTGCCTTAATATGTATGGACAAATGTGTCTGTGTTTATGCATATATGGATGATTGTCTGTGTTAACCTACAAAAGTATATCATATATAAATGTGTACAGGTCATAGGATGAATCCCAACGCTTTTTCTCTCCTTCATTCTTAGCAGAGAGCTCCTGCTTTCAAGAGATATGGAGTTTTTGATCCCTAGGGAACCAATGCAGTGCTCTGGGGGTTGGGTAAGGAACCTAGGATAGAAAGTATAACAGAAAGTCAGGTTCTAACCAGAGAACTTTCAGACTGAATAGAGAGAGTAAGCTAAAGGAAGAGCATAGTCTGTGTTCTCTGTGTGGCTGTATAGATGTGGGTTGGCATCCTTTTGGACAGATCCAAACTCTCTTGGGGTTCCACAGCAACCTTCCTTTTTATTCTGTTCCTTGATTCTATATTCCTTCCTGTTCTGATGCCAGCAACTTCTCTCCTATTTCAGTTCTAAACTCAAATCTTGAACAAGGCCCATAATGACTGCAGAGAAACTCCATCTCAGACAAACCTCGAGGAAGAGGTCTGTGGAGGCCTTAAGGCCTCTGCCTAAGGGCCTATCCTACCCTGGCAAGTAATGAAAGGATGAAGCTTCAGGCTCCAATCTATACAGAGTTGGATTGTTCATTAGGGCAACTGGAGGCTGAGATGCTTCCCTGGGGCAATTCATAAAAGGGAAGGTTTCTCTTTTCCTTCGGCCTGTTATAGCCTGCTACCTCAGGGGCAGGCAAGGGTCAAAGGTCATACTCTCTCTTCAGAGGCTCCTGCTGATGGCATAGCTGAGATTTTTACCCCCTTCCTCTCCTCTGTTTAGGATAAACACGCTGAAACAGAACTTATGTTGAGAACCCCCCCCCCATATATGTATCTACAACTGTTTGGAAAAAACCCCAGGAATTTACTAGGGACTTTTCACCTCTACTCTTATAGGTGTGGCCTGAGGGAGAACCGCCTTAGATTCTTGAAGTTGTTCCTGGGCAGCACCTGAAACACAGAGCTACCAAACGTCATCCTACCTGCCACATCCCCCCAAACCTCTAGATATCTGGGAGAACTTCATCTTTACTCATTAGGGTTCTCTGCTCCCTTTCAGCATAGTCTACCCAGGCCCAAGCATCTATCTTCCTGGCAGTTCTACAGACTACACATCTGAGAAATGATGGTCTGATGAATTATTGGAGACCTGGCTTCCAGTACATGGTTCTTACAACTGGTGAAAAGAATAATAGAATAAAAATGTATTCCAGTCATCAGCAAGTTCAACAAGGCCTCTTCTTCACAAACTCAGTTCCTTGTTGATTTCTATTAGTGTCAGGAGAAGAAGGGCCTAAAACATGTGGGGTGGGGCATATGGTCAAAGATCTAAATTCTGGGGATCCAAATTCTGTAGTTTGTCATTGGGCTTCGTTCAGGGTTATATTTGTTTTCATTTTTACTTCTTTGCCTTTGTCCCATTTTACCTTGGAAGGATGCAAACTTCCAGAATCATTCATGGGAAAATTGTCCCTGAAGCTTTCAGAAGAGCTATGGGAATCTGAGTTTCTCCTATGGGGTCTAAGGGACAAGAAATGTCTGCTCCTTCTCCTCCCTTGGATCTCTGCCCAATCAGTCAAAGCCCAAATCACAAGTCAAGTGTGTATATGGGGGGGAGGGGGAGGGGGGAATTCCTTCTCCCTTACCTTATTCCCTTCAAATTTGGGGTCATTGAATGCTTGTTGAATTGAGGCACTCCCAGGTGGCTGCGGAAGAGATTAGCGAAAGACCAGCAATGGCTTCTTTCTCTCGCCATCTAGCCTTCGCAGGGAAGAATTGAGTCATTTTTCGTAGTCAAGAAATTGTTTCTAATTTGCTCTTTGACTAATGGCTCTCTGAACAATGGAGAGGCACCAACAATCGCATTAGTCAAAGACACCCAACATACAATTACCCGAGCGTAGATTTGCATCTATCCGGCTCTATTAGGCGCTTATTTAGTGCACTGGGTTAATTCACAATTTTGTTTAACTCGCAGGACACCCCCACTACCAACCACCGTTGATGGTTGGTTTTGTCAGATGTTATTTACTTCGTGTTCTCTAATGGGATGGAGCATACTTATGTGGCCAGACGCGCCCAGGGACTTCATGGACTCTAGTGGAATAGATCGTCCTCTTCTAGGATTCGATCTCTACTTCCCCTTCCGACTCCGGATTCCTCTCTAGCGTTCTGTCCCTTCCCTTGTTTTCATCATACCCCCCGCCCCCAACAGTCTTTCCCTTGCCCCGCCCCCCCCCCATTCTGTGGCTGCTTCCACTGTGGGAAGATGTTGGTGACTGGGCACACGTTCTCAAAGCGAAGCTTCATGCTTAGACTACCCAATAGTAGGGGAAGGAGAGGGAAGTTGGAAGTTGTGTGTGTATGTTAGGAGTCCAGGGAGGGGAAGAGGTGTTGAAAAGGGTGAATGCAGACCGTAGGTGGAGAAGACTGTGCTACCAGGCCTATTTCTTGGGGGAATGCATCAGTTACTGTGTCCCAGACAGAGGGAGAGTGTCTGTAGAACTCGACTCTGGGTGGGACACCGTGGGTGGGTAAAGTGTTTGTGACTCGAGTAGCGTGTCTGACACTATATGTGACAGTATTCATGAGCTTGTGTGTACCTGGAAAGGTGTGTATGGTAGAGCCTGCACCACTGGGTTGTGAGGATGAATCGGTATGGCTGTGTGTATCTGTGTCTAAGTGCATGACCGTTAGTGTGAAGCGGTGAGGGGTTATCTGGCTCCCTGACCCATCTCCAGATCTAGAGGATGTAACAAGATGCCACCTAATAGCAGGCCAATTCTGGGGAAAGAGAAGTTTTATATCATGCGTCGATTTCCAGTTATATCAAAAGGAGGTTCGAGGACTTTAGGGCCACCCTAGGCTTCCACGAGAGCCGGGGGAGGGGGGTGGGATAACTGGACATCTAGTGAGGCCTGAGATATACGAAACTCTTCAGTCTGGGAGACTATCGGGTGTGAGTGAGGGAGAAGAGGGAGAAAACGAAGAAAAAAGAGGAGAGAAGGCCCCAGTAGAAGAGGAAGCTGGAATAAAGAGAGAAACGCATTTGTATAGTTGCTTATCTGGGTTTTCCGGGTTGGGAAGAATCGAACCTGCCCAAGCTTCCCTAGTAGCTGGAGTTGAACTGGGGAGAGGGGCTCCAGGAGTTGAACGCGGAAGGAGACTTCTAGGCGCCTTCCCTTTCATTTGTAAAAATGAAGGAGATAGCTCAGACTCTGACTCTCAAGTGTAAATATTTACCTCCTCCCAGCCTTATTATCTGCACCCTTTTCTTCCAATCCTTTTTCCCTCTACCTCCCCCATACACCTTTCTCTATAGAAGGTGAGAGTCTACGGATATCAACATTGTGTTCCTGTAAAATTAAAAGCATTTGTTAGATTTGGACAGCAGAAGGGGGAGGGGGGAAACAGGAAGGTTATCCCGGTGCTGATAATATAACCATCCAAATGTATTCCTAGCCAGGGCCTTTCTGGGCTAGCTCGACCCTTACATCTTTCCGAGAGGGAATAAAGTGATCTTATTTTGGTAGTACAGTGTAACTGCGAAAGGCGGACCGCTTCTTCTGGGCTGGGCATCTGCCAGCAACCTCGCTGTATACAACAGCCCCTGTCTCTAGCTATTTGCTGTAACAACTGTTTTGAAACATTTTTTTTTTTAATCCTAGGGTGGTTTTTTTTTTTAAGTGAGCAGAAGAGATGGTGGAGGAGGAGGAACAGGAGGCGGAGGAAGAAGAAAAGGAGACGGGGAGATGTAAGGACTAGCAATAAAAAAAACAATTAAAAGACATCGAGATGAGTGCAGGTTTTTTATCCCTCCCTATCCATGTCCATAAGCCTTTACCTTGAAGATTGGCAAGGGAGGGAGCAAAATTTTGTTTATTCGAAATGTTTGTGTGGGTGGGAAGGGGGTCTGGGGCTGGGCTAGTATGAAAGAAAACCTGCTAAGTTGTTTTTTTTTTTTTTAAGGAGCTGGTCCTCCTCTGTCCGCAGGCAACCCTACAATAAAATTGGCTAGTATTGATCTTGTATTCAAGAAGCGATCCCTTGAAATTTGGAGGGATCCCACAAATCCTATAGAAGCAGAGTATTACCCGTGTGTATATCTTAGCCTTTGCAGGCCTCCCTGCCCCACCCTACCCCCATGAGGTTTTCCCACTGCCCCTCGGGTCCTCAGTCTCCTCCCCATCATCTATTTTCCTTTGTGCTGTGTTTTCATTCCTCTATCCTCCTCCATTGGTAGTTGGGGGCATTTTCTAGCCCCCTTATAGTCTTAAACCCGTGACTGGGGCACCGCTGGGTGGGGGGAGGGTCCATCAGCCACGCTCCAGGGCTCCTGGACAATTCGTTGAGCGCCCAGGCTCCTTCCCCCTAACTCCTCGGGGGCTTAGGGCTCCATGAGCCCCTCCTGGCCCTTGGATGCATTGCCTGTTCCAGGACCAAGGGGAGGGTCAGTCAGGCACCGGAAAAGCGAGCGGCTCCCATCCCCTCTGCTCCCTTCAGACAAAGGGCAGCAAAGAGAGGGACAGAGGCTTGAGTCCCACTTCCGGGAGCAAGCAAGGCCCAAAGTTCTTTTTCTTAAAAGATTCTGACAATTCACTGAATTTTCTTAGCAGACAACTCTAAAAACCCTACGGATTGGAAATTTTTCCTCTACGGTTGTATTAGGTGAAGTTACTTTGTATATCTCACCCTTATACTCCTTTCCTTTTTAAAAATTTAGTTTTATTTTTAAAAATCATACAACGTAACCTCAGTGATGGGGGGAGGGATATGTTAACAAGAGCGGACTGAGTGGGAACTTGGGTAATTAGGCTAGGAGCAATAAAAAGGAGGGAGAAAGCAGATGTTTTAAGAAAAGGTCGAGTCCTTTCCGATTCTCAGTTCTGTGTCTCCCTTTACCAAAAAAAAAAGAGGACTAATTTGTGTATGAAGTGTACATTGCCTAAAAGATGTTTGCTTTTAGATCTAAGCAGCACCAATTTTTTCTTCTGTTTCTCAAATCCAAATGGACATCTTTGGGGTCCGATTCCTGATTTAGGTTTTCTGGTGTGGAGAGGAAGGCAGAGGGAGAAAAGGGAGGTGAAGAGCTCAAGGAGAAGAGGAAAGGGGGAAGGGATAAATGATATGGTTGGACTAGAGATGCAATACAATCTCATCAGAGGTAGTTTAGGGTCTAGGACCCTAGATACTTAGAGATAAGTTTATTGTGTATAAAGATATTAGGTAAATTTAGGGGCCGGGTCCTGGAATTTCTCTTCCTTCCTTTTCTGATTTCGTCTTTCACTGCAATATTTTTTCATGGAATTGTTCCTGGGACCACTTCGTGGACCAGGATGGCCCTACGTGTGATAAGAACCCGTTGCAAACTGGAAAATTCGGGGGTGGGGTGGGAGGGAAGATGCTGGGACTGGAGCTCTCTAGCTTTGCTCCACTGGTCTTGCGAGCCATGGTTTTCCAAGGAGACCTGATCCAGGTATTTAATGTATTTGTTCCCAGTCCTTCTAGGTTTTCTCTTGTCACTTTCTATAAAAGCATCTCTCCGGGCTGTCTTGGCTAGAAGCAAGTTCTGCAGCTCTTTCCTCCCTCTCTCCGCTGCACCCGGGTCTGCAGCGTAAACAGACCCAGCCTAAGGGTGCAAAACAGGCAAGGGGAAGGGGGAGGAGAAGGAGGGAGGTGTCTCCTGCCTCTGATGCATTGGTGTTAGTGAACCGAGCAACACCAAATCTCGGCCAGGGACATGGGAATCAGGGTTTTATGAATGAACTTTTCCTTGGATATTTCCGGGAACTGAGTGTGTGAGGATATTCCCTCTCCCCTCTCTCCCAAAACACACTCGTTTGCAGATGTGAATTTCTGAATACTTCATGAAATATTTAGATTTACGGCAAGAGAAGGTTGCATTAAGACAGGGAAATTGGTTGTCCCACCCCCTCCCCTAACGTTCACTCCTTTAGGACACATCTCTTTTTTCTTCCACTCATCTTCTTTCGAATTTGAAATCCTCACCCTTCTTCCAGATCTCAAATTTCTGAGGCCCATTCACCTCTCCCCAAACCTCAATGTCTTCTAGGGATTGGCCTGGATTTTCCGCTTTCCTCCATGCTAGGGGCTCGGGCCCCGGTGCACATCCCGTTACCCCGGTTAGGCTGTGCCTAGCAGGACCTCATTCAATCATCTCTCTGCCTAATGAATAGCCGTACGCTAATCGGATCTCGTGGGCGCTTTATGGGGATTTATTTATTCCGCATTTCCAATCCATCAGGCGACTTAGCACAAACACACAATAGCAAACACTACCCCCCTGTCAAAAAAACAAACAAACATATATTTAATCTGAAAGAGCCAAACTCTCCTGTCACTCGCGTCCAGAATTGCCACTCCCGCACCCCACGGGCTACCTGGGTTTTACTTCCCTTTAATTTCTTCCCCTTCTCAATCGCCGGAGCCGGGACTTTCTTGAACGCCAATAAAACCCTCCCGACGTGCGGCAACCGCTCTACTCTCGGGCACTCTCTCCTTTTGCCCCAGTTCTCTTGCCTCGGCCCGTGTACTTGACCTCCCCGGCATGAGGAGAAGGGCTGGGAGTGCCCGGCAGCCTCCTTTTGAGGCCCAGGTCTCCGGTCTCTGCGCAACCCATCTTCCCCGCTCCCCCTCTCACTTGGGAGGTGGGAGAGGACCCATTCGATTGCAGTTCCCAGTCAACCCTTTCCGCACATTCTTCAGGGCTAGCAGAAGACAAGTTTCCTCCGAATCTCCCTCCATCGCTGTACTCTCCAGCGCTTACCTCCTCGCCCCGGGACCAGTTCGGACCCCTCGGGTTTAGCGCCCGGGGAGGGGGGGGAGTAGACCCTGAAGCCTATCGGCTGAGATCCCCACTCACTGTTTCCCACTCTCCTTTTATCCTCCTCCTCCTCCTCCTTTGAAGCCCCCGCTTCCCCTGGGACCCGAGGGAAGGGGGGGGGGGTAAGTAGCAACTCTGCCATCCTGGGTTTCTCCTTTCCCCACTTTTGAAACTGCATCCCCTCCTCCCGGTGAAGTCCTAGTCTCACCATTGAGGGGGAGTCCCCAGAGTCCCAGCCCGTACCCCAAGCCCTGGGGCTTCTCACATGGTTCTTCTCCCCCCCCCCCCATTTTACGCGCTTAATAAAATAAATAAATATATAGAAATCAGTTTGTGGCATTCGGCCCGCTTCCCCTTTCTCTCTCTGGATTCCCTTTGATCCGCTCGCTCTCTACTCCTCGGCTCCAGGGCCGGTGGGGGTCGGCCCTCGGGGATCCTGGAAACCGTCCCTAACTTATCTCCTTTTATCCAGCGGCAAGGGGCAGCCTTGAAACCGCTGGGCCAGTAATTGCTTTTTTCAGGCAACCCAGTGCGGACTGGACAACAGCCAATCAGCGCCCTGTTTACACTTGATGATTGACAGCAAGCTGGCGCATTGCCAACCAATCCCAAGCATCCCAGAGGAGACAGGAGGGGAGGAAAAGGAGCTAGGGACTGGACGGGGAGTGGGGGGGGGGGGGGGAGGGGGGGGAGGTTGGAGGAGAAATGAGGAAAAAAAAAAACCCTTGTGCTTAACCCTTTTGTGCCCAGAGCTAATGAAAAATATAGAGACTTTCTATTGCGTGTGGGTGTATGTTCTCTAGCTTCCAATTAAAAAATTTTTTTTTCTAAAGGGGGGAGCAGATATTCTCAAGCAGAGAGAAGAGGAAATAATTCACCTCTGTAAACTACTATGACCACTACTTCTCGAGAACCAATAATGGGACTGGAAACCAAATACTAATTACTGTGCAGTGTCCCAAAAGTCTTAGTGCGTTGCATTAGTTTCAGGGGATATATGGAAAGTTGTTTCTGATTACGATAAAGAGAATTGTTCTACAGGGCTTTCCCCCTCTTAAATGCGGGCATTTGTCGGATTATATCCAAGAAACTGGGTATTTAGAAACATAATGCATGGTTTTTGCACATTAACAAAAGACCCCTCAAATTATCATAACATTGTTTAGATCTTAACTTTTTGATTCTAGATGAGAAAAACAATCTTCCCTCTTGGCAATTATTCCCAGGTTTCCATTTTGTTTGCTGTCCCTTTCGTTCTAAAAATTGGGGTGGGGGGTGGGACGATCCATCATATGCCTGAAAAGGAATAGAAGAATAACCTTATATATGGTAACACTCTGGAGGTGGAGGTCCCTAGGGTAAATGTAGGCCACATCGGGATAGGGTGGGATGGGGGAGAAGAAGGAGTCGAGTGCAGATCCTGCTTCTCAGTGCAGGGGTTAGCGTCCCTGGGCGTGTGCCAGTACCTTCATGGTACCTTCTGCAGTTGTTCTGTTTCTTGTGTGACAGCCTTGAAAGACAGCTCTGCTTTTAGTCCAGGCCTATCAATTCGCAGATTCATTAAAACAGCTTTACCTAGTACGCGCGCGCGCGCGCACACACACAGATACACATACACACACTGACATAGACACACCCATTCCAAAGTTTGCATCTGCCGTAAAAGATGGTGTGGTTTCTTCTTTGAGTTTCCCATAGAGCACCAGTTCAATATTTCGGCCGCCGTAAAACTGTGAAGACAAAAAAAAAAAAGCTCAGGGTCCCCAGCCGCCTCCACGCTCACACATTTCCACCTCCTCCCTCTCGCTACTCTACATTCTCATTCAGCCAAGTACTGATCTGCGCAGAGAAGCTGCGCAGTTGCACTGCTTGAATTAGGCGCCATTGGGCTCAGTAGTAGCCCTGCTGCTCTCTGATTGGCAGCTCCTTGGCCCAGCGCCAGCCTATTGGGAGGCCTGTTTACGCCGAGTGAGTGGCACGAGCTTATTACAGTGGAGGGCCGCACAACCAATCAGCTAGCTGGTCCATCTTGGGTGAGTGGCACGAGCTTATTAGTATGCAGGGAGAGTTGCTTTCAGGACTGAGCTGCAGGGTTTGAGAGCCGCTCTGGATGGGCTTGCTATATAGTCGTTGTTGTGGAAGCGGCGCATTTACAGTGCGACAGTCAGCACATTGAAAATACCAATAGGAATACAAAACAAAGTCACATTTACTGATTTAATTGTATTGCATTCAATTGTATCCAGGGAACAGCCTCCAGTAAGTAATTGAAATTGCTTTCATTTTAAAAATTTTTGTCTTTTTTATTATTATTATTTTTCTTTTGGGAATTTATTTTTTTAAAGGAGAAAGCCAGGGTTGTGATTTTAAAATATTTTCTTTAAAAATTCGCTATAATGTGGAGCAGTTTTTTTGTCGAGATGGAAGAAAAATATTACATAATATATATACACGTGTGTATATGTATATATAATATCGACAGCAAGCGATTTTTTTCTTCTCAAGAATCGTATAGATTTGTTTAAAATTACTCCCACCCTGTATTGCGACCTTGCTTTGCTCTGAGCGGTTGTTGCCTCGTTATACACCTCTAATTAAAAATAAATAATAAAGAAAAAGGACAGGGTTTCGTTAGGCCCCCGTTGGTGCAGGGATATAAGGCCGGGCTTATTTTTAATACCGACAGTAAACGGATCCCCAGATTCCCTAGAAATTTGTGCCCATTATTAGCTTGACGAAAAAAAAATGCCCTCCCTCTACTCCAACTTCTCTCTCCCTCTACCCTCGCCGCCCTCCCCCTCCCCTCCCCAGCAATCTCAGCTTTTTCTGTTTTGCCGGCTACTACTACTACTAGGTAAAAGATTCATTGTAAGACCTTTGCCTGCGAGGAAGGTGATTGTGGGGACTCTAAGCTGCACCGTCTGGGGGAAGGGGGAGAGGGAACCACTCCTTGGTAGCCGGTGCCTTATTTCTGGAGGAAGATTTTCATATAAGGAGAAAAAAAATCTGCAGAAAAAATAGAAATGTACATTTCTACCCTTCGGCGGGAAAGGGTCAGGTTATTTTTTTTTTTTTTTGGAGGGGGGAGTTAATTTCCTAATGTTCACTTTTCACTTGAGGAAGTCAAAGAAAGATATCTCTTAGTCTGGGGGGCGTTGTAAGGGATGCGAGAGGAAAGGTGCCGAATTCGAGCTGTGCGTTGGGGCTGGAATCTGCACAGCTTTTAAATTATGACTCTTTTTTCACCCCTCGGGGTCTGAAACTGCAGCCGAAGCCTGATAGCGCGAGCTCTCGGCCTGGGGTTTTTCAAGCTGGGGATCCTGTGGACAGAGGGGACTCCCTGGCCTGCTGCGGGAAAAGGGGTTCTATTTCTTGAGAAGAAAAGGAAAGGAGAGGGAGGATATTCTGTCTTCCCGTTTTCCATATTCTTTTGCTTTCTCTGGAGTTCTGCATCTCCCGGGCTCCAGAGCCCCGCGCGGGAGAAGATAGGGCGGCCAAGCTGCTTTTGCAATTCGCTGTGAGCGGGTTCTGCAGGCTTGGGTTCCCTCGGCCCCGGGACTTCTGGGGGAGGAAGAATAGGACGGGGTACACCCGGGGAACGCCTCCTCCACATCAGGACTGTGGAAGCGCAGAAGACGGGACAAAGCATGCACCATCCTTGGTGGCCTAGCCTCTTCTCCCGGGCAGTCGAGTGGTAGCTCAGGTAGAGGCCTGCTGCTCCCTCGGGTCGCCTTCACCAACCCCAAGTTAACGTTTGCCTCTGCTGCTCCTCTTCGCTAGTACTCTTCGACCCTAAGAGCAGGCAGTTCAGGGCCCAGGGCTTAAGCTGGGTGCACTCGTGGAGAGAGAAGGGGGACAAGCGAGAGGAAGGGATGTTGATGAGCCGGGAGAAAGCGTTTTTTGGTTGCAAAAAAAATATTTTTTTTTGCTAATTTAAGCAACTATGCATGTTTATTTTAAAAATCACAACCCGTGTTCTTAACTACAACCAGGCGCGGCTTGGCGACTACAAGAAGGGAGTCGGGTTCTGACTCAGGGACCAGCTAGGACCCGAGGGGCCCCTGAATGCTTCTCCGGAGCTCAGAAATAAAACAAACCATCACTGCTGGGCAGGGTTGCCGAAGAAAGGCGACGGCTTGAGCTGGGCTCGACTGAGCCCACGTTTTTCCGTTCTGCAGCCGCCAGGGCTTTGTGTCGTGCCCCCCTCCCTTTTAATCCACTTTCGTTGGCTTACTTAAAATATATTTTCTCATTTTACCTCCTTACAAGGACCCAGGCCCTGTGTCTCTTTCACAGAAACAAAGTTAGCTCATGCTCTTTTCTTCCTATTTCTTTCACAACCCCTTCGGGTTTTTACACCAATTCTCCCTATCCTTTCTCGATTCACTCCAACCGGCTTGTCTGGAAAGCTTCACAGGCCTTGATTTTTAATGGAGGTACTGCTTGCTCAATTCAGAGATCTCGGAATACAGACGGTAGAGACGGTTGGTACGTAGTGGGGCGGAAGGAAATTCTCTAACTAGGCGCAGCTTGAGGTGGTAGGTAGGCTGGAGACGCTAGCGCAGGCTGTTACCTCTGGAATAAGGCCGGCGTAGGGTTGAGGGAGGCTTCTGGATTCGGGTGGCTGGTAGAGTCGCTTTGGGCTTGTGTAGGCCATCCGGAGGATCGGGGAACGGCTGCTTGGGTCGTTCTCCCTATCCTGTCCCGGGGGGAACCTGACGAACTCTGGGGTTGAATGAATCTGAGCCTTAGCTCCCAGGAAGAATCCAGGGCTGGGGTAAAGCGGCTTCGCCTCGGATAGGAAAAATGCGTAAGGAAATAATCTTAACCATAAAGGTAATTTACCCTCGATCTGCCTTAAGAAGGGAGTGACCGAACGAGAAAGGAGCGATCAGCGCAGCTCTCCAGAATCTCAATATTCTTGTACTTGTTCTCGGATGTTTTCAGTCTGTCTCCTCTGTGCGGGCTATATATACCGTCTCTGCAACGTCTTCCATTCCAGTCTCGGATTTTTGAAACTAGCGATTTTCCTTTCTCTCTTGGTTTCTCCCTCTTCCTCACTCTAGGGTCTGCCCTGCAGCGGCCTTCATCCCTCACTTCCTGCATGGACAGTTCGCTCCTGGGTCTCTGCAAGTAGGCCCACTAGCTCGGAGATCTTCATTTCTCCATTAGGGATTTTCAAATGTTCTTTTCTTTCTCTCCCCCCACCCTGCCCCCCTGCTAACGTCTCCGAGGACTAGGAAATATTTGTTAGATCGAGGGCGATAGCTCGAGCTCTCCACCGGGGAGGGGAAGGGGGAGGGGAGCCCCTAGCCCCTTTGTGTGAAGTTGTAAGACAAAGAGAACTCATTGTGTAGTCCCCTTGTATTTACAATGCAAAAGCTCCTCGTGTAAATATGAAAAAAGCTTATCAGCTGAGCAAATATGTATTCACTTAATACATTAAGTTTTCGGTTATAGATTAAATCAGACACAAAATTGCTTGCAAATAAGACACTGTAGAACTCAGAGCATTAAATATAGCAATTTTAAATGGTATTCACGAAATGAAAAACATCTTAATCACTTTGTTGTCATGGTGGAGTGGTAAAAAACACAGACACATCAAATCCATAAGGCTTTCTGTTGTATTCACTATTAAGAATATTGAGTCTGTTATTGTCTCCTTTTGTTAGATGTTGTATTAAACATTAAAACAGTGCAATGAAGAAAGGAAAAATACCCAAAATGTACGAGGGCTCAGAAAGAAGCCTAGGAGGCAGGAACTTAACTTCCACATATAAATATATAATAATACACATACATGCACACAATATAGATTGTCCCTTCTCTTTGCCTCATCCGGGCTTCGGTAATCGATTCAAATTTTGTCTTAATGGGAGTGACTACGATTCAACTTGAAAATATGGAGGGGAGGGGGAACATAGGAGAGGTATTGAGTAAAAAAGGATGGTGCTGGAGTGATTATTATACACTTCTAGACTTGAAGTCAGGAGCAAGTGGCAGTAGAGAGGGGCTGACTTGGCCCAAGACCTCTCTTTTCCCAGGTGGGGAAGGGAAGATTTGCTGTTGGTCTGGCGAAGCCAAAGGCCGGTGCGTGAGCTGCAGAGACTGCAAAGCAAGCCGCTTACATAACTGGGCTGAGTCTGGGTGCTCAACCCTCGGAGTGGGAATCCCCAGCCGAAATGCAAAGGGAAACTGCAGGGGCCGCTGGCTGAGGATTGTTCTTTCGCCTTCATCTGTCTCTGTAAGGACCAACACATTCCAGAAAAGAGATGCAGTTTTAACCTCCTCACCCACCCCCACGCCCATTCTCAGAGCTAGGGATTTTGAAGGGAGAGATTCAGTTGCTGGATGGATCCTTCAAAAAGGCCAGTATCTGGTCCTTGGAGCACCCCCTCCCCCAATCCTTTAACCTGGATTTCAGTCCTTTTGAATCTTTAGGGGAGAAGAGGTAATCGAATGGGAGGGGGGGAGAGAAAACCTTTCATTTATTCAATAGGGAAAAAAAATGAGTTAAAATCATTTGCACTCCAATCCATCCCAACCTTTCACTAGATTCCTGGGTCGTGGGCCCCTAAGTGTCAGAAAGAAAGGAGGTAGCTTGAGATGGATTGATCACTGCAGTTCTCGCTAGGTAGCCAGTGGGGGTGGGGAGCAGAAAATGAATTTGGGATTTGAGGGCTTTGGGAGCTCCACAGTTCAGGTGGGGTTACCAAAGGTGAGTGTATAAGTGGGGGGAGAAGTAGGGGAGGCGACTGAGGGTGTTCCTAGGTTCAAAAGAATGGGGTACAAATCTGTTATGGTTGGGGAGTAGGCAGATGGAAGAAAAAGAGCCGGTTTGTTGTTTTTTTTTTAAAGCAACCTCTTGAGTTACAATCAATAAAATTACTCGCTTAATTAGCATGGTTATTCGGTTAAGAGGGATGCAGTAAAAGTGGGACGGGGGGGGGGGGGAGCTAAAAACAAGTGTGAACAGAATTCCATTTTACTGGAGACACCTGGGGGGGAGAGGAGAGAGAGAGAGAGAGAGAGAGAGAGAGAGAGAGAGAGAGAGAGAGAGAGAGAATGGAGAAGAAAGAAACAGCTTCATAGATTTGGGTTTTTATTGTCCAAGTGAGAAACATCTCCGAACCAGGGACAAGGAACTCAGGTTAGAGTGAGGAGAAAGGAAAAGAAAGGAGGAGAGAGTGGGATGACATTGTAAGATTTAATTAATTTATAAGAGAGTGTGTGTGTGTGTGTTCATTATCTCTTATGATCTTTGTGTGGGTGTATGTCCCTGTGTGTTTGTGTGTCTGTGTGTCTCGATGGGCCACCGATATTAGTGTTTTCTTGTGTCCATCCATAGGAGTGATTCAGTGTCTGTCTCAGTGACTTTGTGTGTTTGCACCTCGCCTCTCCCCACTAACTCCTCCCTCAATTCGGGTACCTTGATGCCCTGGACATCCAGTGTGACCGTCGGGTCACTTTGAAAAAGCCCGGGTTGGGAGGGGGCGCAGGGGCGCCGCAGGGGACCCCGGAGCCGGAATCACAGTATCTTTCTCCTTCACTCCACAGACTATGAGCCCCGATCGCAGAAACTGCACCTGGCCAGCCCGGGAGGACCCCAGTCGGCTGACGCGCTGAAGGATTTTATCCCTAACTCCGGATCTCTTCTTGGCTGCTTTGCCCGTTACTGTTATCATTTAATTATCACTTTTGTTTTTTATTATTTAAAAAAAAAAACCATTACTCTCACCAGGATCACCATTCCCTCTTGTCCCAAACACCGTGTCACTTCGCTTCGGATTCAGTTTCTTTTTGCTCCTTCCACCAGCGCTCGCGGCTGGCTGCTGCCGCCGCTCGGGGCTACTGCCACCGCCGCTTAGATCTCGGCGTCCAGCGGAGGAGCCTCAGCGGCAGTGGGGGGAGGAGTAGGCGGAGCGGGGAGGGCGGCGGCGGCGGCTGGCTAGGGGCCGGAGTCGCCGCTGCCGGCTCCCCGGCATGGATGGCCGGGACTTCGCTCCGCCGTCGCATCTACTCTCTGAGCGCGGAAGCCTGGGCCACCGCAGCGCAGCCGCCGCCGCCGCCTCGCGCTTAGCCCCGGCAGGCCCCGCAGTCCAGCACCCGGCTCACTTCCCGCCCGGAAAGTACTTTCAGTCGCCTCTGCCCATGGCCACGCACACAGGTCAGTGTCCTTCCAGCCTGCTCAGCCCTAACCTCGGGGCAGGAGAGTAGGGAGGGGTCCTTCTTCCAGGTACTGGAATTCTGGGGGGAATTTCCCGGCAGGAGGCTGAGGAGGCTGCCGAGGCCTCTGCCTAGAGGATGCCACTGTGCCAGGAGCTGACTGCCCTGGATTCCTGGGTTCTCTTGCTGTCTTTCACGGAGAATCTCTAAGGGATATTTGGGGAAGCGAATAAAATCGTAAGGGTGTGTGTTTCGAGATGACCTAATTTTTTTTTTAATATAGAAGATTGGTTTACTTTTATTTTATTAATTTTTTTTCCTATTTCGAGGATTTTATAGTTTGTGACTTGTAAACAAACGGGCGAAGGTTTTGGTGGCCTGCTAATGTTTTGCTCTAGCCGAATTTTGCTCTGTGCTCTACTGGCCCCGTTATCTGATTCTTCTCCCTACTATTATCAGGGAGAATAGAATAGCCCTTTAGAGCCGGGGTACACTTGGGACTCAGAGGAACAGCCGCAGAAGGAGCTAAAAATAAAGATTCCCTCCTACTTCTCCTCCTCCCTACTCCTCCTCCAAAAGAAAATAAATTCCGTTGAAACCTCTTTTTTGCATTAACATCTTTAAGATATTCTGGTGCTGGGACAAGGAGGCGCTTTCTGGCGGAACAAAACGCCTGTTCTTGGTTGGGGAAGGGGGGGGGGAAGGAGCAGCGTCGAACTCAGAGTGGCCTTTTCAGATTAGGGGCAGTTGTGTGCACAGGGTTAGTGTTAATAGGGGCTGCTGGTGTAAGACTAGAAAATCCTGTTTCTATATAAAGCCTTGAAGTGTCAGGGTGAGAATGGGTTTGCAGGGGATGCATTAGCTTTAACAAGTGCCTCCGGTATCCTGCTAAAGACATACAAAGCGTGGCTAGCAAAAGGGCCCGGGGAACTCACAGGCACCCTTTCAAAAAAAAAATCTGTTAGTTAAAGGGGTTTGGGGCTTCATGGGTTGGGAGGTGGGGGTAGAAGGAGGAGAGCATGACCCTCAGCATCCAGGGATCTGTGGGGTCATTGTGGCCCCAAAGACAGCTGGGTAGAATGAGGTTATTCTGAGTGTGCTTCCTGAAGACCTCTGCATTTAGTCTTTTGGCAGAGTGTTGTGAATTTGGTAGAAAAGGAGAAAATAGAGCTCTCCATTGGTTTTGGCTTTTGCTGTAAAGCTGGGTGTTGGTCCTTTGAGAATATTAGGAGGAGGAAGGTGGAAGGTTGAGGGAGAAACTTGAAAACTTTGCAAAAATGTCAGAAGGCTTGATTTGATGAGGCTTGTGGAGTTTTTGAATTCACCTTCATCTGCATTTATGTGTGGCCCTGTAACTATTTTATTCCTGTCCTTAGGAAAGTAATCTCTAGATCAGTGAGGTTGGAGATTCCTTTCTCTCCCTATGACTTACATTTAATTATTTTTAAAAATAATTTCGAGGTAGAAAAAAAGTGGTGGGAAAGTTTTGCTGTGGAGTTGTCATTATCTAACTATATATGTCGGAGACAGGGAATTTAGATTAGTGATGTGTCACCTCTTGTTGGGAAGAGATGCCTGTGGATCTGTAATCAGGTGGTTTAGCTCTTGGATCATGCAGGTTGGCTGGGCTTTGTTTACAGTTTGCTTTAAACATGACTCTTTTTTTTCCCCGAGTTTTAAAAATTGGGCAGTAACAGTTATTATTGCTAGCTTGATGAACTGTGAATACTAATAAAATTATATCTGCTTTAATGGGATTACAATTAGTATGTGGATTAAAAAAGATAGCACAGACAAGGCTGGAAGGAAAGTTGTCAGTTGGGAGTGCACTCAAAAAGAAAACTATAAATTTCCTAAAAAGAAAAACATACACACAAAATTGCATAATTACTAATGGGCTTTTAGCATTTATAACATGGTGAGATCCCCAAAAGTGCCACTAACAAACACAGTGATCTTGACACTTTCAAACATGCTGTTTTATATAATTACAACCTATATCTGCAGCCTTTTTCTATTCTAGTATTTCTCGATCCAAATTTGACCTCTCTTTTCTCTGATTTTTTTTTCCTTTTTGGTTTCCCCCCCCTTCTCCCCTCTTTTATATATAAGACTGAGGAAGAGGAGAAAAATTGGTTGTATAATTGTTGATTTCATATTTCTTCCTTTATTTCTATTTTATTAAATATCTCTCCTTACTCTCTTAATTCAAGGTGTTCCTTAGGGAATCCCTTGGATGTGGTCAGCACACAGAAAGCATCAGAACTTTGATCTCCTAGCCTCTAAATCTTTTCTGAACAGCCTAAAGTTCCCTCAAGCCCTAGGTGTCTAGGCCTAAAGGATATGCCTCCCCAAACATTCTAGGTGACTAGAAGAACTCCCCCAAACATTCCAGTGCTCTTTAGCCTGGGCAGGTAAAATTGAATCAGAAATGAGTGTTAAATAAATTATGGTTGGGATCTTGACACTGAGTATTTAATTATAACACAGAGACAGGCTAGGGACTGACCACAAGCCTAACAGCCTTCCCCTACAGATGAGGCTATGTGGAGATGGTGCCAATTTTGAATGAGATCAGGTAATTAATGCCTCCCCAACTCCCTCTCACAACACCCCCCCCCCCCCGTTCCCCTTCATATGCAATATCTCACAGCTTCCACTGGGCCTATGCTCAGCTTGAAACTCATCTTTTTGGTCATTCAGGGCTGTAGACAAGTCCCCTAGGAAGATGAGAGCCAAATGGGTGGAGTGGGATGGAAACTGAGCCTGCACTCTAGGTAACTATAGATCTCAGTATACTAAATGTTTACCATTTGGTAATTTCAAGGCCTCATTAAGAATGGGACGAGTCTAGGCCCTGAACTCCCCTAGCTATTTTGCTTCTTTTACCCCACACATTCAACCCTCTCTGCCTGCTCCCCCAACAAAAATCTACCCCCCCCCAATACATCTGGTTCCAATGGAGCTGACCCAGGGGGTTTCCTCAGGGATAAGCCGAAGGCTTCAGAAAAGACCAAGAACTCATTTGATCTGAACTCTGTCCTGACCCTCCCCACTCACAGTCATTTTCTTCTTTTCCTCCACTAGCCCAAAGGAAGGTTTCAGAGGGACAAAAATAACTAGAAGATATTTGGCTATTTAGAACTTTTGTGACAGGAGACATTCTCTGCTAAATATGGAAGCTACAAACTGGCCAGTATAGACAATTCCATCTGAAAGTGCTTTGAAGACCATTTTTTGTTGATATAGGGAATAGTATTAGACAAAAGTGAAAGCCACTATACTGGGTAGATGAACTTTAAAAAAATCTAGTCACATTACATTTGGGGGAATAAAAATAAAACCAATAAATCAATGTAAATTGCCTTGGACTACATCTGAACAATGGAAACAAGGTTGTCTATTTTTTTTTTAAAGAAAAAGGCATTTTCTAAAAAACAAAATACTATGTACCTTAATGGTAACATACTCCTACAACACTTTAAATGCATTCTCTCATTTGATGTTCACTACAACCTTTGTGAATCAGGCAAGGCAAATGTTTACATTTTACCCCATTTTATGAATGAAGAAGCTGAAGGCCAAATAGTGGGGTTGACTTGCCTTAGGTCAAGCCAAAGTAAGTAAGTAGCAGAACTGGGATAGAGGCATTCTAACTCTCAGTCTCCCATGTTCTTTCCATCATACTATCATAGTCTCCAAAAAACTAACTAAATTGAATTTTTCTCTTTTTAATTGATTGTTTGGATATTATATAGATCTGTTCTTAGGCTTTAGTATGGATCCTTCTACCAAGTAAGAATGCCTGATAAATGAGAACAAGGCAAATTATGCTATTCCCCCCCCCCCATTTGTCTGGTTGTAAAATGGGCATTAAGATCTATTTGAGGGAGATGGATTCTACCAATCCTTTAAGAGAGCTCCATTTTCACAGCTGCCCATTGTGTCCTGTTCAGTCTAGTTAGATTCCATTGGCAATAGATTGGGTTCTTATTCTCTCTGCTGTGGAATTCTCTTGCTATGGATTTATCTCTCTAAGGAGAGAGAGCTGGTCTCTCCTCTTTTGCATAGTGTTGTGTGTTTTTTTTTTTTAATCAGCTGCAGGAGACTTTGATGGGGAAGTCAGGCTCGGAATGCATTTCAATTGTTTTTTCTTAAAATGAAAGTGCTGATAGTCTTATAATCGAGCTGTAGGATTTTACGGTAAAATGCTGTTATAGTAACCTTGTCACAAAAAGGTGCAATTAAAATGTTTGGTATCATTATTTTTAGTGCAGTGTTAGAATTTGTCTCTAATACAGATGGTCCAGAGTCAAAGCTGTGAAAGCTAGGGGGGTGGGGGGTGGGGGAAGAAAGAGAATCAACAATGAACCAACCCAACATTTTTCATCAGCCCACTCTGCCTCAAGCAATTGGGATTTCCACATCATGCTGGATATTTAGTCAGAGGAGATAGTCATATCTTGGGTAAAACTCCAAATATAAACATATATATATATATTTACACATACATATATATGTATTCCTTTATGATGCTGTGGTTTATCTCTTCTGTCTTCCTGTCTTGCTTTTTCTTCTTTTTCCTTCTTGGTGCTATGACAAGTTGGAGAAACCAAGCAATGTATTATTTACATAATTCACCTGAAAATTGGAAATTCACCTGGAAATGATGCCCGGGTTTTTTGGTTTGGGAGCAGGAAGTAAGGGTCTCCCAGGTCCCCTAGTGTGACAACTAGTCAACACTTGAATGCTATCTACAATCTGGGGTAAGGAGTTAATCTCCACTTTGATTTCTACGTACAGATATAACAGATGACTTTCTGATTCCTCCTCTTTCTCTCTCTCCCTCCCCTATCCTCCAATTCCTTTTCTTTCTCATTTCCTTTGGGTATAAATGACAATGGACTGGAAGTCTGAAGCTTCCGCAGCTTGGGAGGGGGCTGGTGTCAGTGATTGGATCTCACACCAAAAGTCAAAACAGGCATTCCCTTTCTCCTCCCCCCTCCATTTATTTTTGGGGTAAATCTGGATGGAGAGATCCCTGAATGGTGAGAGAAATGGAAACTTCTCAAGTGCTAATAGAGCTTTCAGTAGATTGCGGTTCTCATAAAATTCTGTAAGAAAGATCATTTCCTGGTGTGAAAAGACCCTCATAAAGGCCCGCCCCTCTCTTCTTATGTGTTTTTTTAAAGGAAAAAAAATACATTTTAGTAAATACCTCATTAACTCTCTGACACAGAGGAGTGTTTCTGCAACAGTTACCAACATTAAATAGGTGTGAAAGGAGTTACTTTTCAAAGGCTGCTTTCCCAAAGAATCCAACCATCTTTCTCTCTCAATGACAAGGAGCAAGAGACATCAAAGCAAATGCGGGGAAAACAGGCAGGAACTGCCAGCCAGGAGCTTGGTGCCCTGAACTGCCAGGCAGAACATTGTTATGCAAGGCTTCGGTGGGTGTTCTCTCTCTCTCTCTGAAATCAAAGCTCATTTTTGGAATGTGGTTTTTACCAGTGGGGATCGCACTGCCATCATATCTAATTATTTCTATAAGGAGATGCCGAATTTTTCTATAGGAATATCCAGGTCACGTGAATAATAAGGCAAATTAGAGAGAGAGGCTGAGAGAATCGCTGAGCAAATAGCACATCTCCCCTGAAAAAAAAAAAAAGGTACACCGGTTATTCTTAGAAACCTCCTTCATCTCGCTGCGAGACAGGGGACAACACAGCCAGCATAGGCAGGATGAAATGCATAGGAGGCTGTTAGAATAACATGTATTAAGCTAAAAATACCCCTCAGAAACACACATAAAAAAGCCAAATCCAACAACAGAATGAGCTAAAAATATTCCAGGCTTTGGCAAAGAGCACAGAGTTAAATAAATTAAGGAGTTAAAGAACCATTCATGGGAGTAAGTTGACTTTCTCTCTTACTGGAACTTGGTTCAAGCTAATAAAAATAATAATTTACTAGCCACCGAGCTTTTCATGAGTTTAAATTTAATTGGTGGGGTTTCTGGAGTTTGTCATTTCTTAGAGATTAGTAGGTTTGTACTGGATGTTGGGGGTGGGAACAGAATACCACTTTGGGCCTGATTGAGAATCAGAATCCATTGTTAGTGGCTTCCTTGGAACCCAGAACATTAGATTTTTCTCCTCTCCCCTTGGTTTTGCAGGTACCTGGGGTGGAAGGGGTAGAGGGGCTGGCTGTAGAGGAGGAAGCAGCTTGAAGGTGCATCACAGCTCTGGGGGAGGGAAGAAAGAAAAAGAAAGAATAAAAAGTAAAATGATTATTTTAATTTGATAAATGATGGTGCACCTTTAAGAGTGTTTTAACAAGTAAGATACACTTCAGCAAGTTGATAGCATGTATAATGTCTACTAACATGTCACTGGAGCAGGCTGTAAACATAAATAATGTGAATGTACAGTGCTTTGGATTATCCTCTCCCTGAAACCCCAGCATTTAATAGCTCTTAGCCCCTTTTGAACAGTCTGGGCCAATGAGGCCACTTCCCGGAACTCATCATTCTTCCTCCTGCTCAGCTTCCTTCTTTGACCCTCCCCCAACCCCACGCACACACCTTGGCTTCCAGAGAAGGGTTACAGTGATAGTGGTGGTAGAGGAAGTGTGGCCTTTTTTCAACCATAGTAGTTTATAGAATGTGATAGAAATGTGATGTTGGTGACAGGAGTTTGGTGATAATGTTGATCTGTCTGGGAGGAATTCTCTGGGGTAGGGTCTCCCAATCACCCAACCAAAATAAAAGACATTGGTATGTGTGCCTAAAATAAATAACCAATACCACTCACTTAAGCTCTCTTCCCAAGCTCTATGATCTCATGATTGGTTGTTGTGTTTTTATGTCAGGAAAAAAACATATTTTTTAAAAATTTATTTTGTCCAAGAGAAGTCCTCAGTTAATATTCTCAGCCAATTCTCAAGGATTCTTAAATGCTCAGAGATCCTTAGACCCAAAGAGGCCTGTTCTGGATAATCTTGGTGGATTTCTGCTTTGCCTTCTGTTCATCTTGGTGTCTGTCCTCCTCAGCAGCCTTCCAGAAAAACCACTAAGGTTTCCGGGAATCTCAAAAAAACTACAGTTCCCAGAATGCCTGTGCTTGAACTCCAAGGTCCTGATAGGGATAGGGGGAAGTTCATATTCCTTGGGCTAGAAATGCCTGAGGTCTAGTTATGAAAACCTATTTGCTCTAAGCAGGGTAGTACTGATCAATTTGTCTCAAGACTCTAGGATTCTTTCTATTCAATCCCTTCTTGTGCTAGCTGGACAGGGCATTTTGACTCTGGAGCCATTAATAACAACTTCAGTATCATATATTAATAGAAGCTACTATCAAATACAAAATACTGCTTCCATCTCAGTATTCAAAGTAATGATTTGGATACGGGCCTTTTCATACTCAGTATTTCTGTCCCTCTAAGGTGTAACTACAAAGTAACATATATATTTTGTATATTTATTACATATGTATATATATATATATAAATACATCCCCCAGTACTTACATATCCAAATGATGTGTTGTATTCTTCAAAGCAGTTGCCTTGGGAGCTACACATATCCCAAAGATGATGGCTTTTGCTCAAATATTCATTGAATTCCTCTATGGGAATTTCCTTTTGAGCCAGTTTATAAGCCGCCTTAGAAAAGCAGCTTCATTGCTTTATAGTCATATCTCATTTCTGATTCAAAATGATATCACTCCATTTTGATAACTCCACTTAATTCACCAGCCTTGGTTCCCTATGATTTCTGGCTGTTTCTAAAAATCAAATCTACCCTCAATGGATTAAGAGTTTCCACCACAGAGGATATTCAAAAGAATGTGCCCTGGGCTCTGAAGGCATTTCAACCATAGTTAAGTTCCAGATGTATTCTGAACAATGGCATCATCAGTGGAATAAGTATCTAAGGTGATCACTTTGAAGGAAATAGTTCTCAGGTGGAGAGCTAAGGTATATGATTAAAAAAAAAAAGTCTCATGGTGACCACATTGTAGAAAAGCTTCAACATGTAGAGGAATCACCCTTTCCAAGCAGATGTATTATTTACCTAGAACCCCATGTATCAAAGGAACATTTCCCCCGAGACCTCCCTCACCACCGTTAACACCTCTGAACCTCAAAAACACAACTGGAATAAAATGTGTAAAAATAAAAGTAAAGCCTGGAGCTCAGCCTCTGAAAAGTGGGGTCTGCTTGCATGCTCACAAACTTCATTCTAACTTTCTGCCACTCTGACATTTTTATGAGATAATATACCATTTAGATCATGCAGGAATACTTGTCAATTCACAGGGGCCCGCTCGTTGTTGTAATATATAATAATACTTTCTACCTTCCATTGCCCTGGAAGCTGCTCTGGAAAATTTATGCATAAGGAGCTGATTGGAGCTGATCAGTCCGTACATCTCATTGGTGGTATGAGATTGTTCAGAACCCCTTGTCCCTCAGTTATTATGGTAAATCCTGTACTTCAATCAAGCTCCTGGCCTATGAGACGTTAGCCTTTGGTGTCCAAGTTGTGATGGGGACTTGCATCAGCTGGCTATTGCTGCAGCTGTCCTGATGGATTAAATTCCAGATTGGAATCAGCCAGGAAGCATTTTTCATTCTGGCCTGGGGAAGGGGCAGGGGAGGGATGGACAGGTGGGTTGGTTTCCTCCCTGCTCCCCCTCCCCCCTTAGTTCTTCTGCCTATTTAATAAAGAGTCCATACTGTTTTCTTTACATTCTTAAGGCTACATAAGCAGCCCATTTCATTTAACCTTGGGGGAAAGAGGGGAGATGCAGGGGAAGTAGAAGATCAAGGGCAGGCAGTTAATTTGATTCATTCTTGAGCACTGATTGTATTTTGCATCCAGCACTACAGTGTGCAAAATGTCAGGCAGTCAATAAAGATCAATCAAACCAATCAATAAACATTTGTTAAGCACCTACTACGTGCCTGACATTGTGCTAAGTGCTAGAGATACAAAGAGGCAAAAGACAATCCCTAGTCTTAAGGAACTCTTAGGCATGACAACATGAAAACAACTCATGTACAAACAAGATATCTAAAGGATAAATTGAAACAATCAATAGAAGGAAATTAGAATTAAGGGGGATCAAGAAAGGCTTCCTGTAGAAGGCAAGATTTTGGCTGGGACCTGAAGGAAGCCAGGAGGCACAAATGAGGGGTAGAGTATTGCAGGCATGGGAAACAGCCAGCGAAAATGCCTGGAGATGAGAGGCAGAGTGTCTTGTTTGAGGCACTGCAAGGAGACCAGGGTCACTGATAAAAGAATACAAAGGGGGAGGGTAAAGGTGTAAGTAGCTTCTAAATGTTGTTGGGGTGGGAGAGAGGAGTGTGACAGGTTGTGGATGAATTTGAATGCCAAATAAAACATTTTATATTTTATCCTGGAGGTGATAGGAAGTCACTGGGGTTTATTGAATAGGGAGTAATGAGGAAAGAGAGCCCACCTTTGTCCTAGCACTTATCCTAAATTGTTTTTATGGTTAAATTGTCATGTGTGTGTGCCTCAGCCCTCCAAGTAGAATGTAAGCTTTTCCAGAGCAGGCACCCATCTCCCCTCGACCTGCCAGCAGCCAGCACAGTGCCTCAGGAATAGTTGGCTTCCAATACATGTTTGTCGAAGAAATTAACACATGTAGAAGCTAAATAGAAGGACCTTATTGGACAGAGAAGATAAAAGATTAGAAAGATTGGGGATGGAAAGGGTCAGAAGGAAGCAATGAATGAAGGCCTGGCAAAAGACCTTAAATTCGATCCTACAGGCAGAGAGCCATTGTAGGTCAGTTTATGAGGAGAATGTCTAATAATGAAAGCAGTATTTGAGTATGATTATTTAAGCAGCCTTCTCCGGATTCACTTGTAGCAAGGGGGTACCAGAATCAGAGGAATCAGCTAGAGAGCTGTTGAAGTGATGTAATCATGAAATGATGAAGGCTTAGAATATGGTAGTGGCACTGGAATGTCAAGAAACCCAATGAGCCAACAGGTTGGATTTGGAGGAGGAGAGAAAGGAACTGAAAATAAGGGCAAGACCGTGGTGCTATTTATAGAAATGGAGACCTTGTTTAGGTGGGGAGACAATGAGGTCAGCTTTCAATATAAATCACTACCTTTTACTTCATGATCTGTAAATACCCAAATGCGGAAAAAAAAAAAGTATGAATGTATAAAATAACACCACTACTGACTTAGCAACAGCATGGATTAGGCTTTGACCACACATGTATAAAAATAACATATGCATGCATGTAACATATATGCACACATGAGCACATCCTATGTATATGGTGTACGATATTTATAACATGCATTTAGATATATAGGCATGTATGCATGAGCTTTGAATTGTTTCCCAGTATTTGGGATGGGTTTTGTTGATCCATACTATATTGACCTAGGCCAAAGTTTGGCTGGTCCAGTGATTCAAGTTTGGGGGTTAAAATGGAACATGCCACTTATGGACCACAAAGTGCAATAATAGGAAATTGAATAGGGATAATAATAGGAAATTGAAAGAATGCAGCTTCTAAAAAAGGATATATTCTCCTCCTGTCACCATAGCAATGAGTCAAGCTCAGTCATGAACTCAGGTATATCCTCTGACACCAATTGCCACTTGTCTGAGTCTTTTTATACTTCAGGTAGCAAGGAAACCAAATGGACTCCCCTTTTCCTTAAGCCAACAACCAGCATGTACCTGCTTCACAGGTTACCGGGTAGGGCTGCCAAAGAAGGAAGGAGGTAGAAATGGAAGGAAAAAAATTAAAAAGCTCTGGCCACACCAGCTTCTTCCCCAGGGCCCACCACCCATCTCTCTAGTCTATCAGATATCAAAATATCTATCACCTGCTACTCTCTTTTATTTCCTTTGCCTTCTCATACTTAGACTGTTAAAAAAAAAAGTTTTACTAATACTTTTGATTTTTACATCACAGTTTTAGATATACCCCTCCTTTTTTCCCTCTCCTAATTAAACCTTCCATTATATCAAAGAAAAACTGTTAAGCACAAACAATGGGCACAGAGACCATTTCTGACAGTATATTCAACATTCTTCCCTTGTAGTCCCCTACCTCTCTGACAAAACAATTGTAATCACCTTCTTACTGTTCTTTGCATGTTAGTCTTTCTCCTCTGCTCTCTCTAGTCCTCCCAATATGCTGCCACCACTTTAATTTTCCTAAAGTATATCATTCTATTTCTTGAAACTCTCCAACTCATTTAGCTCCAAGCCCCTCCCTCCCAATTGCCTACTGGCTAATATTTTAATTCATTAACCTGGCATTCAAGGCCATCTAAACTCTCTAACATAATGACCTCCTACTACACCTCTGCTGAACTCTCTGCTCTAACTAAACCAATCTGCTCATAGTTCCCAAATTCAATGATGTTTTCATCTTCCCTACCAGGAATGTCTTACCCTTTATCTTCCCCTATGGAAATCCTACCCACAATTGTGCATTGTAGGGCATTCAATTGGGACTATGATGTTTGAAAACAATTTATCAATAAAAACTGAAAAAGCAATTCCTACCATTTGAGGACCAACCTAAATCTCCCTTAGAGTCCTTGGATGGATTGGTTGTCAAATCGCTAGCTGCTTTATGAGAAAGGTCACAACCAGTCACCTATCATCAGCTGCTGACTCTTCCCCTGTGCTGAAACCAAAGCCTAACAATTTTCTGCTCTCTAAGGATGGTACTTAGAAGTTTCTTCTCTAGATGTCTTCTCCACAGAATAAGAGTTAAACTCATTCCTCTCAAATGTCTCTTCAGACTCTTTCTCCATGACGATTAACTCACTCCATTTTTGAAGAAAGGACCCTCTCTTTGTGCTTCATACAGAGTCTCTAGGCCATGACAGTTAACTGTTCCTACATGACAGCTAAACTAACTCCCCAATATTATATTTTCTCTTAAAGACATAATGACAGTATCTGTATTTTCTGTAGGGAGAGCCATTTAAACAAGAGTTATCTCGCCCTCCCCCCCATGCCCAACATGTTTCAGTCTCTTAAAAATCATTGGGTTACATCAAATCTACATGAATATCATGTATAATAAACACATAACAGGGAAAATCATTACTAAAATATACATATTATATATAATATATACACGCAATATGATACATGTACGTGTTTCAACAGTATAGGCAAGTAGAAAAATGCAGCAGTAGCAATAATAAGTATATAGAATAATACATGCATTACACTGCCTGTATTGATGTAACAAACAATAGAAATAACTCATTGAATAGTGAAATAGGCAATCCATACAAAATATATAACAATATAGGTTGCAATAACAAAGCAACATTAGACATACTTTATCTTTGTGGCATCTTATCTGTAATATGAGAGGCTTGGCCAGGTGATCTCTAAGGTTCCTTCTAGATCTATTGTCCTTTGGTACTACAGGTATTCTATCCTATAATCACTAGTTTGTATTGAGATTTCCATATATGAATACATGTGTATACATATACATGCATACAACACATACACATTTATTCCTTTCTTTTTTCAAACCCTCTCGTCTCATAGGCTTCAATAACGTTAAAGTTACAATTTATTAACAAGGTAAAAAAAATACATTTAAATATTTTAACATTATATCAACTCTGCCAGGAGCAAGATGACAGCCTTTAAGTATTATCTGCAGCTGCTAACTCCTTCTCAGACACTGAAATGATAGCTCAAGAATTTAGTTCTCATAGGATGGTAAATTCTCTTAAGAATTCTCTTCAGGATATCCTCTCCACATCATATCTTCTCCACAGCCCAAGTTAAACTTGGTTCTCTAAAAATCCCTCTTCAGATTCACTCAGTCTTGGAGGCTTTCTGTTGGTGCCTTAGACCATCTTTCTTGAGCCACAATAATTAACTCCTTCCAGAATGACAGTTAAACTTTCTCTCCCCTCAGAGTCTACTCCCTTTTAAAGAAAAAGTAACAGTATCCATAGTCTCTGTGGGAGGCAATTGCAATTGGGGGTCTTATTTCTCCCTGTGAATGGTAATTTTTCAGCCCCTGAAAAATCACTTGGGTGGGGTATGCTAAGTCCATAGTAATAGCATATCCCCAAATATGTCAATACTTGCATCGTACGCAAAGGGGGAAGGAGGAAGCATTGCAACATTAGCAGGAATAACATAATAAATATGTAATAACGATATATGTATAACAATAGCATATGGGAACCCAAAAATATGTATCAATAAAACAGAAACAACAACCCATTGCATGATGAAACATGTAATTTATGTAATATACATAAGAACATAGGTTGCAATTACATAGCAACATTAAATATAATTCATCAGGAACTACATCTGGCTGTGTGAGTAATCACCACTTCTCCTGCAACATTGTAAATTAGTTTAGTTCGAGGTCAGATGGTTCTAGTTTTATTTTGTTTTGTATTTAACTTACCTTTTTGTATATATACACCTGAACTTGTTGATGTTATCAGCTGACTATCATCTCTAAGTTTTATAGACTGTCTCTCTTCCCCAAGGGTCTCTATAGGTGAGGTTCTAAGCAAGAAAGGTGTTGCCTTTGAGTTTAGCACTGTCCCCCTCTTTTGTCTTAAACGGGTCCTCTTTCATTCCTAGGCAAAGTTACTGGGGCTGGTAAAATGGCCAGCCTTTGGAAACTTCTATAACCAAATAATTTATTGCCCATCAGGTGATGGATTTTTCTTTGGGGGGGGGGGTCCACAAGAATTTATGAGGCACTACTAGAGAGATGTGAATGGGTCTTAATCTGCTAAGATAGGATGACATCATAGATCTTTGGAAATATTTGCCAGACCCTGGGGGAAATTAGGCTGGGAAGGAAGAAGAAAGAAGAATGGTAGAATGGAAAGCTTGTCATGTGTGGAGTCAAATCCTTGTTCTTCCACTTACAACCTGTGTAACTTTGGGCAAGTGGTTTTCCCTCTTTCCTGATCTGTAAAAGGAGGGAGCTAGATTATATGACTTCTAAGGTACTATCCATTTCTAAATTTATAGTTTTGTGAACTTGCATGAGAAGCATGCTTCCCCTTCCTCAGTCCCTCTTTCATTTCCAAACTCTTCTCTTTAAAATAAGGGCTATGACTAGACTGCATTCCTTAACCTCCATTCCAAGTCCAGAGTCCCACTTAATGCCTCTGAAACCAATAGTACTCAGCTTCCTAGAGGACCCAGACTTGGGGCAAATTTGTCGTTGCTATATTCTCCACACATTCTGGTCGTAGCTAGGTGGCAGCTGCCTGACAAAGTGTACAAATGCAGTTCTTCTCTCCTTTCCTTTCCTCCCCTCCCCTCCCCTCCCCTTTCCTCTCCTCTCCTCTCCTCTCCTCTCCTCTCCTCTTTCTTTCCTGTTTTCTCCTCTTTTCTCTTTCTCCCTCTCTTTTCTTCTCTCCTTTCCTCAAAATATGGGGGGGGGGGGAGTGGAGGAACAATGGATCATAGAATTTAGAAGTGGAAGCAATCTTAAAGATTCTCTAGTCCAAACCTTCATTTGAGAGGGGACATAAGGTCCAGAAAGATGAAGGATCTTGTGAACTGCTATATAGGTAATAAGCAGGAGATCTTGGATTAAAATGCAAGTTTTCTGGCTCTAGAGTCAGTGTTTTTTCTACTAACCATACTATCTCAGGTCTCTTCCTTTCCTCAGAGTTGCTACTGGATAGATTATGAGAATGGCTGTGAGGGAAAGAGGATGCAGAGAAGTCTGGGATATCTCATGCCTGGGGGTGGAGCAGGGAAGAGGAGGAAGGGATGGAGCAGCATTCCTACTTTGGTTTGATGAAAGCCAGAATAAAAGGCTGGAGAAGGGGGGTGTGAGAGGAGGGAGTTCCCATCCTCTTCCTGCAAGAGGACACCCCCTCCCAATGATTTTCTGTGTGGTTTTACCTGCTCAGCATCTCTGTCATTTCTAGAAGTGGTAAGGTTGTGGATAGTCAGGGCTATGTGTGACACACAGCATGAGGCTGAGAAAGAAGTATACATTTTTGTACTAAACAATAAACAGGAAATAGTGGCACACACCGAGAAAGTTACTGGGGAATAAGTGAGTAAGAGAGGGAAGAGGAATGCAGAGGGAGAAAATTTGGCATCAGTTCTCTTTCCTTCTCCAGTGATATCTACATTGGAATATCCTCCTCTGGAGAGCATCCAGGGTTGCCAGTATAGAACCTGTCTGTAACTGAGAAGATTTCTCATTACCAGGTCATAATGTCACCCAGCAAGGCCAGAGCTTCACCAAATGCTGTTCAGTCACACATGGTGACTTTTTCTCCTAGACCTCAGTGCTCTAAGGAGTTTGTTTGTTGAGATTTGGGCTTCTGGAGGTTTAAGGTTTTTGCTTCACTCAGCATAAAACCCAAGGGCAGAGGGGCTCAGCAAGGATCTGGCACATTCCTATTTTAGCATTCATTCATTAACTCATTCATTCATTTATTCATCAAAGATTTATCCATATTCACTATTGGTAAAGCACTGTGGAAGATACAAAGGTATTTAAGGCTCATCTTCAAGGAATTTACAATCTAGCAAGGACAATAAGACAGGCACAAATAAGGACTAAAATATCCTAAGTGAGGTACAAAATGCCAGGAGGGTTCATGGGGGAGGGTTCACTCTTGCTAGGGTAATAAGAGGGGCTTTATGGAGGACATGCCAGTTTGAACTGGAATCTGAAGGATGACTAGGGTCTTTATAGGTGAAGACAGGAGAATATTCTAGGCAGAGGGAATAGCATGACCAAAGGCTCAGAGATGGGGGCAGGTGAGCTGTCCTTGTGAGGTATAGGTCAGGGAGTGGTAGAAGATAAAGTTGGAAATATAGATGGGGAGAAAATGTAGAAAGTCTTGAATGCCAACCCAAAGAGCTTGAACTTTTTTTTTAGTAGGATTTTATTCTGTAGGAGGAAAAAGCCATAGATCAAGAGGAGAAGAATTCAAGGCCAGAGGCAAATTTAATCCAAAGAAAAGGAGAAGGTACCAATTTTAGGACAGATAGGGAGTGGTCAAAGAGGTGGGAGAATATCCAGGAGGATGTCTGGTGAGGCAAGGGGGGAAATTTTTTTTTAAGAAAAAAGGGGTTGTTGTCAGTGTCAAAAGCCGCAAGGAGGTTCTGGAGAATGAAGACTGAGAAAATCCGTTGGATTTGTTAATTAGGAGGTCACTGGTGACCTTAGAGCAATTTCAGTAGAGTGATGAGGACAGAAACCAGATTTCAAGGAATGAGTGGGAGGTGAAAAAAGGGAGGTAGTGAGTGTAAATTATTCTTTGTTGAAGTTTAACAGTGAAAGGAAAAAGAAAAGATAAGATGGTAGTCTGAGGATATAAGGAAAATTTCTTTCTTTGTTTTCTTCTTTCCTTCCGTTACCCCTTCCTTCCCTTCTTCCCTCTCTTTCTTTATTTCTTTCTCTCTCTCTTCTTTCCTTCCTTCCTTCCTTTCTTTCTTTCTTTCTTTCTTTCTTTCTTTCTTTCTTTCTTTCTTTCTTTCTTTCTTTCTTTCTTTCTTTCTTTCTTCCTTCCTTCCTTCCTTCCTTCCTTCCTTTCTTTCTTCCTTCCTTTCTTTCTTTCTTCCTTTCTTCCTTTCTTTCTTTTTCTTTTTCTTTCTCTTTCTCCTTTCCATACTTCTTTCTTCTTTCCTTCTTTGTTCTAGAGGCATAAAGATGTTGTGAGTTGAGGGGAAGGAACCTATAGAAGAGAGATTTAACAAACAAGAAAAAGGCGATATTTACATTCCCTACCACAATACATAGTGAAAACTTCATACATCTTTGTTGAGTTAATACAGAAATGATGGAGAATGGTCCAGCTGGCCATAGATTTGCTATTTATTTAGCACTGTACAAAAAACAAAATGCTTTATGTACATTTTTCTTGACAACAATCATATGGAGTAGGTGCCACAGGCATTATTATCTTCATTTTACAGATAAAGAAACTGAGGCTCAATGAAGTTGTGACTTGCCTATCATGACACAGCTGGTATCAAATAAATCACAATCCTGATAGACTTAATATTTAAACCTAGGTCTTTTCTGACTCTGAGTATAATATTCTTTCCACTACACTCTCTTTCCTAAGTCAGCATTATAGTGGAAAAAATGCTGGATTTGGAGGTGTTCAAATTCTGACTTTGCTGCTTACTTATCTGTGTGATTTTGGGCAAGTCACTTAACTTCTGAGCTTTAGTCCTTTCATCTATAAAATGACGTGGGATGGGGGAAATAGAACCACTGATACACTGTTACTGAACCTATGAATAGGTACAACCATTCTGGAAAGCATTTTGAAATTATTCACAAAAGATGATGGAATAGCCTATGCCCTTTGACCTTATACCCCAAAGAGATCAAAGAAATAGGATGTGGTCCTATATGTACAAAAATATTTATAGCAGATTTGTCTGTGTGTGTGTTGGCAAAAAAACCCTTGAAACTGAAAGGATGACCCCCAAATTGAGAAATGGTTAAATGAATGTGATGGACCACTATCATGCTGGAGGAAAGGAGGAAGTAGGCAATTTCACAGAGACGTGGAAAGACAGACGAACGGATGCAGTGTGAAGTGAACAGAACCAGAAGATTGTAAGATCAATATTTTCAAAGAAAATAAATTATGTTGAAGACTTTTATAAACTAATGAAGAATGAAACGAGCAGAATCAGAAGAATCCTTTAATGATAACAACAGCAAACAGCTTTGGAAACTGAAAGTTTGTGATCAGTGAAATGACCATCCATGATTCCAAAAGACCAGTGATAATTGCTGTCTGCTTCCTGAGGTAGAGGTGATGGATTTAAGGTCAGAATGACATATATTTGTGTTTGTATTCAGCCAAGAGAAGAATTTGTTTTGCTGGATTTGCATATTTGTTACAAGAAATTTTTTTTCCAGTGGGGGTAGGCGATGGGTAGGAGGGAGAGAAAATAGATTTAGGTTCATTTAAAAGTACTTTAAAAAATAGAGAGAGTTGGGAAGGGCTACAGGAGTAGAATGTTGAATGTACTTTCCTAAGAGGTCCCTACATTGTTAGTTTTGCTTAATTATTTTACTCTGTTACAAGAGATATGTGGGGATAATCTGGAAATGTTTGTAACATAAAAACAAGGCACATCGATAAAACTTTTTAAAAAATAAAAGGAGGGGGTGGATCTCTATAACCTCTAAGATCCCTTATGGCCCAAATGGTGGTCCAGACCTCAGGAACTGATGTTCCTTTTGAGCCTGAGACAAGATCGTGTGCTGGTCTTGCAAGACTTAGGAAGATGAGTTTGATTTGCACTTCAGAACCTAGCTATGTGACCCTGGGGAAGTCACTGAAACCTTTCAGGATTTCAGTTTCCTGATCTATAAAATGAGAGGGTTGGACTCCATGACCTCTAAGGTCCTTTCCAGATCTAAATTTATGATCCTAATTAAGAGGATGGTTGGTGAAATCAGCCTTGTAAAGAAAGAGAGGAAAATCTTTCTAAATCAGGAGAATCAGAGACTCAGAAAGAAAACCATAGGATTTAAAGCTGACAAGGGCCTTAGAAACCACCTGGTCCAACCCTGTCATTTTATAAAGGTAGAAGCTGAGGCCTAGAGAAGGGGGAATGACTTGCCCAAGGTCACATGTAGGTAGTGAAGAGAGGACAAGTGAATATATTACTTATATACCTATATGTGTATACTCACCTCATAGACAAAATACAAGGTGTCCCAGAAGTCCTAGTGTAGTTTTAAGCTTTACTGTATTACATTTACTAATATTTAAGTTTCAAGCTTCGACATACTTTTTTTAAATTGATGCTTTGTCTTTACATCACAGTCATTTCTTGAAACAAAAAAACCCTTCTGTGTACAGATCAAACCCTCTCTTGTAACACAAAAAACCAAAAAAAAACCCACTCTATACAGAACTGCATTTGCCAATGTATACAACATTGCACCCTAGCAACACCTCACTTCTCTACTGTGAGGAAGGCTGCATGTTTCATTATCTGTTTTTCATCACCATTATTGGTTTTTTTAATTACTCAGAATTTGGCTTCTATTTTAGTCAATGTCTATTTTCATTATGCTTATTTCTCTATGCAAAAGTTCACGTTTTCCAAAATTTCCGGGTTTTTTTTTGTTCTTGTTCAGTCATTTCAGTTGTATCTGACTCTTTCTGACCTCGTTTAGGGTTTTCTTGGTAGATATTAGAGTAGTTTGCCATTTCCTTCTTGAGCTCATTTTACAGATGAGGAAACTGAGGCAAACAGGGTTAAGTGACTTGCCCAGGGTCACTCAGCTAGTAAGTATCTGAGGCCAGATTTGAAATTTGACTCCAGGCCCAGGCACTCTATTCTTTTCTTTCTTGCTATGTAATAATGTTCTTTTACATTCATGTGACACATTTCATTTGACCATTTTCCAATCAATCGACACCCACTTTGGAACATAGGCATTTGAGGTAGAGGGTAATTGTTATTTCTAGTATTATAGGATCATACAGTTGGAGCTAGCTTAGGTTGTAGGAATCACCTTAATTCAGCCCCACCCCCATTTTTCAGATGAAGAAACTGAGATCCATTGAAAGAAAACAATTTGTCTAAGGTCCTATTGGATTCAAATGTAGGTCCTCTGACTCTAAAATCTAGGCCTTTTCTTAGTAAAATAGGTGAGATAGAGAATTTAACCAAAAACGCACACAAATTCCTCAGTAGTACAACAAGGAGTGCCCCACTCTAGAGTGGGTTAGATAGCATGGCCTTGGGTTCAGTCAATGTTGTGACACTGTCACTCCCCATTTTTGTTCAGCAGCCTGGAGCAGAGAATAGGAGATGGTGAGTTTGATTCATTCTCAAGATTGTCTGGAACATATTGGAGTTCAGGGCAGCTAGGTGGTACAGTGGATAGAGTGTCAGGCCTGGAGTCAGAAAGACTTATCTTGAGTTCAAATCTGGCTTCAGATACTTCCTAGCTGTGTGATCCTGGGCAAGTCACTCAACCCTGTTTCCCTCAGTTCCTCCTCTGTGAAATGATCTGGAGAAGGAAATGGCAAACCACTCTAGCGTCTCTGCCAAGAAAAGCCTAAATGGGGTCACAGAGTTGGACGTGACTCAAAAAATGACCGAACCACAACAACATAGGAGTTCAAAGGAGGGAGTTTAGTGAGTGCAGTGTTAAAATGACTGACCATGGGAGAATAGTCTAGGAGGGAGATAAATGAAGCTTGAAGGAAGCTGATGGACTAAGAGAATGGAGAATAGAGAGAGGTGGAAGGACCCACTCTTTGGTAGAGTACGAGCTGTAAGGATGAGCAAGTGCAGAAGCATAGAGATCATAGTTCATAGGGTGTAGAGTGGGAAGGAAACTTAGAGATCGTTTAGAACACTTTCTCATGTTACAGATGAGAAAACTGAGGCTCAGAAAGCTCACATGACTTATCTAAGATCATACAGTGAAAGGTGCAAATCCAGGCCCTCTGCTTTCAAACAGTACTCTTTCCACATCCTGATATCATCTTTCATAAGAGTATAGATTTAGAGCCGGAAGGCAGCTTTGAGGTTATCTAGACCAACTGGTTCATCGAAGTTCAGTGACTTATCTAAGAACCTAAGTAGCAAGTGGCTGACCTGTGGTTTGAACACAGGTCCCCTGACCACAAGTCCCTCACTGTCTCCTTTGCTCCATTCAGTGTTAAAAGAGTTCAATACAATTCAGGACTATTTATTGTTTATTATATTCTAGGCTTTGTCCTCTGTACAGGGGATGCAGCAGTGCAGTGTCGTCCCAGCAAAGGAGTGCACTTTGTCCTTCAGCAAGGGAGCCACATGCACGTCCAGCTTCTTAGGAGGTTCCCCTTTCTTTTCTCTTATTTGATTTGTTTATTTCATACTTAAAAATCACCAAATAAAATGAGCATCTCCACATACAAAGTAGAACAGAAAAAGGATTGTACATGAAATTGCAAATCTTTATTATGTACAGATTGCTTTTCATTTTAATTACATAATAAATTCAACATCTAACTTTTAAAATTATCTGCTTGTCTGTGTTTCCTTCTGGCCTCCTTTCTGTTCTGTGTATCTTTAAAAATACTTCAATGACCCTCCCTTTTTTGCTGTCTTTCATTGATGACCCTATCACTATCTTCCCTTTCCCTTTCACTTCTTCCCATTGAAAAAATGAAAAACAAAACCTAAATAAAAAATATACATAGTCAAGCAAAAACAAATTCCCACATTATCCTCACCTGAAAATGCATTTCTTATTCTGCACTCTGAGACCATCACCTCTGTCAGGAGGTGCTGGAACTGTGTTTGGGTATTATATCGGTCAGAGTTCTTAAGGCTTTAACATTGTTTTTCATTAACATATTATTATTAATTGAATACACTTTCTCCTCTTTCTGCTCATTTTACTCTGCACTAGTTCATTCAGTTCTTTCTAGGTTTCTTTGAATCATCCCCTTCATCATTTTTGGTGTCAAAATAATATTTCACTACATTGATATATCATAAATTGTTTAGCCATCTCCCAATTGGTGGATGTGGCCCTTTCTGACAAAGGGCTATGCCTTGGATATTTCATCAAGTGAATTGGGGGAGTCAGCTAACTAAGGATTCCTTTGATCAATTCCGCTATGTATATTTGTGTTAATTCCCTATATATCTTGGATATCAGACCCTCATTAGATATAGTTGATGTAAAAGATTTTTCCTCCAACATAGAAGCACCGAGCAGTTAGCAATCACTTCTAACATTTATATAGTGCTTTTAAGACTTTCAAAGTGCTTTATGTATATCATCTCATTTGATAATCAACTACTCTGTTCTTTTCCTGCTTGTGTTCATTTTGTTTGTGCAAAAGTTATACACGGTGTTTGCCTACTGACAAGACTGAGCTGGTGAATAATCTCTTGAGCTCAGGCATTCTGAGCTACAGTGGGCTAACTGATTCAGTGTCTTCACTAAGTCTTGAACCAAAAAGAGTGAGCCTTCAGGACATTCTCTCCCTGCCCCCACCCCCTCCACTGGGTTGACTAAGGAGAGGTCAACTAGCTTAGGTGAGAAACAGAGCAGGTTAGAGCTCCTGTGCCATTTGGAAGTGTAATAGAACCCATAAGTAGCTGCTGTACTTCCAGCCCAGGTAATTTAGGGAATCCCAGTTGTTTTTTTTAAAGGGTTTTCAATTTTATGTAATCATAATTATCTATTTTATCTTTTGTGATTGCCTCTTTCCCTTATTTGGTTAAGAATTCTCTCATTAGCTATAGTTGTGAAAGCTTCCTGATCTGATTCTCTTCAAATTTTTTTAAGGGATGTGAACTTTATCATTGAGTTTCAGTATTCACTTTGAGTGTAATATCGTGGGTGGTTTAAGATACTGGTCAAAGGCTAATTTCCGCCAAACTTCTTTGCAGTTTTTTCAATAGTTCTTGTCAAATAGATAGTCCTTCCCCAAGTATTTGATGATCTCCAATTTTTCAAACAATAGCTTATTGAGTTCATTTGAGGCAGTTAGTTGTTATACTGAATAGAATTCTGAGTTTGAATCCTGCTTCAGACTCTTTAATAGCTGTGTGATCCTGGGTTAAGTCAATCAATCTCTTTCAGTCATAATTTCTTTGTCTGTAAGTGGGGATAACAATAACCCACAGGGTTTTCATGAAGTTCAAAGGAGATCATATGTGTAAAGAGTTTTATAAACATTAAGATGCTATATAAATATTGTTATTGTTATCATTAATAATGATAATTGCTTCTGATTCTTCCTTAGTTTATTCTATTGATTTGCTTTTCTATTTTTAATCATCAAATAGTTTTGATGATGAATTCTAGAATTGGTATTCCCCTTTCATTCCTACTTTTTTTTCGTTATTTCCCTGGAGATTCTAGATATTTTTGTGTCTTCTTAATAATTTTGTTATTATTTGCCTAGTATTATGAAGTATCCCCTTGGTAGTTTGGTTAGCACTAAATTTGCCAATTAATTTAAATAGTATTGTTATCTTTATTATATTGGCACATACAGACCAGTCATGAGCAGTGACTTCAATTTAAATTTTTTTTATTTTTCATATAGTTTTGAGATATATAGTTTATTTACAACTGAATGAAGAGGTTTTTCTACAAGGTCTAATGGAAGTAGTTGCTGATTCCACATGAGTGTGTGTCAGGGGGAGTCCATGACCATTTAAAGAGTGGTCTTAAAAAAATATGTAAGGTCATTTGATTTCTTCATGGATCAATTGTAAAACTGAGAATCCAAAATAAAAACGATTTTCCAAAACTCTCCAATCTCCAATCCAATGTGTATATGTAGTTTATATTGCATAAACCTTAATGACAGATTTTACTCCCTAGGAGAGCAATGTTTACCTAATACTCACCCAGAGGATCTGCACAGGGAATAGAGAGACCCCAGTCCTTAAGCATTTGAATTTGCAGCTTTTCTGCCTCCTGCTTAGCCTGCTGCTCCTTCTTTTGTTCTTTCAGGTTTTCCTCAATAGACACTTGCTGGAGGGGAGTGTTACATTCTTTCTCCATGTTTGTTTCTTCTAGGAGGACCACATTTTCTCCTGAGACAACAATAAATGAACAAACATTTATTAAGTTATTATGTACCAGGCAGTGCATTAAGAACCATGGATACAAAGGAAAAGCCAAAACTTGAAGTTAGAGAACTGCTCTCTAATTAGGGAGACAACACATATAAATCAGAACATGTAAGAGAGCTAGAGAGAAGATGGAAGGTAACCTTGGAAGGTTTGGCACTAGCAGATGTGGGGACTGGAGACCAGGAAAAGTCTTCTGGAGGAGGGAGCACTTGAGCTGAGTCTTAAAGGAAGATTAGAATGGGATGAGCATACCAGCTATGAGGAACAGCCAATGCAAATGCACAAAGCCTGGAAATGGAGCTGGAAATATACAAAATCTACAAATATATTTTCCAGTCTTGTGGGGTTAATGTGGTTAAAGATCTTCCCCAATCATTAATCCCATTAACAGGTCTCACGTGGAACTAGTTAAGGGAAGCTTGATTAGGGGAGCCTTGTTTGTAGGAAGTTTCATACTCTTTTGCTAATTAGGTCATGAGGGTTGTGAAGCCCTGAGGCTCTAAAAAGGGTATATATACTCCGAGGGTAGCCATTAAGTTCTCCCTCAGAACTTTGGGGGAGAGGATGAAGGCAAGCAGACAGCTAGGATTTGTGAGTGAGTGTCTATGGGAAGGCCCCAGCAGAGCGGAAGGTTATGGGTGTTGGCTTGACTCCCTGCTGTGATATTGTTTTAAGTTCTTTGCTGTTATAATGAAGTGGATTTGCTGGTTTGAGGATATAATTGCTGCTATGTTGAATTGGAGTTATTGGTTTTGGGATTTGATCCTCTGTTAGCTGAATAAATGTTTTACTTCTTCTGCTGTCTATATGGAGAGTCTCTTATATTCTGTGATACAGAACTATACAGGCATATTCATGGTCACCACTGATATTGTAACACTTGCCTTATTGCTACATTTGGCGACGAGGATGGGATCACATGGTATAAAATCTCTATTTAGCGGCAGAAGGCCTTTAGAGGAAGAGATGAATATCCCAGGATGGGAGAATTTGTCTTATTCCTCCCTAGCAAGGGAATGGGCTAAAGGTGCTGGACTCCGTGAAAGCTAGGAACAGAAGCTATGGAGATGAAACCTGTGCCCCTTACCCCAAGATTTTGAGCCTCATTCGTTTGAGGGGGGAATGATGATATTGTTCTATATACCTACTTTGTGTCACCTCTGTTATACTGTTATAGTGTTATGGTGTTATTGACACCAATTATACCAAAGTTCCCATTGATCTATGCAATTGATATGAAAGATCTAGGGGCCTAAGAGAGAACCATGGGGCCACTCTGGTAATGAGCTGCTATGTTATATATTTTGTAAATGTGAAGCTAATGATGTGTTTATTTTGTGGAGATTTTGTTGTAGTTAAGAAATGTTAATACCTATTCGGACACAAGTTGCCTTTGTAATGGACGAGAAAGATCTTGGGGCCGAATGTAATGTTAATGTGATTAAAGATCTTTCCCACCCATTAATAGGTCTCAGATGGAGCTAGTTAAGGAAAGCATGATTAGGGGAGGCTTGTTTGTAGGAAGGTTCACACCCTTTTGCTAGTTGGATCATGAGGGTTATGAAGCCCACAGGCTCTAAAAAGGGTATATATACTCTGAGGGTAGCCATTAAGCTCTCCCTCAGAACTGTGGGAGGAGAGGATGAAGGCAAACAGACAGCTAGGATTTGTGAGTGAGTATTTATGAGAAGGCCCCAGCAGAGGGGAAGGTTATGGGTGTTGGCTTGACTCCTTGCTGTGATATTGTTTTAAGTTCTTTGCTGTTATAATGAAGTGGACTTGCTGGTTTGAGGATATAATTGCTGCTATGTTGAATTGGAGTTATTGGTTTTGGGATTTGATCCTCTGTTAGCTGAATAAATGTTGTACTTCTTCTGCTATCTATATGAAGAGTCTCTTATATTCTGTGATACAGAACTATACAGGCATATTCATGGTCACCATTAATATTGTGACACTTGCCTTATTGATACAAGTCTTTAGATTGGAAATACATGAAAAAAAGCTAATATGGCTAGATCATGGAATATACAGAGGGCAGCAGAATATAAGAAAATTTCAAAAGGTAGAAAGGGGCCAGGTCGTGAAGATCTTTAAATACCAAAGGATTTTATATTTGAGCCTGGAAGTAATAGGGAGCCACTAGTATTCATTGGGTAGAAGCTTGATGTGGTCGGAACTACACTTGAGGAAAACTATTTAGGCCACTGTTGCAATAATCTGGCTAGCAGCTGCTG
>CM053626.1:164819289-164868947 GCA_028646595.1 Phalanger gymnotis
CAGGGGAAAAAGCCAGCACCCTGAACTTCAGAGCAAATACAAACAAATTACAAATATCAACAGACAGACCTTGTCTGATTCAAATCCCTATTCATAGTTACCACAGTTTAACCAAGTACGAACATCCAGGCAAGCTGGAGCACTCTCAACTACAGCTGCCTGGAGTCTCCACATTAGCGCACCACCAAGAGTGAGAGCCCTGAGCAAATAGCTCTGTCTTCCCTTTTTATGCACTCTTTAGCATCAAAGGTCATCTGAGTGACCAGAACTTAAGCTCTTACTATTGGCTCTGGAGTTAGCACTTCCCTTCATTGGCCCCACCTGGAGCCCCACCTTAGTTACCAATTCACACCCACATAGGCTTAGCACCTAATAGATAGGGGTTAGGGCCTGGGGCTTAGCACCTAATAAGACTCAATCAAAGACACCCTACTTAATTGATATTACAGCCACTCTGGAGGTTGGATTGGAGTGAGGGGAGACTTGAGGTAAGGAACACAATTAGGATGCTATTACAGTAGTCCAGGTAAAAGGTTATGAGGTGGTGTTATATGCATGGAAGGACATGAGTCAGAGGTGTTATAGAGAAATAAATTACAAGCTACAGCAACTGGATATGTGGGGCTAGTGAGAGAAAGGAATTGAGGATGACATTGAGATTTTGAATGTAAATGATTATAAGGATGGTGGTGACTTCAACAGTAACAGAGAAGTTTAGAAGAAGGACGAGTTTTTTGGGGAAAGATAATGAGTTCTATTTTGGACATGTTGAGTTTGAGATGCCTATGGGACATCCAGTTTGAGAGATCTAACAGGTAGTTGGTGATGTGGGATTGGAGCTCAGGAGATAAACTAAGGCTATATGAACAGATCTGAGAAATGTCTTCAAAAAGATAAAACCATGAGAGCTGATGAGATCAATAAGTGAGATAGTAAAGAAGGAGAAGCAAAAAGAAAAAAAGACCCAGGATAGAGCCTTGGGGAGAATCTGAGATTAATAGGCATGACAGGAATGAAGATCCAGCAAAACAGAATGAGAAAGAGCAGCCAGACATAGATAGAACCAAAAAAGCAGTGTCATGAAAACCTGGAGAAAGGGGAGTATCCAGGAGGAGAAGGTGATCAATAGAATGAGCTACAAAGAGGTTCAGGAAGCAAGAAAGAGATCAAGATGGATAAGGATTGAGAAAAAGCTAAGAGATTTGGCAATCAAGAGATTGTTGGTAGCCTTGAAGAAGGCAGTTTCAGTTGAATGATAAAGCCAGACTGCGGAAAATTTAAAGGAGAGGAAATGGAGACAGTGGAAGTGGAAGACAGGCTTCTCAGTGAATATATCTAAGAAAGGGAGGAGAGAGGTATTGAATGATAGCTATCGAGTGAGACTATCTCAAGGATGGAAACAGCATGTTGTGCTTGTACACAGCAGGGAGGGGGACAGTAGATGGGGAGAGACAGAATATTAGATCATTAGATTGAACTATCATAATTACTAGATGGAATATTAGACATAGATTTTACAGATATATTAGGGATGATGGTGGGATAGAGCTTCTGGAGAAAGGTGGGAGGAGAAGAGATCAAGTCTACATAGGGATCAGGAGTTCTTAAACTTTGTGTGTGTCATGTACCCCTTTGGCAGTCTGGGGAAACCTACGGAACCAGAAAGGGTTAAAAAAAGCATAATGTTTAAAAAAATACATAGCATTACAAAGGCAACCAAAGATTAGTGAAAATGTATGATAATGTTAGATAATATAATATGGCATATTATATTACATTTTCCCATCTTAAGTTCACAGATCTGCAATCTACACATAGATCCTATGAACCCCAGGTTAAGAACTCCACTATAGAAGGTTTGACCTTGGTTAGCTGAAGGGTCATTTTATCAGGCACTAGACTGAAGAAAGAGAGAGGACAATGTCAGGGGGATGTGAGATGAGGATGAGCTCTTGGCCAATAACCTCAGTGTTTTCAATGAAGTACAAGGCAAGGACAGATCTCAGTAGACAGTGAGTGAAAAGGTAGGTGTTACTATGGGAAGCTCCAGGAGAGAAGAAAAGTTTTGGAACAGCTTATGTCGTGAGTGGGATAGGGAATCAATTAGGAAGGAGGAATAGCATTACTATGCTGTAGTGAAGGCCTGGTTGAAATTAACTAACATAAATTTGTAGTGGATTCAGTCAGCACAGTTTCCCCATTTCCTCCTGTTTCATTCAGCAGCAGGTGAATAAGAGTAAAGGAAGCAGATGGTAAGAGTAACCCAGGGTTGAGGTTTGGTGGAGGCATGATTAATGATAGGACAAGGAAACAAGGGAATCAAGAGTAGAGGACAGTGTCAAGTTGAACTGTTTTGCCAAGGTATCAAGATTGGGAAGGGAGGAGGAGTATAGCTAGGTCAAGGGTAACCTTAAATAGTGTTGAGAGATGAAAGGATTGGAAGTCATGGTGAGGACAAAGAATGGGTTTATGAGGAATGAGATATAGGAAGAGGTAAGATCGTGACCAAAAAAAGGAAAACAAAAATCCATCTGAGAATGCTGCCATATTTTTTCACCCACATCAATATTCTCTACAATCTGATGTAGCCCTTAGTTAACAAATTGACCAGTGTTTTGCTAATAGCCTATGTGGATCCCACAGCTTCTCAATAGAGCACCCAAATGTTTCTTGTCAATGTTCTTGATGAAGCTGCCAGTACCATCCATCATCCCCCCCCATCTCCCCACATATGGTTCATCTTGAACCTGGAAGATGAACTGGGCTGGGTTATGGCAGGTAGGGGCAGGGCAGATGTGCCAAAGCCTCCTCCTCCACAGCTTTAGCTTCTTCATGGGGGTTGTATCAGCAGGGGGCAGACTATGAGTCACAGAGGGCCCACTAGATCCATTCTGTGTTCCCTTAAAGAATGTTTTTAGGGGGCAGCTAGGTGGCACAGTGAATAGAGCACCAGCCCTGGTGTCAGGAGTACCTGAGTTCAATATGGCCTTGACACACTTACTAGCTGTGTGACTTTGGGCAAGTCACTTAACCCCAATTGTCCTACCTTCCCCCCTCCAAAAAAAAGAACATTTCTAACTGTATCTACACAAGTCTTGAGTATGTCTTGGTCAACTGACTCAAAGATATTATGTAGTTAATTTGAAAGGGACTTCCCTTTCTATTACTGTCCTGAGGGGTTTTGTTATTGCTTTAGAGAAACATTGTTAATTTTTGTGGGTTTATTCTGTACCTTGCTACTTCAGTAAAGCCGTTGTCTCAGTCACTTTGCAACTTTTCTAGGGTTTTCTAAGTAAGTCATGTTTTTGGCAAATAGAGAAAGTTACATATTCTCTTTGCATATGTTTATACCTTTAATTACTTTCTCTTGTCCTATTTGCATCACTAGCATTTCTAGTTCTTTATAAACAAAAATCAGGAAAACATCTTTGCTTTGCATTTATTGAGAAAGCTTCTAGTATTTCTCCATTGTATATAATGCAAAAAGAGAAAAATTATGAGCCAGATTTTGAATTAAGCAAGGTGGAAATATCTTCTCCCAGTCCAATCCAATCTAATAGGCATTTTTACATTTAAATTTTTTATTGATTTTTTAACTTCACTTTTATTTTCTAATTTATTTTCTTTCCCACCACTCCCAGAGAGCCATCCCTTATAACAAAGTAAAGAGTTCAGCAAAAATATCAACCAATTCTGTCATTATGTGATTGTGTTATAAACCTATAGTTCACCACCTCAGTGAAGAAGGCAGGAAGGTGTATTCTCTTATGTCTTCTTTGGGGCCACACTTGGTCTTTATCATTTCGTAGAATTCAGTTTTGATTTTGTCTTTGCTGTTTTTTTCCATTTATATTCCCATGAACATTTAATGGGTGCTTCTGTGTTCTATGTACATATGCTAGGATAGAAAGAAAGAAATAAAAACCTTTGTCTTTGGGGACTGAATATTATACTAGGTGGATACAATTTATAAACAGGGAAGTATAAACAATTTTTTGAGTAGGGAAAGGACACTAACAGCTTAGAGGGAATGGTAGAAGGCAGCAAGCAGGAGATGGAGATGGTGCTATAACAGATGGTCTGCAGTCAGAGGATCTGGGATTGAATCCTGGCTCAGCAACTTAATACCTTGATGATCTTTGATGGTCACTCACCTCTCTGGACCTCAGTTTCTTCATTTGGAAAATGAAGAGAATTGGACCAAATGACCTTTAAGTCTCTTTTAGTTCTAAATCTATCCTATGTCTTCAGAGGGAGAAATATTGTTCAATTATTTTAACAGAACAGTGGTCTGGATCATGGATAAAACACTAACCTTTGACACAAATTGCTGTATTACCCTGGGCAAGTCACTTAACCTTGTAGTGCTTAGTGACTGTATGTTGCAAGGCAAGTTCCAATCTACATTAGTAAAGAGTCCATCACGTTGCCTATACCAGTAAAATCATAGGTCCATACAATAATTAATAGTAGTAGGCAAGCCAGTATAGCAGAAACAGCAGGACACCCTGAAGGAAAGACAGGAGGCAGCATGTACCAGGAAAGTCAAATCACCACCACTGCCTTGACCACCATCTCTGCTCACATGCCGGTGAAGATGTCCCAGAATCCTAAACTCAAGAGCCTTGGGAAAAGCAATGCTCCCAACCCAGTGCCCTCAGCTATCATCTTGGGAAGCAACCCTTGTAGACATGCAGCCTGGCAATGGTTCCTGCAGGTGCTCCAGCCCCAGCTCCTGAACACCCGGAAAAGGAAGCTCTTGCCCCCATAGTCCTTAGCATTGTCAAATAGTTCAATGTCAAACACTAATACGACTTTGTCAACGGCAATGGCATAAAAAAAGAAGCATTACTGTCTTCTTTGCTATTGTATCCTAAGGACCGTGGGGCCTTTTCCATCTGACTGGAAGGTGAAATTTTCCACAGGTGTGGTCACATCCATTAGCATGTGAGCTGCTTAAGAACAAGGATCATCTTATTTTTCTGTCTTCATCCCCAGTACTTTGCATGCAAGGGTTAACAAACCCTCACTAAATATTCTGTTTGTCCATTCATTCATTTGTTCAACAACAATCAGGGGTTTGGACTTACCTGATCTTGGTTTTGCCTCCCAGCTCTTACATTATATGATCTGTGCCTTAGTCCCTGACATCCATCAGTTACTTGGTAAAAAGCACTTCTCAAGAACCTGGTTGGTATGCAACAAGAACGCTGGATTTGGGAATTAGATTTGCAACTTAGAACTTGTCCTGTAACCTCCTTAGGGCCCAATTTCTATTCAATGGAGTTTCCTAATCGACCTCCTTATATATTAAATGATGGGGTTAGACTTATGCATGATCCTACTATGTGCTTATTAGCACACAGTGAGGACTTCTGTTATTAACTTCAAGGTCCTTAGAGACTAGCTGTGGAGGCAAAGCAAATACAAGTTACTGTGTGCTGTAGAGCTTGAAAAGAGAAAGCTAGATGTGGGATGGGAGGCCTCATGAAGGAGGTATGATTCAAGAGATAATAGACTGAGCATTGAGGAAACCTTAGAGATCATATGGTTCAGTGGTCTTATTTTAAATCCTAGAAGATGAGGTCCAGTGATTTGCTCAGGTCACACAGTTAGTAAGTGGCATTTATTCTTTGATGGACAGGTGGGGTTTATAAAAGGAAAGGAAGGAGATTGGACATGAATTGGGTAGGAAGAACTAAGGCAAGATGGAAGATGGGGCCACGAGGGCAATGGATAGGCCTGGCAGTAAAGTGAGTAGATGTGGCTGATGGGAAGAGAGAGAGGGAGAGTTTCTGAAGGATAGAAGAGGGTACTTGCCTCAATGGCATTATGTCTCTCACCTAGACCTGCCTGAATTCCCAGGATACCTAGTAGAAAAGGGAAGCTGGGATAATATGGTGTGTCAGTGAGTAAACATTATCAATAGAGTGCTAATCTTACCCAATAGTATGGCTTCTCAAAAATAAAAAAAAATAAGCTGCAGACTGGATTTTGTAAACCTAATTTTATGCTCTTGTCGACTCATTTTTATCATTGTGAGATGAGGCATTTTATCCCAGGTGACTCTGGGATGCTTCTCCTAAGATACCACTACCCTCCTCACCCCTGGCTTATCTAAGAAAATCACTACACACTTCTTCTCTCCATTAATTAAGCTATTTGTAAGCCAGCACTTAAATATGCTAAGGGAAGAGTGAATTCCTTTATAATGATCACCCCCTAATTTATCTAGCTTGAATGTTAAGATTTTCAAGTTGAATGTTATGGTATTTTAATCTTAGCACAGTACCTGACTTGACTATGGGGAAAGATACACATTCTAGTTGTTATAGTTGAAAGAATGCTGAATTGGAGTTAAAAGATCACAGAATTAGGACTGGAAGGGATCTGAGAGGCCATAGAATCCAACCCCTTCATTTTACAAATTTGGAAACTGAGGAAGCTAGGTGACTTGTCCAGGATCACAAAGCTAGAAAGAATCTGAGAATGGATTTGAACCTTGACTTCAAGTCTAGCACTGAGTTCAGATTCTAGCTCAGATGTTTACCGTGCAACCTTGAGAAAGTTACTTATAGCCTTCTTTAACCTCGGCTTTCTCGGCTGTAAAATGCACCTCACAGGTTTGTAGTAAGGAAAGTACTTTGAAAACTTTAGAAATCCGAACTATTATTATTGTCATCTGCTTTTCTCAACATGCCCTGGCAGCCCTAGGAAGGAAAGAGAGTTACCTAAATTGTGCATTTGGAAAGAAGCTCTCCCTCTCCACAGCTGAGATGATTCAGTTCAATTCAGTAAACATTTATTTAGCAACCTGCAGCTAGGCATTCTGCTAGGTCCTGGACATACAAAGATTTTTTAAAAAAACTACTTAGTAACTATCCTGAAGGATTTAAGAGAGAAGGGCATCTGGTCAATGTGGTTTAGAAAAAAAAATTGAGGAGGAAATGATTGCTTTCAGCTGGGAACCTTCATGGGAAGGCTTCATGGAATTGGTGGCACTTTAGTTGGACCTTAAAGAAAGTACGTAATTTTCACAGGCATTTATGAAGAGGAAATGTATTCTAGGCATGGAGTACAGAGAAGACAGAACAAAATGGGCAACAGCTAGCTGGTAGTAAAGTCTGGCTAACTGTGAAAGAGAGTGTTATAATGATATAAGGCCAGAATGATGCTCATTGTGGTGATGAGCCAGACACAGGTGAATTAAAAAGGTAGGTCCCGATGGATTTAGAAGATGCCGTAACTTTCACATTTGGTCAGTGTATGGGTTGGTTTTGCTGACTTGTTTCTTTTTCCTCTCTTTTTATTCTTTATTACAAGATATGGATCTTTGGGTAAAGAAGGGAGAAGGTATGTGTTTCAAAATGGTTTTGGTGAAGCAAAAGGTATCAATAAAATATTTAAAAACTAAATACCAAAAAGAATAGATCCCCAAAAGCAATGAAATGATTCACAGGATTCCAGACCTAGAGCCTTAGAAATCTTCTAGTCCCCAGGGGTAATTAACTTTTCATTGTGCCATGACTCCTTTGGCAGTTGGTCTGGTGAAACCTATGGACTCCTCAGAAACATATTTTTAAATACATAAAATATAATACATAGGATTATAAAGGAAACCAATTATATTTAAATAGCTATAAAAAAATTTTAAGTTCATAGACCCCAGATTAAGAACTCCTGCTCTAAAGCAACCCTTTGCTCTTTCTAAATGGAGAATTTGGGGCCCATAGAGGGGAAGCGATTTGTCCGTCATCACACAGGGCATAATTGGACTAGATGGAAACCTTGTCTCCTGACCACCAGCCCAGTGCTATTTCTACCCGGCTCTAAGAAGCCCTACTTGGGATTAATGGCCTAGGTCATAACCAAGCAAACTGTTGGAAGAATGTATCATATTTATAAGGGCCTTAGGGCCTGAGTTTATTTGGCAGGTGGTCAGAACATTTATATACCCCGTACATTATGCTTTATGGCTTTTGGGATTTGGGGAGACTTTTGGTCTAGGTCTCTGACCCTACTAGAAAGCAAAGGGCTATGGACTTATACCAACCATTTGGGAGGGAAGTAGAGATAATCTGATGGGAGGTGTTTGGTGGTTTAAGAGAGTTGAGAGAAAGCAATGGTAGGGTTAGAGCGGGGAGGAAAGAGAATGTAAGTTCATTGAGGTCAGGGACTGTTTCCTTTTTTGCCTTTACATCCCTACTGCCTAGCCTGGCATATAGTAGACATTCAAAAAAGTGCATGTTGAGTTGAATTAAATCGTTGAACTATGGGTGATCAGTAGAATTATAAGGTCAGATGAAACCACTAATATCTCAGGAATCTCTTGTCTGTCTTCCAACCCTCAATATTTGGAGCAGAGGGAGTGATGTCATTGGTGGAAGAGATGTTGGAAGGATTAAGGAGACTTCCCTGTTTACCATGCCCTTGAAAGGCACCTTGTACAAGTCATGAGAGACCTCAGTTTCTTTAACTGTACAGTGAAGAGAATGAGTCCTCTTTAACTCCTCCCCACTGGAAAGAACCCAGGAAAGTTATCTTCTTCCCTTCCTCCCAAATCCAAAAGGAGTTTGTTTATAAGTCTTATGACATTTAACTTCTTTCTGCCTTGTACTATAGCTGTTTGTGTATTCCTCTATTACTAGACCATAAGATACAAACGAAGGTACAAATCATACGAGACAATGTCTGAAAAGTGCTTAGCACAGTTTCTGGCACATAGTAGACAATGAATGAATGCTCATTCCCTTCCCTTTACATCTTCCTGTTCCCCTCATAACAAGGCACACATCTAGCACAGGACAATAGTTGATAAATATCTGTTGAATGAAATTGAACTGAATTGGGAGAATCAACCTATTAGTCAGCTCTCCTCACACTGGCTTGCCTTCAAGAAATATCCTGGTCGATTCAATCCAATAGGCATTTATGGGCAAGGAAACTGAGTGAAATCATTTCCTAGGCCAACTTTTCTCTGCCCTCCAGCACACTTTATAGCTTCTTTCAGTCAGTGTTTCTTCAGTGAATGCAAACTCATTTTAATATCAGTCTAAGGAAAACAAAATTGAGGAGCTGAATTTGCATCACAAGAAATTACAGACAAGCCCAACAGAAAATAAATTTTGGATTACACACAAGTTTGGATCATCTACCACTGTTGCCTTTCTAAGGCATAGAGTTATTATGACTTGGTTCTGTTTTGGTTTGTAGGGAATAAAAGCTATGCCCTTCTCTTCTACAAACACCCTCGACCTGGACTAAGTCACCCTAGTCTCTCTAGAGGTCAAAGTAATCTAAATGTTAATGGATTTTAGATATGCTAATGTTTGACTGGGAAGGCCAGTCCTAGGAGTGTTTGTTAACTGGAACTCTTTGCTAATCATGGTAGACCTCTAAGGAAACCTAACATCTGAATGACCAAGATGGATAGGAGAGTCGCTGAAGAATAAGGGGCATTATCTCCCTCTCCCATGCTTGCCTGGATCCCACCTTTTACAAAGGTCTTTTACGTCCTTTTTCTTATTTGCCTTTCTTAGCTATATTTCAAAGTCATGTTCATCTCCCTTTGACAGATGAGGAAATCGAGATTCAGAAAGTTAGGTGACTTAACCAATACTTCCATAGTAGTAAGTGATGGACATAAGACTTCAGCCCAGGTTTCCTGACTCAATGGTCTTTCAACTACACTATGGCTTTAATCAGTTTGGGGAATTTGAACAGGCAGAGATGTAAAGAAACTTCAGAGAACCTGGTTCAGAAATGGTATTAAGTAAAAAAGTGGGAGATGGGAAGCCTCATTTGAACTCTTATCTTGGACCATGGTCTTACAAAGGCAAAATCTAGTTCAGGAAAGTTCTTTATGCAGAAACCAAGGTGGGAGGGAGACCATTCTTGTTAGAGTTTGGGTAGCTTAAAGGAGAACAATTTTTTTAGTGGGAATTGAGGGGTCTGAGATTCAAACATAAAGCATTTTCTACAGTGATTAGAAGGATTCTGATTTGGTCTAGGGTATAGAAGTAAGCTTGGAGTTTGGGGGTAAAACTAGAGCTGACCGCAGCCTGCTTTTGTACTTATACCAAGTGGATGGATGATACCTTGGATTCTAGGGGTAAGCTTGCATGGGTCTCCTTCACAAAGTATTTTGGAGTCAGTATTCTTCAAGTTTTGAACTGCCAAATTTTCTCCAGCTATTTAAAACCCCCATTCCCTAGATTACACATCTAGCTGATGTGTTTGCTTAGCCAATAACTATATTCCTTTCTTGAACCAATCAAAGGTATTCAAACCTCATAAAGGGATGACAGGATATAGACATATATTGTTTCTATCTTAAAACCTCATCATGAATATCATATTTTGTGATTTTATCAGCTGAGCTGGGGGAGTGGTAGTGGGACTCACATACCACCCTTGCCTTATATATACCTATATAGCTGCAAGTTAAACTGATCAACAAGACTGGATTTGTAATTATCTGTTTCATAGGATCATGTGTAGGGCAGAGGCCATCTAGTAGTCTAACACACACGCGCACGTGCACACACACACACACATCGTTTTACAGGCGAGGTAACTAAAACCCTTGGGTAGTTAAATGACTTACCCAAGATCACACAGGTAGCAAGCATATTTGTCTTTTTAAAAATTATTTAATTTTTAATTTATGGAATTAAGACAAGAGTCTCTATAACATAGTATAACAAACAAAGATGATTGCACATGAAACTGCATATTTGTAAGCAGATTTGTCTAGAATTTGTATATTTAGGCTGTACTGGTAGCTGTCCACACATCTGGAGAGGATGTATTGGCTTTAAACCCTAGATCATTCCATCAACAAGTTTTTATTAAATGTCTTCTATATGTCAGGCACTGTGCTAGATTCTGAGGCTACAAATATAAAAGTGAGACAGTCCTTGGACCTCAAAGAGTTTTATATTCTAATGAGGGAGTTTACAACACTGTGAGTCAGTGGTGTGGGTGGGGGAAAGTTTTTTGGTCTGGTAGTTGAAGGCACTGAGAGTGGAGTCATAGGAGAGTAGACTTTCACAACCTTCCCAGAAGCAGTGGCAGTATTGACTTTAAATAGTTTACCTAGAGCAAGAGTAAGTGGAAGATGGGGGAGGGTAAAGAATAGGGCAGATTTCGAGAAACCTGAGCCACGCAGGTCCTGGTGTCCTGTGTGTGGCTGGATGGGAGGTGAAACATGGTCTGGGGCAAGCTAGGTAGAGTGGAGTGGTTGTGTTTTCCCTCCCTCACCCAAGGATCGGGGTCTGGTGCAGCCTTGGGGAGGACTGTGTGTCCCTCCCTGGGTTAGGTTTGAGGTGGGAGGTGGAGAGATCCAGGGCACCAGCTGAGATCTGGCTTCTTTGAATCTGCCAGGAAGTATAGGTGAATGAGCAGGGAATCTGATTCAAAAACGTTCACCTTGGACAGGCTCATTCCTCAAAGAAAGAAAGCCTGTTGTCTTGTTATTGTTTTGTGGGGGAAGGGTAATGAGTCACCAAGCCAAGGTGATATCTCAAGATGAAATGGATAGCGTGCTGACGTCCAGAGGAGTGGGTTCAAATCTCAGAACTGCCATTTATTACATTGGGGTCCATGGGCAAGTCACTTAACCTCTCTTCCATAAAAGTAAAAATGAGGGGATCGGACTAGATTACATTAAAGATCTCTTCTTATCTCTAGTTCTGATCCTGACTGAGGCCCGTAGCTACTAGCCAAGCTAAAGTTAGTGAATAGCTTTTGTTCAGGCCAGGTCTACAGTAGGGCTAATGCCTTTGAGGTGTTCCCACTAATCTGGCCCTGATATGGTGGGCCCCGCCTGGGAATGAGGGGGTGAGCCAGCCCAGGTCAGAAATGAAGCAGGTCATAGTTTCTGTGCTAATCGGCAGTGGGGTAAGCCTGTGAGTGGCTGCTGTACACACTGAACGAGAGAGGAAGACCTAGCCACAAAATCAATCAATTAATCCATGATTTTATGATCCCAAAGATCTATTTCCAATCTTGGGAGATTCCCTCCTTTCCGTACAGGAATTTTTGCTGTTGGTATCAGTTTACCCCTTCTATACAATGAAGTTGTTGGACTATGCCATTCTTTAAAATGAGACATACAAATGGGGTAGGGGAGCAGGCCGTAGGATTATAGATTTAGGAATGGAGGGGAACTTAAAAGTTATCCAGTTCACCTCAATCCCACTTTTTTTATACAGAGAAAGAAACTAAAGCATGGAAAAGCTAAATCACTCACCCAGGGTCACACAGGTAGTGAGTAGGAGGGTCAGGATTCTGACCCAGGCACTCTGACTCCAAATTCAATCCTTTTCACCCTGTGCCATAAAACTTCTTCCCCTTAGTCCTCACCCTCCCAGATCCTAAAGTCATGGAAGGACTGAGTTTAGGAGGAAATCTAGAATAAGCATGGAAGGGTGAGCTTAATATCCAAGCTAAACTGATAGGAATTTTGAGTTCATTCTTTGGAATTATTGATTATGGTGCCAAAGCATTTTCATAGCACATTATCTCATTTGATCCTCAGAAGAACTCTGTGATATACTAGTCAGGGCAAGGATTATTAGCTCCATTTTACAGGCGAGGAAGTTGAAGCTCAGAAAGGTGAACTAACTTGACCATAGCACACAGCTAGTCTGTGATAGAACCCAGATGCAAGCTCGGGTCTTCTGCTTCAAAGTACTTTTTCCATGTTAGCACCCTTCTGTTTTGCAAAGGTACTGTTTGAAGCACCTTCTACAGAGGATATCTACAGAATTCCCAAAAGGCAGTTTTTTTGTTTCTGCTGGAATATTTCCTCTGCAAACTAGGGGGTAGGGTGGAGGGAGTGGACTAGATGATGTCTAATGAAACTTCTAGGTCTAAATCTGATTTCTGGGGTGGACAAATAATTATCAGGAAGCTTTTAGGAATCGTAGGAAACATGATTGGTGCCAGATTTAGAGCTAGAAGGGAATTTAGAACCCAACCCCCCTCATTTTACCAATGAGATAACTGAGGTCCAGAGAGGCTAAGTGAGAGAGAGCCCAGGAGTCACATAGGTACTAAGTATCTGAGATGAGATTTGGGCCCATATATATATATACATAAATATAGAAATCGAGGACCTTATCCACAATGGGTCTCAAACTTTTTGGTCTCAAGATCCCTTTATACTTCTAAAAATTATCAAGGATCTCCTCAAGGGGCTTTTGCTTATATGGATTACATCTATTGATATTTATTGCTTTAGAAATTAAGATGTCTTAGTATTCTTATGAACAAAATTTTACCCCTACAGATCCCCTGAAAGGGCCATGGGGACCCCCAAGGATCCCCAGAGAATATTCTGAGAACCATGCTTTCTGACTGAAAATAAGAAACTGTCTCAATTTGCAAAAAGTGACAAAAGCTTGATACTAATTCTAGATCTATTCATTAGAAAAAGTTTTCTGGTCACTTGGCAGGAGAAGAGGTGATCACTAGAAGCCATCATGGGTTAAGAATATATCATGCCCAATTAACCTCATTTCCTTTTCCTATTGGGTTACCAGAGGAATGACATTTCTGGCCCTAAAGGAACTTACATTCTAATGTGGGAGACAACATATCTAAATTGGTGCTGCCAAGATAAATATAGAAAAATGGGAAGGAACTAGCAGTGAGCTCCTGTCACTGGAAATATCAAACTGAGTATGGCTGATCATTGTAGAGGATATTCTTTTTTTTAATTTTTAAAACAGTTTTATTTCAAGTTTTGAGTTCCAAATTTTATCCCGCCCTCCCCTCCCCCTCCCTGAGATGGTAAGCCATCAGATATAAGTTATACATGTGCACTTATGTAAAACATTTGCATATTAGTCCTTTTGTATAAGAAGATTCGAATAAAAGGAAAAAAAAAGAAAATGGAAAAATAGCCTGCTTCAGTTTGTATTCAAACAACATCAGTTCCTTCTCTGGAAGTGGATAATCTGCTTCTTCATTAGTTCTTTGGGGTTGTCTTGGATCATTGTATTGCTGAGAATAGCTAAGTCATTCACAGTTCTTCATTGTACCATGTTGCTCTTACTATGTACAGTGTTCTCCTGGTTCTGTTTGATTCACTATGCATCAGTTCATGTAAGTCTTTCCAGGTTTTTCTGAGATCATCCTGCGTGTCATTTCTGATTGCATAGTAATATTCCATCACAATCATATACCATGGCTTGTTTAGCCATTGCCCAATTGATGGGCATCCCTTTAATTTCCAATTCTTAGCTACCACAAAAACAGGTGTTGTAAATATTTTTGTATAAATAGCTCCTTTTCCCTTTTGGGGATGTCTTTGGGATATAGACTAGCAGTGGTATTGCTGGATCAAAGGGTATAAACAGTTTTATAGCTCTTAAGGCATAGTTCCAAATTGCTCTTCAGAATGGTTGGATCCATTCACAACGCCACCAACAGTGCATTAGTGTCCCAGTTTTCTACATCCCTGTAGAGGATATTCTTACATGGGCTAGAAGTTTGCAGTAGATTACCAGATGACCCCTAACTCTGATTTTATACTCAGGGTAACACAGAGTACCAACTGGAAGGGGTTGGTTACTTCTGCATTACTTCTTGCTTTCTGTCTTACTAGTGCTCAGTGCCTCCTCTCATAAGATTATTGCGTTGACCAATGTTAGTAATTTATACTTCTTCTCTGCATCTTTATGGTGTACAAAGCACTTTCCTCTGACCATGAAGTAGACAATATGTGTGTCTTTACTGCCATCTTGTTAATGAGGAAGCCAGAAGGAGTCATTGACTTGCCCATGGTCCAACAACTCATAAATGGATTTGAACCCAGGTGTTCTGACTTAGGGACAGGGAGATGGATATAACTGGTCAGTTGTGGTGTTCTTAATTCCACAATCAGATAAGGAAACAGCTCTGAGAGATAGTCTCTCTTTTCATTTTTTTACCTGATTGCATCACTATTTCCTTCATCCTTCCTTCTCTCTTTTTTTTCTCTCTTACTACCATTACACAGAAAGGGAAGAAGATCTTTTAGTCTTGGTCGGCCACCCTCATGGATGACTTCAAGACCCAATTTATGCTTTGCGATCAGAGGGCAAGGGAATCAATCAATCAATAAGCATTTATCAAATGCCTTCTGCCAGAGGCAATGTGCTGTAGTTGATAAAATGATGGACTTGGAGCCAGGAAGACCTAGGTTCAACTCCTGCTTTTGATGTATATTAGCTGTGTCACCTTGGAGAAATGACAACTTCTCTGAGCTTTACGTTTCCTTGTGTATAAAATGAAATACCCCTCGAATACCCTTCCAGCTCAAAATACATGAATCCTGTGATCCTATGCTGTTGTGGTAGTTGTTGGGGATACAAAGATGAGAAATAAAACTGTTCTTCCTCATAAAAAGCTCACGTTCCTTTGGAGAAGATGGCATGTACATAAGCATATAACTACAAGTGAGGGAGAACATTGGAGGCTGAGAAAAACTAGGAGATTTGTGGAAGAGATGGTACTCGCACTGCATCTAGAAGGAAGTCAGAGATTTTATAAAGTGAAAGTAAAGAGGCAGCTTATTCTAGGCATGGAGGATGGCCAGTGGAAAAGTATGGAGATCAGATAGGAAGTGCTGTTTGTGAAGAACAGAGAGAAGGCCAGTTTGGCTAGACTATAGAGTATGGGAAGGGCAGTAATGAATAAGGAGACTGGAAAGATAGGATGGGACCAATTTGTGAAGGTCTTTGAAAGCCAGAGTTTATATTTTATCCCAGAAGCAGTAGAGAGTGTCTAGGAGTTTATAGAGTTGGGAAAGTAGTGATATAGTTAGGGCTGCACTTAAGGAAAATCACTTTGGCAGCTGTGGGGAGGATAGATTGCGGGGAGAGACTTGAGTCAGGAAAAACAATTAGGAGGCCATTGCAATAGTCCAGAAGGGAGGTGATGTGGACCTGATGTAAGATGGTGGTTGTACAAATAGAAAGGGTTTGGATTCAAGAGATGGTGTGGGGGAAGAAATGGCAAGATTTGGCAGCTAATTAGATATATAGAGTGAAGGAGAGTAGGAAGAGAGTAGGAGAATAATGCTTATATTATAGAGCTGAGAAGATGGGAAGAATGGTGGTGGAAGGGATTTATGTTGAATGAATGAACGAGTTAATGAATGAAGCATTTGTTCAGCATTTACTGTGTGCAGAGCACTGATGATACAAATACATAGAAAAGTAAGATAATCTTTGCCCTCCAGAAGCTTACACTCTAACAGAGGAGATAGGACATATGGGAGGTTTCAGCTTCAAGTCAGATGGAAAGGTCCCAGGGTCCTTCGAGTACAGCATCAAGGCAGATGGTAATGCCTCTCCTTTGACATCCTTGCCATTGACTCTGCCCAGGATCTGGGGCTGGAGCGCCTTCAGGAACAACGGCCAGCATGCACCTCCTGCACCTCCCAGTGTGGTGGCAAAAGGCCTTGTGCTGGAAGCATTACTATTCCCAAGGCTCTTGGGCTCAGGGTCCTTGGCTGTTTGCATTGGAGTCCTAGGAGAGATGTCGGTCAAGGTGTTGGGGGTGGTTTGACTTGCCTGGCTCATGCTGCCTCCTCCTTCAGGGTGCCTTGCTGCTTCCAAAAGGCTAACTTGCCTTCATTGTGTGTCGTGCATAGAATGGTCACATATAGTGTCCTTTTAGATACTCAGTAACCAGCTATCCCGGCTCGAGGTTTTAAGCAGCACCGAGATTGAAATGGAATAAAATAGAGGGAGCTGGAGGTAGAGGATAAGGGATGAGAAGGTGTAGATGTCTCTGAGACTTCTTTCCTCTTGTTCTTTTCTTCCTACTTCATCCTTAGTAGAGAAGACATTTACTTACTGCATTTGGGCATGTGCCTGGGGACTGCACTGTTTGAACTTTCTCAGGGGCTAGACAAGAAAAGAGATGAGATGTAGCCTTCCCTGAAGCGGCAGTAAAGGGATAGGATCAAGTAGAGTCTGTGGGCATGTGTTACAAGGACCTGTCTTCAGTGCTAATTGCTGGGCCCTTAGGCAGACTTTCTCCCCTCTTTCGAGAGAAAAGCTTCCCAGGCAGTCTGAGGACAGAGACCCAACCTGATCCGAGACAAGAGTGAAACTGAATGGGGGTTGACCTACATGTGTGGAGATGTGGCTGGGTGGAAATGAGTGTGTTTCTTTGGGTGTCTGTGTTATCAGGCCAAACTGCTGGTGTCCAGGCAGTAGCAGGAGTTGGGGATTGAAGGGGCTCTCTCAACTCGTTATTTTTTAAAAAGGGCTGAAGCTCATGTTCATGTAGTCTACCTAGGGGCAGTGTGGTGAATAGAAGTTATTTTGGGAGTCAAGAAATCCAGGTTCTAATCTGAGAACTTCAAGCTCATCTCTCTCATTCCCTCATTTTACAGATTTGGAAACTGAGGCCCAGGGAGATTAAGTGACTAAGCCAAGGTCACCCAGGTGGTACATGGCAGAACCAGGATTTGAACCAAGGTGGTCTGATTCTAAATGCAGCATTTTTTTTTCCCCCTGTGATTTGTAAGATCCCTTCCAGCTCCAGCATTCTATTCATTCATTCATTAAAAGAACATTTTCCCTTCTAGGACTTTATTGATCCTCCTTAAATCTCCAACTATCACCAAAACAAGGAGTTGTCCTTGCTTTCTACACTTATCCCCAGTGCTACTTGTTGCTCTTCAGAGGGCTTCTTTTTCCCCTTAAGCATTGATTTTGGATGTTTATTTATTCTAATTTCATTTGGAGTAGGAGCTACAGAGAGGATAGTGATAGGAGGTGAGCACAATGTGATTTGCCCCAGCCTCTGCCCTTAGGCTAGCCTCATCCCTGGCATTGCCCTAGGAATAGGAGGGCAGGGGAGGGAGGAGAGAGACAGAGACAGAGATACAGAGATACAGAGAGACAGAGAGAGACAGAAACAGAGACAGACAGACACAGAGAGTATGTTTATAAGTATTCGCGGCTTGACCAAGTTGGTTTTATATATTGCTAAGCTGTGTATAGTTGGAAGATAATAGGCATGAGTCTTCATTTGTGGGAGAGAGTGTTTCTAGGCAAATGTGTTTGAATGTGTGTATGTTTGTGTGTGAGTGTGTGCAACCACGAACATGTGGGTGTGTTCATGAGAGAGTCTGCATGTGTCCTTATCTCTTTCTCTTGTTCAAATGTTTGTTTCTTTTCTCTGGTGTTTATTTTGGAAGATCTTGGTCCAGCCCTCCCAGAACTCTGCTGCCGAGCTGGCTCAGCTCCCAGTGTCTGGTGCCCTCACTCCTTAGCTGCCTGATCTCAGCTCAGGGTTGGAGTGGGACTGTAGCACAGGGTAGATAGGTGACGAATCTCACTTATTGCCCTCTAACCCAGAATGTTAGTCTAGGATTTTATTTTCCTGATAATACCTTTCTCTCCCACCCACCCCCCACTCTCAGTTTGGCAATTTAGTCCTCTGTTCCAGGTCCTAGCATAAAACAAGCAATTATTCACTTTGTTAAATTTCCCAGCTGACAGGCCTGCACTTACTATCAGAATTCCATCCCTTCCAACACCCTTGTGCAATACTGGAGGCCCAGGTAAGTTGGCTGGAGGTTGAACCAATACTGATCCTTCTATTGTGCTTCTTCAGGATTCCAAATAGGATTTGGACCCCTAGATTCTCACAGTTATGTAGAGATAAGATTTAGAGCCCATAAAGTTAGGACCTGCCTCATTTTATTAGCCACTATTCTGAGCCGCTTGCGCTCAACCGTTCGGTTTTACCCAGAAGTGTGCTTGTAACTGTTTAACAATCGGCTTTCCTAAAATTTAAAAAAGGGCAAAAAAGCAACCTGCATTATTACCATTTTCTCCATCACTTTCTTAAGTCCAAACACTCAAACAAACCTTGATTCATAGTGTGATTTCTGAGGTATGAATACTCACTGAAAATTGAACAATGGACTCCCTGGTTGAAGCTGGCTCCTGCACACCCCTGCTCTTATTCCTTTCTGTTCTATCTGTAACCACAGCACACTATTCCTTGTACAGAAGAGGCTCTGTGAAAACTTAATGAATGAATGAATCTGCCCACAACCCACATCGGCCTAGAATTGCTGAAATCCCACCTTCTCCAGAAGCCTTTCCCTATCCTTTTTCCCATGCCTTTTTACCCTATTGATTATCTTCAGTTTATCCTGTTAATATATCTTGTTTGCATGTTGTCTCTCCCATCAGACTGTGTGTGAGCTCCTTGATATCGGGGACAGGGTTGTTTTCGTTTTAGTTTTTGTTGTTGGTGGTTTTGTTTGGTTTTGGTTTCTTTCTGTTTTTTTTTTTAATCTTTGTATCTCAGTACTTAGCATAGTAGGCATTTAACTTGAACAAAGGCAGAGGAAGATATCTTTGAGTTGTGATTGAGTGGTTAGACTTCCCCAGAGGGCAATGAAATGGGTGCTCTGAAGTCTAGGTAGTGACCTGGCACTATGGGGGTCTCAGTGAATTTTCTTTACAGAATCCTAGATGCAGTGGCAGATACCAAAGTAAGAGATACATCTCTGCCCATGGGAAGCTTGCATGGATGGGACCTGCGTTAATATGTATAGTATAGCTGGAAATAGTAGTCACTAGGTGCACGAGTGGAGAGGATATCCCTCCCTACCCTGCACTGGAGAAGGCCACCATATACATGTGTATACGTGTACATATACATATATACATACACATACATGTGGGGTGTGTGTAAAACCATACTACACATACTTCTACTTATCAGTTGTTTCTCTGGAGGTAGATAGCATCTTCCTTCTTAGGTCCTTTATAGTTGATTTGAGTTTTTATAATACTCAAAATAATTTAGTCATTCACAATTGTTCTTCAAACAATATGCTGTTACTGTATATAATGTTCTCTTGGTTCTGTTCATTCAACTCATTTCATATCCCTCTTTTTCTAAAATCAACCAGCTCGTCATTTCTTATAGCACAGATTCTATCACAGTCATATACCCAAGGATGTCCAGAGCTCCAAGTGAATCCAGTCACACTGGGCAAACACTGGAGGTAGAAGATGAGCCCCTGTAGCTCTCATGATACATGCAGTCCTTTTGGGTGAAGAAAAGGCAAGTGTTTCCAGAAAATGTAAGACAGTGGGCAGGTCAAAGGGAGTGGCCATAGGATGGGACCCTCCCAGGGAAAGATAGCAACCCGCCCCCCTCCATGTTTTGTGCGTGTGTGTAGCCTCTGAAGGAGGTAAAGTGAGTAACAACAGGATGGCAGAGGGGAAGGACCTTCACCAAAGTAGGCAGTTTCCAAGAGAGAGGACAGACAGTTGCGGTTCCTTAGCGCAGAACACTCACAGAGGCTGAGGAGGACTGGCGTTGGCTTGAATGAAGGTTGGGAGGGGCCACATAGGTTGACTACTTCCATTACACCATAATGAGAGTAGATGGAAACCAGGGGAGGGTTATAGGAGATATTGTGGAGGTAGGAATGACAAGTTGCAGCTGATTGGATAAGGAAAAAACGAGAGTGGGGTAAGAGTTAAGAATAGCTCCAAAGTTATGAACCTGAGTGAGAAGAAGGGAGGTTCCCTCTACAGAAAGAAGAAAGTTTGGAGGAAGGCATAGGTTTCTGTGGAAAAACAGACAGCTCTGTTTTGTCACTCAACAAGCTTTATTAAGCATTCACTATGTGCAAGCACTTTGCTAACCACTGAGGATACAAAGGAAAGGGGAAAAAACCCCCACGATCTCTGCCCTCAAAGAGTATACATTTTAATAGGGAAAGCCATCATGTAAATAATGAGGCATAGACAAGATAAACATAGACTTTTTGTTGTTCAGTTATATCTGACTCTTTGTGACCCTGTTTGGGGTTTTCTTTGGCAAAGATACCAGAGTGCTTTGCCATTTCCTTCTCTAGCTCCTTTTTACAGATGAGGAAACTGAGACAAACAGGGTTAAGTGACTCGCTCAGGGCCACACAGCTAGTTAGTGTCTAAAGCCAGATTTGAATTCAGAAAGATAGTGTTCCTAACTCCAAGCCAGATACGCTATCCATTACCCCACCTAGCTACCCCCATACACAGAACAGTGGGAAGTCAATTTAAAAGGTAAAGGCATTGCTGGGCAGTTGAGGAGAAGAGAAGGGACAGGGAAGGTTATCTTGCAGAAGGTGGCTTTTGAGCTGAGCCTTAAAGGAAGTTGAGGTGACATAGTGGAGCATTCAGGCATTAGAGATGGTAAAGGCCACAGAGACAAGAGACAGAGTCTGTTTGAGCAACTGAAAGCAGGCAAGTGGTTCTGGGGGTGGGGAAGCTTTGGAAGGCTGGAGAGGTTGGAAGGGGCCAGGTTATTTAACGAAGGACTCTATATTTGTGGGACTCGTTGAGCCGAGGGTGACAGCCAGATCTGTGCTTTAGAAAAATCACCTTGGCAGTTGAATAGAGGGATACATTGGAGGGAGGAGAAACTCGAAGCCAGCGAAGAAGGCTGTTGAGTACGAGGTGCCAGTGTGATAGCCAGGAGGAGGCATTCATCAGATAGTCGGCAATTTGAGACTGGAGTTCGAGAAAGAGACGAAGACTGGATTTATAGATCTGGGAGTCATCTGCATAGAGATGATGATTGAACCCACGGGAGCTGATGAGATCACCAAGGATGAGAAACAGTGAGTGAAGAGGACCCAGAACAGAGCCCTGGAGACTGTCTGAGCAGGATACAGATGAGGCAACTGATCCAATATGGGAAATGAGGATTAGGGAAGAGTAGGAGAGTCCCTGTAGCTGTGAACTGGAACTAGGTGATAGGAAGGAGGGTGGTGTCCTCAACAGAGAGAATAACTTTTGGAGCAATCCAGTACATAAGACTAAGGAGTGGGGCATTGAACCTTGTAGTCAAGGGAGTATCCAGGAGAAGGAGGTGGTCAACAGTGTCAAAGGGTGCAGTAGGGTATCCAGCAGGATGAGGACCTGAGAAGGGGCCTCTATTTAGCAGCCAGGAGATCATGACAAATACCTTTGAAGAGAGTAGTTTCAGCTGAATGATGGAAGCAGAAACCATATCTCGAGGGGTTGCAAAGTGAACGACAGGTGAGGAAACGGGATGCAAGAGGTGTAGACAACTAGTTCGGATGTGATTTTAAAAAGTAAGCCTGGACTGGGATGTGGGAGGAGCCTGCATTCTGTTTTGAGCTCGTACTGTATGTCATTAGATAAGTCATTCACTCTCTCTGTGCCTTAATCACTCCAATTACAATACGAGGTGGGGGTGATTATTCTGGCATCCTTCTCCTGACTGGAGCAATTTGGACGAGAAAGCTATGGAACTTCTAGGGATATGAAGAATGAGTTGCAGAAATCCCCATCTTTAGAGTTAAGAGACAGTGTCGCCAGCAGACTGTGCCTTGGGAAGTTCTTGAGTGTGGATTTGGGGGAGGGGAAGGAGAGTGTGTCCCTGGGGCCCTGTACCCAAGGCTGTTCAGCTTTGGTCCAGGGTTTCTGTTCTCCTTCCCCCCTCAGGGTGATGCAATCTCGCTGAAAAATAAACAGCATTTTAAGTTAATTGGATCCCTGTATTTTCTCCATTTCCCTCCATCCCTGCCTGTCATATCTCATTTCCCACAAAACATTTACTGCCTTTTACATGTTCATTACAATTTATTTTCTCTTCACAAGTCCCCATGTTGCTGTGCGTCTGCTTCTCTTGGGGTCTCTGTTACTTACTCTCCAGGGCTCTCTCTAGGCTCCCCTCTCCCTCAGTCTCTCTGGGTTTGTCTCTCCCTTAATCTCTCTCATTATGTTTCTCCCTCACTCTTTCTAGGTCTCTGCCCTTCGCTGGGTTTCTTTTTCTCTCGGTCCCTGGTTTTGTCTCTTCCTCTGACTCTCTGGGTTTGTCTTTTTTTTTTTTATTCTCTCATGTTTGTCCTTTCCAAAGTCTCTTTGGGTTCCTGTCCAACTTTACCCTTGATGCTCTAGTTTCCCCCAATGACCAGACAGGATGGAGGTGCTTCATTTGCATAAATGCTTAAGGAGCTCAAGGAACTGATTATATTCAAGCATATCTTTGGCCCAGAGATTTCATGGCCAGATTGAAGACAAAACCAGATGGGACTCTAGCATTAGAGTGGTGCTGGGCCCAAGGTCTTCCAGTTGTTGAGATTGGGATCTCTGGGCTTCCTTTCCATCAGGGAGGAAGGAGACAGAAAGATATGGGGGCTGGGCCTTGGAGAAAAACTAGATGGCGCAGACTGAAACTCTCCCCAGAATCTTTATTCACCTCTAACTCTCCCTTGCTTCTCACCATTCCTTGTTTTTTATCTCCCCCTTTGTCTGGGGTTTTCTGATCCTTTATTTTGTCTCTGGCTCTCCTTGCCACTTCTCTGTCTGGTTTTCTCAATCCTAGACTCCTTCTCTTTTCTTTCTTTTTTTCTCTCTCTCTCCTCTCTCTGTCACTATGTGTCTTCTCTTATTTTTCTTTCTCTTCATATTCATCCTTCCTCCTGCCACAGTGAAAGTTCACTGTACTCGTACACCAGTTAGTTGTCATTTCCCAATCAACAGGCAGTCGCCTTGTTTCCAGTTTTTTGCTACCACAAAAAGTGTTGCAGAGAATATTTTGGCCTGTGTGGGACTTTCCCTCTCTATCTTTGATTTCTTTAGGGTCAGTGCTCAACTGTGGTATGAATGGTTTAGCATAGTTCCAAATTGTTTTCCTATCTCCCTCCTTCATTGTCTGACTCCAGTCCCACCCCACTCTGGACACAAATGGTTGCCTTCCCCCTTTGTGGCATAGTCGCCTCTGTCTTTTCTCTTTGCTGGTTCCTAGAGTCCATCTCTTGTCCTGTTTTCTTACTCAACTGTATCCTTAACCCTTTTTGGAAGCTAATGTTCTGTCCTGAATCACTCCCACTTAGTTTCAGCATCCTGTCAGAGCCAAAGGAGCACAGGCTAGGCCTGGGCCAATGACCCAGGATAGTGAGGATAGCAGGGATATTGGGGAGTGCTAGGTATGAATGAGAAGGAAAGGCATGGAGTGGGGGGGAAGGGGGAGAGGAGCAGAGAGAAAGATGGAGGACCTTCTCCAGGCTCTAAAGTAGAAACCAAGGTCTCAGCTGATTGATTCTTTATGACCTGAAATGACTCACACTTTGTGCAGAATTACTGGCCTCACAAACATTCTCTTTTTCTGGAAGGCCGGGTTAGGCCCCAAGAGCCATATTGGTGATGTTGGAATAATATACTTTGGGGAACTACTTGTATCCCCTCCTTTCTAAGCCCCCTCCTTAAATGGTTGTACTTCCTCCCCTCTCCCAGAATATAACCACCTTGAGGGCAGCATCTGTTTTCTTTTCCCCTTGTTATTTGCATTGCCTAGCACAGTGCTTGGCACATAAATGCTTAATACATGCCTGTTGCTCATTGATGGATTGCTTTCCATTTTTTAGCCCTGTTCCTTTTTTGCTTGAGCACTGGGTCTTCTCAGCTCCACTTTGGGTCTTCAAAGGGACATTTCGTATATTGACAAATATGGCAATCTCCATATTAGAAACCCCCTACCCCTACCCCCAGTTAAAGTATAGTAAGAACCAGCCTTTCCTTGGTTATTGCAGAAAGTTCTGGTTTTACTTATTTTTAAAAGGGATTTTATTATTCTGGGGGCAATGAAGAGGAGAGTTAAAAATAAGAAACAACTCTCAGCTTGGCCACTGAGACAAATTCCTAGGTGGAAATTTGAGTCAAAGGGAAGGCATTATGTTAGAGCAGGTAGGAAAGAGGGAGAGATTCCTGAATCTGGAGACAAAAGGAAGGAAAGGGACAAGCATTAGAAGCACCTGCTGTGTGCCAGGTACTGGGCTAAGAGCTTTACAAATACTCTCTCACAACAACCTTGGGGAGTAGGTGCTATTGTTATTACAGAAGAGGAAACTGAGGCATACAGAAGTTAAGTGACCTGCTGAGGGAAACATAGTTAAGTGTCTGAGTCAGGAAACTCAGCTCTTCCTTACACCAGGCCTAGTAGTGTATTAATTCAATTCGGTAAACATTTATTAAGTGTCTGCTATGTGCCAGGCACTGTGCTAAGTGCTGGGGCTACAAAAAGAAGCAAAAGACAGTCCCTACCCTCAAAGAGCTTATAATCTAATGGGGTGGGGGAGGGAACATCATGCGAACAGATATGTGCAAATATATACAAAGCAAGCTATATTCAGGATAAATAGAAAATAATTAAAAGAGGGAAAGAACTGGAATTAAGAGGGGTTAGGGAAGGCTTCCTGTAAAAGGTCAGATTTTAGTTTGGGATTTAAGGGAAGTCACGGAGGTCAGTAGTAGGAGCAGAGGAGAGAGAGCATTCCAGGCATGGGGTGGGGGGGGGGGGGGGGCCAGAGAAAATCCCTGGACTGAAGAGATGGAGTGTCTTGTTCATGGAACAGCCAGGAGGCCAGTGTCACTGGATCCAAGAGTTCATGTCAAGGGAGTAAGGCATAAGAAGACTAGGAAGTAGGAGCCAAGCAGAGCATTTTGTATTTGCTCCTGGAGACAAGAAGAGCCCAGTGGAGTTTATGGAGAGGGGCAGGGATGACATGATCAGACTTGCATTTAAGGAAAATCACCGTAATGGCTGAATGGAGGATGTATTGGAGTAGGGGAGACTTGAGGCAAGCAGACCCACTAGTAGCCTACTGCAATAATCAAGGTGTGAGGTGTTGAAGGCTGGCACTAGAGTGGTGGCAGTGTCAGAGGAGAAAGGGGGGCATATGGGAGAAATGTTGAAATGGATGGGTCTTGGTAGTAGCTTGGGTTTGGGGGTCAGAGATAGTGAGGAATCCACCTAAATGGTGCCACCTAGGCTCAAGCCCTGGCTTTGACACATCTGCCAGAGTTAGCATGGGCAATTCACTTAATTTCTCTAAGCCTCGTGGGGGTAATACTTACATCACCTATCTCAGAGGGTTATTGTGAGGATCAGGGGAAATAATGTCTGTAAAATAAATCACAAGGCACTATTTAGTGTAATGGGAAGTTTGCTGAATTTGGAGACAAGAGTACCTGGGTTTAAAGCCTGGTTCTGATATTTCCTACCTCTTTGACCTTGGCCCAGATATTTAATATCTCTGGGCCTCAGTTTCTTTTTCTGTAAAATGAGTAGTCTGGACTAGATCACCTCTTGGGTGTGTTGGTAAATGTTTAACAACCAGCATTGTAGGGTTGGGATATACACAAGACACACTTGAAAGTCTTTGTTCTTAACATTATCTCCGTTGTTTCCTTAAGTCTAGACAATCAACAAATCAAAAAATCAAGCCCTGATTTGCAAACGCTCACACAAAATTTTACAATTTGCTCAAGAGCCAGCTGGTCAGAGCTGACTTCAGCATACCCCTGCTACAGTTTAAAGCTATCATCCTATAAAATAACTATGAGTTACGGAGAATGGTTGGATATTGCTGATAAGGAAGTACCCAAAGAGGAGTAGCTAATATCTGGGCCCCAGGGGAATTGAAAGTAAGAGCAGAGATGGTGAAATTGACTCCTCCACATACCATGTTAGGAAGTAGGCTACATCGACTAGACCAGGAAAAATCAGATGGGCAGGGAACCTAGAGGCCAATGGGGCCACCAAACAGTATTGTTCTAAGGGTGACATATGTCATCTTTGGCATGGGAAAATCAGTGTCTTGAGTTGTTTTTTTTTCATATTGGGGTGGCTTTGTACTTAGCTTTTCATAGTTTTTTTGGGCAGTCACTCCCCCCGCCCCCCACCCTTGCTGTGTTCAGTGGAGGGTAGGGGTCGGAGCAAACAAAGGGAACATTGGAAGAAGAGACAGTGGGGTCCACTAGGAGGACTGGGAACTGCCCCATCCTAAGCCTCCTCCTGTTTTCAACAGTCAGGGTTGGCTCAGCTTCCTCACTCTCTTCAGCTATCTTGTTATTCTGGAGTCTAGGAGTACCCTCTAGTCTAGAAGCTTTAGATTCTGAATTAGCCTCCTTCTTGCCTTCCTTTGCCTTCTTCCTACCCAGACCAATTCTAGCAGGGTGATGAGGAGAGAGGTCATTGGGAGGTTGATGAGGATGCTGAGGAAATGAGAGAGGATTTGTGCTTGGGATGAAGGAGCAGAAGCTACAGGACAAAGGAACATAGAGTTACTCCCACAAAAAATATGGCAACCAGAGGCAGAGAAATGTAGAGTCCTGTACCTTTACCCCTATTTGTCAAAGAAATTAATGGGAATTTCTGGAGCTGTTAGGTAGTCTGGGGAAATCAAGGTTCTCCATCCATAAGCTTGAGGCATTATGAATGTGTGTATGTTGCCCCTCCCTCTTGGGGGTGGGGAGTGGGGAGAGGAATTGCCCCCAGTTGGACATATGGGGCTATGAAATTTGGTTGGACTTTGGGGATATGTCAAATTGTCACGTGTGCCTGTCTAATGGGTGTGGCTATCTCAGGCCACAGCTGTTTTAATGTACTGAGTCTCCTGTGTGTAAGGCAATGAGTACATGTGGTACGGTAGCAGTAACATATTTTCCAAACCGAAACGAAAATTCCAAGCACGTTGTCTGACAAGGGATATTTCTTTTGCAAAGCTTTAATGAAACTGTGCTCTCATTTCTGTGAATCAGGATGATCCCAGCAAATCTAGGTCCTGGGGTAATTTAAAATCATAGATCATATTCTAGGGGACTCATGACAAAACATGCTGCCCACCTCCAGACTGAGAGCTGATGGACTCAGTGCAGATTGAGTCACATATTTTTGTGCATTTGTTTTGCATGACTATATATGTTTATAATGGGTTAAGCTATCTTATTTTTCCTTTTTCTTTTTTTCTTTCTCAGTGGGAAAAGGTAGGAGGAAGAGAATTTGGAGCTGAAAATAAAATAAAATTGACTTAGAAAATTTATGTGTATACACACACGTGCGCACACACACACAGACACACAGACACACACGCACATACTTTTTTAAAAAACAGAGGAAAAAAAAGCAAAGATTTGTGATTGGAAGGGATCTCAAAGCCCATCTGCTCCAGCCCCCTCATTTTACAGATGAGGCAATTGAGGTCCAGAGCAGTTGTCACTTGCCTGAGGTCACACAAGTTGTGAGTGGCAGAGCCAAGATTCTAAAAAGAATGCAGGATTCAGTCAGGCAGGCAACCCAGTTCTAGCTGAAGCTTGACCACTGATTCTTTTTGCCACCAGAGGCAAACCACTTTGTCCCTCTGAGTCTCAATGTCCTCCTCTGTGAAAGATCAAGTTCCAACTGGAAGATCACTTCCGATTATGACATTCAATAACAGCTGCTTCTAGGATGGCTACATCCAGGAGCTTGCATTTCTGGGTTCTCTAGCATGTGTTACAATTAATTTTCATTCCATTGAGGGTGCTGACCAAAATTGAGGGTAGCCAGGAGTGCAAAAGAGCCTTAGATTCCACCTTGGACAGGAAAGGGGGACTGGAGAATGACATAAACACACAGGCATGCAGCTAAACAGGTGGTAGCCCAGGCTGCATCCAAGAGTAAAGCTCCCAAGGGGATCTCTCTACCCAAATGATCCTTGCTGCATCGCCACCCAGATTTATATTCATGAGCTTTTCCTTCCCAGACTAGACTAGCTGATGGTAACTGACTTGATGACCACCCAAGCTCCATCCTTAGGTACCATCTACTCCTCTTGTCTGAGGACAGCTAGATGACCACATGTCTGTTATAACAGGGAATATTTTTCAGATATGAGTTGGACTAGCCGACCACTGAGGTCTTCTCCATCTCTAAAATGTTTGGATACTCTGATACTACAATACTCCTTCTCTCTTGTGTGGGGCGGAAGAGGGGAATTAAATCTCTGGTCTGGATGCCATTCCAGTGTTTTCCAAAACTTAGCTCTGATTACAACTCTCATCCTCCCTGGAAGCCCTGCTGCTCTGAAGTGAGTGGAACATTACCATCACCACGACCATCATTGTCATCCATAGTGATTCTCTGTGTCATTCTCCTTATGCGTGTTCTGGCTGTTGCAGTCAGGGAATGATAATCTCTCTCAAGTAACCTAGAAGGGGAAATAATTTGGTTTGGCAAAGGGTACTTCCTGAGGTAGGCTATCGAAGAGGCTCTGGTAATCTTCCCTGTCCCCTAGGTCCCCTCTCTCCCTCACTTCTGCCCCCTACTTCCACAGCGTCCTGATATAAAGGAGGTAAATTCTATGTTGTGGCTTCCTCTGGCCAGGGCCTAAAAGGACCAGGCTTGTCAAAGTTGTTTCCAAGTGGATGGCTTCCTCAATCTTTTTGGGTGACTGCCAGAGGCTTACGGAAGAAATTGTGAGATACACTGAGAGAGGATAGGCAAGGAAAAAGAACGAAGTTGAGATACAGTAAGAAAGAACAGAACTTAGTCTCTGAGGCCCAGAGAAGGTGTGAAAATCTTAGAAAAAGGCAGAAGGGAGGCAAGGAGGCTCAGGAGCCATTTATTCATGTATTCTGGAGGTAGACCAGAGAATAGGCAATGCGATCTAGTGGATAGAGTACTGGATTCAGATGTTATCTCCAACACAAGATTGTTGTGGTCATATAAGCAAGGCACTTTGCAAACTTTAAATTGCTATGTAAAGGTAGTTTTTAGTATCTGAAGTGAGGCCATCTTGGCTCCTCTGTCCTCTCCCTTTCTTGCCTTTCTTCTCTCTTTAAGTTTGTGTTCCTCACCTCCTACTGCCTGCATCCTTCCAGCCATCTCTATCAGTTCCCGCTCTCCCCCAACCCCCAGAGAGAGGACTCTTGACTCTGACTCACCCTGCCCCAGCTAATCCCATGGCCTGCCTCAGCTGCCCCAGCCACAGGGCTAAATTTACCCTTTTAATAGAAACCAGATTTATATCCGAATTTTTCCTTTCTTTTATTAGTTTTTGGGTTCTTGGTTGTTGAGTCCTAGGGTGGGGTTAGAGGGGGAGGGGGCCAGCATTGAATCCCAAATGTTTCCATATTTGTTTTGTCTGATGGCCCAGTGTCCAAATATTTTTCCTATTATGGGTAGAGAGGAACTGGCCTTTCGGGTTGTCTGTGGCTTTTGGGGAGGTTTTCACACAAGCTTACTGTGTGGGGTTCCTAGGCAATACTTAAAGAGGTTTCTGAGACTTAATGGCTAATATTTTCAGGCAAGACTCCTCTCCTCCCCCCAGCCCTGGTCCCACCCCCACCTCCCATCGCGTTCAGGAGTGGAGACACCCCTTCTCAGAATTCTCTGACTCATTCTTCTTCTTTCTCTCTCCCAGCTTCTCTAACTCTCATTCCGTCACCTAAGTTCTGTACTTTCTCAGTCACTGCTCTTCCTTTCTCCATTCTCATCCTCTTCCCTCTCATACCCTTCTCCTGTCCTGTTTGTTGACTCTGTTCTGTCCATATGTTGGGTGGGAAGCATGTCAGATTGAGAATGATTGTCCAAGGTTGATGATGGCTTGATGATGCCATAGGGAATAAGTGTCCAAAATGCTCCGCGGTATCTCTTATCTGTTGCCTCTGTTCCCACTGCTACCAGTAGGTCTTCACGAACCTCCACCTGGACTACTTAATGAAGTAATCTCCTGATAGATTTGCCATCTTCTAATCTCTCTTCCTTCCACATGCAAGCATCCATTTTTTCTCACCTGTTGTGTGGTGGAAATCCAGGCCAATCCATTCTCCACACAGCAATCAAAGAGATTTTCCAAACCTGTCACTCCCTCACTGAGTAAACTCCAGTGGTTCCCTATTGCCTCTAGCATAAAGTATAAAACTCCTCTGTCTGGCTTCTAAAGCGCTTCCCAATTTGGCCCCAGCCTACCTTTCCAGCCTTATTACACATTTCTCCCCATCCCATACTTTATTACCCATCCAAATTGGCCTTCTTTCTGTTTCTCACACATAGCACTCCATCCTCCAAATCCATGCCTTTGCTCTGGCTATGCACCCCTCCTCCCACCCCCTTCCTGGAATATACTTCTTCCTCCCTTATACTTCACAGAATCCTTACTTTTCAAGACCCAGCTCAAGCACCATCTTCTCATCCTTTCCTGATCCCTCCAATCCCTAATGTTCTCTCTCCCTAGCCACCTCGTACATACCTATCAATGTACATGTTGTCTCCTCCGATAGAACGTAAACTCCTTGGGAGCAGGAACCGTTTCACTTTTGTCTAGCGTCTCCAGCCCCTAGCACAGTGCCTGACACATAGTAGGTGCTTATCCGTATTCTCTTCTTTCTCCTGTTCCTTTCTGTGTGTCTTTATAGTGTTTCATTGATGCTCTTTGTTTTCTTTTCCTAATTTTTAAAAATCACTACCCTCCATAAAATGCCCTCCCTCTCAATTAAAACTTTTCATAAGGACGAAATACAGTCTAAAAACATGTGGTTCGTTCCATACTTCATCATCAATCCTATGGCGCTGCGATGGGTTATTGTTTAGTACTTGTATTTTTCAGTTCTTCTTTAAGGTGCTGTAGTCATTGTGTACAGTCGTTGTTCTCCCGATTCTGCTCACTTCCCTCTGAATCGGTTCATACAAGTCTTCCCAGGTTCCTCTGAATTTGTGCCATTCATCACTTCCTGAAGCACAATAGCATGCTATTACGTGATATAATTTGTTCGGCCATTCCACAATCAGTGGATACCCCTTTTGTTTCCAGTTCTTTTCCACAATAAAGATCCTTTCCTTCTTTCTTTTATCTTTTGGGGTAGGATTTGGTCTCTAGTTTTAACACCTCTAGAGCACAGTGTTCAGTTCTGGGAGTCACATTTCAGGGAGATATTAATAAACTAGAAATTATACCAAAGGACCCTAACGAGACCTTTGGATTTCTAGAGCTCACAAGGTCACCTCAGCACTTCCTTCTGGAATTTTTATTCACTTAAGATGAGAGTACAAAAGAGCGAGGCCTTGGAAGACTGGGCTGCTGCCCTCTGATTCCTTCCTTCCTCTCCAAGAGCCAGCTTTCAATGCATTTCTCTCTTCAGAGAGAAAGAGACACAGAGATAGAGACAGAGAGATTAGTGGGCAGTACATGTAATTCAGGCTTAGCAAACCCTGAGTCATTACTTCTTCAGGCTCTGCAGCCAATTAGAGAACTTTTAGTACTGGAGTTCTTGAGAGTCTATTGGTGTGTTTCCCATTACACAGTAGAAACCCCTGAGTCATCATGGCTGCTAGTAAATCATTTTTCCACAAGCTTCCACATGGTTGCTTGTACTAGACCCAGGCAAGGAATCTGTTCATACTCCAAAGAGTGACCTCCCCCAACTTCCTTAGCCAGTTTACCCCCATTACATCAGTATTAATTGTTCTTTTAAAGTGTTGATCAAATTCTCCTGAAAATTCGTCTGGATCAGGACCTCTCCCGTCTTTGCTGATTCTTTTACAGTTATTTCAACTTCTTTTCAGAAATTAGATTAAGCTCTCTATTTGGTGTTCTCTTAATTTGGTGTTTTATATATTTGTAAGTAATCCTCTGGGCAGCTAGGTAGCATAGTGGATAGAATGCTGGGCCTGAAGTCAGGAAGACTCATCTTTCAGTGTTTAAATCCAGCCCCAGACACTTACTAGCTATGTGGTCCTGAGCAAGTAACTTAACTATGTTTGCCTCAGTTCTTTATCTGTAAAATGAGCTGGAGAAGGAAATGGCAAACCACTCCAGCATCTTAGCCAAGAAAACCCCAAATGGGGTCACAGAGAGTCAGTCATGACAGAAATGATTGAACAACAAAAGTAATCCTCTATTTCTTTTAACTCTCAATTTTGATAACATAAATGTGTATAGCAGATGTTGATAATTCCCTTTATTTATTCTCTGTTATGATTTCACCCCTTTTCATTGTTTATTTTGTTTATTTGATTTTCTTCTATCTTCTTTTTACTCAGCTTAGCTATAAAGGTTTATCAGTTTTGTTATAGTGTTCCCGAAGAACCAGCTTTCAGTTTTGTCTATTTTTTAGTCTTTTCCCGCAGTTTTTTTCTTTAATTTTCAAGATTTCTCTTTTGTGTTTATTTTGGATTTGCTTATTTTGTAATCTTAAAAATTGCATTCAGTTTGTTGATAGTCTTTTTTTTTGTTTGTTGATATGTATTCTCAGGGCTATGATTTCTTCTCTAATGAATGATTTGTGCACCACAGATTTTGGTATGTTATTTCATCTTTTTTTCATTTTCTTTCACATAGTCATTAATTGTTCCTGTGATTTGTTCTTTGACCCACTCATTATCCAAAGCTAAAATAAATAAGTTCTTTTGGATCTGTATCTTTTGCTTGTACTTCTGGTATTAATTATTATTTTTTAGTGTTATGATCTGTAAAGTATGTGCTTAGTATTTTTCTGTACTTATAATTTCTCTGTGTCCTAGTAAATGGTCTATTTTTTTTAAAAGGTACCACGTGGTGCTAAGAAATATATATGTGTTCATAAGTCATTGAGCTGTAAATTCTCCAACAATTATCCATTCTGTCACTCTTTCATTTTATTGGGTTGTTTAATCCTTTTACATTTAAAATTATGATAGTTAGACTTCTGTTTTCTTCCATTTATTTCTTTAGTATTGCTTTTTAAAAATCCCCTTCCTTTTAAATCAGTACTTCGTTTAAAGCATTTTGATTATCTTTTATTCTCATAGACTTTTTTCCCCCTACTGCATTTTGCCTACCAGTTCCCTAGTTCTTGGATTTTACTTAAATTGCTAATTTTTCTTTTCTTTGTTTATCTCTTTCTCCCTCTTTTGTCTGTTCCCCTTCCCCACTCAGTTAAGTGTTAAGTTCAAAATTTTCCCTTCCTTTTCTCCTCCCATTCAGTTTCTTATTTTTATTAATTTTCTTTTACTGTACCTTTCTCTGAGAAGTTTATCTTTGCTCTGTTTTCTTCATTGTTTCTTTTCTGGTCTTAATTTTATTTTCTGATTCCTGGGCTATACCTTTATTTGTTCCTTTTTTATTCTTTCTGTGTCCCTCATGGGGTTAAAGCTTCTGAAGTGCCAGGTTTGAGCTCTATCTTCTAATCAATTTTTGTGTTATTACTTTTATAGATCTTGCCTCATCCTCCCCTTTTTTTCTGCTGTGTTTCACTCTTAGAAATATCCATTTGTGAGGGAAACAATTTGGATAGAAGCAGCACCTCACGAGTAGAAATTGCTGTGCCCTAAATCCTGTGGCCTAACAACCTCCTGCCCTGATTGTGAAGAGTCTCCTTCCCAAAAGCCATAACATCTCATCTTTGGTTCCTTCTTCTCCCATCACACTCCCTTTATTTGCCATCATTCTAGGTACCAGCTGCCCCTAAGAATTCATACACTTCTTTCCTTCATCTAGGGCTGGATGCTAGCCACTGAGGGCATAACACTCTCTCAGGGAGGCACCTACTCACTCTTCATAGGCACCATCTAAACCAATCATCCCATGAATCAGATGGAAACTTTAGGATTGGTCCTGTCTACTGTTCAGTCATTTGAATTCAACAGACATTTATCAGTCACAACTCGCTACATGTAGGCATCAGGAATACAAATATAGACCAGTCTATGCACTCAAGGTTGGATCATTACACTTTTGGAACCTGCTTCTGCAGACTGCTCATCACATCATCCAAGCCCCATTTTGGTGGATTCCCAATTGCTAACCTCCACTAAGGCAGGAGCTCCTGGTACAGAAGATTGATGATGTATGTACACACACACACACACACACACACACACACACACACACACACACACACACACCAGAAGGCCTTGACCCTGATTGTCTCAGCCTGATTCTGGCCTCTTGAACATCATCAACCCAGTAACTGGGAAACTGAGCACAGGACTGAATCTAACACATGTGAAGAAAAGAGAGAGAGAATAAAAATAGGATGGTCACAGTTTTCCTAGACCTGAAGAAACATGCACACTTTTATAATAGTCTTCTAATTAGTCTAAATGCCTTTCATCTCTCCCCCACTCCAATCTAAAGACACAGCTGCTCGAGTGCTTTTCTTGACTGTTACGCCCTCCCCTCTTATTCCATAAACTCCACTTGTTCCCTATTACCTCTGTCTCCCACATTAGAATATGAGTTCTTCGAGGATAGGAGCAGTATATTTGCCTTTCTTCGTTTCCCTGGATCTTAGCACGATGGTTAATAAATCTGTGCTGATGGACCGACTGACTAACCACACTGGAAGATTCTAAGGGCAAGCTGTGAAACTTGCCCCAAGGAGTTAAATGGTCCCAGTTCCAGAGCCAGGCTGCAATGAGAAATTAATTATTCATCTCCCTGGAAGTATGGGCCAGGAGATGTGACAGCAGGAGGCTCCTAGCCCTAGTCACACAGCAGCTTCTTGTCTGCCTGATCCCACAGCTGTGGTGCTAGGGGGTGGGGTCATGATGAGATAGATCTAGGAGGATCGCCTCTCTCCTACCCCACCTTGTTCTGTTCCCACCCTGTTCCCCCTTAGTCTCCTACTTCAACCAATCCCACCTGCCTTAGAGCTCTCAAGGATGGGGGGCTTTTCACCTAGGGCTAATTCCCTCTTTAGTGGAATTTTTAAAATTTACGGCGGAATTGGTGATTTTGACTTTTTTTTAGGCATCTCACCCCCGTGGATCTCTAATGTTATTTGTGGCTGTGTCTCTTGTCTCTGGCTCCCATCCTCCCTGGGGCTGTGCCTGATGCTCAGGAGGTAGCTTTGAAAGGCTAGGACTTCCCCCCAGAGGCTTCCCAGGCTGAGGTGTGTCTCCTGTTGCCTGTTCTGCTGCCTCTCAGGGAATGAAAGGGGAGCTTGGGAGGGAAACTTCCTCTTCCCCCTGTTGCCTCCTCCTCCTCCTCCTCAGTCCTCTCCTCCAACTGTGAGAGCCTAGGGTTCTGGCAGGTTGAGTACTTTGGGAGAAGAAAAAATAGAAGGCTTGGGACAGGAAACAAGGGTATTGGCTGTGGGGAGGAGAGAGAGAGGGGTGTGTGTGTGTGTGTGTGTGTGTGTGTGTGTGTGTGTGTGTGTGTAGGGTTTGGCTGCCAGACTAGAAGCCTGGGGAGTGTGTGCTCTGAGTTTGAGGAAGGAAGGGGCTCTGTTCTCAGGGAGCCTGCAGCCAGGAATCGCTGAGACTTTTTTTTTTTAACAACCCATTTCACAGCTTCCAGAAAAGGAGGATGCTTTCTCAGTGGCTCACTTAACTCAAAACAAATGTTTGTTTCCGCTGTTTCTTTTCCCAATTCCTGCTCACTCTCCCCAAACCCTCCTCCCACATTCTCTCCTTCCTTTTCCCTGTATGTTTCTCCTTCCAGCTCCTTCCCTCATCCTATGTGACTGTGGGACCAGACCTTCCTTCACCTAATTTTTCCCCCTCCCTGGGGAACCTATGAATGCCTGTCTTCGATGGAGTGGGAATTAGGGGTAGAATAAGCTGGAGAGTTGCTAAAATAAATCCACAGAAACCAGGCTTGGGTTCCATGGAAGTTTTCATTTCAGTTTGGGTGGGGGGAGGTGATTAAAAGGCTGAAGCAGAGTATGTTTAGAGACTTTGCTCAGAAGCTAGTCAATCCAATGCCACCTTGAGTCTGTAATCTAAATAATGACAGTTTCAGGACAGCCGATTCTATTGACCAGCCGATTGACTTCTTCCCTGCTCTCAGGTCTCCTTGGTTTTTAGGGTCTCTGAGCAACTTGAGGGCTTATCCAAGTGCCCACTTTACCAGTCAACAAGAACCTTAATTAAGGCTATCTACGCATACCCTGTCACTTTCTTGAAATGACCACTGTACCTGAGAAGCCCAGGTGAGAGAAGTCTTTTGGAATGGGGTGGTCAGTAGGGTTGAGATTGGAAAATAGGCCACTGGTGAGACTGGCAGGTATCCCTATCTCACCTTCTGTTCCTCTACCCACATGGCACTAAGCCAGTCTTTCCTTTCACCTGGGCAGGCACGGTGACCACAACCTGAACAGGAAAGATGTGCCTGGAGGGCACGTGATGAACCTCGAAGTTCAAGGGCTAAGAAAGGGAAATAGCAGCCATAAATTGGGCTCAATTCAACCGACATTTGTCAAGCCTCTACTTTGAGCAAGGCACCATATATTTAGCCACTGATTAATAATAATAGCTAGTTTTATATAGTGCTTTAAAGTTCACGACCAAGTAGAATGTAAATGCTTGAGGACTGGGACTGTTTTCATTTTGTCTTTGTCTTCTCCAGTTCTGAGAACAGTTCCTAGTTGTTAAATGAATATAAACCTTTTTACACATGTTAACTGATTCAACCCTCACCCCAATCATGTGAGGTGTTATTATCCCCATTTTATGGGTAAGTAAGCTGGGAGGTTTAGTGACTCACCCACTGGCATACAACTAGTAAGTGTCACAAAGAATTCAAACCCAGGTCCTCTTAATAACAAACCTGCACTTTTTGTATTGTTCCACAGCCTCTTAATAATAATAATAATAGTGTCTCCTCATCTGAGCATTGACCCCCTTCATGCTTCTCTGGTGAGCCTTTCTTGTGACAGATAAAAAGTTCATTAAAACAAACAAGTGGAGTAACTGCATCTAACAGTGTGTGCAGCACTTCACACCCACAGTCTCTACTTCTCAACCCATACTAACTCTGGAGAGACTAATCTCTCAAGACTATGATAAGTATAAGGTGTTAGATTAAGAAAACAAACACTAGGGTTTCCATAATGGAATGAGGCTGATGGATATGGGTACCTGGGCCACTAAAGTGGGCCTTATCTTAATTCTTGAGGGCTTCCTTCCTCTAAACCTTGTCTCTTCAGACAGGAACAACACATGTACCTTGATACCAGGCTAAGGAGAACTCTTCTTCCATCCTGTTTTCCAATAGAGCTTTGGGCACAGGGACATGAGACCCTCTGAATCTCACAAGCCACTGCCATGTACAGTAAGCCATTGGTTAGAGTCATGGGTAAAGAGGGCTACTCTTTGTTTTAGAGGAGGATTAGGATTTATATTTTATGTATCTAAGATTGCTTGTCTGTTAAAATAGAGGTAATAGTAATGGCAACTACCTCCCAAGGTTGTTGTGAGGTTAAAATGAGATATTTGTAAAGCTCTTTGCAAACCTTAAAACCCTCTCTAAATATTGCATTATTTCTACATATCAACATTTACTTTTTTCAAAGGGCTTTCATCTGGCTCATCTGGCATCGCTACAACCTTGTGATAGTTGTAAAGCTAATTCCCCCACCTCTGACGTTGTTCATTCATTTTTCAGTCATGTCTGATTCTTCACAATCCCATTTTGGGAGGCAAAGATACTGGAATGGTTTGTCATTTTCTTCTCCAGCTCATTTTACAGATGAAGAAAATGAGGCAGACAGAGTTAAGTGACTCTCCTAGGGTCACATATAGTGTCTGAGGCTGGATTTGAACCAGGAGCTCTATCCTCTGCACCACCTAACTAGCCCATTTCTGATAAGTGTTCACAATTTGTGTAGTCTCTACAGCTTACAAGGTGCAATTCTCTAAACACCCCTAACTTTGAGACACGTGCTACAAGTATCATTACCCTCATTTTACAGATGCTAAAACCGAGGCTCAAAGCAGGTAAATGAATTGCCCAGTTACAAGTGGCAGAGCTAGGATTTGAACCAGGGTTTTCCAATTCCTGGGCTAGTGTTCTTTCTCTTATACAAGGCTGCCTGTCATAGTGGGAATCATAATGCCCTGGTCCCCCTTCCCCTTACATCCATGAGATAATGAGTATAAAAGTGCTTTGAATAGTGTAAGGCACCCTATAGATGTAAGATATTGTTGTTTAGGGTAGGCATTATCTTCATTTAACTGATGTACGGAGAGGATAAATGACTTCGCTTCATACATCACCTAACCTGGTGGGTTCTAGCATCCTTGACTCTTGTTCTGAAGCTTAGGTTGGCAGACCATTTCCCTATTACAGCTTTGGGACATTCTCTATCACCTGCTTACCCTCAGTACTTTTAACTCTGCATCCCTCCCCATATCAGGGTCTTTGCTTAGTTCCCTTCTGTGTTGCTAACCACAATGCAAAGCAGAGAATGGATGGTGCCAAGTGGAAAGAAGCCGGAAGCCAAGTTCCCGGCTCCGCTTGGCCCAGGGAAAGCTCTGTCTCTGCCTCTGGCTCTGGTCCTAGATCTGATTCCTCCAGCTTTCAAGAAGAGCTGGGGAGAGTCACTGTTTGGCTTTTGGTGTGACTGACAGGATAGGATGGAGGATGGAGAAGGAGCTGCAGACTGTCGAGTGCAGCCACCCCTGCCTGTCCCACGGCTCTGCCAGGAGCCAGGCTGGGCGCCGGGCCTTACAGCCTGCTCTCCCCTCTGGCTGAGGTGACAATTAGGAGCTGGTGATGCTCCCCATCAGTTCTGACAGTTGCTGGGCCTTTTATCCTGGCAGCTCAAGCTTTCTGAGGAGATCCCCCTGTGGCCAATGGAGTTTGTGGGGATTACATGGGAACATGTGGGACAAAAAAGCTGGGAGAGGGTTAATGAAACCTAACGAGGCTTTAGGTCAGGAGTTTTTAACTTAGAGTCCATAGACACACACGCCCCTTTCTCCCACGCCGAATGTAGAGGGAAATCTTTATTTTCACTAACTTCCAACTAAAATTTAGCATTTTCTTGAATTACGATTTTTAAAAACAATGTTATTTTGAGAAGGCTTTGCCAGACTGCAAAAGAGGTCTATGATCAAATGAGATAACATATGTACAGTGCTCCGCAGACTTAAAGTGTTATCTAAATGCTAGCTGCTATGGTGATGGCACAAAAAATAGATTAAGGACCCCTGCTGGACATGGAAGCCAGTATTTAGTTTCCTCCTTTACCCTAGCTATATCCTCTCTCTCTCAGACCTCCTTTTACTACCTCTGCCTACCCTATGGATTGGCCACTTTGGTTACCTCTGAATTGCCAATTAATCAAAAGATGTTCTGGGTTGAAACTAGAAACTGACCAGGCCAGGGATGAGGGGAGTGGAGATAAACATAATCCCCCTCCTTGTCTTTCCTTACTCATACCCCTGACTAGTCCCCTCCATTCTGTCCTTCATTTCTCCTGGGCTTTGGGTTTTCCCCCTTCACAATGGCTTCTGGGAAGCAGGCTGTAGAAAGGGGTCCCAAAGGACTGCAAGCAAGTTAGGCCAGACTGTTTGGGGGCAGATGATGGTGCTAGAAAAGGGGTTGTGCCGACAGAGAACTGCTTTTAGTCAAAGTCCAAATTCCTGTGGTGAGAGCGTGAGCCAGAGGCTAATGTGTTTGCCAAGGTTTGGGGACTCACAGGCTGAGGTCAGGCAGTAGGATCTTTCTCTCTTGGGCATCACCTTTCCTTTGGGTTTTGAAAGGGTTTTTTGAGGGAGGGATTAGGGATGATACTTGGAAAAACTGCTTCCCTGGAGGAACTTTGCTGAGCTACAGCCCTACTGGTGCGCTCTCTAGCTCTACCTGGATTGTGAAGGATACTCCGCTCCTAACTCTGTGGGATAGATAGTACCGGTATTATTGTACCCATTTAACAGAATGAGGAAAATACTCTCCTCATAACACTGTGAGATAGATAGTACCAGTACGTGCCCATTTAACAGAATGGGGAAAATACTCCTAACATTGTGAGATAGATATTACTAGTATTTGTACTCATTTAACAGACTAAGGAAAATAAGATACAGAGAATTTATGTGACTTGGCTAGTGTTGCATGGGTAATAACTGTCCAATCTGGGATTCCAACCCAGTGACCTCTGACCCAAAAGTCCAACATTCTTTCCGCCATACAGTTCTGCTGCTTTTGAACAGCTTCTTTTAGCCAAGACATCAAATGTCCTCTCTTGCTACCCCAGAGAAAGATACAGCTTTTTTTTTCTCAGTCAGTCAGTAAGCATTTATTCAGCACCTAGTATGTGCCAGACCAGGGGATCTTCTTCTAATGAGGGAGAGACAACATGCAAACAACTATAGAAACACTAGATAGAGCATATATGTATATATACATATGTGCATTAGTATACACAGTGCATACTATGTACACATAATATTTTTGTAGGGCAGCTAGGTGGCCTAGTGAGTAGAGCACCAGCCCCGGAGTCAGGAGGATCTGAGTTCAAATGCGGCCTCAGACACTTGACACACTTATTAGCTGTGTGACCTTGGGCAAGTCCCTTAACCCCAATTGCCCTGCCTCCCCCCTCAAAAAAAATTTTAAAAAATAAGATTTTTGTGTGTGTATTATACATGTGTGCTTATAATTTATATGCATAGATGTATACTATGTACACATGATGTATCGCACAGTGTACATTAGGTATCATGTATGTATATGCACAAATCCCGCGTGTGCATAATGATATTTAGTGTACGTCATCCATACATGATACGTACATAGTATCATATATGATACATTGTGTATATGTAGTGAACACGTGTGCATTATATACATATATCTTGGGTGCACAGTTATATCTCATGCACACATACATGTATAACAATGTGTATATAATCTTGTTTGTACTTGTATACATATTTATGATACATAGTATACATAGTTTGTATATAGTATACGTATATGTGTATGTGATAAATTGGAGACAACCAACAGAGAGAAGGCCTCAGAGCTCCATGTCTCTCTTGCCGAATGTGGCAGCCAGGTGTTAGATTTTGGCTAGCTGTCCAGCTACCCTAGAAATGTTGACATTTCTAGGCAGGGTACTGCTCTCTGTATTTGATGATCTAATCTGGCCCTCCAAAATCTTTTTCAGATAAGGAAGATTTCATTCAAGCCATTCATTCATACCAGCACTCACCTCTTAATTCAGTAGTGGGCTTTGTATTTTATTTTATGTTATTTAGATTTTGGTTTAATCTGATTCTTGTATCCCTGGTCCATCCTTGTGCTCCTATATGTTGGATCCTGTTCTGAGAAGATCCCTTAATTATACTGAACACTGAGTGTTTCTGTTTCCATAGCACTACATCTTTCCCTCCCTCTCTTCCTCCCTCCCTTTCTTCCTACCTTCCACTTATTAAGTGCCTATTATGTGCCAGGAACTGTGCAAAGATCTGGGGATACAAAAAGAGGAAAAGTCAGTCTTTGCCCTTAAGCAGCTTACAATCTGATAGGAAAGACAACATGTAAACAAATATATACGATGCAAACTATGTACGAGATAAATAGGAAATAATCAACAGAGGAAAGGCACTGGAATTAAGAGGAGTTAGGGAAGGCTTCCAGTAGAAGGTCGGATTTTAGTGGAGACTTAAAGGAAGCCAGGGGGGTCAGTAATCAAAGTAGAGGAGGGAGGATGTCCCAGGCATGGGAGACAAGCAGAGAAAATGCCCAGAGCTGAGATGCTCCATCTCTCAAGTCCCTTCCTTCCTTTTCTTCACTCCTTCCTTCCATTTCTATTGATAGTTTTTGTCTTTCTGTCACCTAGATTTCCCCCTGTATCCTTCCTCTTGACCCTTTCCAGAGAGCCCTCAGAGTCAGTGTTTCTAACAGTTTGAAAAGTGCTTTGAAAACCGCTCCTCCCCACCCCCACCCTGGGCTCCCTGCCCACAGCCCTGCTGGTGTCGCATCCCTAGCCTTTCTGCCAACTGAACTGTCTCTCCATCTCGAGCCAGAGGCCTGGTCTCAGAGGCCTGGGGTTGGACTCCCACGTGTGGGAGACCATAAGGTGTTGGGTTCTCAGGGCTGAACTCTTGAGAAAAAAAAAATTCCTCCATCCAGTCCTGACTTTTGGTGCTTCCCATCAAGATTCAAGCCATTCCATTTGCCTCTGGGTGGAAAAGGGGTGGGAAGGGACTGCCCTGGGAGGGATGAGGGGGTGGATCTACCCCAGGGATTTAGGGCCCAGCCCCAGTTGATGAAGCAGGAAGCCTGTGAGTTTTTATCCCTGACACTCATCCCGCAGGCATCCCCATGGAGGAAGTTGCTAGGGAGCAGGGGCCAAGGCTTTCTCTTTATTTCCCTCCTCTCATGTTCCACCCCCACCCCAACCACCACCACCTCACTATACAGCCTGTCTCTGTGGAGCCCGAGGAAGCTGATACTTCTTTCTCTCTCCAATCCTTCACCCACGGCTGGAAACACATGTGGTCTGGGCGTGTATACAGTGTGAGCCATCTCTACCCTAAGGAATCCCTGGGATCTCCTAGCAAGATTCCTCAGGACGCCCCCAGGTTTTTAGTACCCATTTCCTCTGCTTTCTTCCCAGACCCCTTCATCTCCATTTCACACACACACACACACACACACACACACACACACACACACACACTCCTTCATCTTCACTCTCCAGCACATGCACTCTCCCACAGATTCCTCCCTCTCCACACCCTGTCTGACACTCTCTCCCTGACAACCTTATGATATTCCCACACTCCCAAGCCAGCTCACACACACTTTCCCTTTGCTGCCCTCTCCTCATTCACTCACATGGTCTCACAATCAATACTAACCTCAGAAAGCTGGAATATTTAACTGTCTCTTACGCACACACCCTCTTACACACACACGCACACGCACACACACACACACACACACACACACACGCACATGCACACGCACACGCACAGGCACACATCTTCCAGCAGAAACCAATGTTTATTCTGTAAGCCGTGTCATTAAGAGGCCTCGGGGACTATAGGGTGAAGTTACTCCTCCCTGGCCTCCCCCTTCCCCACCATCCAGCCCCTATGCACATGGGATAGACATTATATCTTTCCACATGATACTCTACCTTCCCACTCCTCCACAAATGAGAACACACATCTCAAAGCATTTCTCAGGCCCTTGGTCTCACATTATCTTGGCTCTCACATGTTGTGGCTCTCTGGAAGTCTATTCTCACAGCCTTACCTTCTACCCTTCCAAATATTTGTGCTTTCCTCCCATCCTCCTGAGGTTCTAGGGTTGAGTCACTCTACTGTCTGAAAAGCTCCAGAGGTCTCTGGGCTGGACCCAGATGAGACATCGTAAATTCCCCACCCCCAGGCAATGGAATGACCTCCTGACTCACCTTGGCTTGTGCAGCTGGATTACAGGAGGTCAGCCTATATTCTGCTGGAAGAATCCAGGGAGACATCCCCTTAACTATACCATCCTGGACTGGTGGCACCTCTCCCCTTTCTAATGCCCCAGTCTCTCTGCCTCTCCTTGATCACTGACCTTCACATTCCTCCAACTTCACACAACACAGACTCCAACTCACCCCTTGTCTCTATTCCTTATCCTACTCTTTCTGTAGCCTGGACCCCTCTGGCAATATGCCCATTGTCTATGCCTTACACCAGCTTCCAGCTTAGTGCCCTGGTTCCCTTTGCTCCCTTGCCCTTGGTTCAGCACTAAACTGACCAAAGCCAACCGGATTTAGGGTTCTGAGAAAATGGTCAGGGAATCCATTGACTCAGGTTGTTTCTGGCAGAGCAGGGATCCATAGGGGCCTGAGGGACTTTGGAAATCATTTAGTGTAACCTCCCTAATTTTATCGTTGGGAAAACGGGGGTTCGGAGAGGTTAAAACAATTTTCCCTAGGTCATAGAAATAATACTAACTCACACAGAGCCAATATTCAGACTCCAAATGGAATACTCTTCAAGAAGCACATTAAAAGAAGGCCTCCATTTTTTCTTCGAGAGAAGGTCTTTGGTGTCATGGCAATAGAAAGGGAGGTCTTCTGGGGGACAGCCTCGCCCTAAACTTAAGCTGGTCTGCTGGGTTTAAGGCAAGGCAGAGCAGTTTCAGGGAAGGCCTAGAACACCCAAATTAGAAGATGCCAGAGTTGAAAGAGATTTTAGAAGAAGCTTTTTCTAACCCACAACCTCAGGCAAGAAAACTACTAAGGGGATGTGATTTGCTTGTGGTTATAGAACTAAGTGTCAGTTCTAGGACTAGAACCCAGATCTCCTGATTCCAAATCTAACCTTCTTTGCATTACTTCATGGTTCCTCCGGTCTAAGGCCTATTCTCCATTAGCCCAGCAGAGCTCTGGTTATCCAAGAGCAGGAAAGTCAGGGAAAATGAGACCCACACATACATATGCAGTAGAACAGTGTCTTAGTGGAGCATACGAATGTGCATAGACAAACACATACACAGACACGGAGATAACTTGGCATAGGAGAGGTCAGGGGCAGGGTAGGGGAGCAGAGATTAGACTTGTCATTTTACTGGCATAAAGAATTCCCAGGCAAAGAAAAATTCTACTGCCATTACAAGTTGTTCTCTCAAGAGATGCCTCCAGTACTGAGAGAGGTTAAGGGATTTGCCCCAACTAGAGTTATAATTCTACAACTGAAATCTTCCATATAATTTCCTTTTAGAAATTATTGGGACATATTCAGTATGTGTCAAGGGCAAGATTTGAACTCAGATCTTCCTGAGTCCAGCTCTCTATCCACTATGCCACTTTACACACACACACACACACACACACACACACACACACACACGCAAATACCACAGGTTTGGAGAGATGGGCTGGCCTTCAGTCAGAAGTTAACAGGATGGTCTAGAACCAGATCTTTGCGATCAGTCACTTCAGGACTGGGGACCAGAAGGACAGCAAGTCTGCTACTTCCAGTAGGGACCTAGAGGAAAACAATGTCCCTCATCTCCATCACTAAAGGTTATAGGGTAAAGGAAAATGGTGACTTGTGTGTTGCTGCCTCCAAGAAGGCTGTGACTCCAAAAGTGATTTTAAAAAAAGCAAAAGAATCCCTACCAGTTGTATTTAGACCTGATAATAGAGCATGATGTGCATGAAACATTGAAGATATTATTAAATAGATCAGTTGAATCACATGCTAGATATTCAATTCAGATATTCTTTTCCTTCTCTGCTTTCTCTTCCTCCCTCCCTCTTTCCTTCTCTCTCTCTACTTCCCTTTCTCCTCCTCTACCCCTTTCACACTCCTTCCTCTCTCTTCTGTCTCTTTTTCTTTCTCCTTCTCTTTCCCCCATACACAAATGCAATTGCTTCACTCCCCACCTCAGACCCATGGGCTGTATAAGCAGTCCCCCAGAGTGAGACCCTTCAGAAAGGACTTACCCCCAGCAGTCCACATTCCCTATTGATGAAGATCCTCCCCCTCCTTGGGGAGACACACTCCTCATTCTAGCCTGTTCAGTCAGAGGTATCAGGTTTTCAGACTGGAACTGGCCCCAAGGGGCACTATCTCTGTTCTGCCAAAGAAATGAGGCCAAACCTGCCAAGCCAATCAGTAAAGTCCAGTTGGTCTGGGAGGCATTCGGGCTTTCTGTGCATTTGCTCTTGGGAATCTGATACCTTCTCACTTAGAGACAGAAAGCTCCTGGCAAGCTTATGGGTCCACTGATGTCCCACTAACTGATGCCTATCAGGGTAGTTGGTGTTAAGAGTCCCCCACAGCTCCCCTCTACCTGGAGAGACTGTCTCCAGAAGCCTCTCCCTCCTGAGACCCCAGTGTTTAAGACTTGGCTGGGTGGTGTCAACTGAGATGATCAGGATAATGGCTTGGTGGCCTGATGCCAGCTATTCTGGGAGTAAGACAGTGGGTGTAGGCTAAGCCTGAGGGCTGTTCACTGCCATGGTTTACTCTACACCAGAGAGGGCCTGAGCCCTAGGGAGCCGCTCATGGTAATGTTAGCAGAAACATGGCCATCCTTCATTTTACTCTTCTTCCCTGATATACATGTAGATTAGTTGGGTACCCAAGTGAGAGCAAACTGTCATAGAGTCCCCGTGTCCTTCTCTTGAGTGAGCACGTCACACATGTGTGATTATGGTGCTCATTGGGATGTGCCCACAGCTGCACATTGCTGGTAGGGATACTATTTTCAGCTGTACTGAAAAGATGCCCCACTGTGTTCCCCAGGGGAGGTAGCAGTTCCATAGCAGTGGCAGGATGCCTTTTGGCTGGCCAGTATGGCAGTCTCTAAATATATGTGTACATTTGCATATAATATTTCCCTAAAAGAAACTGGGAACTAGCTGATGTCAGTCAATCAACAGATATTTATTAAGCACATATTATATGCTATACTATGCTAAATTCTGGAAATACAAAGACAGGCAAAAGTAATCTCTGTCCTCAAGGAGCTCCCAATCTAATGGGAGAGACAGTGTGCAAACAACTCTGTACTTACATAACATGGTTGATTCTCACTGGAGTCTCTCAAGGCCAGGCATATTGCATTTTACCACCCCTCCCCCCCCACTACAGTTCTCTAGTATCCTGGCGTGTTTCTCCTTTTCTTATGGATCTTATGGTGCCACAGACTGAGTAGACGAGAAGAGCTGAAAGGTCCCCAGTCTAGATACAATGGAGTAGGGTACCCTAAGAAACATTACCCAAGTTAGTGGAGGGCATCAGGCCACTGAGTCACACAATGCTTAATCTGGAGAAGAGTTCAGAGATCTTTTCATTTCACAGATGAGAGAGCTAAGGCTCAGAGAGGGTGAATAGATTGCCCAATCACACAGCTCATTGGTAGCAAAATCAAGACTGGTCCCCAGGTCCCACTGACTCCTTGTCCAGTGTGTTTTCCACTGTAGTGAACTGGGTGGGAGTTTAGGTGTGAGTATCTACATAGGACCAGAGATAGGAATAAATGGAGTTGGAGTGGAGGTGGGGTCATCTGTGGACCAAGTTAAGAATGTCTGATGCAGGGCAATATTTTGTTGTTGTTTTTTAATGTAAATATTGTTTTATCTTTTTCCAGTTACATGTAAAGACAATTTTCAACATTCATTTTTTATAAGATTTTGAGTTCCAAATTTTTCTCCCTCCCTTCCCTCCTCCTCAAGATGGCAAGCAATCTGATACAGATTTTACATGTGCAATCAAGGCATGTCTGGTTTTTGAGGCTGTGTGGTACCAAGGAGGGTACTGGATACTGAGAAGAGAGTTAGGCATAGGGTTGTGTTTGGGCCCTGAGAGAATAATTGGTACAATGTGAGGGACTCCAAGCAATTGTAAATAAACATGGGAAGAGAGGAAAGAGAGCTCCTTAGCTTTTGGGTAGTTGAAAATAGACCCACTCCACTTTCCAGATGAGGTCCGAGACCTGTGCGTCAGCTCTGGGATGGACTCGTTGGCCTGTGGATAAAGTGGTGGAAGAGCATATGCCAGACATATGAATAGAGAGTGCTTCGTGAATGGTAGCCCTTTGGTTGGGTTGAATATGAATCCTATAGGATCAAAGATTTAGAGATGGAAGGAACCTTAGCGGTCATCTGGTCTGACTCCTTCATTTTACAGATGAGAAAATCAAAGCCCAGAGAATGAGTCTCAAGTAACTTGCCCAAAAATCATAGAGGTAGTTAATGGCATTTGAACACAGGTCCTTTGACTTCAAATCCCCAACTCTTTCCACTGTTCCACCTGGCATGAACATGGAAGTGAACAGACTAGACAAGTATCCATTGGGGTGAATGCATCTGTTTTGCCAGGCCAGGTGTGAATGAATGTAAACTCCATGACAACAGGGACTGTGTCATTCTTAGCTCTCTCCTCCTTCCCCCATACTTAGCGCAGTGCTTTGCATAGAATGTGCATAGAAGAAATTTCTCAATGAATGAATTCATGTCCATATTGTGGGGGTGACCCCAAACAGAGCTACTGACCCCATACTCATCTCTTTCCTCCTTTTCTTTTTCCACAGCCAGCAGCCGCCTAATGGGGAATCCTCCAGCCTCATCTTTCATGGGCAGTTTCCTCACCAGCAGCCTGGGATCCACTGCTCCTGCACACCCCAGTGGTCCCACTTCTTCCCCCTCTGATCAGGCCTATCGGGGCCCCCACTCCAGTACCTCCCAGATCTGGTTCTCCCACTCCCATGAAGGTAAGGAGTTTTAGAGTTCCCCCTCCCCAACCTAGTCTCAGCTATACTGATGGGGGAGGGAGAGGCAGGGGCCCTTCTTCTGTACTTGATATTGTGGGGTGAGGAGTTAGGAGCCAGGAAATGACCCATGGCCCCTGGATTGGACCTCTGCTGACCTTTACTACTAGCAAGAATAAGTCCTAGTTATGGAGGGCACACAGGACAGGACTAGAATGGGAAGGGGTGGGCATAACATGAGACAGAATTCAAGCATTTCTTAGGGGGAGCCTCTCCCCACTCAGGTGGGTCAAGGGCCTAGGGCTCAAGTCTTTTTCATCATCCTCTTTCCTATGAAAACTTCTGACTTGGAAGGGAAAAGAAGGAGATATATTAACAATTGTTTTACACAGATGTGCAGAGAGGTAGAAAAGGTTGGGGCGGGGGTGGAAAGGAAGGAGTAAAGTTCATTGCTAGGGAAATGGGTTTCACAGCTGGGTTAAGATCGCAATGTGGGATGCTCATCCCACTAGATGGGACAGGACTATTGGTATCCTGGGAGGAAGAATGGTCACCATGCGTGCCAGCCTGGGAGCAGGAGGGGGTAGAGAGTTGTCATCGTGAGTGGGACATGCCACCCCTTAACAGTCTGTGCCTCAGGAGAGAGGAGCAGTTGTGACACGCCCACCTAGTCATCCCTTGCCTCATAGTAGGGACTCGGTAAATACTTGTTGGTTAATCTACACTTCATTGAGTCTGCAGCTGTTGAGAAATGGAAGGAAACCATGGAATAAACTTTCTTTTCTATATTTGGGGCAATTTACTTTTTCCTAGCTAGTTGTCCCTCCTTCTCTTCTTTCATATTACCCTTCTTCCTCAGTTATTTCTTCCCATAAGACATGGAAAGAGTTAAGTCCTTGTTGCCGGC
>CM053626.1:164878759-164904847 GCA_028646595.1 Phalanger gymnotis
TCTGGTCAAATCGCATGAACGCTCTCTCTTCCAGTGAGTGAGCCACCAAAGCAAAATGCTAACCTCAGGGTATATAGACACTTCTTCAGGGTCAGCCCACAGAGGGTATCACAACCATGTGACTCAAACTCATGTGACTTAGGTTTTCTTGTGACTTAAGCAGGTCATCAAAAATTCTTAATTAATCAAAGACTCTTGACTAATCAAAGACTCTTGATTTAAACAAAGGCAAGTCTCGATCAAAGGCTCCTGATTACCTTAGTGCTGAGAAGAACTAGAACTCCAAAAGAAAAAAGAGCAAAAGTAAAAAGCCTGACTTTGCTTGCGTTTACAATGTGGCGCGAGTGTTATCACCATTTTGTAGGTGATCAGCTGAGTCTCAGAAAAGTAAACAGATTTCTCTATGGACAAGTAGTAAGAACTGCATTTATGTAACTCCTTAAGGTTTACAGAGGGCTTTACATATGTTAGCTCACAACAATCTTTTGAGGTAGGTGTTAGTCCTATATTACAGATGAGAAAACTGAGATATGTAGAGAGTTAAGTGACTTGCTCTGGATTACATAGCTAGTAGGTATCTGAGGCAGGATTGGAACTCAGGTCTTCCTGACTCCAGTGCTGTGCATTCTCTCCACTATACCACCTAGCTTTGTGACTTGTAGGTCAGAGGTAAAATTTGAACCCAGATTTTTTTTAATGTCCCTTTTTATTTTTATAAATTTTGAAAACATTGAATGTTTCCATATACAAAGAACAGAAAAAGAAGAATGCATATAAAATCATAAATCTCTATGAGATGAATCTTTTTTGATATAGTTTATATTTAATATGATAGTTCTATCACTTCCCTGCTTGACTATATCTCCCTTCTGAACTTCCTTCTGCTCGCTTCTCTTTATTTTTAAGGATTTATTGTGTTTTTTTCTTCTTTACTTCCTTTCCCCTACATACACGCTATCGCCAACTCCGTATTCCCCCCAAATGTCACTCCCCTCCCCCTCCCCCTAATAAAAATTCTTTCTTCATGACAAATACACAGAACAAATATGCACATTGGCTGTGTCCAATTCTCTGGTCACTGAACTGATCAAAGTTCTGGTCTCTCACAATTGTTTTCCTTTACAATGTTGTACTCATTGCATAAATCATTCTTCTGATGCTGCTTACTTTACTCCATGCATCAGTTCATACATCTCCTCCCAGGTTTCTCTGAATCCTTTCTTCTTGTCATTTCTTACTGCTCAATAATATAATACAATAATCTATCATTTTCCTATACCATGAATTATCCAGCTCTTTCTCAATTGAAGGGCATGCACTTTGTTTCTCATTCTTTGCAACAGAAAAGACTGCATAAAGATCTTCCTTAATCTCTCTGAGGCAGATCTGATTCCTAGGTCATGTATTCTTTTAGTCATGCCATGTGGATAGTCAGACAGGATTTTAGATCTAAAATTGGGCTATATCTGGTGACTCGTGAACTTGTGGTCAAAATCTTAGTTCTCAAACCCATGGGAAACCTATGGAAACCTGGCTTTCTTTGGCTTCCTTAGGATAGTCTCTATTTTTAGGAATTGGACCCGTGGTTTCATTTGCATGGATGAAGAAACTCCTGTCAAGCGTGGATCAGCCCTTCTCTGTAACTTGCCTCGGAGAGTGGCCCAAAGCAGTGAGACTTACCCAGGGTCACATACTTAGGAGAAGGATTTGCATTCAAGTCCTCTGACTCCAAGGCTGCCTCTTTCTATCCAACGCAAAACACACCGTGACTCATTATAGCTTTTATATATTATTATATTAAAATATTCTTCTAACTTAGTTATTTCATTGTTGTTCAGTCATTCCAGTCACATCTGATGCGACTCCCCTTTGGGATTTTATTGGCAAAGATACTGGAGGGGTCGGCCATTTCCTTCTCCGGTTCATTTTACAGATGAGGAAACTGAGGCAAACGAGGTTTAGTGACTCGTCCAGGGTGACGCAGCTAGTAAGTGTCTAAGGCCAGATTTAAACTCATGTGGGTGAGTCTTCTTGACTCCAGGCCTTGGCACTCTTCTCCACTTCACCACCTACCTGCCACTTTAACTTGGTTAAGGCAAATTCTCAAATCAAGGGAGATAGCTGACAGCTAAACCAGCATTTACCACACTCTTTTCACTGTGGCCCTGCCCTAGAGGTGAGTTTCTTAGAGTTTTATGGTGGAGTTAAAGGAAAAAATCAACCAGTCCGCAGGCATAAGAGTCAGATGAAGCAACTTTTTTCCTTTATCCTTCCCATCTCTACATATTCTTGTCATAACCTTACCTTTCTTCTTACTCGAGGAAGGCAGTTTGGGAACAGGTGAGGACCCTAAAAAGAAACATGGGGAGTGAGCACTAACACCAGTTATTTCTCTCCCTCAACTCCCTTCTGTATCTCCACTCCCACCCTCCCATCCCACCCCCTGGACAGCGGGGAGAGAAGGGAGCTGGGAGCTGAGCCTGGGAGACAGACCCTGCTGCTTTGTGCCTTTGGGAAAATGGCCTTATTGTCTCAAGACAATGATGGGGGGAAGGAAGGGAGAGGGGAGGCTGGAGAGGCTGCTTTCCATAGAAATACTCCTGGCTTGAAGAGAAAGGGAGTTATAGAGGAGGCCCAGGGCTGGCTGGCAGGGGAAGCATTGGAGTCCTTTAAAATCCTCCCTAGGCCTGTTAAATCCCAAACAGAGCAGGGCTTTCAGAGCAAGGGTGTTGGGGGTGGGGAATGCCCCAGGAGCCTAGGTCTGCACTGGCAAATGTCAGCCCTCAACTGTGGGCCAGAGAGGAAGGCAGGAGGCTGCTACTTGAGCCTGGGAGGAGGGATCTGGATATATCATTCTCCCACCTCTTCCTTCCCCAAGCTCCAGTCAGTTCCCATACCAGAAGTCTTGTTTCCCCATTCTGCACCCTTCCCCACCCCCAAGCCCCCAATACCACTAGCCACTTCCTCCCAGAGAGTGACCAAATGGGAAAAAGTCTGGGAGAAGAAAGAGGAAAGGAAAAGAGAATGGGAGAATCGTCATTCTAGAAGTGGGGACCTTGTCAAAGTCTGAGGAAGTGGAACCCGGGAGATGTCGGCTATGAAAGGAGGACTTCACGGAGACTCATTTTGGGCTGTCGTTAACAGTGTCCACGTGACTAAAGAGGGTTACTCTTCCCTATTTGTTTGATGACATGAGAAAAGACTTAAGGGCTCAGACAGTAAGGATGGATAACTGGGGGGCACTCCTCCTCTTCTCTCTTCTAGCCTGGGCACTCTTAACAGCAAAAAGAAAAAAAGAACGTAAGACCCCTTCTCATTTCCCCAAAGCCCAACCAGATGAGAATTAGGCTAATCTGAGGAGGAAGAGAATGAGCTGGAGGGTTCATCTCAGTCTTGGATATGCAGCAGAGACTTGAACCCAGGGCCTTTCCTTGAGAATTAACATCAGGGGGAGGCCTTCAGTAGAGGACTGACTGGTATAGCAGAAAGAGTACCTAGAGTCAAAAGTCCTGGGTTTGGATCCTGGCTCTGCCGCATGATACTTGGGCTAGATATCTGGTCTCTGAGGTTCCTTCCATCTCTAGGTCTGTGATCCCTGAACCTTTGTCTTGGCTTCCTTCAAATCTCTGTTAAAATCCCACCTTCTGCAAGAAGCCTTTCTCTCTTCCTTTCATCTAGTGCCTTCTTTCTCTGAGATAATCTCTCCTTTACCCTGTGTGTATCTTGGATCCTAGGTGTTTGCCTGTTGTCTTTCCCATTAGAATATGAGTACGTTGAGGGCAGGGACTTTTTCTTTTTTTGCCTTTCATTGTATCCCCAAGCACTTAGTACAGTCCCAGGCACATTAGAAACACGTGATAAATGCTTTTTGACTTGGCATGACTTTGGGACATTGGGCAATTCACTTGACCTCTTGGAGCTCTCGCTTCCTCTTCTATAAGATGAAGGAGTAGATAGTCTCTTGGGCCTCTTCTAGCTCTCAGTAGGATTTTCTGGTGTTAGGAGACACCCTGAAGCCCAGTTTGCTAGGGCTTTATCCCTCCCTTAACCCTTCCTGGCAATTATCCAACATTAGTACAAGAAACTGCACTTCATCTCTATTGCTTTTTCTCACCCTTTCGGCCTATGGGCTAGGTCCCATTCTGAACCATTCTTGCTCTTGGTCCCACCCTTTCAAATGGAGCCTACACAGACCTTCCCATTGAGGGCCAGGTGAGGTCCTAACCTAGCTCACTTCCTCTATCCTGAATACTGAATACATTAGCCCTACGTGCTTTTTCCTGAGAGCATTTTGATTTCAGCAAAAGAAACAACTCATTAAAACAAAGGCTTTGCAAAGGAAACCTCTTTTATAATCTTAGATCTTGGAGTTGGAGAGGTTTTCTGAGTCCAGTCTCAGATAAGCAAACTGAAGCTCACTAACTTGCCCAGGGTCTCAGGGCTAGTAAGTGCCTAAAGAGAGATTTGAACACAGGTCTTCTTGACCCTAGGTCCGGCACTCTATTTGGTAAAAATACATTGCCTCTCTTTGACAGGCATGTGACTGATCTGGTTCACAAAATATGGTCACTGTATCCATGGCCATGGCCCCTTGCTCTTGGGAAACCAGACTCAGAAGGAGTCCCACCCTCAACCTTATCTTTTTGCCTGGCCTTTCCTTGGATTCCCTCCAGCAAATACCCCTGACCTTTTTGGTTCTGGCCAGATAGAGGAGTCCTGGGGACAGAGGAGAGGCAGAAGTTTAGAAGATTTAATTAAAGTTGGAACAATAACCTTGTCTCACTCTAGCCCAAGGACCTAGTGGGTCCATGTGGTTTTTCCCTGCCTCCCACCCCCCACCCTCCACTCATCCCTACAATTGGCTTATAGTAAGGCCAAATGACTTCCGCCAGCTTTATTACACATCATTAGGTGCTGATTGCTCCCTGATTCTGACTACCCTCTGTCTAATTGTTGCCATTTATATTAATAGGATTTTTGTCAAAAAAAAAAAAAAAAACAAAAAACCAAAGTCTCTTGGGGCTCTATGGCAATTCACTTCTGCTAAGGACTGGGGCAAGGGGCACCATTAACAGTGTGGGGCTTGAGTGCCTCATGAACTTGCCACAACCCTACAGCACTAGTCAGATTCTCTAGAACATAATGGGGAAAAGAAGGGAAAGGGTGTGTGCTGGGTCCCCTTCCCCATTGGGAATGTTTATGGGAAGGTGCTCAGGTAGGGGGCTCCCTTCTGCTCAAGACTCCAAGGCTAAGGTTCAGAAGATATCCTTTCTCTGACCTGGATATAACATTGCCCTGCTCTTCTCAAGTCCTGTTTTTCTCTTCACTTTTTTTTTTTCTTCGTATTTTTCCTTTTCTCCAGGTCTTTCTACAACCCACATTCCCATCTCCCTGCTTTCCTTACCTGGCATCCCTGAACAATACCAAGCCCGCCACCCCCACCCCAACTGTCTTCTTTTCCTTGACACACCCCAAAGTACCTCCTTCTCTTTCCTAGGACCATTTATTCTTGGCCTGTTTCTTCATCTTCTCTTTGTTCCTTCAGCATCTCTCCCTGACCCTCCTGTATAATGGGATTCAGTCTCAAGACTTTCTCCCAAGGACTGATGGCAACCAAGCCCTAGCTGAGGAATGGATCTCAGTCAGCTCCTCTGGGTCCTACAATCAGCGATTCCCTGATGACCTATCTCCTCCCCCTCCAACCCTCTCCCCCCACATCCTCTTTCCACCCCCACCCCCACCCCCACCTCCCAATAGGCTACCTCAGCAATGAGCCACTGCCGAGCCCAAGGCACATTCCTTGAGCACAGCTGCAGGCAGAACCCAGCCCCAGTCCCTGAAAGAATCCCAGTGTTTTCCCCAACTTGGGCAATAAACAGAGACCAAACTGGTCCAAGAACAGCTGCTCTGATTCATAAAAATCATTTTTTTTATTTTCTTCAATTCAGAGGGTTCTATCTTGTTGGGAGAAAGAAAGAAAGGAGTCTTTTATCATCCAGGCAGGCCTGTCAGTCTGAGAGGGTCTAGTTTCCCATCCTCTGTGTCTCCTGTCTTTCATTTGCTCCTTTCACATTTAGAATCTCCAAGTCCTGTCCTTTTCTTCCTTCTAACTTTATCTTTCCTCCTTTCTTCCCGTTTTTTGTTCTTTCTCTTCTTCCTTCCTTTTCCTCCTCCCATTTATTTCCTCTCAGACTCACACACATACCCCCAGGCACCAATTCATTACTTTCTCATCATCTCTTTTTTCACTCTCTTGTTTCTACTTTGCTTTGCCTCTCCCACGCTGTTTTCTCCCAGTGGTCTTTTCTTTTTCTTCTTCCTCCCACTCATCCCCCCTCCCTTCTTCTATGTCCTCATTTCCATCCCTTCTTGTACTTTTTCTTTATTCATCTCTTTCTCTAGGGTCAGAACCTGAGTGTTGGCAGAGGCATTTTCCAGAGCCTAGCCTCCCCATCAGCCTCCCTGCCCTCCCTCTGCTCCCCCAAGCCTCCCTGCCCTCCCTCTGTTCCCACAGCTGGTCAGGGGGCCAAGGAATAGAGGCAGAGGTACACCGAGCAGCCTAAGGCTGATGGGGTCTGCCAAATTGGCACTGTGATCTTGTTCAGTGCCCCTGACAGACATGGGCAAATTTCCCTCCACCTTACCTACTGCCTTCCTCTGCCCCCCAGCAACTACTCCTGTCATTTCTAAGACACTACTAGCAGCTGCTATCTGGCTATATTTGGTCCAGTTTAAAGTTCAGGAGACTGCTCCTGGAACAAGAAGCAAGCTTTTGGTTATAGGGTCTCATTTTGGTGGAGAGCGTGTGGTCATATGTTGTCCACTCCCACCAGCACCAGCCTTTGCCTCCTGTGAACCCCTTCTCCCATTTCCCCAAAAGAGAAAGAGTAATTTCTCTGGCATTTGGTGGGTTAGTGTTCCACCCTCCCTGTCCCCAGACTAGGAGGGAAGGGAGCAGTGGAGGACTGGGTGGGGAGGGCATCCCCACCCTGAGATGCCTTTTTAGTTGCCAGCTATTTGTATGGGCTCCTCCCAATGGGGAAACAAGAGGCAAGGACCTCCTGAGGGGTTGCAGGGTAGTTCTGTGCCTGGGAAACTGGCATCTGGGATAGAGGAATTTACAGACTTCTGTTTACCAAAACGAGGGCCAGTAAAAGTTTTAACAACAGCCAATTAAAAGAGAACAGCTGCAGTGATTTAACCAATCTGTCCCTTCCCCTGGCTTTGGGTAGCAGAGAAGCAGTAACCTCCCATCACCACTACTTCCACCCTTGCCCCTCCCAACCCTCCACCCCTGTTTTCCCCACCCTCCCAGCTTCTCTCAAAAATGTTTTCCAGCAGCTGAGGTTAATCTAGCAAACATCTGTTCCAGATGTGCCTCAGCACAAACCAGACAGAGGCCAAGTCTATCCATTCCTCTCAAACTTTGCATCTGTGTTCTTGTGGAAGAAGGAGGCAACATTGGGGATCAAGCATGGTCCCTTTGTCTTTTTCTCTGGGTTGGTAATGTCCTCCTTTCTTCTGGGATGGGGGTGACCCTGTGCCCACAACAAGACTTACTGACCAGTGCTCATGGATGGACAGAATGAGGAGCTTTTCTTGGGGCCACATGAAGAATCACCATAACGCATGGGACCAGGGGTCCACCCAGACCAGTGGTTGGGGGCAGAAGGGTATGGGTGGTATTAAGGAGGCTTCTTTATTTAGATTTTCAGTTGTTAAAGACTGGGGACTGTAAAGCTTCTCCCATAAGACACTTCTGCTCTAGTTTAGCAAAAGGCCAGAGACTCAACCCTGGGGTTTTACTCTCCAAACTGACACTAGAACATCCCCCATTAAAAACAACAATAATAGCTGACATTTATATAGAACTCACTATGTTCCAGGCATTGAGCTGTACAATTTATTGCTTTACAATTATTTTCTCATTTGAACCTCACAACAGCCCTAAGGTCCATTTTATAGTTGGGGAAACTAAGGCAAACAAAGGTTAAGTGACTTGCCCAAGGTCACATTCAAACTCAGCTCTTCTTCACTCCAAGCCCCATGCTCTACCCACTGCACCACTTAGCTGCCATTAGGGACTTGAACTGTTTCCACTCAGAATTCTGCTCCCAGAGACAAACCAACCCTGTGCCTCACCAGATTCTAAGAATCACACTAGGAATGGGCACAGAGTTTAAGTTGCGGGTAGATGCAAAGACTGGCTACCTCCCAACTGGGAAGTCTGACTTACAACTCTGCACTCCAGATTCTAGTTTGTAACTACTGATTCAGGGCAACTGTGGCCCTAGTACATGTGTCTGTCAGCCCCATCCCTATTCCTCCTGTGCAAGGCCTCTCTCTTGGAAGTTATTGAGGTTCAGAAATGAGATTGCCATTAGATGAAAAGCTGCTTAAGTGAAATGGGATCATCTTTGAAGAAGAATGAGAGTGTTTATGTCAGGGTGCCAGGAGCTCCAGTATGCCAGTTGGGTTTCCCCCATGCCTGCACTATAGTCCAGGCTTCTGACTTCTCAAATCCAGGTCTGTTGCTCAGGTGCAGGTGAGGCAAGCCTGTTAGACCCTATCTAGAGATCTTCTAGGGCATCTGGGATGCTACTAGGAGTCTCTGGTTATCCTTGAGCCTCCCCAGCAGCAATCCAGGTGCTAATCCACACCCATGGATCTCCTTAACCCAAGCAGGATGACAGCCAACAGGCCAGACTTTGTAATACCAGGATATTTGGTTCAAATTCCTGCCACTCTCTTCACTTCACCCCCACCTTGCCCCCTCCTTGAGAAAGCAAAAAAAAAAATAAAAAAGAGTTCAGTTTCTCCTACCCAACAAAAAAAAAGAGTCCATAGGCTTCAGAGAAGGGGGTTGGTGATTCTGAGGTCACTGAATCTGGCCCCAGGGCCTGAGGAAAGAGGACAAAAAGATGAAAGGGGGAGAAGTTATTTACTATTGAACCCTATTCAGTGATTTAAAAAAAACATCCCATTCTAGCCAGGGTCATCTCATCATCCAAGAGACAATTGTCCTAATGTAGAAAATTTCTTGGCCACTCATTGGGTAGAGGCTGGAGGTAGTAAGGAAGATGATTCTCAGGCTTCTGCATCATTCCCTTAGGGGAAAGCTACCCATGGATATAAACTGAGGAATTAGAGACTCCATGTTTGCCATGGCAGCTGCAAAGTAAGGGAGTGGGGTCAGGATGGGGTGGGGGGTCTGTGGGAGACGAAGGCTGGGGAACACATGTCCCTGACGCTCAGGTAGAGCTGATTTTAACTCGGAACCCTGTCACCACAGCCACAGCCTTTCTTTTTTTCTCTATGGGAATGCCACCTTGCTTCTCTACTTCTAATGAGTTGAGGCCCGGTGGGGGAAAAACCAATTCTGACCACAAGGAAGAATCCCACACTTGATGCCAGCCTGTGAGTTCTAGGTTTTTGTCTCCAAACACACACATCCCTGTCCCTTTGGCTGTAGTGGACCGGCGGTAGGAGATCCCTTTACTCTAGCCCTTTTATCGTTTTGCCTTTTCTACCTGTTACCCAGTCACCTTTGCTCTCTGAGCTTAGGCCCCACCCTGTTAGGCAGAGAGAATCATGGGAGGATTGAGGAAAAAAAGACTAGACTTAAAAACAGACCAGCACCCCTTCCCTTCTCCTTCCCCCTAGCATCAAGGAAGGAAGGAGTCTTCCCAGCCAAGGAGGGCAGCAGGGTGTGCTTGAGCCTTGAGCCTAGCATTTGGAGGCTGGAACTTAGGAAGATGTAGGTAGCTATCACAGTCTCCAGGGTCCCTTTGCAACTTTGACTCCCTTGGAGGAAGAGTCAGATGGAAAGGAAGACCTGGTCTGGGTGGGAGAATGACACCTGTGTTATTTCGCATGAATTTATGTGGCGACTGAAGGGGTGGTATGTACCTATTGAGGAGTGATTTACTTTGGCTATGTCACTTTGGGGACTCCGTAAGACTTCTAGACAGATCAGCTTGCTGCCCATGCTTCTCCCACAGCTACCCTATTCCCAGGTGGCCTGCCTTGATGTCCCCAGTAGAATGTAAGATCTTTGAGGGCAGGGGCCGTTTTGTTTTTATATCCCCCACACCTAACAGTGCCATATATGTAGATGATGGTGCTAAATATGTGCTTGTTGGATCACATTGGATTAGGTTTGGATTGAATCGGATCCTTAGAATACTTCTGAGCAGGTCTGTACAGGGGTGTTCCTGATGTGGGGTGGGTGGTTGGTGGTGGATGGAGAGCCTTGTTTCTCACTTCCTACCTTTCCATCAATTAACCACTCCATCAAATGGGGATAAGCATGCCTCTTAACCAAAGTGGTCCAGAGGCTCAAATGAGGTCATGTGTGTAACGTGCCTTACAAATTGTAAACTACTATGTAAATATTAGTTATCATTACCCCTTCTGGCTCTCAGCCCCCTTGCTAAGGGTGGAAGGCATTTTCCAACTGACTTAACAAGGGATCAGGAGAAACACTAAAAAACACAGTTTAAAAGCTCTCTGCCACCAAGTCCTAGGCCGCACTGTCTGTACTGCCCTTCCAACAGTTAGAAAAAGCTTTGCTTGTGCCCAAAGCTACCTCTCACTGAGAGATCCAAAACTCCAGGCCCGGGGAACTTGGAGCCTGATCGGCTAGCAAAAGCAGCTCTTGCCACCCCCTCCCCAGTCCGATGAGGTGATCCGCTGCCATTCATCTCTCCCTTCACTTCTCCTGAGAGGTTTTTTAAAAACTCCTCTCTTGCTGCTATCCCTCTGAGCACTTCTCACCATGGTGGCTGTGGTCGTGAAAGGAAAATCAAAGTGGGTCCCCTCCCCTCCTTCCTTCCCCTCTCCATTCCCTCCATCCCATCAGCAATTCAATTTGTACAGCACCGGAGGGATGGTATTAGTCAAGTCAGAGTTAATATGATGTATTGATGGTTTGATTTCCCACTGGTGTGCTATATGGAGTTCTATAGGGTATCCATACAGAGCCGGACAGTATCTCAGCACCTTGGTGTCTGGGCTGGGGCTGGAAGGTTCCCAGGGGCCCAATGGTTCTGCTTCTCCAGCCTGTCTCTCTCTTTCTCTAGCTCCAGGGTACCCCAGATTTTCAGGGAGCCTGGCATCTACCTTCCTACCCATGAGCCACTTAGATCACCATGGAAACAGCAACGTTCTCTACGGGCAACACCGTTTCTATGAAACCCAAAAAGGCAAGTACCAGCGGCAGTGGGATCTAGCTGTAGCTAGCATTGCCATGGAAGCAGGTGGGAAATGTCGAAGGGAGAAGCTTCTGGTGCTCTAGCAGGAGAAGGTGACGGAGCTATGACATTCCCTGGGGGTGGGGGTGGGGATGGGGAAGAGAAGTTAGAGGGAGATCTATGATGGGATGAACCAAATCCTGACAAAATGGAGTGGTTTGTGGCAATAAGCCTTCTGGAAGAGACATTAAAGGACCCGGTCAGGAGGAGACATTCGACTGCCTAATGAAGGAAACACCCAGAAGATTTAGTTTGTCCACCAGCATTTATTAAACACTTACTATGTGCCAGACACTATTCCAACTGCTAAAGATACAAAGAAAGGTAAAAATAGATCCTGTCCTCAAGGAACCCACATTCTAATGGGGGAGACTACATGCAAATAATTAAGTACATACAAGATAGATCCTGAGTAAATGGCAACAATCTCATAAGAAAAGGCCCAGCTGTGAGTTAAGTAAGAGCTGGTCAATGGGACAGGGGGGTGAGGGAGGGAAGGCTAGAGAAGGAAACCCAGGTCTCCAGCCCTGCCCCTGCCTCAGCCAGCCTGAATATTCAATGCCTTTCAATACCCCCTCCTGCTCTTTAGCTCCACCCTTGGGGTTACAGGACCTTGCCCCAAGAGTTTACCGGACCTTATAATTAGTGCCTCTGAAGTCCAGACCGGAGCACCCCAGAAATCTTCTCTGGCTACAGTCTTCGGAGAAGACCAGGAGCTGACCTACCTTTCTCTCCAAGGTAGTGCTCTCTGCCACTGAGGAATAATAGCCCAACCCTTGGGAGTCTTGTAAAAAGGTCCAGTGAGACTAGCCTTGCGTCTCCTGTTCCCATCCCTGTCACCTGTGACCCCTCTAGAGGGCAATGGGATATGTGCCCAGTGGTCTTGGTCTTTTCTGTCTCTGAGTGGGGTGAGGGGGAGAAAATCCTGGGGGCTTGGCGTCCCGGAGAGTTCCTGGGCATGCTCTGAAGGAGGTTGCTATTGTACTCTGCCAAAAAAGAGAGTCTCCTCCACTTGTGTGTGTGTGTGTGTGTGTGTGTGTGTGTGTGTGTGTGTGTGTGTGATTCCTCCTCCACCACCCTAAATTAATCTCCATCCCAGCAGAGCTATTTTGACAGCATTTGTCACAAGCAGGCAGGTGGCTTGTCCCAGGCCCAAGAAACCTGACCCCTCCCTCCCTTGCAAACCAGAGCCCCTGGGGAGTTCCTGGGGTGCTGCCTCTGGCAGGCAGGTTTCAACAGGAGGCTGCCTAGTGGGCCTCTCAGCTTTCATAATATTGTGTCGGGAGCCTAATCCAAGAACATTATTTGGTTTTGGAAATTGAGCTAATTAGGTTTCACCCCCCCCCCCATCCCCACCCCCCTCCTTCTTCCACTCTCCCCCTTGTTTTTAATTAGCAGGAAATTGACAGAGGAATTTACATGACTGAGGACAGTTTTACAAGTTCCAAATGTTTCTTTTGTTTCACCCTCAGACCAGTAGTCTTTCAGCTCTCAGCCCTCAGCTCCCAGCCTGTGCTGGTCTGGCCAGGCTACTCTAACACTGAGCACTTGGGGCAACCCCAGTGAGGGGAGGTTGGGGCCCTTCCTCCTCCAGGATTCCTTAGTGGCCTCTAGGGTTTCAAGGCTTGTTTCCCCTGGGGGCATTAGGGGAAGGTCAAGAGGCTGCGTCTTTGCCGGGGCAAAGAAGAGGGAGAATTGCCAGGGAGGGTGAGGTTCTGGTGGGGATTCCCTCTACCTGAGGGCCTATTGCTGTCAGGCTGGGACTCTATGGGATTGGGCATATCAGTCTGGCAGACAAGAAACAGATGAGGGAGAAGCAGATAGGGCTACCAAGGGAGGCTTGAGACTCAGGTAGAAACAATCCCCTGAACATTCTACCCACCCAGCTCCAGAGAAGCAGCCCCAACGACCCTCTACCCTCCTTTCTTGGTCCAGCTGGAGAAACTGAAGCGTGGAAAATGTCCACCTAGTCCTAGAAGCTACTCCTGGAGACACCCCTCTCTCTCTCTCTCTCTCTCTCTCTCTCTCTCTCTCTCTCTCTCTCTCTCTCTCTCCCTTTTCCTTCTTCTTCTCCCCCTCTCTTCCCACCCCTCCCTTCCTCTTTCTCTGTCTTTCTCTTTGTCCTTCTCTCCCACCTCTCTCTCTGTCCACCATATTTTTTTCTCACTCTCTCTCCTTCTCCCTCCCCCACCTTTCTCTCTCACTCACTCCCTTACCTCTGGGACAGAGACAGTCCTTCCTCCCTTCTCTCTCTTTCTCCCCTACCTCTCTCACTGTCATTCACTCCCTTTCCCTTGTCTCTCCCCCTTCTCTTGCGAGCGAGCGCATGCTCTCTCTCTCTCTCTCTCAATCTCTCACTCTCTTCCTCCACCATCTCTCTCTCTCTCCCTCCCTCCATTCCCCTTCCCCCCCTTTCCCCCTATCTCTCTTTCTGGCTCACTCTCTCATAAGCTCTTGGAGGGTATGGGCAGTTTTCATTTTTGTCTTTGTATCAGCAGCTACTCACTCAGTGCCTGGCACACAGTATGAACTTCATAAATGCTTGTCAATTAATTGAATGTGAAGAAGCAACCTCTGATTGGATAGAGGCATCTCCTTGGACTCTTGCTAGGTGGAGATATTGAACTGTTTGGATCCCAAACTGCCTCTGCCCACCACTTCTCCCCTTGACCTTCTGCTCATTTGTGTTCCAGATAACTTCTATCTACGCAACCTGCCTGCCCAGCCCACACTTCTGCCCCCCAATCACAACTTCCCCAGCATTGCCCGAGCAGCCCCAGGTCACCCCATTGGCTCTTGCAGCAGAGATCGGGAGGCAGGCCACCTCCAGAAAGGCCCTAAGGAGTTTGACCGATTCCTGATGAACAAGGAACTGGGCAAGGAGAAGACAGGCAAGGCAGAGGGTAAGGATCGGCCAGTAGAAGATGATGTGAAGGAACGGCACAAGCTGGTAATGCCCATGACTCCTGAGGGACACTGCAAGGAGAGTACCCATCCTCGAAATACCTGTGAGAACCGAACCAAGCACCTCAACTCCTGCTTCCTGAGTACCAAGGTGCTCAATGGTGAGGTGGGCAAAGCTGTCCTGGCCAGCTGTACAGGGGGCATGCTGTCTCGACATGGGGCAGGGGTGGTGCCCAGCCGCTGTGCCAAGGATGCAGGACGGCCTGAGCGGGAGCGCGAGTTGGGCCACCACGAGCCAAACCAGCCGTACAGCGAATGTCTGGAGCGGAGGCAGATGCTCCACCATTCCGTTTCCTACACGGTGCCCTCCAGCTTGCCAGCTGTGCCACCTCCACTTAGCACCAGCTCTGGGACATTTCCTTGCTTACAGCTTCACTCCAATCCAGACATGTTATGCCCCCTTCAAGACAAAGCCACCCGAGACCTGAAACTCAGTGGGCCCACCTTCGTGCCTTCTGTGGGGCACCTACCTGACAAGAGCCGGTCATTCCAGGTGGCATCAGAGCCATGCCTGGCAGGAGAGGGGAAGGATCGGCACCATGAGGTGGGTGCTGACCACCCAGCGTCCTATGGAACCTCCTACCCCCACCTGAAGGCCGAGGGCAAGGGGGAGCGGAGGCTTGGCTTTGAGGCAGCCCTCAACCCAAGGCTGAAGGGATTGGAATATCTCAATAGCACTGGATCTGAAGGCCCCTTCCCTAATCTACCCCATGCACCCCCCAAAGGTGGCCTCGAGAAAGGAAGCTACTTTGAGATGCCCCCTCCCTCTCAGGACTGCTCCCGCCCTGGCCACCAGGACCCCTTGTGTGTGAAAATCAGCCAAACCTGCTGCACTTTAGACAAGGGTGCCAAAGAGGCCCCAGGCCCCAGTGCCCAAAAGGTTGCTAGGATACGGCATCAGCAGCACCTGTTACCTGAGATGGAACAGACGGGAAATGGGGCTGAAGCCCAGAGGAAGTCCATTGAGTTGGCATCTCTGGGCTACAATGGGCCCCACCTGCCACCCTGGACGGTCCACGGGAGTCAGGGTCCCCCCATCTCCATCAGTGAGGAGAGGAAGGGCTCCTACCTTGACCCCTTCAGCAACAGCCTGCAGCAGGCAGCCCTCATGTCCCAAGAGTTGCCCGCCCCACCGGACGAGGTCTCTGCCATGAAGAACCTGCTTAAGTATAGCAACCAAGCGCTTATCGTCGGCCAGAAGCCCCCCTTCGTGGGTCTGGGAAATATCAAAGCCAGCTGTGTCCAACAGGAAGTGAAGTTCCAGTCAGGCAAGGGTCAAGGGGAGCTAGAGAGGCCTGACTGTGCCCGGAGCCGGGAACATGAAGCCCCCCATAGTGATGGGGAGGTGAGGCAGCCCCCTGTGGGCATTGCTGTGGCTGTGGCCCGCCAGAAGGACACTTTGAGCCGCCCAGAACCTTCCTATGGCACTAATTCTAGCCGGCAGGGCCGCGCAGTGCCTGGGTTCAAAGGTACAGAACCTAAGGGAAAAGGGGTGGGGGAGGGAAGAATTAGGGTGATGTCACCAGAGCTCAGGCTCCAAGCTAGAGGTAGGGGTGGAGTCAAGAATGGGCCTACTAACCCCATCTGGTTCTCATTGCCTGACCTCAGGCTCACCCACAGGGCCCCAAGGCCTTCTAGAGTTCATGGCTCACTTTCAGGAGGGGCAGCAGGGGGACGGAATGGAGGCAGTCAGCTCTCCAGGAGAGAAGCAGACCAATCCCCTCATTTGTCTGTACTCCAAAAGCTCCAGACCCATATTCCCACCCCTCTGTGGCTGGAGAGAGGGTTCTTTGTGCTAGCATGCCCCTGCTGACCCAGCCCTATTTATACCCTCTTCTCTCCCTTCTTCTCACCCCTTCTCTCACCATCCAAGCTTCCTTCTGCCCTCCCAGTGGATGCACCACATCCCATAACTCCATGGAGCTTTTACCCATCACTTGCAGCACCAGTCCCTGTTATGGGCATTAACCCCTTCCTTGGACCCCTTGTCGGAGCCCCATCCAATCTACTTCATGCGTTAGCCCTTAGTCAACTTTCCCCACATTGTAGAACTGAGGAGCTCCTAAGCCTAAGCCTCCTTACTGTTATTTCTTCCCTGTTGGCCTCTGTATAGCGGGCCCCAACCGCTCCATGCACGTGATCGATCTGGAAGCCGATGAGGAGAGGGGCCGACTCTGTGGTGATGAACGGCTGGGCCTTACGAGCCGGGAGCTGCTTCTCCAGTAAGGACCTGGGGTTCCAAGGCAGGGGTGGAGGGTGGGCGCGCGCACGCGCGCGCACACACACACACACACACACAGTCATAGATTAATTTACACAGGGCCCAATCTCTCCTGATACAGAGAATGATGATGTGGAAAGAACATTGAGCTAAAGGTCATGAAGTCCTGGGTTTTCTTCCTCACTGTACTCTTCACTGGCTGTATCACCTTAAGCCAATCACGTAACCCGACTAGGGCAGAGCTTTTCCTTCACCAAAATGGGTCATGGTAATCCCTACCCTTTCAAGGTTGTCCTGTGGATAAACTGAAATAATTGAATGGAACAAAATAGGATGTCTCCGCACCAGTCCTGTCGTTCTGAGAAAAGCACCTTGCGAACTTTTTTTCATTCTTTTTATTTTTTTAACTAGACTTGTGAATAGTAGCTACAGTAGTAGTAGTAATAGTGGTAACAGCAGTCATAGTTGTAGTATCAGCAGCAGCTAGTGTTTATATTGTGCTTTAAAGTTTACAAAGCATTTTACAGATATCATCTCATTTTATCCTCATAACAACCCTGGGAGAGGTTAGGCTATTATTATCCCTATTTTACAGATAAGGAAACTGAGGCCCAGAGCTGTTCAGTGACTTGCCCAAGGTCATACAGCTAATAAGTATCTGAGATCAGATTTGAACTCAGGACTGACTGCCTGACTGTCCAGTACTCTAACCGCTGCACTGCCCCAAAGGAAGTTCCCTCTGTCAACACATATCAGCTTCTGTTGTGTCATGTAGAGTCTTAGAGGGCCGCTCAGGATTCTGAGAGGTTATGGGACTTGCCTAGGGGGACACAGCCTGTAAGTGTCAGAGGCAAGCGTTCTAACCCTACACCACACTGCCTCTCTTGGAAGCTATCTTCTTTTTCATTGCTTTGAAGGATCTGTGATTTTACCTGTGTGAGTATTTCTTCCTTCCACCGACATAAAGATCAGAGCCTTCCCCACACAGTCGGAGTTGGCTCGATGAGTTTCTGTAACCAAGAGAATTCACTCAGTTAGCCAGACCAGAACCTTCCCCACACAGTCGGAGTTGGCTGTAACCAAGCAAATTCACCCGGTTAGCCAGGCCGATCCTCAGATCACAGACACATACATAGTCTGTCTCAGGACTCTTAAGTATTTACATCTTAGTAGAACATGCCAGAACCTATGCTCAGTCAGCATAGCCAGTAAGATTCAACGGAGCAGAATTTTAATGGACATTGTAAACCATTAACAACATTATATAAATGGGAGCCATTATTAGTGATGACAATGATGATGATAGCCTGGAACTTAGGCCTCCACCCACCCAAATATCTCCATTAGTTATGAAGGCCTTAGATCATAGAGCTGACCTGATCTTCTTATTTCCACCTTACTTCAGGTGTGGAATGCTTTATTACTGCAATAAATTTGCGATCTCATCCACAGGGGTCTCCCTCCTATGGATGTACATCCCAGCCATTCTATGCTTTCTCGTTATGGGTAAGATTCTTGTCCATATTCTACCAGAGATCTGCCATTTATAAGATCTGGCCAACATGCTAGAGGCTTTCCTCCAGGTCAGGGATTTTTAACTTCTTTGGGGCTTTGGATTCCTGGGGAAGTCTAGTGAAACATGGACCCCTTCTCAAGAGAATATTTTTAAATTCATAAAATAAATCACATTTTTATAAAGGAAACCAATTATATTAAAATAAAGATATAATTTTTTTTCTCCATTAAAGTTCACACATCCTCTGAAATCTATCCATGGTTGAAAATTCCTGCTCCAAGACTTTAATGGCATTTTGAGGGTGTCATCGGTGCCCTGGAGTTGTCCATCTGTTATCCCTAACTATAGGAATAAAAACGTTATTTCCCTCTCTGAGATGATATCTCTCCAGAGGCAGGCTATGTACTGTCAAGGACCTGGCTTTTGAGCAGAGAGAGTAAGAGGTAAGGGAGAGGAGCCCTATGGCACTGGACTGGGAGAGTGGCCTGCGTTCTGTTCTCAGCCCTTCCGCTTACTGTCTAGACGGCCCATGGGCAAGTCACTTCACTGCTCAGACTCAGCTGTACCCTGTGTCCCTTGGTAGCTTCTTGGACTCCCATTGGAAGTGTTTCTATAGAGGTATATTATATCCTAATCTGAAATAAGATGGGGCCTGGGAATGAGGAAAGGGGTTGAATTGAATTGACTTTCTAAGCTCCCTACTCTCTCTGTCTCTCTTTCTCCCTTCCCCTCTCTTTCTCTCCTCTTCCTCCCTCCCTCTCTTTTCTTCTTTTTTCTCTCTCTCCCCTTCCTCTCTCTTCTTTTCCTCTTCTTTTCTTTTCTCTCCCTCTCTCCTTTTCCTTTCTCTTTCCTCTTCTCTCCTCTCTTTTTTCCTTTCTCTCCTCTTCCCTTGCTCTTCCTTCTTCCTCTCCTCCTTCTACTCCTTCCTCTTCTTCTCTCTGTCTCTCTTTCTCTTCTCTTCCCCCTCCCCCAGTCATCTCCCTATCTTGCCCCATCTAGAATTACCACAGCTGCTCATAGCCCCACCCATAGAGAGGGGCAAGGCAATTGGGGTTAAGTAACTTGCCCACAGTCACACAGCTAGTAAATGTGTCAAGTGTCTGAGGCCGAATTTGAACTCAGGTCCTCCTGACTCCAGGGCCAGTGCTCTACTCACTGTGTTACCTGGCTGCCCCACTACCCCCCCGCCCCGCCCCAATCCCACTACTGATCAGCACAGGAGCTTTTTCCAGCCTGAGATAGTTCGCTTTTTCTTAGACAGCCTGATGCCGCCACAACTCTGGAGACTCACCACTTTGGTGCTGGATTCAGTGTGGACACCCAGTTGTCTTTCACCCCATAGTGGCTCAGAATTCTAAGTTCAAGAGATGCCAGCAGGCTCAGCCTTTCGTGGAGCAGAGACTATAAGCATGTGCCTAGCCCTGCTGACTCTAAAATCTGTGATTCTAAAACAAGCAGTCTTAACCTTTTTTTTTTTTGATACCATGGACCCCTTTGGCCGCCCAGTGAAGCCTACGTTCCCAGAGTAATTTTGTTAAATGCGTAAAATAAATAGCATTACAAAAGAAACCAGTTCTGTTGAAATATTTAATAAAATAATTTTCAAAATAAACTCATGGACCCCAGGTTAAGATTCCTTGTTCTAAGGTGAAGAGACTAGGGTCTGAGTGGAACTCCTGGACCCTACTCTATCCATATTGTCTTTCCAGGGATAACAAAGACCTTGTTGAGTTTGCCCGAATTCACCCATCCAGTGGCTGCCCTGGAGATGTGACCTCCCACCTCATGATTGCTGGAGGATCATCTCTGCAAACTAGCCAGCTTGGGGGTGATCCTACCACCCACGCCCATCCAGCTCACCCCCCCTGGCTGCCCCGAACCCGCAGTCCCTCCATTTGGATGGGAGGACATTCCTACGGTCAGTATCCAGGGGTAAGATGGGGATGGATACAGGAGATGGGAAAAGTGGGACTGAAGTAGCTCATTGGCTTTTCCTCTTTTGGTGCCCAGATGGTGATTAGAATCACACTGGGCACTAGGTGCCCAGCACCCCCATCCAAAGCCCTTGGCCTTCCTACATACCCCTCTCTAGCTTACATTCAGGTTGGGACAACTTCCCCAAAGCAGACCAGGATGCTAAGTCTTTAGGCCAGTGTTTTGCAACATTTAACCATTTCAAATATTTTTTTTTCTGGCCCACAAAACTTTTGATATTAAAGATCCTTGCTTTTTTAAACTTATAAATAAAAACCTAATTCTCCCTGCATTCCGTACCTCCCATTCTGGTCCCCTTCTCTCTGACTCCCACTCCCCACTCCCAGAGCCACTGGAAGCTTCTCTGCTGAGCGTACAGAGAGGAAATCAGCCATGGTAGAGAATATAAATATTTTACTGGTCTTTGGTCAATTTTTGAGCTAGGAAACACTTCTGGTAAGCCAAGTGTCCAAGGTGATTAGGCCACTATTGCTCTTTGACCTTTCTAAAAGAAAAAGGACAAACCACTTGGGGTCCTCCCTGGGCCCCTGGCTCTGTGTCCTTTTGCTTCCTGTGGATACCATCTATCTGTTCCTCTCCTGTGTGGCTTCATGTAAGTCTGCCAGTACTTCCTGCTCCCTGCGTAGACCCCTGACTCTACTGGACTTAGATGGAGGCCCTGGAGGGAGACTAAGAAACAGCAAGATCATTTTCTTTGGTGCCAAACTCCTGTTTGGCCTCCAGACCTCTAGAGGAGTGCCTCCCATTGGAGCCCCATAAGTCATCATGGAACCCAACAAATTGGAGCCCCAGGCACAGGCTCCAGGGCTGTCTAGCTCCATAGGCAATATAGCCAGCAGCTCTGGTTGTCATGATATTTTCTTAGCCCTGGCTTTTTAGCATGCCAGCCTCAGTGCTGCCTGTTTCCCATTAAAGCCAGTGGTACCCTCTGCTTCCACCATTTTGCACTGACCACTGTGTACCTGCTCTTCTGCAGGGCTTGGCCACCCGGCTCTCCACCAGAACCTGCCACCTGGCTTCCCAGCCACCATGCCCAGCACAATGCAGTCCATGTTTCCCCTGTCCCAGGACCCCCCTGCCCAGCTGGTCATCTTGCCCACCGAGCCTACACCCCATGCTGCTCCCCATTCACTTGGTAAGGGAAAGCCTAGGGACCTGGGGAGGATTCTGTTGCCATCCCCTTTTGGGTGTTGGAAAGGGCCTGAGGCCCAGGAAGCACTGCACCGGGTTTCTTGCCAGTTCCCGCTCAAAATTGTTCTGATCCAAGCCTCCTCCCAAATCCAGCCCCATCTGGAACAAGAGGGAAGAAGAGAAGAAGATGAGGGCCGAGATGGAGAGACACAAAAGAGGGAAAGAAAAAACAAGGAAGGGGGTGGAGAAGAAGGGAGAGAGAAGAGGAGTGAAGGATGAAACAGAAGGGAGAAGACAAGGAAAGAAGAGGAGAAAGGGAAAGATAAGGGGAGATAGAGAAAAGGGAAAATGGAGGAGAGAAGGGATGGGGGAATAGGAAAGGGCAGAAAGAAAATCATTCTTCTCCACCTCCATCCCCCATCGGGATGTAAACTCTCCAAGAGAGTAGGGATTATGTCACTTTTGTCTTGTGTCTCCAGTGCCTAGCTCAGCATATCTTCATCACTTAATAAATAAAATGAAAGTCAAAAGGGAAGAGGGGAGATTGAAGAAAAGACAAGAAGGGAGATGGGAGACCTAACATCATAAAGTACTTGGGATCCCACCCGGGAAGAGCCATTTTGTTCCTGGACAGTCTAACCTGTCAAGTGGATGGATTTAGGATACTCATTGCAGTCCCTGGGAATTAGGGGGTGGGCTGAGAGGGGGGGCCCATTCAAAGCACAGCCTACCGCCATACCACTGTCTAACATTTTCTGTGACTTTGGTCTCCTTCCTTCTTCCTTGTCCAACCCTCTTGCAGCTGATGTCATGGACCAGGCTTCATTGTGGCCACCCATGTACCCAGGTCGGGGGCCTGCCTCTCACATGCAGCACCCCAGCCAGCTTCCCGTCTATTCCCGCTCCCAGTTTCTACGGCAGCAAGAGCTCTATGCCCTCCAGCAGCAGCAGAGAGCAGCCCAGGCACTAGAAATGCAGCGGAAATCCCAGCTTCAGGTACCAATGAGACCCCCCTTCTCTTTCCCTCCGGTTACCCATGGACACAACCTTTTCCCTCTGTTGTCCACAAAGGACCTGTCATCCTGCTGTAGTGGTGATGTCCTCACCCAAGCCAAATATCTCCCTTCTCCATTTCCCCGGGGCTAGAAAACCCTCCCCTGTCCTTTCTGGAGAACCCATTGCCTTGTCCAGAGCCTTTAGGGTTTAGATTTTCTGTTTGTCTCTCATCTTGTCACCTTCCTGTTCCCTAGGATCCCCCTTCCCATGACCATGCTAAAGACCCTGTTCCCTGACCCTCATGCCTAGAGCTCCCCAGGTGGTCCCCTTTGCCACTGGCCAGTCATGGTGATGGGGGTGACCATGCTCTGTCTCTACTTTCCCAGAGGAAGCCTGAGGATTACCATGCAGAGTTTGAAGAAGCAGTCCCCGAGAAGACCCTGAAGTCCTCTCATAAACCAGTTGCCTTAACCTCCCTATCCAAGGGCGCCTCTTCACCGGCTGCTGCTCCATGCCCTGCCAAACTTTCACCTTGCTGCCATTCTCCTGCCCTGCGGCACCCCTCCAAATGCACCACGCCGCTCTCCACTGCCCCGTGCACTTTACCCCTCTGCCCCACTGCCAGCTCTGCTGTGGCACCCCACTCCCCAGCCACCAGTCCTGGCCCTGCTCAGAGCTCTAAGGGTACTGAAGTTGAGGACAAGAGAGGAGAGGGCCAGCCCCCGCAAGACTATCCCAAATCTCTAGAACCAGGTAAGACTTATAGTGGGGTTTCCTGGGGGGCATGGCAAGCATGCTGGATTGAGAGTCCAAAAACCTGGGTCCAGATCCTGGTTCTGTTGTGTTACCTTGGCTTTCCTTGCCTCGGTTTCCTTATCTGTGAAGGGTGAGGGTTGGGCCATATGGCTTCTCTAAGGTGGCTTCCAGCTCCAAATCTATGATGCTTTGAAAGGAGAACATTTGAAGGAAGCTAACCTCTAGGAGGACAGAAGGGCAGAAATGGTTCCATATCACAGGAACTGCTAAGCTGAGACGTTCGATCTTAATAACTTCCTGGGGTCATTTAGCCTGCTTTAAGGAGAGCGAGGTCCTGGCACAAATGGAAAACAACCATTTTTTTTCTCGAAGAAGGGCCTGCTTCTTGCTTCTTTTCTTAGATGTCTTCTTTCTGACAAGGCATGCTGACCCTTATAAGGCTGGACCTCTAGAAAAGTCCCTCTCCTTCCCTTCCCCCTCCTGCATCTTCTTAGGCCACAGGCTGGGGTGATCAGTAGGGGGATGGGCAAAGTCCTAGTTATTTCCTTCACCACTCCCTGGGCAGAGGAGGGGAAAGGAATGGCAGTACCATTCGTCCATTCAAGGCCGTTTGCTGAGCAGAACGATCTTAGAAGCAATAATGTGTGGCTATGCTACAGGGAAACTCTGGACGTAAAGGATACAAGAAGACAGGGTCATTTCTAGCCACTAACTCTCTGGACTTTTGTGGTCACTGAGCAGCAAGGGACGGGGGGGGGAAGAGAGACTAGGATGGGGATGTTGAGGAAACTAACCTGAGAGGAAGGAAAGTTATTATAGCTCCTGTTGGAGACCCCAGCCAGGCCACCTCCCGCCTGCCCACCCCCCTTTGCCACAGAAGCCACCTCTTCCTGAGTGCCAGTACCAGCCACGCCAGCCAGCTCTCAGTGCCAGCTCCCCGACAAGGCTATTTAATTCTCTCTGAATTAGGCTGAGTGTTTACATTGGAAATCCGTGTGGTGAACATAAAACCGGTCCCAGTTTCACAATAAGGAGACAGAGCCAACAGGGTTTTTTTTTTTTAAGGTTTTTTTTTTTTATTACAGTTAATGGGGCGTAATGCCTCCGACATGCAGCCGGCTCGTTCTGGTTCAGGGAAAGCCCTGATTCAAGCATCATGGCTTTAAAAAAAATCCCCCTTCTCTGGTTAGTCTGTCCTTCAGACAGACCAAAGGGCATATCCATGAGGTGGAGACACAGCAAGCAGTAAGAGCAGGACTCCAGGCTAGAGGGGAAAACAATTTGGATTTGGGGTTGGAGGGAACGTCAGAGTTGTTTCAGTGTGACCCTCCCTCTTCTCAGCCTCTGACACCCTGAGTATTCCTTATCCTTCCTCCTAACCCTACAACATATCTCAGACTCCTTGTTATGGGGAGGGAGATAGTCACCTCATCCTTATCTGCTAGAGAAGCTGATGCACTTGCCCTTTGAGTAAGAGTCATTGAGCCCTAGAAGTGGAGCCCAGGTCCTACCTCCCAGCTTAGCCCTGTAGTCCCCATTTGTCTGGATCTGGTATTCCAGGGCCCAGGAGTGGCTGGGGGCTGGGGAAAGAGGAAAAGCTGGGATCAGCCAGCCTTTCATGGTCAGAAAAGTCTGGATCTACCTCTGTCCTTTTCATCTTAGAGATGGTAGCCATGCAGAATTTAGAGTATTCACTGTACAGGTTAGAGAGCTCCAGCAAGCAACTGATGTTTAGCTCCTAGAGAACTGTGTTGGGGATGCCCTCCCTGAGTAGGGCTCAGGGCCAGCCCCTTAAGTGCCCACGATCTGTTCACCAGTCTTATCAGCTTCTTTCTCTCTGTCTCTCTCTCTCAGACCTGCCCCCAGGATACACCTACCCTGCAGTCAGCATGGGCTACTCTTCCCCCCTACCCCATGACATGCACTCGGCTGATCCCGCAGACCCTGAAACTATGCAAACTGTCTCCACTGCAGCCGAACCCGAGCAGTCCAGGACATTTCCACCCTCAGAGGGGCCTCACTGTGATCCTAGCGCTCTGGATGGGGCCAGCCTAGTAGAGGGAGCAGGTGGCCAGGGGGAGGGCGCCGAGCCAAGGGTCCTGGAGCTGGAGTGCCAGCCACACACTCATAGGCATCCACACCCCATGGAGCTGGGGCCCCCCAGTGAGGCAGATGCTCCCAGTGGGTTGGGGGAGCTTCAGGAACTCCCCTATGGTGCCCTCATGGAAGGAGGAGGCCCTGAGACGAGGGGCTGCATAGATTCTACTCAGGAAGGGGCAGAAGAGGAGAGGACTGAGGAGGGGGATGGCAAAGGGCTGCTGGCAAGGTCCTCCCCCATGGCCTCTGAGCAGGGAGCACTAAGCCCGCGTCCTCTGGGAGAGGAAGAGGTGGGGGAGGGGCCTGACCCACAGGAGGAAGAGGAAGAGGAAGGAGAGGAGGAAGAAAGAGAAGAGGAGGAAGAGGAAGAAGGAGAGGAAGCCTGGAATATGATTCAAGAGGAAGACCATCTGGCCAAATCGTTGCCAGGTCTGGATGCCTTGGTAGCAGCCACCATTGACCTGGGAGACCTACCCTCACTGAGCCCACCCAGCACTCAGCCTTCAGCCCCACTACAGCTTCCAAATGCTCCTGCCCTTCAGGGTAGCTCAGGAATTCATGGCATCGCCCTTCTTAGTGAATTGGCTGACCTGGAGTTCCAGCGGCAGAAGTGTGAACAAGTCACAGAAGGTAAGTATTCTAGAGTCTTCCTTTACTCCTTTCTATTTAACCCTCTTTCATGCTGGACCTCTGACCTTCAAACTTGGGACTCACCTTCCTACCGCAACCTCTTTGTGATGCCTGAGGTGAAGCAATTTTGTAGGAGGTTCCTTTCAAACCTAGTTAAACCAATAGCCAATGAACTAGGCTCCTAGGTTTTAGAGCAGAAAGGGATCCCGGAGATCATTTATCTTGGTCCTCTAATTTTATAGATGAGGAAATGAGGTCCAGAAAGTGAGTTGACTTGCCCAGCATTACATAGTAGCAGTCAGGATTTGAACTCTGGACTTCTAACTTCAATTCATAAACACATACAGGACTGACTTAAGGAATGACCCCAATACCCATCTTTGACAACTACGTACTTCTGGTGGTTAGAGTTTGAAAGCCTGCTTCTATTTTTACCAAATTTTGTAAAGATGAGAGATTTCTCTTGACCTCATCCAGGTTGAACATGGACATGCTTCAGTCTTCCCTGGAGCTCAGGGACACGTTTGGAG